>CM061141.1:163647578-164847578 GCA_030789695.1 Scilla litardierei
ATCCCGACACCTGCGAAATGAAGTACACGATATATATAAAGCATGCAGAAGCAGACAGGAGAAATAAATACCGCATATTCAAATCGAAGCATGATAATCTAGGGGTCATTCCTGGACAGGTATATAAAGTAAAATCACAAAGTAGAAGCACACCATACAGCTAGGCACGACGCACGACTCACAAAAAGCTAAGTGGACCCACGATGCATGAAATGCAAGAGGACTCGATATCCTAGGGCTAGTGAGTGTGATTATCGATGCCATGCTAGGTGTGTGAGATTTTGTGGCAATTCATCATACGGTTCATCTCTAGGAGAAAGAGATAAAAAGAAGAAAAGAAAAAGAAAAAGAAAAAGATGGAGAAAAACGACTCAAAAACGAAAAAGAAAGACTCAAATGACGCATAAAGTGCGACTCCCCCAAGATGAAGTTTGCATTGCCCTCAATGCAATAGAATTAAATACGGGAGGGCGATGAAAATGGGGGGGGATACGCACAGACACAAAAAGACACGAAAAAAAATCTAGAAAGTCACACAAATGAGACTGGAAATACGAATAAAATAAAAAAGTACACCACATGACATAAAAATAGAAAATAAAATAAACTAAAAAGGGATAATCATACGACACGACAAATAAGCAAACACAGAAAGAAAAATAAAACACGACAGCACACAGAAAAAGTTTGACTTCCCCCAAGCTAGACATGACAGTGCTAGCAAGATGATGTGATCGTAAAAATGCAGAGATATGCAAGGGGGAGGTCAGAAAAGAAAAGAATGGAAAGAAGGGACAAGACACGTGAATGGGTCCTCCCCCTAGCAGTGGTAAAGCAGGGCCCTGTAAAGACAGATGGGCACAAAAAGTAGGGGGAGACAAAAGCTGGATGGGAAAATATCAAGCAGAGGCACCACCCTCTGGGGGTGGTGATGGGGGCCTATGCTGAGGACCAGGAGTGGTGGGGGGTGGAATGTGAAGTGCGGAGACATCGGGTGGGTCAGTGCGAATGTGACGAATGAGGCTTTGAAGGACGGGCAGGTCACGCTCGACGGACTCCTGAGTTCCCCGACCACCATTTCCAGCTAGGAGGAGCATGGCCACGAACCGGTCGAATTGGTCGTCGTCCTGGAATGACACCTCGAATTCGGCATCACCAATGTAAATGGGGGAAGCGGTGTGTGGGGTGGTAGATGAATTGGTGGTGGTGGATTGAGTGGGGGGTTATATGCGATGAGCGCGACGGGTGGGCCTAGGGATGGAAGAAGTGGGTTCAGTGGGCTTAGCACGACGAGGAGGCATTGTGTGGGAGTCGTGTGTGTGTATGCGAAATACGATGAATACACACTAACGCGGCAAACGAGCAAAATGAAATTCTAGGGCAAAATAAAAATTGAGCTAAGGAGCGAGATTACCTAATTGAGTTGAAGATCGTTGCTTGTAGACGCCCCAATGCAACTCAACAGGAGCACGTGTGAAGCCGCGGTGAATCCTTCCAGCAAGTTTCGAAAATGGGGGAGAATGGGTGAAAGTTAGGGTTTTGTGTGCGGGCGAAATCGAGGAAGATGGGGAGAAATTGATGGAGAGATGGATAGGGAGAGGGGGGAGATCGATTCGGGTTGATTTAGGGGAAGAACGAGGTCAGGCGAAAGCGGGGGAGTCGAAACGGCGATCTGGAATTCGAAATCAGGCGAGGGCGGAACGAACGGGTGGGGGCGGCTATTTATAGGAATTTAAGTCGAACTGATCGGGTGAGTTGTCACCCGATCGGTTGACTTTTAGGTCGAAATTTTTGCTGAAAGTCGGCTATAGGCGACCCGATCGGGTGAATGTCACCCGATCGGTTCGTCGCTTCACAAATTTTCCGAGAGTTTGGTACAGCTCACCCGGTCTTTCACCCGATTGCTCAGTGTATCAACCGATCGGTTGATCATTTCCCAAGATTCCCGAGACTCCTGCACAACTTACACGGTCTGTCACTCGGTCTCGGCCAGCTTCACCTGATCGGTTCGTTGAGTGACTAATACGGCCGGCAGCTGATACATCCCAACCGGTCGGTTGAGTTATCAACCGATCGGTTGGGGCCTTGTTTTCTGCAAAAGTGCACAAACGGCCTTAGTCCCTCAAGGAAGTTCTTGCGGCTGGATTCATTTATTAAAAATAGATAAAATAAAGTTAAAAATAGTTCTAAAAATGGAAACACAGGGTTAGAGCATGGGTTGCCTCCCATGAAGCGCTTTTGTTTAACGCCGTTAGCTCGACGCCCGTTGATGATGTTCAAGGTGGGCGATACGGGTGATGCCTAAAGTCTGGCATCGCTTCAGCTTCTCCCTTTGTTACAGTCGGTGGCGACAAGAAAACTTGCTCGACCACTCTCCCTTTATCGACGGGGTCCGGTGGCTTCTCTTTCATATTGGCATCCACCGCCACTCGTTTGAGGATACAGACCTCATCCCCGGTGAGCCCCATGGGCTCTTTGCCTTTTCTCCTCGTAGGAGGAGCTTTTGGGAATCCAGGAGGGATCACACGTCGGGCGACCGCCTCATCAGCAACTTCTTTCTCTGGTGAGCCAACTTGCTCTCCAAGGTCTCCCAAGTGGTCGGGGGGGTTTCTCGAGAGAATTTCCCAACAGCTGGCCCCTACAGCTCTCTCTTCTTCCAGCTCTAGCGCATTAATACTAGGATCATCCGAAGGATCGGGGTGCTTCATCGACAACCCCAAGTCAAATTCGACTCTTTCTTGGCCGACGTTGAGGGAAAGCTTCCAATTCTTCACGTCAATTAGCACACCGACGGTTGCCATAAAGGGCCGTCCAAGGATAATAGGGGTGTGCTTGTCTTTCGGCATTTCCATCACCACAAAATCAACCGGTACTTGTACTCCTTTCACATCAACGGTGAGGTCGTCTACTACTCCCACCGGGTACTTAACCGAACGGTCAGCAAGTTGTAATGTCATGCCGGTGGGCTCCAAGTCTCCCATCCCTATTCTCTTGTATAGCGACAGGGACATTAGACTGACGCTCGCTCCTAGATCGACGAGTGCCCTCTGGAATTTCACTTCCCCAATAGAGCAAGGGATGGAGAAACTTCCTGGGTCTTTGAGCTTGGGCGGATTTGCGCGTTGAATGAGGGCGCTGCACTCCGCCGTTAATACGACCTTCTCCTTTCTGGATCCTCGTGTCACCAAGTCCTTTAGAAATTTGGCGTATGAGGGAATTGTCTTGATGGCTTCGAGGAAGGGGATTTGTAAGCTCAGATCTTTTACCATGGCAAAGAATTTTCCATACTTCTCATCAATCTTGGCTTGGGCAAGCCGTTGTGGAAAAGGCACAACGGGCTTGAATACTCTGAGGTTCCCTTCCTCATCCTTTTTCTTCCCCTCTCTATGAACTCCCTCCGGAGTAGTTGGCTTTGGCGACGAAGCACCGTCGTCATTTAATTTCTCAATTGGTCGTTCCACGACCAACGGTGCTTCCGGTCCTTTGGGGGGCACTCTCGTGGGTATTTGCGTTCCGCTCTTCAAGACGATGATGGACACGTTCTCATGCTCATGCGTGCGCGCCAAGGTCTGATTTACCCCCCTCGGGTTCACCTCAGGCTGTGGCGATAATAGATTCTGCGGTCTCTGAAGGTTCGCCACTTGTAACCCCAGCTGGGTCACCTGATCAGTGAGGACTCCCTGTCCCATCTCCAGCTTCAGGCTTATCTTCTCCTGGTTGGTGATGTATTGAGTCAGGAGGGACTCAACCGGATAGATGGCCCTCTGCTGGCCATATTGCTGCTGGATGGGCTGCAGATTCATAGGAGCATACTGCTGATACTGTTGTGGAGGTTGTTGCTGCTGAAATTGCTTCTGCTGAAACTGCTGCTGGGGCCTAGCCGGCTGATATATCTGTTGTTGCTGCTGCTGAGTCGGTTGCTGATATGGTGCTCGGTAACTAAGGTTGGGATGATTCCGGTTGTTTGGAGAGTAGGCCAGGTTGGAGTTGGTTTGTGGTGGAAAAGGCGCATTCCCTGTATGATTGTAAAATAATGCGCTCGCCTGATCCAACGGTGGTGATGTAGGAATATGATGCCCTCAAGGCCATTTATTCCTGTGTGAATAGCACAAACATCTTGTTCGAAATAACAGTAAGCTGTTTGGTAATAATTTATCTGAGTTATTTTATAATTAGATATCAACTTAGGTAAAGTCCTGAGACTTTATGCAAGGTCAAACGGGTATCGAGATGAGTATCTCGATCATGGAGAAACGTTTGACCGTCTGTAGCATAAGTCTAAAATGGTTCGTGGTCGTAGATGTTTCGAGACAAGGATATCGAAACATCGGATAGACCATTGTGTCTTAGTCTTCACCGTTTAGCGGTGGCGATGATCTCATGATCGCTTGACTTGGCGAAGTCGAAGACGAGACACAGGTGCTCATTAGAATGAGTTCACTGAACGATCCACTAGAGTTATCATATGGTTATATTGACCAATCTGTCAGTGATAACTCTGAGTGATGATAGGATAGTTGGTCTTTTGACTTGAGGTCATTTTGACAGACCTGTGCGTGAACGGTGCCACTTAGATCAACTGACCTAGCTTCGAGGCAAGGCCTGTCGAAAGGTCTTTTGATTGGGTGTCACTTGAAACGTACGAGGCGAGTAATGACCAAGAGAGTATTCGTCTCTCCCGGTCAATGGGAGTTAGTGTCGTAGAGTTAGTTCGGTCTTTAGTAAAAACTCTGCGCAGAGTATGTTGGAAGAAGTCCAACATTAGTTGACTAAAGATCGATAGAAACTAACCGGAGTCAAGTTATTGGGGTTGACAGTTTGACCGTACCCCAGACTTGATCTACACGACACAATTTAGACGAAGAGACTATAACTGCGGAATTCATCACGGAAACAGTCAGGTGGTCCCGACAAAACTCATGTCAATGAGTTAACCACATAATGATGATTCCTGAAGCAGGGACGGCAACCACTGCTCGTGGTCACTGCCGTATAGGGCTTCGAGCCCAACCTGTTGTAAGGGTCAGGCTGTAGGGTCTCACACAGAGTGCAACGCTTCGTCTAGTAATAGGTAGAAAATAGTTAGGGAGAATATTTGCATTTGATGCAAAAGAAGAGATAAATGCATTTGATGCAATATGGTAATTGAAGCTTAGATAGGGACTATTTTGCATTTGATGCAAAAGTGATTAAATGTGTATTAAATTGTTTAATACAATATTTAATGAAATAAACACAAGGAAAAGTTCACGGGTAAGACGGGAATGTCCCGGTCTACGCCCAGGTTCGAACGGCGTCCAAATCGGACACCGGATGCTCAAGTTAGAGCCAAAACAGCCCAAAAGATCAGACCAGGCCAAGCCCAGTAAATACATGGCAGAACAGGCTGCCTGGGCTAGCCCAGGCGCTGCCTGGGCTAAGCCCAGGCTCGGCCTGGGCTAGCCCAGGCGCACGCCTGGGCTTAGCCCAGGCTCGGCCTGGGCAAGCCCAGGCGCAAGCCTGGGCTTAGCCCAGGCGCGCCTGGGCTCTGCCCAGGCGCGGGCCTGGGCGAGCCCAGGCGCGACCTGGGCTCTGCCCAGGCACGGTTTGGGTATTTTGGCGCGCGCTGGATGCGTGGGGCCCACCCATGGGCCCCACCTCTAGGGTTTTGAACCCTAATTGTGCTGAATCAAATGACGGCTCAGTTTTTGCGAAAAACTAGCCTAGGGCTGATCTTTGGACAGTCAATTGGAGGGTCAAACGAACTCCGATTGACGAACGGTTTTTTCCTATGCGTTCACCATTGAACACTTGTCGTATTGATAGGTTGTATCAATCCTGAAGCTCAACGGTGAGTGAGTTAAAATTCACGGAAGTTTGCACTTTGTGAAGTGCAAACTAACTTGATTTCAATTAACTCATTATTTAGTCCCACATCGGATTTTGAGAAAAGGGGAGAGTCCGCCGCCTATATAAATAGGGGTCTCCCCCCTTTCTCAAAACTCGTCCCAAGCTCTAGATCTGAGCGGCTCTCGTAAATGTTGGAGCACGCTCGGATCTAAGCTTAAATTAATATTTTCTCTTCTCCCTAAATTTCTGCCTTACTCCTGCGGGCTCTAGCAAAGCCACAAAGGAGTTCGGATTCTGAATCTGAAATCTTGGCGGAGGTTTCACTCGCGTGAAACTTTCTTCGGCGCGTGGTTGGCTCGGCGGCACGGGGATTGATCGCCTCGGGATGCGGAGCGGTTCGAGGAGCGGTTCGAGGAGCGGTTCGGGGAGCGGTTCAAGGAGCGGCTCGGCGTGGGACGGGAGCAGCTCGGAAGACGGCGCGGAACATCTCGCCTGCTCCAGGGCTGAGATTCCGGGTATGTGGTTAAAGTATTTTATTAGCATTAGTTTAGTTTAATTGCAGTAGGCTAGATCCTTCTTGGGATGGTCAGATCCATCCCAAGTCGGCATAGATCTTGGTATAGGGTCTTGGACCTTAGGGCTAAGTTAAAAATGTTTTAACTGCATGTTAATTAGTTAACATAGGTTTTTCTTCCGCTGCAAATGATTTTTGTGTCTATGTTCCGTCCGACTTAGGACGGTACTAGAGTTTTTGTGCACTAAGGGACCGCCAATTCCCCAACAGTGGTATCAGAGCCTAGGTTTGCGTAGTCGATCTAGGTACTGCGATTACATTAAACTTGTTAATGCTTTTTAAATACTTTTAAATTTTTAAAGTTATTAGAAAATTTTAAAAATGTTTTTTTTGAAGTTCAAAATTCTATGTGATAAATTTTTTGAACATGAAAATTTTTAAAATGACGTTTTAAAATTTATGTGATAATTTTAAAAAACTAATTTTAAATATTTAAAAAGTTTAAATTTATTTTGGATGCCTAAAAATTCTTTATATGATAAATTTTTTTTAAGCATGGAAATTTTAAAATGGTGGTTTTAAATTTATGTGATAAATTTTAAAATTGATTTTAAGGCTTTAAATTTATGCGATAAGTTTAAAATATTTTAGATGTTTAAAAATTGTATATGATAATTTTTGAACATGGAAAACTTTTAAAGTAATGTTTTAAATTTATAAGATATTTTTTTTTAAAACTGATTTTAAAAGTCTAAAAATAGTTTATGCGATAAACTTAGTATATTTAAATGTTAAATAGTTGTGCACTATCTTTATGCGATAAATTAGTGTAGATTTATTTTAATGGCATGTTAATCTTGTCCCTTATTTGATAACACAAGACAACCCTTTAGGTTAGCCATTAAAAATGATTAAAATTTATTACTTGAATTTTAATGACATGCTATGTTTTAATAAATCATTAACAACAATATAAGACCTAATTCCTGATTAGGGTAGTCCTTTAAATGATTTTTAAATTATAATTGTTACAATTAATTTTCATTAAAGGACTTCGCTTCTAGCGTTGTTAATAATTTATTAAAATCCTGATAATGATTAGGGTAGCACGTGAACCTTATAGTTGATAAGGACTTAATAAAAGTTATGAAACAAATCCTAAAAATTTTGAATTTAAGGATTCAACTAGTTGATAGGATTAATTAGTTGTTAATAAAAGCTGTTTAGTCTATGGCATACATACAAAAATGACAAGCTTCATTCAATGGACCATGATCCAGTCAATGTGCTTGGCTAAGAGTTCTGGGTCAACCCTTGCTAGTCCAAGGGGTAGTGATCCTGGCTTAGTCAATTCCCTGGCTGAGTTCCGCTGGACCGCAATGTCGCGAATCATGATTGTATGACACCCTGGACTATATCTAAGTCAAATACGTTAATGATCTTTTTCAAGATTAGTCGTAGCCCTCCTTGTTTTAGGGGTTAGTAACTATAGGACCCGCGTTATAGTTGTTGAGATACACTCAAGCTGTAACCTGGCAATCTTATAGGAACCAACTTCTTAAATACATAAGATGAAATCTTGACTAACCCTAACCGTCGTCTCGTACCCTGAGCGCCGGCGTAAGTTAAGTCAACGATGTAGTCTGCCTAGATGTAGTCTAAGACCTGACCCAAACCGACGTGTCGTGCATACACCGAGCTGAGGGGCAAGTCAGGCTAGACATGAAAACAAGGGTCCGACTAGACTAGACATTGTGATTTGGATGAGCACACTCATGATCACGAATGGCTAGGGGCAAAAACCAATTAAGAGAGTCATATCCGATATGATCGATGAAGAGTCATCTTCCGATCACAGAGTCAATCAACTTGTTGAGCTACACTCAAGGTTGTTTAGACTCAAGGTGATTGGAACTCTTACCCATTAATTTTTAATTCGATTAAATCGTTCGTTATTAAGCTTTAAAACGTTCGTTAAAATAGTGGGAGGATATAGATAGATAAAAGCCAATCTACCTATATTTAATATTGAACATATGCTAAAACTAGGGCAAGACTATGTTTACCGTAGGAATTAAAATATAATATTTTAATAAGTTAATTGGTCAAAAGTTGATTAATTGAATATCAAATTAAATTCTAATTGATGTAATTAAACTATATTCTCATTTACATTAAATGACCTTCTAAAGAACAGACTTAAGAAATATGGTTTCATTAAGTTCTGGGTCCAACAAATAAATTAAAGCTACATGTCACTCGTCTCTATATGAGGCAGCTTGAACATATAGGACATTCAAAGTATGTTTCTCCTTACAACTTGTCGAGCTACCCTCAAGGTTGTATGGACAAACAATTTTGATCCGCAAAGTTCGAGAATTCGATTAAACCGTTTGAGTCGAATACGAGTGCATGAGCGGTGCAAGACTATGTATCCCAACCGGATCTTGAGACAAGCAACTTCTTGAGCTACACTCAAGATTGCAAAGCTCAAGCGTTTGGATACATAAGTTGCTTGCATATCTATTTATTTATGTTGATATCTAAATGTGATTTAGAAAAGGAAGAAGACACTTCGGAAAGTCAATAGAGAAAGTTAGTTTAATTTATCATTAGTAAAGGCATAAGTAGGAGGAAATGAAAACGTGACATATTTTGATGTCACATTTCGGAATAAGTTGTTATACAAAAACGTCTAACACTTTTTTGACGAATGTCGTCACATTGCTTCTGAAGCAATGTTTTGTGTTAAGTAATTTGTAATAACTATATATATATATTAAATGTTAATATATAAATACACAAGATAGTAGCAAATTTATATGGTAAAATTAGACTAGGCCGTATCAAGAGATTAAGCTTCACAAGTCACATAAAGAGGGGTCTGACCTCTCGTATTATGAAGTCTACGGACACTTGTGAATCTTAGCCTCTTAGATACAATGGCCGAAACCCATCTGTGAGACAGTGGGAGAATGAGTTGTCGAACTCAATCTAATACATACTGATGTACACGAGTCTAGATTAACCAAAAATAAGTTATTCGTATATTTTATTAAGACACGTGTTCTTGATGAAACACAAGTCTGATAAAATAAAGAACGAAATGACTAAAGTATTTAAACTGATTCGATTAGATCGAATGGTCAAATACTTAGCTAAATAAAATCTTGTGTAATTAAAAGAAAATGTGATTTTCTCTTAGATCAAGTCTGTTAACACATCGGTGTGTTAAAAGGTATGAATCACACTTAGTTAGACTTGGTGCGATCCATAAATAAGTGACTCTGAGTTAACTCCTCCCTCTGGGTTAAGTCCCAAATAGTAATGCCTAGGTTTTGATAAAGTTCTATGAGAACATTATCAATAAGATATTCATTAAATCAATCATGAGGAAGTTGTATATTTACTCGAATTTCGTAAGACGAAAAGTCGAGTTAAGACATCATAACTGATGATGACTTAGTCAACTTCTAGGATGAAATTCGGAGTAGTAACTCCGATTTAAAACTTGATGAAGGTCCGTGTGCGTAAATAAATTTGAGAATTTAGTTTACGTGCCCAAGGAAAATGTTTCCTCACTTTCTGCAAGTAAATCTTTAAGTTGAAAGATTGGTGCAGAAAAGAAAATAGTGAAGTACAATAATGTTGGACGGGAACGGTTTTCATCCTAATTTCTTTAAAACGGATTATGATGAAACCGGTTTCGCCAACAGATGTGTACAGATCTACTCGGACCAAAGCCGATGTAAAACGCTTAAGTTGACCATGAAAATTTGCGCATTCACTTATAAGTTCGTTTTTCTAAATATGATTTAGACGAACCAACTTATATGAATTAGCCAGATAGTTTTTAAGGTCAGTGGGAGCGTATAAATTACATGCGAGACATCAAAGAGATGGAACATACATTTTGACAAAGTAATCAAAAGGTTTGATACTTTATCAAGAATAGTTATGAGCCATTTAAAATGACCATTAACTAATTTAAAATCATTATCGTAAGGTACGATGAACTGGATAAGATCCAGGGAAATAAAATATTATAGATTCCGATAGACCAAATGAATTATTTGAATGAGATTCAAATGGTTGGTCTAACACAAACATAAAAACCCCTTAAGTCTATAGAGTAGACGGTTTTAGCAGATCCACTCACGAAGGCTCTATCACATGAAGTCGGGAAAACTTATGTGTAAAAACGGTATAAGATACCGAGATAAATGGGCCTGAGTGCAAGTGGGAGATGTAGGAATATGATGCCCTCAAGGCCATTTATTCCTGTGTGAATAGCACAAACATCTTGTTCGAAATAACAGTAAGCTGTTTGGTAATAATTTATCTGAGTTATTTTATAATTAGATATCAACTTAGGTAAAGTCCTGAGACTTTATGCAAGGTCAAACGGGTATCGAGATGAGTATCTCGATCATGGAGAAACGTTTAACCGTCTGTAGCATAAGTCTAAAATGGTTCGTGGTCGTAGATGTTTCGAGACAAGGATATCGAAACATCGGATAGACCATTGTGTCTTAGTCTTCACCGTTTAGCGGTGGCGATGATCTCATGATCGCTTGACTTGGCGAAGTCGAAGACGAGACACAGGTGCTCATTAGAATGAGTTCACTGAACGATCCACTAGAGTTATCATATGGTTATATTGACCAATCTGTCAGTGATAACTCTGAGTGATGATAGGATAGTTGGTCTTTTGACTTGAGGTCATTTTGACAGACCTGTGCGTGAACAGTGCCACTTAGATCAACTGACCTAGCTTCGAGGCAAGGCCTGTCGAAAGGTCTTTTGATTGGGTGTCACTTGAAACGTACGAGGCGAGTAATGACCAAGAGAGTATTCGTCTCTCCCGGTCAATGGGAGTTAGTGTCGTAGAGTTAGTTCGGTCTTTAGTAAAAACTCTGCGCAGAGTATGTTGGAAGAAGTCCAACATTAGTTGACTAAAGATCGATAGAAACTAACCGGAGTCAAGTTATTGGGGTTGACAGTTTGACCGTACCCCAGACTTGATCTACAAGACACAATTTAGACGAAGAGACTATAACTGCGGAATTCATCACGGAAACAGTCAGGTGGTCCCGACAAAACTCATGTCAATGAGTTAACCACATAATGATGATTCCTGAAGCAGGGACGACAACCACTGCTCGTGGTCACTGCCGTATAGGGCTTCGAGCCCAACCTGTTGTAAGGGTCAGGCTGTAGGGTCTCACACAGAGTGCAACGCTTCGTCTAGTAATAGGTAGAAAATAGTTAGGGAGAATATTTGCATTTGATGCAAAAGAAGAGATAAATGCATTTGATGCAATATGGTAATTTAAGCTTAGATAGGGACTATTTTGCATTTGATGCAAAAGTGATTAAATGTGTATTAAATTGTTTAATACAATATTTAATGAAATAAACACAAGGAAAAGTTCACGGGTAAGACGGGAATGTCCCGGTCTACGCCCAGGTTCGAACGGCGTCCAAATCGGACACCGGATGCTCAAGTTAGAGCCAAAACAGCCCAAAAGATCAGACCAGGCCAAGCCCAGTAAATACATGGCAGAACAGGCTGCCTGGGCTAGCCCAGGCGCTGCCTGGGCTAAGCCCAGGCTCGTCGGCTAAGCCCAGGCTCGGCCTGGGCAAGCCCAGGCGCAAGCCTGGGCTTAGCCCAGGCGCGACCTGGGCTCTGCCCAGGCACGGTTTGGGTATTTTGGCGCGCGCTGGATGCGTGGGGCCCACCCATGGGCCCCACCTCTAGGGTTTTGAACCCTAATTGTGCTGAATCAAATGACGGCTCAGTTTTTGCGAAAAACTAGCCTAGGGCTGATCTTTGGACACTCAATTGGAGGGTCAAACGAACTCCGATTGACGAACGGTTTTTTCCTATGCGTTCACCATTGAACGCTTGTCGTATTGATAGGTTGTATCAATCCTGAAGCTCAACGGTGAGTGAGTTAAAATTCACGGAAATTTGCACTTTGTGAAGTGCAAACTAACTTGATTTCAATTAACTCATTATTTAGTCCCACATCGGATTTTGAGAAAAGGGGAGAGTCCGCCGCCTATATAAATAGGGGTCTCCCCCCTTTCTCAAAACTCGTCCCAAGCTCTAGATCTGAGCGGCTCTCGTAAATGTTGGAGCACGCTCGGATCTAAGCTTAAATTAATATTTTCTCTTCTCCCTAAATTTCTGCCTTACTCCTGCGGGCTCTAGCAAAGCCACAAAGGAGTTCGGATTCTGAATCTGAAATCTTGGCGGAGGTTTCACTCGCGTGAAACTTTCTTCGGTGCGTGGTTGGCTCGGCGGCACGGGGATTGATCGCCTCGGGATGCGGAGCGGTTCGAGGAGCGGTTCGGGGAGCGGTTCAAGGAGCGGCTCGGCGTGGGACGGGAGCAGCTCGGAAGACGGCGCGGAACATCTCGCCTGCTCCAGGGCTGAGATTCCGGGTATGTGGTTAATGTATTTTATTAGCATTAGTTTAGTTTAATCGCAGTAGGCTAGATCCTTCTTGGGATGGTCAGATCCATCCCAAGTCGGCATAGATCTTGGCATAGGGTCTTGGACCTTAGGGCTAAGTTAAAAATGTTTTAACTGCATGTTAATTAGTTAACATAGGTTTTTCTTCCGCTGCAAATGATTTTTCTGTCTATGTTCCGTCCGACTTAGGACGGGACTAGAGTTTTTGTGCCCTAAGGGACCGCCAATTCCCCAACAGGTGAGATGTCACCACCGTCGAATTCTCCAAAAACTTCGGATTCCACCGCAGTAATCTGTTGTGTACCGGCGCCACCAGCGCCTACCATCAACGTGGAGATCTGGGTCGACAGCAAGTCAAACTTGCTTGATAATTTGTCGATGTCCTCGACCCTATGGATGCCCCCAGATCTAGGTGTGGCTCTCTCATCACACCACCGCTCATTGTTGGATGCCATATTTTCTAGAATCTTTCCGGCATCTTCTTCGCTTCTTGACATAAAGGACCCTCCAGCCGCGGTGTCCATGGAAGATTTCAAATCGTCCCTCAACCCATTATAGAATGATTTATGATCTGCCACTTGGGGAGCTCATGGTGGGGATATCTTCGTTGCATTTCCTTATATCTCGTACAAGCTTCATGCAAGGACTCGTGGCTGGCCTGGGAGAAGGAGGAGATCTCACTCCTCAGATTCATGGTCTTCCCCAGAGGAAAGAACTTTGTCAGGAAGGCATTTGAGAGCTTCTCCCAGGTGTTGAATGTATTCGGGTCCTTCCCCCTAAGCCACAGCTTGGCCTTATCTCGCAGAGAGAAGGGGAAAAGCTTCAGTCGGATCGCCTCAGTTGTGACACCGTTTATCTGAAATGTGTCACATTTCTCCAAGAAGGAGTCCAAATGCTCAATGGGGCTCTCCATGGGTGCACCCGAAAATTTATCCTGCTGGATCCACGTCACCAAATATGGCTTTAGCTCGAAGCTTTGGGCCGTAATAGCCGGAGGACGGATGGCGGAGGTGGACTCGATGGATGGCATCGAGTACTCGAGCAGAGACTTGTGAGGCGGGGTGTTCTCCCCCATGGTTTCAGGATCCTCTCTTCTTCGCTTCTCGGCGGCCAAACGCCTTAGGGTGGCGTTTATCTCTGGATCAACGGGGATCAAGTCGTCGAGACTTCTTGAACTCATGCGCATGAAAAATAACAAACACCCATGAAGCGAAAAGTGGGAAAGAAATAGACATGATAAAAAATAAAAACAAAAATAAGAAAAGGAAAAGGAAAAAGAAGAATGCGAAAATTATCGCGTGGTAGGGATGAGAGCTAGACACAAGGGTTCATGAAATCCTAAAATAACAAGCACGTTGCCTCCCTGGCAACGGCGCCATAAAGCTTGACGTCCCCCCGCTTTGTGCGTTTTTGGTGTGTGCAATGATATGATTGGGGGCGTGAGATTTAAATATTTGTAACCGCAAGCGCACGGTGTTGTAGTGTGGCTTGGGGGTCGAACTCAGGGAGGCGTGGATGTGCTTGTGTCAAAGAGGATCAAATTCACCCCATGGGCGAGCTAGCTCGAATCGAATGATAGGTTGTCACGGTAAATGGAATGCAAGGTATAGACAATATAAAGGAAAAACCCGGGACTTTGGTTTCCACCCTATCGTGCGATACTCGCCGATACAGCCTACGGGTAGGATGACGATCGGAATTAGGGTCTAATGGTGAGACGTTGCCTCTAAGAGTGGTACCAGCGTCCCATGGGCCCGATATTCTGGTCGGTACCCAGGATGATACACCGGACTTCCCGGGTTCGGTCAGTGGGCACTCCCGTGTCCATTAACACTGACCGACTCTGGAAGCACTAAGTTCGCAACGATAACTCCCAACGTCTCATCCTGTCGCTCCCGCGCGCTAGGATTCGACGTCTACGCTAAGGGTGTGAGCTATGGCTAGGGAGTCAACCACCAAGTTTATTCTCCATTGGCCCAACGGTCAAAGGCGGTCTTTTTCCTGCCGATGAAAATAAAACACCCTGTGTAACCGTTAGATTCCTAATCCCAATCGATTTCCTAGTCCTATGGACGCATCGGGAAGAACCCTCGAAGGGGTTTTCACCAACATCCCAGATTTGGGAACTACTCACACATATTTAGTAAAAAGCGATCTAAATAGAAATCGACCGTAAAAATCATGACCAGGTGATTGAAAAGAAGTAAGAGCAATGCTAATAACACTATATTAAAGTTTGACAAAGATCGGAAAACTTACAAGTATCTGAAAAATTACAGCCGTCAAGAGAGAGAAAAAACAGCAAAAAATAACAACTCCCGTTTCTGGAAAACCTAGGGGTCCTATATATAGAATACGAAATCACCCGATCGGGTGAAAAGTCACCCGATCGGGTGAACTGCTTCGTTTCTTCGGTAGCGAAGATTAGGATTCCACCCGGTCACCACGGCACGGTCAGTTGACTGTTGAAGTTGATCGGTTGGATCTTCGTGCCGTCGGGTGAACCGGTCGGTTGATCTCTCCGTGTCATGGATTTGGAGAATCGGCTACATGTGAACCGATCGGGTGAAAGTCACCCGATCGGTTGGCATTCGGCGTCAGAATTCCAGAGAGTTGGGGCGTTTGAACCGGTCACTGAACCGACAGGGTGACTTCTTGGCCGCTCCAACTTGTGTCCGGGTGGTGCACGCGTGCATCACCCGATCGGTTGGAAATGACCAACCGATCGGGTGAGGGGCTGAAAGATGCGATCTTCGTTGTTTGACCCCCTGGATCACGCGTGACTCTTCCTGTTGCTCCGGGGACTCAAGATATCGTCGTTTTATGTCCCCTATGCCAGTAAACTCCTGCAAAATACGAAAAACACGGAAAATTGTAAGAAAACAAGAAAACACGAGAAAACAAATATAAGACGGCGGTAAAATACGGAAAAACACGGAAGAAAACGTGTGCAAATATATGAAATATAAATGCACGTCAGTGAACCAGGATCTTTAAATTTAGGTGGTGTATTTTGTTGTACATAGAACTAACTTGTTCAATTAAAAATGCTTTTTTCTTAACATTCAATTTTCGTTTAATAGTGCACAGGTCTTTCAAAAATTTAGCATATGCAGGTATTTGATTTATGGCATCAAGCAGTGGAATATTTATTTCGCACTTCTGAAAAAATTTCACGAATTTCGTTTTGATACTTATCTTTATTTTTCTGAAGTAGCCGATGAGGGAAAGGTGCTGGAGGTACATATGTTGCGGGCTCTTTCTCTTCAATGACATTATTGTTCTGTCCCACATCTGTGTTCTCCTCCAGCACCTCTTCTTGCATTTGAATTTTCTCCTCTTGTTCAGCTTCTCTGCTTGGTGGGTCAGGTTTTTGAATTGCCTTTCCATTCCTTAGAGTGGACACGGCTTGGCAAGGCTTCATATTATTACCTACAGAAGAAGATGAGATCATATTAGGATTCGAAATTGGTTGTGATGGTAGCTTACCTTTCTCCAATGTTGCCGTAAGCCTAGCTAAGCTTTCGCTCATCTGTTGGTTTTGAGTCTGTTGAGCCTGAAACTGAGCCTGTTGTTGTTGCATTGGGCTTGCTGCAATTGAATAAGCTGCTAAAGCGCATCTCCAAATGGTTGCATCTGTTGTTGTTGCATTAGCTCTTGGTCTCTCCTTTGGTTCCCCCTTGGTAGTTGTTGTTGTTGTATTGTGATTGTCTAAATTGAGGAGGAGCTTGTTGTTGAGGTTGCTGATTGGGGCCCCAATTTAAGTTAGGATTGTTGCGCCACCCCTTGTTGTTGGAATTGAAGCCTTGGTAGTTTATGGATACTTGGTTCACCCCTGTTGGATTGCTTAGCATACTCTTCAAAGATGGAAGTGTGGCGCAGGTACCGGTGTCATGGCCACCAACATCACAAAGTGCACAACTCTGCTCTATCTCAACTACCTTGGCCTCTTTCAAATTGAGAGCTTGAAGCTTGTTTGTAATCATTGCTTCCATTTTTGCCTCCAACGCATCTTCTGGCTTTAAATTTTATACTCCCCCACGTGTTAGCTGGGAAGGCACAGAGGTGCCTCCCCTGTCATACTCTGAAGTAGTATCCCAAGTTTGTGCATTCTCCGCTATATCCTCAAAGTACGTCCAAGCCTCGTCTGGCTCTTTATCAAAAAATCCCCCATTGCACATCATTTCTACAAATTGTTTCATCTGGGGTTGCAGTCCATCGTAGTAGAAACCAATAATCTTGCTTTTGTCGATGCCATTATGTGGACATGCTAGCAATAGCTCATTGAACCTTTCAAAAGCCTGATAGAATGTTTCCTCGCTTTTCTGGTCAAAGTTCATGATCTGTCTTTTCAATCCCTGTGTCCTGTGAATAGGAAAAAATTTCTTTAAGAACTCAGCCTGCAATTCAATCCATGTAGTAATAGAACGTGATGGTAAGGCATTTAACCAGTTTTTAGCTTTTTCTTTTAGTAAGAATGGAAACAATTTCAGATATATCGTGTCCTCACTAGTCTTTCCATCAAAACATGTCAAGCACACTTCCTCAAATCCTTTTATATGAAGATAAAGGTTTTCCTTGTCCATCCCATGAAAGATGGGTAAGAGTTGGATTACCCCTGGTTTGAAATTAAAAGAATTTGCATCAGTGGGTAAGATAAAGCATGAAGCTGTGCTAGTCCTAGTGGGTCTGAGAAGATCTTTTAAAGTTCTAGGAATTCCAGGTTGCACATTATTTTCATTGTTGTTACTAATGTTTTCATCATTGTTATTATTATTAGCAGCCATTTCAAAGCGTCTAGTCAACCTCTATGTCCTAGGAGTCCTATGCCACATAAACTAGGTTCCTAGCACAAATTTTTTTTTAAAAATAAACAAAAATTTATGAACAGTAAAGTGGAAAGGTCTCCCTGAAGGTCCTTTGAATGAAATAAACTGGGGTAACAAACCATTCTCCCCGGCAACGGCGCCAAAAACTTGCTTAGCCCAAAAATGTGCTACTCTCAAGCGTAAGAGTCCGTGCAAGTAATATAGATCTGGGAGTCCAGATGTCGAATCCTCGGGAGAAAACCTGTTGCAATTACAAAACACAAAATCAAATAGGGATTAAACGTAAAGAGACCAACCACTT
Source organism: Scilla litardierei (assembly GCA_030789695.1). Classification (NCBI taxonomy): domain Eukaryota; kingdom Viridiplantae; phylum Streptophyta; class Magnoliopsida; order Asparagales; family Asparagaceae; genus Scilla; species Scilla litardierei. Next base: position 163,665,533 of record CM061141.1, read on the forward strand.
TTGATGATGATAGTTTGAATGGGGTTTGATTGTGGTTTTTTTTAATTTATGGACAATACGAGGGAAATAAAGTTTCGTTTATGTAAATATCTATGAGAAGTATGCACATGATATGGGTTCATTAGGGTCCATGATTTATATTAATTTGGTTGATTAAAGATAACTCAATGATATCTCTTTTTGAGAGAAATTCATCGGAAAATACCCTTGTGGGGATTAAAGCACAAAATCGAATAAAGTTGTTTCTAAAGCAATGATCTTTTAAATATAAGAGATAAAACTCCCTTTTGGGGAGATCAAGACTCACCCTTGTGAGTGGATCATCAACTCAATCATGTTCTTGTAAAAGATAAAGAGGAGATTTTAAGTAAAGATTATAACTTTATCGACGTCAATAATTATAGCAAGAAGATTCAACCAAATAAACACACATCATGTCCCCTAACTACACCATATCATGCAGAATCAGAATTTAGCCACACATAGTGAAAATAACAAAGGGATTCATTATATTAAACATGGTTCTAATCAATAGAAGTAGATGGATTTGAAAGTAAATAATTAAGTTCAAGAGATATCACCAAAACACTCCTCTTTTTTGCCTATGAAACCTCTTCTTCCTCTTCCTCTAAAAGCTCTCTGAAAATCCCTCAGATTGTTCTCTGTAAACTTAGAAAATTACTGAAAAAAACGCCGCCAAACTCGCCCTTCTACATCTTCAAATACATGAAGAATTCTCCCAAAAACAATAAAATACGCTTTAATAATAGCATTGCGGGTTTGAGAGCTTATCGGGTTGTAAAACCGGTCCATTTATCGCCCAAACCCGCTTCATTATGTCGTTGAAATCTATAGCCGTCCGATCGAGCGGGATTTAACACCATCATGACACATGTCCCGCTTATCGGATCCACTTGATTTGCGCCCGCTAAGCTCGAGCGCCTCCGAGTTCTCCTCGGGATGAATCTAGACCGTCCGATCGAGAGATCGAATGGATGCGATCTCGCCCGCTCCGCTCTGCATCTGCGCCACGTTGGACCGTTGGATCACGACCCGACGGTCGATGGAAGGCCACGTCGCCCACTTCGAAACGCTGTGTTCGCTGCATCCGAGCGCCGCTCGGAGATGATGTCCGACGTTGATTCGAGATCGGGCGGATGTAGATTTGCCTCGTCGCCGCTTGTCGTGAGCCGCTAGATTGAGCCGGGATGTGCGGATGGCCGCCACGTGGCTCTTCCGATGGGCACCGTGTCATGCGCCAAGATTCGTGCGCAGAATTTCTTTGTATTTCTTCATTTTATTGGTATTCTGCATTCAAAAATTCATAGTAATTAGCACAGATCTCAGAAAAATACAAATAAATAGTCGTTGGAATCGTAATATCGAGATCTAGCCATTAAAAATATAAAAAAGCAGAAATACCCAGTAAAAATCATATTTTGTGCAAAAATCAATGGTTTGATCTAATAAATGACGATATAGAAAATACGAACGTATTAGAGACCAATAAAGTATCATATACACATAAAATAGTGCTAGATAAGGGGTTAAATATGTAATATTCACCCCGAATCAGTTTCTCCTACATGCAGTCGTTGCAATGGTGTTTTTACAGCGCCACACCACCGTGAATATGCTCAAGATGAACCACGTGAAGAGGAAGGCTGATCTTGACGCAGCCACTGGTAAGCTGCGGGTGTTGGAGGCCCAATTTGAAGAGGTCACAAGGAGGCTGCAATATAGGGAGGACCAGCTGGAGCAGCTCTGGGGGTGGTATATGACCCAGAGGGCAGAGACCGAGAAGTGGGAGAAGATCGCAGTGGGGTTGGAGCGGCAGCTTCAGGAGGAGGAGAATCGAAGGGTCATCACCTTGAATGAACACTCCCTGGAAATGGAGGCCAGGGGGATGGAGATTGTCGCGTTGAAGCGGGAGGTGGCGGCGCTGAGTAAGAATGATCTGGAGGCCGAGAAGGCTGGGGCCATCCATAAATCTCAGGAGGAGGAGTACCTCCCCATGATGAGGTCAATGAGGGCAAAAGGCGTGGAGGAATGGATGCAGGCTGGCTTCAGGAGGGTGGAAGCGCGGTTGGCATAGCTGTACCCTTCCTTAGAGATAGACTTCTCCAAGTTGACTGTGGTCTCCTACTATGGGGAGGATGAGGTCGATGCTTCGGGGGAGGCGATGCTGCTTAATCTTCAGGGAGTAGTTGTATTTGTAGGGCCGGTCTTGGGGCCATGCACCGGGCCTATTGTAGAAAAACTATGTAAATGTATTAATCTTCAATTTTTAATGAAATATGCCTTAGGCAGTTTGCCTTGTTTATCTTTTGTGTTTGTGTTGTTGTTCATCGCTTTTTGCCTTAGTGTGTATGCCCACAACTTTCTGCTTGGAAGTGGCTAAGGCCTAGGAGAAGCGGAATGTTGTGGAGTTGGCACATATTGACGGCGAAGCTCATAAGCTTGCCCCAGAGTTTGAGAAGTCTGTTGGGGGCGATTCTCGTAAGCTTTCCCCAGAGTTGAGGGAAGGGAGGGTGCGAGCCGTAGCTCGGTCCTTAACCCACCCAGCACCTATCGAGGTCGAAGCTCGTAAGCTTGCCCCAGAGTTGAGGGAGGAGAGGGTTCGAGCCGTCGCCCGTTCCTTGTCCCACCCAGCGACACTATCAGGGACGAAGTTGTCAAGCTTGCACCAAAGTTAAGGGAGGGGATGGTGTGAGCCGTAGCTCGTTCATTAACCCACCGACGATCCTATCGAGGGCAAGCATGTCAGCCTGCCTTGGAGTTGAGGGAGGGAAGGGTGCGAGCCGTAGCTCGGTCCTTAACCCACCCGACACCTATCGAGGTCGAAGCTCGTAAGCTTGTCTCGGAGTTGAGGGAGGGGAGGATGCGAGACATCACCCGTTCCTTGTCCCACCCGGCGACACCATCGGGGGTGAAGCTGTCAAGCTTGCCCTGGAGTTTAGGGAGGGGAGGGTGTGAGATGTAGCTCGTTCCTTAACCCACCGACGAAACTATCGAGGGCAAGCTTGTCAGCTCGCCCCGGAGTTAAGGGAGGAGAGGATGCGAGCCATAGCTCGGTCCTTAACTCACCCGGTGCCTATCGAGTGCGAAGCTCGTAAGCTTGTTCCGGAGTTGAGGGAGGGGAGGGTGCGAGTCGTCGCCCGTTCCTTGTTCCACCCAGTGACACTATCAGGGGCGAAGCTATCAAGCTTGCCCCGGAGTTTAGGGAGGGGAGGGTGCAAGCCATGGCTCATTCCTTAACCCATCAGCGATCCTATCGAGGGCAAGCTCGTCAGCCTGCCTCGAAGTTGAGGGAGGGGAGGGTACGAGCCGTCGCCCGTTCCTTGTCCCACCCGGCGAAACTATCGGGGTTGAAGATGTCAAGCTTGCCCCAGAGTTGATGGAGGGGAGGGTGAAAGCCGTAGCTCGTTCCTTAACTGACCGGCGATCCTATCAAGGGCAAGCTCGTCAGCCTGCTCCAGAGTTTGAGAAAAATTGAGGAGAGCTGAAATTTCCAAACGGAGATGGCAGTATTTGAGAATATGCATAGAAAAAGATAGTTATATTTACAAAACTATAGATAACATAGGAGTGAATGCTCATTGTTCCTGTGGCAGACTAGCTTACTGCCTTGCCTGGTAGATCACCGACGTCCTCCTAATGGTTGTCGAGTTCAACTAGCTGGGCTTGCTCGGGCACTTTGTGTTTGGTGGAGCTGACGTAGCATCTCAGAGACAATCTTTGGCTCCTTCGTACTTGTCCAACCCCCTGTAAAGTCTGGAACTTGATCATTTGGTGCAAGAGTGGGTGGAGAGCTTCGATGGCGGTCATGTATGGCTGCCCGATGATGCCATTGTATGCCGAGGTGATGTTGGCGACAACGAACTGTGTCATCCGAGTGAAGATCCTTGGCTCTTCCCCCAAAGACAATGACAGAGTGATGACTCCGACGATGGGAGCCGAGTGGCCGGTGAAGCCGACAATCAGACCCGTGCACGGCCTCAGATCTGCATGCCTCAGCCCAATCTTCTCGATCGTCGATATAAAAAGAATGTCGCATAAGCTTTCGGTGTCGATCAAGAGACGGCTGACTATGGCCGTTCCAATCTAGGCCTCGATGACTATGGCGTCATCATGTGGTAGTTCGACCCCCTCCTGGTCGTCGTCCAAGAAAGAGATGGGGGGCGAGCTACTCTACTCTACTTCGCTTCTTCGCCCACGCCCATCGTCATCACTTGTCGATCATACACCTTCTTGGCCGATGATGACGCGCCACCCGAGGATGTCCCACCGTATATTACATCTATGCGCATGACTGCTCAAGGCTGGCGAGGGGCGTCTTGCTCGGTGTACTGGGGCCGGTTCGGCCGCTGCGCTCCCGGGGCGCTCTCTCATCGCGAGCCTGTCTCATCCCCTCAACGAAGCCTTGGAAATGGCCCTCCTGGATCAGCTTCTCAATATCCCTCTTTTATGTAAAACACTCGTCTGTATCATGACCGTGATCCAGGTGATACCGACAGTATTTCTGCTGATTCCTCGTGGTTGGGGCTGTTTGGTTTTGAGGGACCCTTAGGGCACATTTCTACGCCCGTCCTACGTCAGACAGACAATAGATGTAAAAATAAGCAGCGAAAAAGAAACATTTACACTATTTAACATGCAAGCCCTAAGGATATCACGACCCTAGCCAGGATCTCTACTATCTTGAGGTAGGTCCGACCACCCCAAGATAGATCTAAGCTACTGAAATATTATAAATACTATGATTAATTAAACTACATACCCAGAACCTTGCTTGCACCAGCAAAATGTACTGAGCCGCGTCCAGAGCCATGCCCCGTCCCAAGCTGAACCGCTTTCCGAGCCGCTCCTGGTCCCGAGCCAAACCGCTTCCCGTACCGCACTGCGGCTCGAGGCAAGCAACCCCCTTGTTGCTGAGCCAACCATGCACAGAAGAAAGTTTCACTAGAGTGGATCCTCCGACAAGACTTCGGATCCGATCCGAGCCCATTCGTGGCTTTGCTAGAGCCCTTCAGGATTAAGACATAAATTTTAGGAGAATAGAAAATATTTATTTTAAGCTTAGATCCGAGCGTGGTCCAAACTTTTGGGAGCCGCTCAGATCTAGAGCTTGTGACGAGTTTAGAGGAAGGGGGTAGACCCCTATTTATATAGGCGGTTAACCCCTCCCCTTTACTCCACTTCCGATGTGGGACTAAAGTTTTGGAGTTAGTTTGCCTTTCATAAAATCCAAACTTCCATGAATTTTAACTCCCACACTGTTGAGCTTCACATTTGATACAACCTATCAAATCGAAGAGCGCTGAATGGTGAACGCGTAGGAAAAAGTGGTGGGTCAATCCGAGTCCGTTTGACCCCTCAATTGATCGTCCAAAGATGAGCCCAACACTTGATTTTCGATCAAAATGAGCCGCCACCCAAAATTCTGCACATAGGGTTCGAAACTCAGGTGGTTGGCCCCACTACACCAGACTGGGCGGGCCCAGCCAGCCTGGGCACCTGGCCGCCAGCCTGGACACTGCCCAAGCCTGGGCCAGGCGCCCAGGCACCAGGCACTTGGGCGGCCCTGGGCGCCTGGACGCCCAGGCGCCTGGGCCAGGCGGCCCAGGTGGGCCAGGCGGCCCAGGTGGGCCATGCGCCTGGGCACGGCACCCGGGCCTAGCCCGGCGCCCAGGGCACCCTAGGATGGTCCTGGGTGCCACAGGCCTAGCACCTGTGCCTGGGCGCCCTAGGCCAGTTCAGCCTAGGCTGACCCATGCCCAGTTTTGGCATGGGCAAGGCCTATAGTGCTTTTTGACGGTTTTGGGCATATCTCGTGCATTTGGCGTCCGCTTTGGATGCCATTCGAACCTGTGTTTAGTCCGGGACATTTCCGACTTACAGGTAAACTTTTCCACGTGTTTATTTCATTAAATATTGTCGTAAATAATTTACGACACTTTTAACTCTGTTTGCATCATATGCAAAATAGTCCATATCTAAGCTTAAAATCTCCCACTTGCACTCATGATCATTTATCCTGAATGCAGAGGCTAACTGCAAACTCTTTGCAATTTTCTATCCCTTGCATCAAATGCATATTGTCCCTAATTTCCACCTATTACTAGACGATAGTTGTACTCTGTATGAGACCCTACAGCCTGACCCTACTACAGGTGGGGCTCAAAGCCCTAGATGGCAGTGACCACGAGCAGTAGGTGTCGTCCATGTTTCAGTATCACACTTATGTGGTTAACTTATTGACATGAGTGTTATCGGGACCACCTTGACTGTGTCCGTGATGAATTCCACAGTTTTGGTCTCTTCGTCAAAACTATGCCGTTTAACCTCAAGCCTAGGGTACGGTCAAACTGTCAACCCCAATAGCTCGAAGCCGGTTAGTCTCCATCGATCTTTAGTCAAATAATGTTGGACATCTTCGAACATACTTTGGCCAGAGTTTTCATGAAAGACCGAACTAACACCACGATAGTAACTCCCGTTGACCAGGGATAAACGAATCCTATCTTGGTCATTACTCTACTCGCACGTTTCAAATGTCACCCAACCAAAGACCTTTCGACAGGCCTTGCCTCGAAGCTACGTCAGAGATCTAAGTGACACCGTTCACGTACAGGTTCGTACAATGACCTCAAGTTAAAGGACCAACTCTCCTATCCTCACTAAGAGTTATCATTGACAGATTGATCTATCATAACCATATGATAACTCTTGTTGGGTCGTTCAGTGAACTCATTCTCCAATAAGCACCTATGTCACGTCTCTGACTTCGCCAAGTCGAACGACCATGAGATCATCGTCATCGCTTCAAGGTGAAGACATAGACACAATGGTCTATCCGATGTTTCGATATCCTTTTCTCGAAACATCCATGACCACAAACGTTTCTAGACTTATGCTACAGACGGTCAAGCACTTCTACATGATCAAGATCCTCATTTCGATACATGTTTGACCTTGCATTAAGTCTCAAGACTTTACCTAAGTTTATAATGATAACTTCATTATGATTCAACTTAGATAAATTCTTACCATACAGCTTACTGTAATTTTGAACAATATGTTTGTATAATTACACAGAGATAAATTGCCTCGAGAGCATACATCTCCCAACAGGGGCCACCCTCCTATCCTGAGGCGGGTCTCGGAGAAGTCCGGCTCTCGTTGCTACGGCCAATCCTTCGACCATAGGGGCATTGAGCTACGTGTCCTGGGCATGTTTCTGCCCTTCGGGCCTACTCACCACCGACGGGGGCTCACTAGGTGTGGCGAACCCTCGCACTTGTCCAGGGCGATCTTGAGGTCGGTGGCCTCCTTGGTCGCGCCTCTGGTTGCCGAGTTGGTCGTGCCCCCGAGGGTTGTCATCCTGCCTTGATTAACCATCAGGCCACCGATCATTGTGGGATGTCCCAAATGGGGCTGCCACCGTCTTCACTCCGAGAGCATCCTCGCTCAGCATGAACCTCTCCGCCTGGGCAAAGAGTGCATCCAGATCGGCAGGCAGATCTTGGAGGATCGACTTATGCAGGCTCCGATTGGTCAGCCCCTTTTTGATGGCTGCCATGGTGAACTCATCTCCGCAGCTCACCACATTAAGCCTTTCTTCCTGGAAATGATGCAAGAACTTTCTGACCGTTTCCCCATCTTTCTGGACAATCAAGAATAGATAGTCCGCTGGTTTCTTCCTTCTGTGTCCTGCCCTGAACTACTGGCTGAACTTATGGGATAGGTCGTCGAAGAATTCGATGGAGCGGGTGGGTAGGCTGTTGTACCACTCTAGTACCAACTTCTTCAGAGTCATCTGGAAGCATCGGCATAGGAGCGGATCATCTGTGCCTTGAATCTCCATGGTCCTTCTCTACCGCTGTACATGCTCGAGGGGATCACCCACACCATCATATAGTTCAATCTAAGGAAGCTTGAATCTACGAGGTACAGGGGCCGCTGTTACCCGTCTGGCCAGGGGGTTCGCCGTTTCTAGTTGGGGAGGTCGCATGGGCGATTCTTGTGGGTGCGCAGGTGATCTTCATAGATTGTTATGGCCACCTCGACCGCTATGCTCATCACCTAAGTCGCTCGATGAGTCACCTCGGTGCTCAACGGTGTCTGTTCCCCACCTCGGGGGAGTCCTGCTTCGGTCGTGGCCTCGTCGTCGATGATCATCATGCCTAGGAGATGGGCGGGTCATCCGGGGGGCGCTCCCTCTGAGCGACGAGATATCCATCGGTGGCAGGCTACGGGTGTGCCATCGATTCGGAGGTGATGCCTCTGGGACTCTACGGCTCTCTTTCTGAAGCCTTTCTCATGCGGCGATGATGAGTAGCAGATGCCGACACGTGGTTTCTTCATCGACCCGTATTTGTTTAGCGACTGCCTCCGCTTCATCGTCAAGCTGCCTTGGCTGGACAGTAGCTTCTTCCTCGAGTCGCCTCTGACAAGCGGCCTCCATCTCCACATCGAGAATTTTCTGCTGGGCCGCTATCTCTTTGTTGAACCCCCTCTGCTGGGCGGCTGCTTCTGCTTCTATCTGACGGTGAAGGTTGCACCTCACGTTCAAGGGTGCAAGGGGGACGGTGGACGTCCCGGCCCCACCCGAGCCCTAGTCATTCATCATCTTCGTAAAGGCTTCAAAGCCTGGGTGAACAGCACAGGCCGAGGCGTGAATAGCCTCCGCCATCCCCTCAGGGGGTACGCCGCCAGGGAAGCCCCTCCGAGAGGACGTGGCTCATCCTCCATGGGTTGTTTGCCCCTGTCAGGGTTGGGATTGAGATATGTGGGGTTAGACATGGGTGTGACCCTAAGTTCCCACAGACTGTGCCAAATGTTGCGGGGTAGAATCTGCAAACAAGGGCACAATGGTTACAAGTTTAGGGGGGATGATGAGGCTAACTACAGTCAGGGGACAATAGGGAGATCTCAAGGTCGCCTGCCAGACAAGGTAGGTCGCTTGTTTCATGGTGAAGGTTGTTCGACAGTTGATGAAGGTTGTCGCAGGTCTCTCGTTCGCTGGAAGCTGGGGCAAACTTCCTACAACAAGAGCAACTGGTCAGAAAGGCTGGGCCGGTTGTTAGCCCATAGCCCCTCCATGCTTAAGTCAGTAGATGACTGAAGAAAAGATGTCGGACACGAAGGGTGATCTTAGAGGCAGATCGGCGCTTGCGTGGCGGACTAGTGTGGAAGGCGTGAATATGTAGGGATATTCGGCCTTGAATGTGAATAGATGTGTTAGGAGTTTCTTACAGATTCAACTAACCATCCCCCTTCCCGCTTGGAGTTGAGGGGTTATTTATTGCTACTGGATTCGATTTCTTTTGTTGAGCTGGCGGTGTCAGGATGTCAGGGATCCGACCATTGGCGTCAGGGCCAAACGTGTCAGGCGTGCTTTTGTCAGGCTGTCTGGCGGTAAAACAGCTAGGCGTGCCTTCAGAGGGCAGTCAGGCGGTGAAGCGGATAGGTGCGCTTTTGTCAGACTTTGTCTGTAGTGAAACTGGCAGTGGTGTAAGTGGCGTGTCGTCTTCCTCCTTAGGTGAACTAGTAAGTGAGCGATGTCTGGGCAAGCTAGCGCAGACTTGTTCGATCTGCTGGAAGACTCTTCTAATTCTGGTGGCGAGCTTGTCGTTCCGCTTGGCGAGCTTCCGTGAACCTCGGCGAGCTTCTCCATGCTTCGGTGAACTAGGCTTCATTGTGGAGAATCGACAGGCCAAGACTCGGGCTTTGAATCACCGGGCCTAGATCGACCGGGCCGATCTTGAGGTCCTAACACTCGCGGATCCAAAAAAAACTCTTTCAGTGAAGACCAGAAGCATTGCGGTCACCTTCTCCAAGCAACGCCTTAGATCTCATAGCTCCAACCAGTGTCTTAGATGAATCAGGGGATGAAGAATGCATCCACAATCCATGAGCTCTCCAAGAACTCGAACAGCCCTTCTTACTTTGCTAGATTGAATGAGAAGGAGAAGGAAAAACTTTTATTATATGGGAGAAATTCTCCCACTAAAGTGGTTTGAATATCTTCACACAATAAGACTTTCTGAAGAAAGAATGATATATTTTCAGAGGGCTGGGGAGACCCCTTTATATTGCGCTAAGAAGAGCAGAATTTGATTTGGATTGGGTGTTCGTGTAAAACTCAACCTCATCCCTAAACGCGCAAAGAAGAAGAAACATCTTAAATGAGTTCTAATTGCATTAGAACTCTTGGCTATGAACTAGATTTGATTTACGATTGATTCCCAATCAAATCCGGCATCAAATCTGTAGTTCTGCATCATTCCATATCATCTTTAGTCAACTAGCGATTGTAACTGGTCGTTTAGTAAACTTTGTAAAGTTACAGGCTGACTCTTTGACTAGTGCTTAGTGTAAGGACCCTGGCTATGGGGAAAACACTAGAAGGGGGGTTGAATAATGTTTATGCAATTTAAAAAGATAGTTACACCAATTTAAATGCTAACCAACAAAAGAGTGTGGAATTAAAATTAAACACAAAGAGAAACAAATGCAGACGGAAGGATGTTTCAAGGTTCGGATTACCCAAGTCACTTCCCGACTTGTTCTCGATAATCCTACGTCCCTTCCACCCGGATACCTCCGGATACTCAAGTTAGAACCCTAACTTGAGGTTTCCTTAAAACCCACTTGTAGCAACCCTACAAGTGAAATCGAAATACAATCGATTGTCCTTGACTCTTACAACTTGGGAGCAAGCAAACCACTCTCACAACCCGAGAGCAGATTCAAATAACGAAAGTTATGAAATATAAAAGGAACACTTACAATCACCTATGCCTTGAAGTAGAACTTGAAGTAGAACTTGAAGGAGAAGTGTGTTGTGTGTTGAAGACTCTCTTGGAAGAGAGGAAAAGCCATTTCTCTTGACTGTACCAAATGCTTAGAAGATTCTCTTTGGTTTTAGGTTGGAGAGCAAGAGATTGAAGATAGGAATTCTTAGGGCTTTAGGATTTGAGAGCTTTGATCTTGAGAATGAAAGCTTGGAAGATTTTGCAATGGAATGAGTAACATCTCAATGGAAAAGTAGATGCTCCTTATATAGGTTTCTCAAATCCTCAAAACAGAATTAGCAAAAACCCTTTTGGAATCCGTGAGAAAACTCTCAACGGATAGAATCTGCGCTCACGATAGTCGACTGTTGAAGAAATCAAAGTTGACTGCTGCACAGTCAGATATGGTAGGTGAGAATTCATAACGGTAACTTACCACGTGGACATTCGACTGATGAAGCATAGACAGTCAACTGTTGAACCAACATGCAACTGTAAATCCTACTACAGGCGACTTGCCGAAGATGGGTAAGTTGAAAAAGTCTGGAAAAACATCTGGGAGTACAGGATAGACGACTGACGAGAAGATAACAGTCGACTGTTAATCAGAAAAGGTGACTGTAAATCCTTATACAGACAACTGTCACTTGGACATGCACATGTGAATCGTTCATGAGTCGCTTGTGGGAATTAAGACAGAGAAGCCCAAAACTAGACTGTTAAAGTTTGTGCATAACAGGCGACTGTAGACCAAAACACAGTCGACTGTTTTTGAGACAGGCGACTGTAAAATGTTCAGCAGTCGACTGTTATAAACAATACAAGAAAAATCAATAAAGAAATGAATTGGAGTCTAAGGACGATTGATCTAATGATGTCCTAAGACTGAAATGAAAATGTGTGTGTGCTCCAACAATGTTCTACTTCTAAGCTACATACTAGAAGAGATATAAAAAATTTACATTGACGAAAACTCTCTTCTATCCAACGCATGAGCTTGAAGTCTTCATGGAGCTTCAATCATCATCTACGATCATCCAATCCATTTCATTTGCTTTCAATGATCTTTGAGTGTCATCCATTGCAAGTAGATCATCATAATTAGCTTAAGCAATGGATTAACTGCAAAATAGGGGATTAGTCACAAGTATTTATGTTTGCTCATCATTAACACCAAGTAGGGAGAAGTCCAATACTCAACATTCTCCCCCTTTTTGATGATGACAAACAAACATAAACAAAAAGATAAATAATTGTGCTTAATGAAAACGTACTCCCCGTACATAGATGCCAATCAAGTTAGTCAAGAAATATTAGGGCATCTATATATCAATTGAAGCAAATGAGTAAGATATTGAGTGAATTTGATTCAAGAAATCTGGGATTTAAAATCCCTATTCATTGTATCTTACTCCCCCTAAATCTAAGGCAACTTCAATCTTAGATTCAAGTGTTACTAGTACATACTTAGCACATTCATTATGAATCTGTATGTTTATTTCTCTCCCCCTATGGCATTATCCAAAAGGTGGGAGTAGATAACAATAACAATCGTGCTAACTAAGAACTATTAATAATCAAGGAGTATACAGATATATATAAAACCAAAACTCATAAAACCACATCATATACTTAAGTGAATAGAGGAATAAGAGTCAAATATCAACATTTGAGATATAGGAAGAGTATATAACGACTCAAAATACATCACATCACATATATAATCCAATATCAAATCCAATATTGTCTCAAAAACACATTAGAAGAGAATATATTATTCATGGAAACAATATCACAAACATCACACAGATAAGTTAAGCAATTATACAATGTGTGAAACATAAGGCGAAACTGCAATATCATCTATTATATAAAAGAGGGATGTTACCAAGAGAAATTGGATAAGACAATTTGGACATGAGAATTTGGATAAGAGAATTTGGATATCTATATTATAAAAGAGGGATGTTATCAAGAGAAATTGGAAAAGAGATATTGGACAAGAGAAATTGGATAAGAGATATTTATTATAAAAGAGGGATGTTATAAAGAGAAATTGGATAAGAGATATTGGACAAGAGATATTGGATAAGATATGAGATTTTGAGGGATAAGAGATGATGTGGGGAATTTTGCGCATACAACCCCAATTTTTGTATTTTTGCCTCTCGACCCTCCCGCCACACCCACCCATACATTTTCTTCTTCCACCCTTTTCTGACCGGTTTTTTCAAGTCCACGTGGATATCTATTATATAAAAGAGGTATGTTATCCAGAGAAATTGGATGAGAGAATTTGGACATGAGAAATTGGATAAGAGAATTTGGATATTGTTACGACCTAAAGATCGTAAGAGTCCGACTCCCACCCGGATCCGCTGACATACCCCATTAACTCTCCCCTACGTGAAAGGGCCTCCACCCCGGGAGACCGAAGCTACGCGGGAACGGGCGCGCCTCGCAGCACTCCCCCACCCGGCCGAGGCACACAACCGCAGTTGCTCGGCCCGCCAGGGGAAGGCGCTTGGGGAGCCCCCGGACAATGCCTCCGGATATGCTGACATAGTCCTGTGCGTATCCTTCCGTTCCAGCGGCCCACAACCCACAACCGACAAGGAGGCACGTCCGGGCCGAACAGCCCCCGAGCCGGTCGACCCGGCCGACCCCCATGCACCACGACGCCCGGGATAGCATAGCCCGACCTTCAGTTCGTCACCAACGACAAACAACATAGGATAAGGACACGACTGACACATACGCCACCCGACCGTCTGACAAAGCACCCCCTGGCGGTTGAGCCGACTGACAGTTAATGCTTTCGGCCCTGACCACCCGACAAAAGCACCCCCTGGCCGTCGCGCCGTCTGACAAAAGCAGGTCAGGCACTCCAGTCCCTAACATCCCTGTCTGGAGCATCCGCTGACAACCGAGCCAGCTCAGCACGTCTAGTCAGCATGCCAGGTCAGCCCCGCCTAGTCATCTACCGTCAGGTATAAATACCCCCTCTCCTCTCACGTGGAGAGGGGTTGGCAAATTCTCTCTCAATCTATCATTCACACACGAGAGCGAAGATCGTCCATATCTTTGTTCTCCCACCTATAGCTCGCCACGTATGGTCGACACACCGTTAGTCCGACCGGCGTGCCTAGCCCCCATTTTAAGTCCCATTACTGACTTAGGCATCGGAGGGGCTAAGGGTTGGACCCCAACCCCGCCCTTCTGACGAGTTGCTCGTGCTGCAGGAAAGCTCGCCCCTTGATCGACGTCAACTTCAGCCTCCTGCCATCCAGTCCTCCTCTGTCGCGTCCGGTGAGATTCGACTCTGTGGCCACCCCCGGCGGCCAGTCCAACCTCTTCACCCCACTAATCACTTGTTAAACAGCCCACCTAAACCCTCTTCTCAACATAACCACCGTGCCCTTGGTTCTCCACAATACAAATTCATTGTACGCGAGTTCCACCTCGTAACAGATATCTATTACATAAAAGAGGGATGTTACAAAGAGAAATTGGATAAGAGAATTTGGACATGATAAATTGGATAAGAGAATTTGGATATCTATTATATAAAAGAGGGATGTTACCAAGAGAAATTGGATAAGACAATTTGGACATGAGAAATTGGATAAGAGAATTTGGATATCTATAATATAAAAGATGGATGTTACCAAGAGAAATTGGATAAAAGAATTTGGACATGAGAAATTGGATAAGAGAATTTGGATATCTATTAAATAAAAGAGGGATGTTACTAAGAGAAATTGGATAAGAGAATTTGGACATGAGAAATTGGATAAGAGACTTTGGATATCTATTATATAAAAGAGGGATGTTATCAAGAGAAATTGGATAAGAGAAATTGGATATTTATTATATAAAAGAGGGATGTTATCAAGAGAAATTGGATAAGAGAATTTGGACAAGAGAATTTGGATAAGAGAATTTGGACAAGAGTATATACATCTATTATATAAAAGAGGGATGTTATCAAAGAAATTGGATAAAAGAATTTGGACATGAGATATTGGATAAGAGAATTTGGACATCTATTATATAAAAGAGTGTTGTTATCAAGATAAATTAGATATAAGAAATGGGATAAGAGAATTTGGATATCTATTATATAAAAGAGGGATGTTACCAAGAAAAATTGGATAAGAGAATTTGGACATGAGAACTTGGATAAGTGAATTTGGATATCTATTATATAAAAGAGTGATGTTACCAAGAGAATTTGGATATGAGAATTTGGACATGAGAAATCTATTATATAAAAGAGGGATGTTATCAAGAGAGATTGGATAAGAGAATTTGGACATGAGAAATTGGATAAGAGAATTTGGATATCTATTATATAAAAGAGGGATGTTATCAAGAGAGATTGATAAGAGAATTTGGACATGAGAAATTGGTTAAGAGAATTTGGATATCTATTATATAAAAGAGGGATGTTATCTAGAGAAATTAGATAAGAAAATTTGGACATGAGAAATTGGATATGAGAATTTGGATATCTATTATATAAAAGATGGATGTTACCAAGAGAAATTGGATAAGAGAATTTGGACATGAGAAATTGGATAAGAGAATTTGGATATAAATTATATAAAAGTGGGAAATTGGATAAGAGAAAATATAAGAGATGAGATTTTGAGAGATAAGAGAGGAGGTGGGGAATTTTGCACATACAACCCCAGTTTTTGCATTTTTTGCCCCTGGACCCTCCCTACACAACCACCCACACTTTTTATTCTCCCCCCTTTAAACCATTGTTTTTCCAGGCCTTTGAAGATTTTGAATCTTATCTTACTAGGACAAAGCTTTGTCCTAGGTGGCAATGACAATTTTGGGGGGAAACTTGAAATTTTTTTGGGAAAACTTGAAATTTGAGGGAACTTGAAATTGGAGGGGGAACTCAACCATTAAATAAACCGTGCCCTATGGGCACGGGTAATGACTAGTCTAGTATATAAAAGAGGGATGTTATCAAGAGAAATTGGATAAGAGAATTTGGACATGAGAAATTGGATAAGAGAATTTGGATATCTTTTCTATAAAATTAGAATGTTATCAAGAGAAGTTGGATAAGAGAATTTGGACAAGAGAATTTGGATAAGAGAATTTGGACAAGAGTATATACAACTATTATATAAAAGCGGGATGTTACCAAGAGATTGGACAAGAGTATATACATCTATTATATACATCTATTTGGACATGAGAAATTGGATAAGAGAATTTGGATATCTATTATATAAAAGAGGGATATTACCAAGAGAAATTGGATAAAAGAATTTGGACATGAGAAATTGGATAAGAGAATTTGGATATCTATTATACAAAAGAGGGATGTTACCAAGAGAAATTGGATAAGAGAATTTGGATATCTATTATACAAAAGAGGGATGTTACCAAGAGAATTTGGATAAGAGAATTTGGACATGAGATATTGGATAAGAGAATTTGGATATCTATTATATAAAAGAGGGATGTTACCAAGAGAATTTGGATAAGAGAATTTGGACATGAGAAATTGGATAAGAGAATTTGGATATCTATTATATAACAGAGGGATGTTACCAAGAGAATTTGGATAAGAGAATTTGGACATGAGAAATTGGATAAGAAAATTTGGATATCTATTATATAAAAGAGGGATGTTACCAAGAGAAATTGCATAAGAGAATTTGGACATGAGAAATTGGATAAGAGCATTTGGATATCTATTATACATTTGACAACGTTTTTTGAATTCTAGGGCTGACTATAACAAGATAAAACGTGGCTAAGATTTGATCTTGGTAAATCAATGGTTGAGATTGGATTTTGTGAAAATTTTAGTTGGAAAACTTAAATTTTGGTGGAAAAAGTGCATTGGGAACCAAAACTTTGAAATAAGAAGTGTCTTGGAAAAGATTGTGGAGATTAAATTTTGGGGGGAAAGCGCCTTGGGAACCTAAACTTTGAAATTAGAAGTGCCTTGGGAAACATTTTGGAGATTAAATTTGGGGAAAAAGTGCATTGTGAACCTAAACTTTGAAATTAAAAGTGCCTTGGTAAAGATTGTAGAGAAGCATGATCCATTAAATTAAACAAAATAAAAAATTTAGCGTAAAACAATTTATCGTAATAACAAATTAGCGTAAAAATACCCTGAGCTTTGTTTTTCCGGCGCGGACTGCGCCGAAGGCGCCCGCTAATTTTTTACGCTAATTTGTTGTTCCGCGTCGAAGGCGCGGACACCAAATTTGTTGTTCAACACCGAATTTGTTGCTCCGCACCGAAGGCTCCTGTGTCGAATTTGTTGTTCTGCGCCGACGACTCCCGCGTCGAAGGTGCACATCTCGCTAAATATTTTTACGCTAATTTATTATTGTGTTAAATTTTGGCTGTGGAAATAATTTTTCAGGGAACAAAGATTTCGCCGGGAAAATCTTAAATGAACCGTACCCGCGGGCACGGGTTATGACTAGTATATATATATAAGAGATATCACAAGAGTACAAGTCAAATGGACATCTACATATCCAGCAAAATACATCATGATCTCAAAAAAATACATCATGAAACTCAGACATCATCACTAAATATCACCATACAAACACTACTCAAAAACTAAAAAAAATCTATGAGTGAGTGTCTCTAGGAGCAGCAGATGAAGAATCAGGCTCTGGGTCAACAGTGGTATCCTCTGGAGGAGGAGCAGTAGGAGCATCCTGAGTAGCCGCTACGCCAGGATGCATAATGAGATCAATGATGATGGGAGGAGGTGACTCACAAGGCTGGGGAAGAACAAAACGTCTCAGATGCTCAGGAAAGGGTATTCCCTGATGTTGGAATGATAAGAAAGTTAACTCATATAGACCAAAGACCATCTCAAAAAGAATGGCAAGAGCGGGAGGAGCAGATGAAGATGGCTGGTCAGCAGGTGGAACTGTGGAGGAAGACGGAGCTGAAGTGGATTTCCTCTTCTTTGATGCAGACTGCAGAGTCGAAGAGGACTTCGCCTTTGCAGCAGCATCAAGAAGAGGACCAAAAGGCATGGGCTCGGAAGGAGATAAGTCAATCCCAAAATGTCGAAAGACAAGAGTAAGAAGTCCACCTTATGGAATGTGAGAGGAGGAGGAAGTGAACTCGACCTTGTCCATCCTGTTAAGGAGGACACCTGCCCAGTTCACGGACATCCCGGAAAAGATTGCGTACATACACCTCAGTATCTCCTGGGAAGGCTGGTCAGAAGATCCGTACGTCGACATGATGTTGGACTTCACCACGAGGTGAACAGAAATGCAAATGTCTGAAGGAAGAGATCCAGTAGAGGGACTCCTAAGTATCGTCCCTAAGAGAGTAGGATCAATGCGAATGGAAGTCCCCTGGACAACAGTATCAATAAATCCAGTGGTAGAATACTCACCACGAACGCGGTTAGCATAGAATAGCTTAACCAAAAATGGATAAGCCCTAGGAGATTCGCTCTGAGAGAAGCGAAAAAGGTCAGCCAAACGGGTAGCAGAAAGGATGTCAGCCAGTCTCTCAGCAGTGAAGGCGGGAAAAACAATATAACGCTCTCTAAGAAGTTCGATGCCTATGAGAGAGTGAAATTTTGCCAAGCCAAGATCATCTCGGCAAATGGGAACAAGGGGATCAGCTGGTGGCACGACATGGGTTTCTTCTGCAGAACTCGACACCGAAGGTGAAGGAGAAGCCTCAGCACTGGGCTCATTGATGCGAACACCAATGGGCTTGCGCTGACACTTAATCAGGGGCTCAGTGTCAAAGAAGAAGACCCAGAAGAAGAATAGCCCTGCGAAGTAGAATGAGAGGGAGAATCGGCATGCTTGGTATGGGGCGTATAGGGTTTCTTCTTTTTAGCGAGGGTAGGCTTAGGAACCATAGGTTTCTTAGAAGAAATGATCTTTCCCTTTCCCTTAGTCTTGGGAGCTATTGCACAACAAATCGAACGATGGTGAAAGACAGCGCACGCAAGATGCAACAAATGGAAGAGCCAATGAGAGGAATTCAGACCTAGGCAAACGGTACGAAGACAGCGATGAAGCAATCGACAGATGGCGAAGAGGTGATTGACGACGGAGAAATCGACAGAGAAATCGAGTGGGAAGACGAACGATTTCAATCGGAGGAGAGAGAAAACGTGGGTCGAAGTGAACTGTCTCGAAGATATAATGAAGAGGTGAAATAATCTGGGCCGTTGGATCAAAGAATCGACGGCTTAGATCGAAGCAGTGAACCACCACAACAGGAGACAATCGACTGATGAACAAAAGTCAGTCGACTGGCTGAAGTGATAAGAAATAAGCTTAGGAAGACAGACAGTCGACTGTTGAGTAACACACAGTCGCCTGTCCAGGAGACAGTCGACTGTATAATACGCATCAGTCGACTGACTGAGAATCAATAAAACTGATCAAAAAGACAGAGAGTACTGGCGAAATTAGACAAAGATGACAGGCGCCTGATGACTAAAATGCAGTCGCCTGTTGAAACAACAGTCGACTGTAAAATTTTCATCAGTCGTCTGTGCGAAAGATGCAAATTTCTGACAGAGAAGATAGAGTAAGGAAGTCGACTGTCGAAGGAAAGACAGTTGTCTGTCATGGTCCAAAAATGCACAGTGAGATAAAAATCCAGAGGATATGAACAATCACCCTAAGACCTATACTCTAAACATAAACTCATCATAAAATCAACATCAAATTATAAATCGTTGATAAAACAAATCTCTTAAAACAATCTGAAAAACGCATGTAATCACAGAAGTCTCAATTGCCTTTCTCAAGACACATATATGAAATAACAAATAAAGAGAGGCAATATGATGATATGAGCTCAAAAAGTGTTATAACAAGTATGTTGAGATCCTAAATTTCAGATTCATTCATAATTCCTAATTCTCCACGCAACCTCACAAATGAATCTTCTTTAAGAGGTTTGGTGAAGATGTCAGAAATTTGTTTTTGGGTTTCAATGTACTCTAAGATGATGTCCTTCTTAGCTACATGATCATTGATAAAATGGTGTCTCACATCTATGTGTTTGGTACGGGAGTGATGTACTGGGTTCTTGGAAAGACATATAGCACTTTGGTTATCAACCATGATAGGACAAGTATCACAATTGACACCATAGTCACTAAGAGTGTGTCTCATCCAAAGGACTTGTGCACATGCAGACCCGCGGCAATATATTCTGCTTCAGTTGTGGACAATGATACCGAGTTCTATTTCTTGGAAAACCAAGAAACTAAGGAATTTCGTAGAAAATGGCAAGTGCCACTAGTACTTTACCTATCGGATTTGCATCCGGCAAAGTCGGTATCACTATATGAGATTAACTCATATGTGCTAGATTTAGGGTAAAGTAACCCATAATCTAGTGACTGATTGAGATAACGAAATATTCGTTTAACTGCAATCAAGTGTGACTCCTTAGGTCTAGCTTGATATCTAGCATACAAGCATACGGAAAACATGATATCGGGCCTACTAGCGGTTAAATAAAGTAAGCTACCGATCATACCTCGATATAGGCGAACGTCTACATCTTTTCTTTTCTCATCCTTATGTAGAAGGGTTGTCGTACTCATGGGAGTACTTTTGCTTGAAGATGATTCCATCCTGAATCGCTTAATAAGCTCCCCTGTGTACTTTGTTTGATGTATGAAAGTTCCATCCTCCATTTGTCGAATTTGCAGTCCAAGGAAGTAATTGAGCTCTCCCATATGGCTCATCTCGAATTCATCCTTCGTAGACTTAGAAAATTCTTGACAAAGATTAAAGTTAGTAGAACCAAATATTATATCGTCTACGTATACTTGAATTAAGAGGATGTCATTTTCATAATCTTTAATGAAAAATGTTGAATCAACTTCTCCCATTTTAAAACCTAAATCCAAAAGGAAGGTCTTGAGTCGATCATACCAAGCTCTAGGAGCTCGTCTCAATCCATACAAAGCTTCCTTAAGTTTGAAAACATGGTTTGGAAATTTTTCATGAATGAAACCGGGAGGTTAAGAAACATATACTTCTTCATTGACAATCCCATTTAAAAATGCACTTTTAACATCCATTTGAAATAGTTTAAAATTCTTTTGAGATGCAAAAGATAAAAGCAATCTAATAGTTTCTAATCTAGCTACGGGGGCAAAGGATTCTTCGAAATCGATACCTTCCTCTTGCCGGTAGCCTTGAGCTACTAACCTTGCTTTGATCCTTGTGATTACCTCGTTCTCATCGGTCTTGTTCTTGAAGATCCATTTGGTCCCAATAACTTGATGACCCCTTGGAAGAGGAACGAGGTCCCAAACTTCATTTCTCTCGAATTGCATGAGTTCTTCTTCCATTGCCACTATCCGAGAGCTATTCTCACAAGCTTCCTGGATATTCTTTGGCTCAATGGTAGAGACAAATGCGCAATGAGAGAATTCTTCAATTCTTGACCTTGTTCGAACACCCACACCAATATCTCCAATTATTTGTTTATGTGGATGGTTGCGAATGGTCGGGTAAGTTTTTGGTATTTCTGCATCACTTGGAACAACTTCAACAATCTCATTAGTAGTGTTAGTCTCAATAATCGAATCATTAATCTTAACATTACTAAGAGGTTCACAGATAGCATCTACACTAGCATCATCAACATGAGAAACATCAAAATCTTCATAAAATGATACATGTAGAGATTCCTCGATCGTTGAAGAAGTTTTGTTGTATATCCGGTAGGCTTTGCTACGTGTGGAATATCCAACAAAAATTCCTTCATCGGATCTTGGTTCAAATTTATCTAGATTACCAAAAGTGTTCTAGATAAAACATTTTGAACCAAAAACTCGAAAATACTTAACTTGAGGCTTTTTGTTATAAAATAACTCAAAACAAGTTTTGTTCGTTCGGGGTCTCACTAAGATCCTATTGAGCACATAACATGCCGTGTGCACCGCTTCTGCCCAAAATTGTAGTCCAAGATGACTATCATGGAGCATGGTGCAAGCACACTCAATAAGAGTCCTATTCTTTCTCTCTACAATATCATTTTGTGGTGGTGCTCGAGGAAAGGAAAAATTGTGAGTTATCCCGGTGTCATCACAAAACTTTGTAAAAGACTCATTCTCAAATTCTCCTCCATGATCACTACAGATAGTGATAATGGTGGATCCTAAGAGATTCTGAATCTTCTTTGCAAATATGGTAAACTCTTCATAAGCTTCATTTTTATTAGTCAAGAATGAAACCCAAGTAAATCTAGCGAAGTCGTCAACGACAACTAATCCATAACGAGCATTGCCTAAAGAAGCTGTTCTAGTTGGCCCAAATAAATCTAGATGAAGAAGTTCTAGGTGCCTCTTAGAAGTAATGCCTTCTTTAAGCTTAAAAGACGATTTACTAAGTTTACCTCTTTGACACGAATCACAAAAAAATTTCTTACTAAAAGCAATTTTTGGAAAACCTTTGACTAGATCATGCTTAGCTAACTTATATAAGTGCTTGAAATGAACATGACCAAAACGGCGATGCCATAATAGTTGTTCACTTGTATTAGCAACTAAGCAATGTTCTATAGTTTTAGGCAGCTCAAATAATAAATATTTTTACGACTAATATCGGTAAATAAAACAGGTGAATTAGAATCAACAATTTTACACAATCCTTCCCCAAAGTTAACCTTGTAATCTTTGTCACAAAGTTGACTAATGAAAATGAGATTGTGACATAAACCACTAACAAGAAATACATTAGTAATTAAGGGTTTGGAAAGGTTACCGACAATACCTACTCCAATGATGGTTCCCTTTTGATTACCTCCAAAAGTGACCGTTGCACCATCCTTGATGCTAATCACTTCGGAGAGCAATGATGGATCTCCTGTCATATGTTTGGAGCAACCACTATCGAGAATCCATCCTTTTCCTTTAGAGCTAATATGACCTTTATTGCTCTTTTTCTTTCTCTTGGGTACCTACATAATATACCATAAGCTCATGGTACCCAATGTTTGTTGGGTCCAAGGGGATTAGCCCTTTGGAAGCCAAGTCTAAGTGGACTTCCGCTTCCCAACATAATTGTTATTCTTAATAACATCATGAAAATAGGAATCAACATATGCATACCTATCATTTAAGCTAGTGTTCTTAGTGGACCACAAATGGTGTAAATTTTGGGAGTCCTTTTCCTAGTTGCATGCATACTTGTTAGATTTCTATGTGGTGCATGCTTCTTAGGAACATGGTTTCTAGCATAGGAATTTGGTGGTGGATATGCATTGGACATACGAGAATGATATGTATGCTTGGGAACAAGCATGTTGTATGAAACATATGGTGAAGTGGTGACTTTCTTGGTATCTTTGCTACCTATAGTGTCTTTGACACCACTTGTGGATGCACCGAAGGATGGCCTCACAAAGTCTATAGTGACACCACTATAGGAGGTGCGATCATTGGCTGCATTTGCTTTTACAAAACCAAGACCAGCACGATGTGTGGCCAGAAATTGGTTTGCTAGCAAATCGTCCAATTGTACTTTTCCCTTATTGAATCTCACAATACAGGAGGACATGAGCTCATATTTCTCCTTAAGAGAAGAAATGTTGGTATCCAAGGTGGACACCCGTGCTTTGAGCTCGTGCACTTGAGTTTTAAGAGAATCATTCTCTAAACCCAATTTTGTGTGACATGTAACTTGATCACTATTATCCTTATGATGTATTTGATCTAGTTGAGATTTGAGGGTATTCACCTCATTTCTCAAAGTGACATTTTGAGAAGCTAAATTTGATTTCTCAAGAGTTAAAGTATCAACAATGGTGTCATCATTGATAATGCATGGAATGGATGGATTGCTAACATTCAATTTCTTTTAGCTAGTATATCTAAGCATTAGAGATTGATACTTAGCAAATAATTCTTCATTAGCAATATGTAATTCATCCATTGTTACCTCGGTTTCATCCATGTCGGAATCACTCTCATCAGAGAGTGGATCTTCTTGTGCCATAAAGCACATGTGGGCACTTTCACCCTTCTCATCATCGAAATCACTTGATGAGTCTCCACTTGAGTTATTGAATGTACTGACGAGTCCTTTCTTCTTGTATCTTTTGTTCTTGTCGGACTTATGGTACTTCGGAGCCTTCCATTTCTCTTTGTTTCTTAGCATTGGACAATCCTTCTTAATGTGCCATGGCTTTTTACACTTAAAGCAAAGAGAGGAAGTAATATTAGTAGACTCAAATCTTTTGTTAGAGGGAAATTTATCTTTGCGAAAGAAGCGTTGAAACGTCTTCGCCATTTGGGCCATTTCACCCAAATCCATCTCATCTTCTGAATCTTCACTATCGGAGGATGATGAATTGGTGTTGAATACCAACGCTTTCTTCTTGGCCTCCAAAGGATTCATCATAGCTTGAATCTTTAATCGGTTCTCCCATATTACTTCATAAGACATGAGAGTCCCGATAATATTCACAACTGTGTAGGTCTTCAAGTCGTTGACCTCCTCGATGGCGATAGCTCTTCTTTCCCATTTGGAGGTCATTCCCATTATGATTTTCCTTACCTTTTCTGGTTCGGTGTAAGTTTGGCCAAGAGCTTCCAATTCATTGGTGATGTTGGTAAAATGTCCGTACATCGATGCTATGTTTTCATTTTCCTACATATGAAACATATCGAAGTTTTGCACGATAACATAGAGTTTGGAAAATTTTACCTTGTTCGTTCCCTCATGAGTAACGACGAGATGGTTCCAAATTTGATATGCACTCTTACATGTGCATATCTTGTTGAACTCATTCGGGTCCAATGCACAATGAAGAGCGTTCATTGCTTTTGCGTTGTTGACTTCGGCGGATTTCACGGAAGTCGTCCATTTTTCGAAATCCTCTTCGGTGGGCTCGACGTATTCCTTGTGGAGGGTTCTCCAAAGTGAAGCATTCCTTAGGAACGTCTCCATCCAACATTTCCAATAGCCAAAGTTCGTGCCATTGAAACGTGGAGGATGCACCGTTGATTGACCTTCGAAAAGTGTGGACGCTCCATCACGGTCGTGATTGTTGTACGAAGGCGGTGGAGGAACGTTGTTGTTGTTGGATGCCATAGCTATTACCTTGCGCTCTGATACCAATTGTAAGGACCCTGGATATGGGAAAAACACTAGAAGGGGGGTTGAAAGTGTTTATGCAATTTAAAAAGATAGTTACACCAATTTAAATGCTAACCAAAAAAATAGTGCAGAATTAAAATTAAACCCAAAGAGAAACAAATGCTAACGCAAGGATGTTTCAAGGGTTCGGATTACCCAAGTCACTTCATGGCTTGTTCCCGGTAATCCTATGTCCCTTCCACCCGGATACCTCTGGATACTCAAGTTAGAACCCTAACTTGAGATTTACTTTAAACCCACTTGTAGCAACCCTACAAGTGAAATCGAAATACAATCGATTGTCCTTGACTCCCACAACTTGGGAGCAAGCAAACCACTCTCACAACCTGAGAGCAAATTCAAATAACGAAAGTTATGAAATATGAAAGCAACACTTACAATCACCAATGCCTTGAAGTAGAACTTGAAGGAGAAGTGTGTTGTGTGTTGAAGACTCTCTTGGAAGAGAGGAAAATCCCTTTCTCTTGACTGCACCAAATGCCTAGAAGATATCTCTTTGGTTCTAGGTTGGAGAGCAAGAGATTGAAGATATGAATTCTTAGGGCTTTAGGATTTGAGAGCTTTGATCTTGAGAATGAAAGCTTGGAAGATTTTGCAATGGAATGAGTAACATTTCAATGGAACAGTAGATGCTCCTTACATATGTTTCTCAAATCCTCAAAACAGAATTAGCAAAAACCCTTTTGGAATCCGTGAGAAAACTCTCAACGGATAGAATTTGCACTCGTGACAGTCGACTGTTGAAGAAATCATAGTCGACTGCTGCACAGTCAGATAGGGTAGGTGAGAATTCATAACGGTAACTTACCATGTGGACAGTAGACTGATGAAGCATAGACAGTCGACTGTTGAACCAACATGCGACTGTAAATCCAACTACAGGCAACTGGCCGAAGATGGGTAAGTTGAAGAAGTCTGGAAAAACATCTGGGAGTAAAGGACAGACGACTGACGAGAAGATAGCAGTCGACTGTTAATCAGAACAGGCGACTGTAAATCCTTATACAGACTGCTATCAAAACCCTGGGATTTTCCAGAGAGCTGAGTCAACAAATTGGCTCAGAGACAGACGACTGTTGCAGCATTGACAGTCGACTGTAAATTCAACATTAGTCGACTAGCCATAAAGACAGATCAAAAGATTTTGGGCAAAAGGCAGACAGACGACCGATTTACAAAGCACAGTCGACTGTCACTTGGACATGGCCTGTCAATCGTTCATGAGTCGCCTGTGGGAATTAAGATAGAGAAGCCCAAAACTAGACTGTAAAAGTTTGTGTATAACAGGCGACTGTAGAATAAAACATAGTCGACTGTTTTTGAGACAAGCGACTCTAAAATGCTCCGCAGTCGACTGTTATAAACAATACCAGCACAATCAATACAGAAATGAATTGGAATCTAAGGACGATTGATCTAGTGATGTCCTAAGACTGAAATGAAGATATGTGTGAGCTCCAACAATGTTCTACTTCTAAGCTACATACTAGAAGAGATATAAGAAATTTACATTGACGAAAACTCTCTTCTATCCAACGCATGAGCTTGAAGTCTTCATGGAGCTTCAATCATCATCTACGATCATCCAATCCATTTCATTTGCTTTCAATGATCTTTGAGTGTCATCCATTACAAGTAGATCTTCATAATTAGCTTAAGCAATGGATTAACTGCAAAATAGGGGATTAGTCACAAGTATTTATGTTTGCTCATCATTAACACCAAGTAAGGAGAAGTCCAATACTCAACACTTAGGACTAGTGGACTATTTACTGATTAGTCGATCACTACTGAGTTACTATCTTCTTCTTTTCTGATCATAACCAATGTGTGATCTATGCTCTTGTCTATCATAAATACTCAAAGTTTCTTCATGCGCTTTTCGTGAGGAATTTATAATCATTGTGAGACTCTAATAGCCCGTTTCTTACTTCAGTAGTGAACATGATTACAACATGTCATCAATTGATAACG
Organism: Scilla litardierei; assembly: GCA_030789695.1. Classification (NCBI taxonomy): domain Eukaryota; kingdom Viridiplantae; phylum Streptophyta; class Magnoliopsida; order Asparagales; family Asparagaceae; genus Scilla; species Scilla litardierei. The sequence goes on from CM061141.1 coordinate 163,692,480, forward strand.
ACCCTAGATGAGGGTACCAACCCCCATTTTAGAACCGTCATCATTTGCTTTGTGAGACTGAAATCTCTTCGAGATAACCTGGGCCTTACAGTGATAGATTCCATGCAGTCTGGTCCCTTCGTTTTTACTAATTTGCTAATGTGTCTAGGGTATGGTATAGAATCAAACCATATTACACCTTAAACCCTTTGAGTCAAATGTGATCACATAGTTATTGGTGGGATGACACTTGTTAACTCTTAACAAGTTCATCTACTATCCTGGCCAGGGGTTTACTATGGATCCATTTACTCAACTACGACACTGACCTCCCATACTAGAGTAGACGAATCCCAGTAGTGTGGCCACTCCTTCACATGCTTCCAACTATACCCAGTAGGTACATACACATTAGCTGTACAACCAATGTTTAATAACTACCTAAGTACAATTTTCCACATGCAATGTCCTTTAGCACATCTTTAGTCAAAGGACTAATCTGCACATACTATCACCTGAGATCTTCTGTTGACACTCAAAGTATTATAACCATGCAAAAGTATTTTGGGTGAGTCGTTCTGTGAACTTGTTCTCCAACAAGCACATGCGCATTATCTAATGATGTCCCTACATCAAATGACTATAAGGCCAGTCACTACCATCCAATGGTATGATTAATACTCGCTGGTCTAACCAAAATATCGATGTAATGTCTCGATATTTCTCTAACTAGGAATAGATTTAAACATATGATCAACGGACACATTGGCCTCATTATCATGATCTCATCATGTTCCCACTGTTACTTTCATAAATCCCATGAGTTTATCCATGTATCATATATTCATAAGAATAAGAAACGAAGTGACACAGATGATATCATAGATAAATATTACTAAATAGTTTACTATTATTTTGAATGAGATGTCAAATATAATTACAATAATTGTCTTAAGGGCATACATGTTGGATCTGGATCCTAGACTAGAGGGGGGGTGAATAGGCTAATAAAAAAATTCTAGTGCAACCCACGAGAAATCACACGCAGTTTAAAGCACAACCAGAGTAATGAAAAGCAGACACAGAGTACACAGCAGATTTACCCTGGTTCGGTCGTCCCAACGACCTACTCCAGCCCCCAAAGCTAATACTAGATTGAATAGTGCAATAGGTACAAAGTCACAAGTTAGAGCACGCTCAAAGCACCCTCTACGCCTCTACACTCGCCAGACTCTCAGTACCCCCACACACAGTGTTTCCTCTCACTATCAATCCTAGCAAAGCTTTCTACCAGCTAGTCCCAAACTAGCTGGGTCCCACTTGTCTAGTCCCAACTAGACAAGTCCCAAAATAGTCCACAAAAATAGGTAAAAGTTTCCCCTACAGAGAACGTTACACTAAGACACAAATAAAGGAGTTTAGAGTTTAGAAATTCTTAGTTTGTGTCTGTGTAGGCATCTCTATCAATCAGCACGTCGTCAGCTCCAATCTGACGCAAACGGTGTCTCAATTCGACTCCTGGATGTCAAGATATGCACTGGTCTGTGCGTAAAGCAATTTCAGTTCAATCCTTTATAATTCCTCGGTCTGTGCGCTCAGCAACTACCTTAAATAAGGCTGTCGGTGTGTAAAGCAAACCAGTTCAAACTTTTTTAAATAACGGCCTGTGCGCAAAGCAGCTTTCTTAGACAAACACCCTGCCACGTCAGCATGTAAGTATTTCCTCTTTCTTTCGCACGCAGGGGTCTTCGTTGGCATTTTTGAGCGGCGGTCGTCAGCGACGCTCCGAGCAACAACTTCAGTTTGTGTGACGACGGCGGAGCTCTTTTGTTGGCGGCGACGGTGACTGCGAGCTTTGAAGAGGAGCGATCTCCGGTGATGATAACAGTCGGAGGCGGCAGCGACTTCGCCTCACGGTGGCTCTTTCTCCGTTGCGGTCTCCGCAGCAGTAAGCTCTCCTCCAATTGCGGCGTCTTCTTCTTTTTCTTCTCCGATCGTCTTCGACAGCGAGCGCTTGGCGATAGGAGCTTCAGTCAATAGAGATACGTCATTTTATTCGTGCACTCAGAGTGTTCGATCGAATGTCTGACCGAAGATCCTCTGCTACTTCGGCGGCGAGATTTGGATGGCGACGACGGAATCTTTAGAAGACAGCGACGGCGACTGTGTCTTGATGGCTGCAGCGACGTCGTAAAGCGGCAGCGGCTCTCCTTCGTCGGCGGTGAGAGCGGTGAGGGCCGTTCGTTCGACTGCAGCAAAGCTCCGGCAAGCTTCTCTTCGATGTCGAGACGAATGACGTTCTCCGATCAGCGGCGAGCTCGTAGCAGCGGCTGCGGAAAAAGATGTTGACGGTGGTGGCTTCTTCTTCGTCTCCGTTTGCAGCAGCGGTGATCTCGTCGCGGCTTCGTCGACTCGGCAGCGACACAAAAGAACGTCGGTGGCGTACGACGAAGACTTCACAGCAAGGGTTCGTTGGCGACGATGGTCCACGGCAGCCGGAAATTTCTTCAATGATGACGCATCACCCTGATGCGTGCCTTGCAACACTTGTGTCCAGGATGCTTGAGCATGTTGGTGCAAGCTCTTTGTTTGTAGATGGAGCACAAAATTTACGGCCTGGGATTGGAGATATGCAATGAGTTCCTTTCTGCTATGGAGCTTCAATATTTAAGGATGATTTCGGCAAGGAGAATGGTTTGAAGCTTTAGGATATTTCTTTGTATTGGCCGCAATATAGATGATTGGGTTTAATATTTGGTATAGGCCAGCTTTTTGTGAATGTCGCATACCCTTGGGAGTTCTTGTATGGCCGTACTATAAATTTTGTGTTTCCCAAAAGTTGTTGCTCAATTTTGCGTTACGGCCGCCATAAAACATTAGGGTTGAGGGGATGGCTTATATAGAGTATAGGAGATGAATTGTCAAAGATAGGATCCCTAGTATTTAGGAAAGATTTGAGGCCATCTTTGAATAGGAAATCAAGTAGGATTTGAATAGGATTGGAAATACGAATTTAGAATTTGATCTCCATGGTAATTGAGATTGAAAATACAAATTGTGAATTTGAGTTTTACTAGGAGTTGGTATTGGCTAAGAAGTTTGTATATCCATAGGATAAATTCCAATAACCAAATAGGATTTGGCTCCATCTCTTCATGTTGGACCAAGTCCAACTTTGTTCCATATTGACCAAGTCAAACTACTTTGTGCACACACACTCCATCTCTCCCAATGTGCTATACGAATAGCAATTCTGCCAAATAGCCTAGATATATTGTTTCGCCAAGCCTGAAACATACTAAACACACACGTCAGATATAACAACACGTTTGTCATCATCAAACCAAGATCCTAGATCGTTGCTTCCAACAATCTCCCCCTTTTGGTGATGACAAACCCATAAAAGATTTAAGCAATAGAAATGAGTGTGTGGAGTGTGTTGAAGGGTGTAGTGTAATGCAATATGAGTCATGGAATGAATATTCAAGCACTACTACATGGCATGCACCAACTAATAGCAAAAACAATAGCATGCTCCCCCTTCTCTCAAGCTCCCCCTTCAACAAATATTCAAGTATATTTCAAGCTCCCCCTTCAACAAATAATACCGACATCGAACCATGTCAAAATCTTTTCTTTCTCCCCCTTTGTAATCACCAAAAGTGGATTAATGAAGTCACAGAAATATCCCATGCAAAAATAAATCATTATTAGATGTAGCGTGTAAATTGCATGAGCATTCCAAGTAATAGACAAGTCAAGTTCATAGAATTTCATACCAAGACTTCTCCACCTTTGTGTAAGTGAAAAGATATAGACAATAAAGTGCTAGAGGAGATTCAATTTCAGAAAATCAACCAAAACAATCCACATTTTCCATTTTTCATGAATATCACGAGGATTGACTTTTCCCACCTCATCAGAGATGAGTTCAAGTTACCGAACCCCAAAACATAGCCTAAAAGGACTTTTAAATATGGGGTGGCATTGCTTGACGAGTTATATACACCAACGCTAATGATTACCCATGTAGCACAAGTTGGATACTCGTGGGTTGTGTATTAGCCATGAAGTGTATCCATTTTCCATACGGAGCAAATATTTTTTTTTTCATTCTTTTGTGCTCAATTTTAATTCATGGCTAAACACATCATATCCCTTAGAAATTTCAGAAATTAATCATTCCTACATTCACTTTCCATTATTCTTCAAAAGAATCTCCAAAAGCACTAAAAAGTCAAATATCGTGAAAGTGCAAATGTAGGTGTAGAAGTCAAGTTTGAAACTTATGAGACATGTCATGGCTACTAAAAAGAATAACATCATGTTCATGTAGCTACAACAATAATGAATTGACTTTTGCAAGGGATAAATTTGATCATTCATAAAGTACCACTTAAGAGATTCATAAGAGGATATTCAATAAGCACAATTTTTTTTTGGATTTTTGTTTTTTTTTCAATTTTTTTTGTTTTTTTAGAAATAAAAACATTAAAAAATCATGCATGCAAGCACACAAAACAAAATAAAAACAAGCATACCAAAAAAATATATGAAGGTATGCAATGAAATGCAAAGATGGATAGAAAATTATACCTTCTCGTCGCTTTTTGACGAAGGAGCTAAAAGAATGAAACATTGAATTTAACACTCCTCGCCAAAACTCCATCACACCTACATGAAAGGTGTTAAGTGTGACCTTGGAATCAAACAAGGTCTACTAGTGTTAGCCAATATTGTTTTAGGAACCCACACTTGTTTAAACTTGATGTTTGTGTTCCTAAATTTACAATAATATGAAGTGTGGCCTACACTATCACAAGTAAAGCACTTTGCATATAAGTTCTTTGCAATAGAAGGTGCATTGTGGAATTTCTTGAATTTTGGCTTTTCAACATTTTTCAAGCCAAATCCAAGTCCTCTTCTATTATTGCCATATAATTGATTCTCTAAAATATTATCCAACGATTGTTTTCCCATAGAGAATTTCTTAATGGCCAATTCAAGATTAGAGACTTTGGATTTCAACAATCTATTTTCTTCCACAAGCAATGTGCATTTACTTATAAAAGCTCTCTTGTTTTCCTCTTCCTTCTTTTCAAATTCAACCATTTTTCTTTTAAAATCATTATCCAACATGCAGAATTTATCGTTAAGCTCTCTAATAACATAGTCTTTTTCAGTTTCGAGCTTAATCAAATCAAGTTTAAGCATGCTAATATTATTCATCAAGGAAGAGCAAGAGAGACAAGGTGCTTCATCATTAAAACTGGATTTTTCCTTTTTCAAAATATCAATAGTAGAGTCACGTGCAACAATATCAATTTTGAGTTTTTCAATCTCTTTAGACATTTCATATTCAGATTGTTGCATTTCAAAGTTCTCATTTTGATAATCATCTATAGTGGATTCAAGCTCTACTATTTTATCTTGCATTTCTTTACAAAGAGTAAGGAGTTCAGTTTTACTACCAGAAGTTACCTCATTGTGTATTCCCATCAATGCCATGCACGAATGGGCTTCGTGTTCCTCCTCCTCGCTCTCAGCTTCGCTATCCATGTCCCAAGTAAGCACCTTGGATTTTCCGTTTTCTTTAGCTACCTGAGCTGTCTCATGTGGGCAATCCCTCATTCGATGTCCTCTTTTCTTGCATTTAAAACCAGTCATTCTATTAGTAGTATTCTGATCATAATTTTGCTTAGAAGACTGAAAAAAGTTAGAGCGATTAAACCTGGGTGCCATTTCTGCTCTTCCTTGCTTGGTCTGGACAAACTTTCTGAAATTTCTGACCATTAGCGCTATGTCATCATCATCTTCTTCACTTTCGTCAGCTTTCAGAGCAAGTGGCTTGGTAGCTTTCTCCTTTTCCTCAGGTTTCTCCCTTTCATCAATATTTTGCAATTCAAGCTCGTGGGACATTAAATTACCTATTAAGTCCTCCACCCTCATCTGTGACAAATCTTTCGCTTCTTGGATGGCAGTGCCTTTAGGCCTGAAAGAGCTTGGCAGAGCTCTTAATATCTTCCTCACCTGCTCAAGGCTAGAATATGGCTTACCGAGCGAACTAGACTTGTAGACAATGTTGGTGAACCTCGCAAACATTTCTGATATCGTCTCTGATGGTAGCATGCGAAATCCCTCGTATTCCATGCTCAAAAGTGCAAGTCTAGACTCCTTCACATGTGACGTTCCCTCATGCGTCACCTCCAAAGTATGCCATATTTCCTGCGCAGTTAGACAATGTGAGATTCTATTATATTCAGATTTATCAAGTGCACAAATGAGAGCATTCATAGCTTTAGCATTTAAGGAATAAGATTTCCAATCATTATCATCCCATTTGTCATTTGGTTTTTCAATCTCAGCATTTTCTACTTTAATTACAGGCAGTTTATATCCTTTTTCAATTATTTGCCAAGCCTTGTAATCAACAGAAATAAGGTAGATTTTCATACGATTTTTCCAATAAGCATAATCACCTCCGTTAAACCTAGGGGGACGGGAAACAGACTGACCCTCAGCAAAAGCACTATCCATATGGTTATTCATGGTCAATCCTAGGCTAGATCCCAAAACCTGCTCTAATACCACTTGTTGGATCTGGATCCTAGACTAGAGGGGGGGTGAATAGGCTAATAAAAAAATTCTCGTGCAACCTTAAGAGAAATCACACGCAGTTAAAAGCACAACCAGAGTAATGAAAAGCAGACACAGAGTACACAGCAGATTTACCCTGGTTCGGTCGTCCCAACGACCTACTCCAGCCCCCAAAGCTAATACTAGATTGAATAGTGCAATAGGTACAAAGTCACAAGTTAGAGCACGCTCAGAGCACCCTCTACGCCTCTACACTCGCCAGACTCTCAGTACCCCACACACAGTGTTTCCTCTCACTATCAATCCTAGCAAAGCTTTCTACCAGCTAGTCCCAAACTAGCTGGGTCCCACTTGTCTAGTCCCAACTAGACAAGTCCCAAAATAGTCCACAAAAATAGGTAAAAGTTTCCCCTACAGAGAACGTTACACTAAGACACAAATAAAGGAGTTTAGAGTTTAGAAATGCTCAGTTTGTGTCTGTGTAGGCGTCTCTGTCAATCAGCACGTCGTCAGCTCCAATCTGACGCAAACGGTGTCTCAATTCGACTCCTGGATGTCAAGATATGCACTGGTCTGTGCGTAAAGCAATTTCAGTTCAATCCTTTATAATTCCTCGGTCTGTGCGCTCAGCAACTCCCTTAAATAAGGCTGTCGGTGTGCAAAGCAAACCAGTTCAAACTATTTTAAATAACGGCCTGTGCGCAAAGCAGCTTCCTTAGACAAACACCCTGCCACGTCAGCATGTAAGTATTTCCTCTTTCTTTCGCACGCAGGGGTCTTCGTTGGCGTTTTTGAGCGGCGGTCGTCAGCGACGCTCCGAGCAACAACTTCAGTTTGTGTGACGGCGGCGGAGCTCTTTTGTTGGCGGCGACGGTGACTGCGAGCTTTGAAGAGGAGCGATCTCCGGTGATGATAACAGTCGGAGGCGGCAGCGACTTCGCCTCACGGTGGCTCTTTCTCCGTTGCGGTCTCCGCAGCAGTAAGCTCTCCTCCAATTGCGGCGTCTTCTTCTTGTTCTTCTCCGATCGTCTTCGACAGCGAGCGCTTGGCGATAGGAGCTTCGGTCAATGGAGATACGTCATTTTATTCATGCACTCAGAGTGTTCGATCGAATGTCTGACCGAAGATCATCTGCTACTTCGGCGGCGAGATTTGGATGGTGACGGCGGAATCTTTAGAAGACAGCGACGACGACTGTGTCTTGATGGCTGCAGCGATGCCGTAAAGAGGCAGCGGCTCTCCTTCGTCGGCGGTGAGAGCGGTGAGGGCCGTTCGTTCGACTGCAGCAAAGAACCGGCGAGCTTCTCTTCGATGTCGAGACAAATGACGTTCTCCGATCAGCGGCGAGCTCGTAGCAGCGGCTGCGGAAAAAGATGTTGACGGTGGTGGCTTCTTCGTCGTCTCCGTTTGCAGCAGCGGTGATCTCGTCGCAGCTTCGTCGACTCGGCAGCGGCACAAAAGAACGTCGGTGGCGTACGACGAAGACTTCACAGCAAGGGTTCGTTGGCGACGATGGTCCACGGCAGCCGGAAATTTCTTCAATGATGACGCATCACCCTGATGCGTGCCTTGCAACACTTGTGTCCAGGATGCTTGAGCATGTTGGTGCAAGCTCTTTGTTTGTAGATGGAGCACAAAATTTACAGCCTGGGATTGGAGATATGCAATGAGTTCCTTTCTGCTATGGAGCTTCAATATTTAAGGATGATTTCGGCAAGGAGAATGGTTTGAAGCTTTAGGATATTTCTTTGTATTGGCCGCAATATAGATGATTGGGTTTAATATTTGGTATAGGCCAGCTTTTTGTGAATGTCGCATACCCTTGGGAGTTCTTGTATGGCCGTACTATAAATTTTGTGTTTCCCAAAAGTTGTTGCTCAATTTTGCGTTACGGCCGCCCTAAAACATTAGGGTTGAGGGGATGGCTTATATAGAGTATAGGAGATGAATTGTCAAAGATAGGATCCCTAGTATTTAGGAAAGATTTGAGGCCATCTTTGAATAGGAAATCAAGTAGGATTTGAATAGGATTGGAAATACGAATTTAGAATTTGATCTCCATGGTAATTGAGATTGAAAATACAAATTGTGAATTTGAGTTTTACTAGGAGTTGGTATTGGCTAAGAAGTTTGTATAGCCATAGGATAAATTCCAATAACCAAATAGGATTTGGCTCCATCTCTTCATGTTGGACCAAGTCCAACTTTGTTCCATATTGACCAAGTCAAACTACTTTGTGCACACACACTCCATCTCTCCCAATGTGCTATACGAATAGCAATTCTGCCAAATAGCCTAGATATATTGTTTCGCCAAGCCTGAAACATACTAAACACACACGTCAGATATAACAACACGTTTGTCATCATCAAACCAAGATCCTAGATCGTTGCTTCCAACAATACATTCCACTAATACTCCCACTTGCACTTACAGCCAATTATTACAGTACCTCATACTGATTTTGTCCATTAAACACTACAGTCTATTTTGTAGAAGGGCTTTCATGAGTGGGACTGTTACATTATTGTCTGTACATACTCTTTGTATCTCAATATCACGATGTCATTGTAAGGATCGGATGTACCTTGCAATACTAACAACAAACACTCTAGGGGGAGTGAGTAGCGTAATGGCAATAATCGTGCAATTAAAAATTAAACTTGCAAATGTGGAATTATAAGTGCAAGAAGAATTTAAACAACACAATCAAGCAAACGCTAACACAAAGATTTTCCCCTGGTTTTCCAACTTTGGTACATCTAGCCACACCAATATTCACTATGATCCTACACAAGGTAGGGAATATGATCTCACAAAGAGATACCCTACACAAGTGATTTGAACTCTCACAAAGAGAGAACCTAACTCTCACAAAGAGAGTACTCAACCAACCCTACACAAGGGTTAAATTCTCACAAAAGATAGAAACTAACTCTCACAAAGAAAGTTAGGGTTAAACTCTCACAAAGAGAGAAACTAACTCTCGCAAAGAAAGTTCGGGATAAACTTCACAAAGATGAAATAAATAATCTTACATATGCCTTGATGAGATGAAATACTCAATATGAACACAAGGCATGAAAGAGGACTCCAAGTGTTGAGATGAGCTTGATTGAACTTGGAGGATTTCCCCTGAGCTAGCTTCAATGTATCAAGAGGAATGTGCTTATGAGAGGGAAATGAGAGAAAGGAGTGGCTTTGAGATTCTTACTAATCTCCAATGTTAACCAAATGTTCCAAGAGTTCTAAATGAATTAAGCCCACTCCTATATATTGGAATAAAAAAACCCCATAAAACCAAGCAAAAATGCAAGAGAAACATTTCTACGATGTCTAGTTTTTGGCAGTTTACGGCTCGGACTGGCGCCTAATGAACAATGGACAGGCGACTGATCAACGGTCAGATTATTCTCAACGGCTATTGTCACACCCCACTTCCCAAAAATGTGGAGGCGAAGCGTGAGAAGGTCCGCTCAGACTTGAAGCTACAAAGCTGCAAGTCCGATAAGTGTCAATCAACTTTAAAGAGCAGGTCCTTGCAACGCGAAACGGAACAAAGATAACAAAAGAAAATGAGACAAAAGATAAATCTCAGAATATCCATAATAATAAACTCCAACATCGCAGAAAAGCCACCGGCTAAAAGAAAAGAGTCTAAAAAGAGGCCCCAGCATGGCCAACAAAAGTACAAAGTACAAAAGCAAAGAAATGGTGCTACGCACCGACAACTAACAGTAACCTAAGCAAAAGCAACTCAAATCAGTGTCTAAGACTGGTCACTGGTGTCCACAAACTCCTCGTCAAACGTAGGCTCCGGCTCAGCGTCAGCAAACACCTCGTCCTCAGCTACGGTCTCTGGCTCAGGGTCTAACATGTGACACCCAAAAGAGCAATGTGCACATGTCAGCAAGTCTAAAAAGACTTGTGCAAGGAAACTGAAAATACAAGTAAAAGCAACCTAGCAGTTCTAGCATGATGCAATGACATGGCAGTTAAAGTATGAGTGCAACAGGTAAAGTAAAGTATAACAAGCAACTAGCATGGCATGGCAAGAGTAACAAACTACTATCATTCACAAGTCACGTTTTCATGTCGTGCACAGAGTTCACGCCTTACAGCTGAAGTGGCTATACGGGCACACTTCTACACTGAGTGGTTGCTCAACCCTACCCCTCCACGTGTATCGAGCCAGGGCCTTACCCCCGAACGGGAATGCTCGCTTCTGGATCACGAGCCAGGAAGTGTTTTTCATGATGGCATAGGGGTGCACCTAGCCTGGACAAGCAAGTACAAGTATGTAGCGTGTGCTACGAATGCAACATTCAATGCATAGATGTCATGACATGGCAAGTAGTAAAGCATACAGGTAAGGAATTTAAACTTGGCAGTTACAAATGCATGAACAGACAAGTTTAAAAGGGTTGGATCTAGCTTCGTTGTCAAGCTAGATCAAATGAGGTGACAGATCTAGTTTCGTTGTCAAACTAGATCAAATAGGCGTCTAGGCAGCTATCATTTCACTGTCTAGTCTCTTTTACGCTAAAAACAAGGAAGTGGCCTAAAAAGATGGCCCTACGCAAGAGTTGGCAAGTTTCACTTGCCTGCAAGTCAAACGTCTGAATACACCGTCCAAAAGAGTCCAGAGTCCAATTCTACCTATGTGCACAAGTCCACCGGCCTACATTCATTTTATTAATCTTTGATTAGTGAATTTAAAACACTTTGAAAACATCGATTTTTAGTCTTGATTAACATGCTAAGGGTTGGGGTCCTAAGTGTGCAGATCGTTACCTCAACACGTCGCGAAAGCTACACTGGCGTCGGGTAGCGACGCCAGGGGTTGGAATAAAAGAACGCGCTCCAAGTCCTGATTCCAAAATAGATTCCTTGCTGGAAAGATCAGAGCAGCAACCGGGGCAACGAATCCAGATTCCAAAGCTAGCACGTGTGACGACGAGCTACAACGTATCGCAACGTCGTAGGCAGCAAATCCTCGAAGAGAAAGCACCTAGGTGGGGCCCACAGTAGTGCTAGGGGCCAATGGGGGACCCACAACACCTCTGGAGAACTTGGGGGCCCACGGTGGTAAGCGGTGCGACGGATGCGGGGTTGCGACGATTGCCTCTCGGTCAAACACAGCCGGTGCGGGGACTTGGCTCGGTCAGACACGGTGGGCAGGCTGTGCAGCGCAGCGGGGTCGGTCATAGCGGCGGGTGCGGGGCGAAGTCTCAGTCGGTGCGGGAGATTGGGCTGGTCGGGCACTTGGGGCGGGCGCTGCAACGTTGCAAGCATTGCAATGTTGCGGAGTGCGGGTGTGAGCGGGCGGGCGCCTCGGTCAGACACGGGGCGATGCGGGGCGACGGAGCGAGGCAATGGCGCAGTGCGGAGCGGGGTCGGTGCGAGCGAGATCTCTCGGTCAGACCGAGAGAGTCTCTTGGTCAGACACGGGCGATGCGGGCGAACGGTGCAGCGGTGTGGAGCGGGTGATGGTGTGGGGCAGCTGTCGGTCGGTGCGGGGAAAACCAAGGGAATTCCTCGGTCGGTGCGGGCGGCGGCTGTGCAACGTTGCGACGAATCGTCGCAAGTGGGTTTTTGGGTTTTGGGAGCGGCTAGGGTTAATTGCTTGCGAAAATAGGTCTTCCTAGGGATTGTTTATATAGTGTAGAGGGGTTGACTTGGTCTAGGGCTAAATCTAATAGGATTAGGAGTTCAAAATATTTTAAAATTCGAATCTCTCCTTCTCAAACCCATACATGGCTAGGGTGCGGCCAAGATGAGCTGAGATTTGGCTCAAAAATTGTTTGAAACGTTTTAAACTTAATAAAATTTTATTTGGCCGAAAATACTTTAAAACATAGCTATTAAAAATTATTATAAACCTTGCTAAAAATATAAAATATGTTAATTAAACTCCAAAAATTATAAAATAAATATCGGGGTGATCGTGGTGACTAGAGGAAGGTAACTAAGAAGACGGATCTCAATTTCGACGTCGGACGACGAAACTAAAAATAGAAACGTCGCCCGTCAAAAGTGAAAATCACAACTTCTCTTTGAATAAGGTCAAATCATGGGAGAACGACCCGAGAAATGTCGTTCCAATTAGTGCCACAATTTAATACTCTCAGAGACGTTCGCAACGACATATCACACCAAAGTGTTCACAAACAAACAAAGTCTAAAATAAATACGTGCATGGTCAAAAGCACGTGCACGATCAAAGTACAACAAAAACAGACCGTTACATCCTCCCCACCTTAGAAATGATTCTGTCCTCGGAATCAACATCAAGCACTGCTCGGGAAAAGATGCGGGAAGCGCTCTCTCATGTCATCCTCACGCTCCTAGGTGGACCCACTTGGGGAACCGTGACGCCACTGCACTCGAACCAAGTCGACGGTCTTATTCCTCAGCTGCTTCTTCCGTCGATCCAGAATCTCAACTGGCTGCTGATCAAAGGTAAGATCTGGACGAACCGTGATCTCTGAGAAATCCACAGCATGGGACGGATCACTAACGTATCGACGTAACTGAGATACGTGAAATACGTCGTGAACACCCACCAGTGACGGTGGCAACGCCAAGAGATAAGCCACAGCTCCAACTCTCTCCAGAACGTCAAACGGCCCAATGAACCTCGGACTCAGCTTGCCTCTCTTCCCAAATTGGATAACTCCACGGTTCGGAGAAATCTTCAGAAAGACATGATCTCCAAGCTGAAACTCCAGATGCCTCCGTTTAGCGTCAGCCCAATGCTTGAAACGGTCCTGCTCAATCCTCAGCTTCTCCCGGATGTTCATCACAACATCCACGTCCTCCACAATCATCTCCAGTCCTAACAGCTCCCGATCTCCAATGTCATCCCAGCTCAGTGGCAATCGACATTTCTTTCCATATAGTGCGGCAAAAGGCGCCATACCAATACTCGCCTGGTAGCTGTTATTATAGGCAAACTCAACATGATGGAGATGATCCTCCCAAGATCCCTTGAAGTCCAACATGCACTCTCTCAGCATGTCCTCTAAAATCTGAATCGTCCTCTCGGACTGGCCATCCGTCTACGGGTGGTACGCCGTGCTGAAACTCAAACTCGTACCCAATCTCTTCTACAGACTCTGCCAAAACTGAGACGTGAATCTCATGTCTCTGTTCGACACGATACTCACAGGGACTCCGTGAAGTCGTACGATCTCCTGCACGATTCACGTTACATCACTATCTAAACTAGGAAAAGGAAATAGAAACGGAGAGTAAAATAATTTACCTCCATGTATCTCCTCGCTAGTGTCTCAGTAGACTGTCCTACTCGGAAGGGAATAAAGTGCGCGGATTTGGTCAATCGATCTACGATCACCCAAATCGCGTCATTCTACTTCGGACTCCGAGGTGGTCCAGTCACGAAATCCATAGTGATGTGTTGCCACTTCCACTCTGGAATCGGAAGCGGTTGTAGCAACCCTGTCGTACGCTGATGCTCCGCTTTTACCTGCTGGCAAACCAAACACTTGGCTACACTCCGAGCCACACTCCTCTTCATACCATGCCACCAATAGTTCAGACGAAGATCCTTGTACATCTTGGTCCCACCAGGATGTACAGAATACGGCGAACTGTGTGCCTCCACCAATAATTCCTCTCTGATATCTCCAGCTGGCACTCACAACCTGGCTCCAAATCTCAACGAGCCATCCTCATGAATCAAGAAGTCAGTCCGCAGACCGGCTTCCACCTGCTCCCGAATCTTCACCAGCTTAGCATCTCCAGCCTGTCCAGCCTTGATCCTATCCACGATCGCCGACTGTATCTGCATACTCATCAACAAAGAAGTCTCTCCAGGAAGAACAATCTCGATACCAGACTCGCAAAAATCCTGCTGCAATCTACACTTCGAAGTCAACATCATCACCGCTCGAAGTCTGCTCAGCGCATCCGAAACCACATTCACCTTGCCAGGGTGATACGACAAGTCAATCTCATAGTCCGACATGAGCTCCAACCATCGACGTTGTCGCATGTTGAGCTCCTTCTGAGTAAAAATGTACTTCAAGCTTTTGTGATAAGTGAAGATCTTCACCTTCTCACTCAGCAGGAAGTGCCTCCAAATCTTAAGCGCAAACACGACAGCGGCCAACTCCAAGTCATGTGTCGGGTTATTCTTCTCATGAGCCTTGAGCTGACGAGAAGCATACACAACCACGTGCCCATGCTGGTGCAACACACAACCAAGACCCTTGCCAGAAGCATCGCAAAAGATCTCGAATCCTCCACTCCGATCAGGCACAGCAAGAACATGGGTAGTCGTCAACCTCTCCTTCAAAACATCGAAAGCCCTCACACAATCATCAGACCAAACAAATGGTACATCCTTCCGCGTCAATCTGGTCATCGTCTCAGCAATCCGAGAAAAGTCCTTAATGAAACGCCGATAATAACCTGCAAGCCCAAGGAAACTCCGGATCTCAGACGCTGACTGCGGAACAGGCCCCTCTCTGATAGCCTTAATCTTTTCGAGATCCACCGAAATTCCATCGCCTGACACCACATGCCCGAGAAAAGCAACTCTATCCATCCAAAACTCGCACTTGGAATACTTAGCATACAACCGATGCTTCCTCAAAATCTCCAACAGTGTCCTCAAGTGCGATGCATGCTCTTCCTCCGACTTTGAATAGATCAGGATGTCGTCAATACAGATAACGACAAACTTGTCTAGAAAGTCGTAGAAGATCAGATTCATCAGGTTCATAAAAACTGCGGGCGCATTGGTTACACCGAAGGGCATAACCACGAACTCGTAGTGACCATACTTCGTCCTGAACGCTGTCTTCGGGATGTCGTCCTTCTTCACCTTGAGCTGATGGTAACCGCTCCTCAGATCCAACTTAGATAACACCCTCGATCCTACAAACTGATTAAAGATGTCATCTATACGAGGCAATGTGTATTTATTTTTGATGGTCACAGCATTCAACTCCCTGTAGTCCACGCACATGCGACGTGAACCATCCGTCTTCTTCACCAGCAACACCGGTGCTCCCCACAGAGACACACTGGGATTAATGTAACCCTTCTGCAAAATATCATCCAGCTGTCTACGCAACTCCTCCAACTCTGCTGGTGCCATACGATACGGAGCCTTCGAAATAGGCTGCGCTCCCGGAATAAGATCGATCGAAAACTCGAGCGCTCGATCGGGTGGCAGTCCTGACATCTCCTGAGGGAAGACGTCGTCGAATTCATGTACCACAGCTGGTCTACTCTGCTCCATCTGCATAGCAACAATCTCCACCGGTCTGGCCCGAAATCTGACAGGGCCAAGCGAACTGCTACATCGACTGAACTCAAACACTGGATGTCCAGGGATCTCGAACACCACCTTCTTCCTCCGACAATCGATCGTAGCATAGAAACTCGCTAGCCAATCCATCCCAAGCACTGCATCGTAGTTGATGATGTCGTGGACAATAAAATCAGCGTAAAGCTCATGTCCACAGACCAACAAAGGGCAAGAATTGCAACCACGATGCACCGAGATCATGCCATTTCCTGTAACGATGTTCCAACTCTTGGGAAGAGTGGATGTTGTCAAGGAATGCTTCTCCACGAAGCTCCGGGATATAATGCACATCGATGCACCAAAGTCAAAGAGGACTCGTGCAGGAAACGTGCAAACCAAAATCACACCTAACAGACAATCTAACAATCAAACCCTATTCTAGCAAACAATCATATGCAAGCAAAAAACATAATCTAACAACCAAAACTAACTAAAGAAAGAAACAACTAGCCAGAGGGTTACCTGCGATAACCTCGTCCACAGCCTCGTTCTCCACTGCAGTCATCAGGAAGGCATGCCTCCTCGGCTGAACAGCCAGCTGAAACGCCTGCCTATGTGGAATGAGAGGCGCTCCACGTCCAGCAAGTACATGTGCTCTCTGCTGCAACGGCTGGGCTGCAACTGGTCCCCTCTGTAGCTGTGCTCCATCCGGTCCTCTCCTCAACAGGTTCGCATGCTGACAATCCTTCGCTACATGAGTAGCGTCTCCACAGACCAGGCACTGCCCCAGAAATCTCCTGTACTGCTCCTTGATGTGGCCAGTCTTGCCGCAAAAATGGAAAGTCTTCACAGTAGGCCCACCTGGCCTCTTGAACTACACTGGCTGGCTAGGCTTGAACCCAGGCCTAACCACTCCTCTAGCCTGCTCCATATGCCTCTTCCCAGCTCCAGAAATCTGTCCTCTCTTCTGCCTCGCAATCAACTCCTGCCTCATAGCAGCTACCAGCAACTTCTGATATGACTCCAGATCTGACGAAGACATCAGGCTCTGCAAGTCTAGGGTAAGACCCTGCAGAAACCTCTGAGCCTTCTCCTCAGCATCCTCCACCATCTTTGGCGCGAAGCGACTCAGCCTGGTGAACTCCTGATGGTACTGGTCCACCGTCAGATTTCCTTGCTTCAGCTCAATGAATCGCTGCAACATCTCCCTCCTGACAGCCTTCAGAAAGTACTCCTCATCGAACCTGGACTTGAAAGTAGCCCAAGGTATCGACGTCATCAACAGCTCCTCCTCTGCATCCCACCAGTTGCGGGCATTATCCTTGAGCTGCTTCTTCACCAAATCAACCTATCCAGTCGGGTTGACCTTCGACATCTTCAGATTATCCTCGGTATTCCTGATCCACTCCTCAGCAGCCAACGGTCCTTCAGATCCATCAAAGTAAGTCGGGCCCAGCTCCTGAAACTGCTTCGCTCCTGGCTCAAAGCGATGGTCACTCTGGGTATTCTGAAGCATACCCTGCTGCACCTGCATCATCTGATGCATCATCCTCATGATCTCGGCATTGGTGGGCTCTCTATCCGGTACCTCAGCACGATTGGGCCCACTACCAGATCGGGTCTGTCACCTTCCAGCCATCTAATGACATAGAAAACGAACAAAATTAGACTCAATAGCTTAATGACTTGGATGTTGTAATTTATTTAATGGACATTCCGTTATTATCTTCGTTCAGTTTAATTCACAATTGCAAGATGACCTGCATGGGCCACCAACAAAACCTGTCACGCCCCGCTTCCCAAAAACGTGGAGGCGAAGCGTGAGAAGGTCTGCTCAGACTTGAAGCTACAAAGCTGCAAGTCCGATAAGTGTCAATCAACTTTAAATAGCAGGTCCTTGCAACGCGAAACGGAACAAAGATAACAAAAGAAAATGAGACAAAAGATAAATCTCAGAATATCCATAATAATAAACTCCAACATCGCAGAAAAGCCACCAGGCTAAAAGAAAAGAGTCTAAAAAGAGGCCCCAGCATGGCCAACATAAGTACAAAGTACAAAAGCAAAGAAATGGTGCTACACACCGACAACTAACAGCAACCTAAACAAAACCAACTCAAATCAGTCTCTAAGACTGGTCACCGGTGTCCACAAACTCCTCGTCAAACGTAGGCTCCGGCTCAGCGTCAGCAAACACCTCGTCCTTAGCTACGGTCTCTGGCTCAGGGTGTAACATGTGACACCCAAAAGAGCAAGGGGCACATGTCAGCAAGTCTAAAAAGACTTGTACAAGGAAACTGAAAGTACAAGTAAAAGCAACCTAGCAGTTCTAGCATGATGCAATGACATGGCAGTTAAAGTATGAGAGCAACAGGTAAAGTAAAGTACAACAAGCAACTAGCATGGCATGGCAAGAGTAGCAAACTACTATCATTCACAAGTCACGTTTTCATGTCGTGCACAGAGTTCACGCCTTACAGCTGAAGTGGCTATACGGGCACACTTCTACACTGAGTGGTCGCTCAACCCTACCCCTCCACGTGTATCGAGCCAGGGCCTTACCCCCGAACGGGAATGCTCGCTTCTGGATCACGAGCCAGGAAGTGTTTTTTATGATGGCATAGGGGTGCACCTAGCCTGGACAAGCAAGTACAAGTATGTAACGTGTGCTACGAATGCAACATTCAATGCATGGATGTCATGACATGGCAAGTAGTAAAGTGTACAGGTAAGGAATTTAAACATGGCAGTTACAAATGCATGAACAGACAAGTTTAAAAGGGTTGGATCTAGCTTCGTGTCAAGCTAGATCAAATGTGGTGACGGATCTAGTTTCGTTGTCAAACTAGATCAAATAGGCGTCTAGGCAACTATCATTTCACTGCCTAGTCTCTTTTATGCTAAAAACAAGGAAGTGGCCTAAAAACATGGCCCTACACAAGAGTTGGCAAGTTTCACTTGCCTGCAAGTCAAACGTCTGAATACACCGTCCAAGAGAGTCCAGAGTCCAATTCTACCTATGTGCACAAGTCCACCGGCCTACATCCATTTTATTAATCTTTGATTAGTGAATTTAAAACACTTTGAAAACAACGATTTTTAGTCTTGATTAACAGGCTAAGGGTTGGGGTCCTAAGTGTGCAGATCGTTACCTCAACACGACGTGAAAGCTACACTGGCGTCGGGTAGCGACGCCATGGGTTGGAATAAAAGAACACGCTCCAATTCCTGATTCCAAAATAGATTCCTCGTTGGAAAGATCAGAGCAGCAACCGGGGCAACGAATCCAGATTCCAAAGCTAGCACGTGCGACGACGGGCTACGACGTATCGCAACGTCGTAGGCGGCAAATACTCGAAGAGAAAGCACCTAGGTGGGGCCCACAGTAGTTCTAGGGGCCAATGGGGGACCCACAACACCTCTGGAGAACTTGGGGGGCCCACTGTTGTTGGATCCTGTCAAAACAAGGACGTTAGGATCGAATAATGAAGTAGAGACTTACGCTTGCGTATGCGGCACCGTAATCTCGGAACTTCGCCCTCGGATTCACCACAACGGTCGATACTTCGTCACGGAGGATCGAAGCAGAGTTTCACCGCCTAAATCTCTATTTAGAAGAGGATTTTAATGGAAGGGAGAAGAAGAACATAAGATGCCTTATGCAAACTTATGGCATGGAAAGTGTAGTTTGAATGCCTTACCCTTGGGTCCTATTTATAGGCTTTAGGGGTGGTTATTGTAGGAAATAACCAATTATAAGCTTATTAGCATATATTAGCACATTCATTTATCCTCTTCTTCATTCACTTATCAAGTGCCTTTATGCACTTTTAAAGTGACTTTTTCCACTTATCGAGTGGCTTTTTCCACTTATCGAGTGGTCCTTTTCACACGAGAAAAGGTTCCCTTCGCGCACGCTTTCGTGCACGCGACATCTGAGGTCCGTATACCCTCATACATCCCCTCATGGGTGTATTCATGTCGTCCATATCCAACATCTCCCACTCACACTTGAGGGGATTGTAAGGAAACATCTTTTCCTTTAACTCTTCTGTTTATCATACCGAGAAATAGGCCGTGTGACCGTCATGCGCATAGAGTCCGCTGTTGTGCACTTGTTAGAGATACACAACACTCCTCGAGGTGCAAAGTTGAGTAGATCAACGCATGCTTTACCCTAGATTATTTCTTCACATTTCTTATACTTTATATTCAACAATTGAATCTCATCTGGATTACAATTGGATGGCCATCTTTGAATCTCTAAAGTCCAAATGTGAATATGAAATTAATCTTCCTCTTCTTGCGATCCTTTTGATCTTGACTTGGCTCGCTTTTCTAACATGCCCCGCCGGACCGAATTAACCATAGTCCATAAGCAACATGCTAAGATAGCAATCACCCAGTCAAATCTAAAGGAACCAATTAGAGTCCATAAGGGTAACGAGTTAAGACCCATGTGGTCTTTGGGTCTCACATAATAGTAAACACTATTACTATTCTAACCCAATGGTCAAAAATGCATATGTAGTATGAATACGTATTACAACATCACTCCTTTCACATGGATCGTATGTCTTAATGATGTTGTAAGGATGATAACCAGACACCACAATGTCTGACTTTGAGTCCCTTTTACTACTCAAAATAATCTTCTGGACCCACATCCCGCATAAGACAGATAGGATTAAAGAATCCTCTTAGATCTTTTGTAAGCATCCATATGATGCAGATCTTTCATACGACCATTTTGTTTAAGACATGACTCTAAATCATCCGTCTGACGATTTTGACTTTAAACAGGTCTCATCTTTATTTTATCCGTCTGATATAATAAAGGCGGTTGCTCATGTGAGAGAGCCAACCTCAATCTGTCCGACATACTAGAAAATCTAGCTGAGATTTCAAAAATGTACACAAACATTTCTTAAAATTTCATATGCAATATTGAAAAGAACTTATTCTTTTATTGAATTTGATCATTTACAGACATGGAAATTTACATTGGTACAACTCAGCTCTTACGCAATCATTGAGATGATAAGTGTTTGTAAAACACATTTCTGGGGATCGCCTTCGTAAGCAGATCCGCTATCATCTCATGCATAGATATGTACATTATGTCTACCTTCTTGGTCTTATCATAGTCTTTTGCAAAATTGTCCTCTTAACCGCTTTCCAGTGTGTTTGCCCTGGATTGGATTGGTAACGATTTACCATTCCAACGGCAAAAAACAGATGTCCGGTCTTGTACACATCATAGTGTACATAAGACTACCAACTGTACTGGAATATGGAACTTTTTCCATAATTTCCTTTTCCTTTTGGTTCTTAAGACACATCTTCAGATATAAATTATCGCATTTGCTTTATTGGAGTATCAATGGACTTACAGTCCTGCATATTTAAAGCGTTCTAGAACCTTCTTTATATAAGTCTCTTGTGAAAGAGAAAGAAGTTTCTTCGAACGATTTCTTGAAATCTTAACTCCAAGAATATATGCAGCTTCTTCCATATCTTTCATCTCAAATACTGATGAAAGCCAAACCTTGATATCCATCACAAAGCCCTTGTCATTTTCGGCTATTAAAATGTCATCTACATATAGAGACATAATAACGTACTTGCTCTTAAACCTCTTGATATATACGCAGTTGTCTTCATCAAGCATGGAAAAACCATTTGATAAGACAACTTCTTGAAATCGTATATACCATTGCCTCGAGGATTGTTTAAGACCATATATGGACTTACGAAGTTTACAAACCTTATGTTTGTTTCCTTCTTTTACAAACCCTTTTGGTTGTTCCATATAGATCTCCTCGTCCAATTCTCCATTGAGAAAGGCAGTCTTTACATCCATCTGATGTAATTCGAGGTCTAAGCAAGCTACCATAGCCAGAATCAGGCGAATCGAGGTAAACCGAACAACAGGTGAGAGTGTCTCTTCGTAGTCTATCCCTTCCTGTTGCGTAAAACCTTTCGCGACAAGGCGAGCTTTATATCTGTCTATAGAGCCATCAGCCTTATGCTTGATCTTGAGAACCCATTTGTTCCCAATAGCTCTACGTCCTCTGGGTAAGTCAACTAAGTCCCAGACTTGGTTAACTTTCATGGATTCCAACTCTTCCTTCATCGCTTCCATCCATTTGTCTTTAGCAGGGCATGATACGGCCTGTTTGAAAGTAGCAGGCTCGTCATCATCTTGTAGTAAAGTCATTAAGGTTTGCAGAAATTCATCCTCAAATCTTAGAGGAACCAACCTTGTACGACTACTACATCGTATTTGAGATTCTTCAAGTCCTTGTTGACTCGAATTTAGATCAATTCTAATATCACTCCCACTTGGAATGTCGTTAGAAATGCTCCCACTTGGATCATTATTCCCGTATGGAATAGGATTAGTGTCATTCGTATCATCCATTGGTGAAGTTTGAAACGTATTTTCTTCTTCACCAAGAATTCTCCCACTTGAATGAGGTATCCTTCTTGATCATTAATCTCAAATAGAGATAAGTCCTAACTTATCTCCCCCTGTCTTGGAAACTCGTTTTCCAAGAAAGTGACATCCCTCGACTCAAACTCAATTAGACCTCCATTGTCTTCCTGACTTACGAAAACGTAACCTTTGGAGTTTTCTGCGTATCGTATAAAGATACATTTCCCTCCCCTTGGCCCAAGTTTGCCATACTTATGGGAGGAAATATGTGCGTAGGATGCACATCCCCAAGGTTTTAAAATGTTTAAGTTAGGAGACTTTTGGTTCCACAACTCATAAGGAGTGGAGCTAACTGATTTCGAGGGTACGCGGTTCAAAATGAAAGTGGCCGGTAATAATGCATCACCCCAAAAAGTGATTGGCAAGTTAGCTTGCGCCATCATTGAACAGACCATTTCCATTAAAGTCCTATTTCTCCTTTCAGCAACACCATTTTGTTGAGGAGTATAAGGCATAGTTACCTGATGTACTATGCCCTTTTCATCACAAAGTTCCTAAAAACTTGTTGATTGATATTCACCGCCCCTATCGGTTCGCAAGACCTTAATCTTGCGATCTAATTGATTCTCCACCAAACTCATATAGTTTTTAAAGCAGGTTAATGCTTCACTTTTGTGGGATATCAAATAGATATGACCGAATCGGGTGAAGTCATCAATAAAAGTGATGAAATAGGACTTCCCGCGTCTTGTCTTGACATTCATCGGACCACATATGTCCGAATGGATGAGCTGTAATGGAACCTCGGCCCTTGTGCTGGTTCCAAACGGCTTGCGACAAGAGTTCCCTACAAGGCAATGTTCGCAGGTCGACATTTCAACCTTTGAAACATTGGATAGAAGGCCACGTTTGGCCAGTTTATCCATACGCGTTGGTCCAATGTGACCAAGCCTTGCATGCCAACAAATTATATCAGACTCATAAGTCGAAGAATTTGCAACAAGGAAATTTTCATTACAATATGAAGAGTCATACATTGTATTTAATACAATAAATCCTTTAAATACATACACATTACCAATTAAGGAATTATTAAAACATAAGTCCACTTTACAATTTTGAAAGAACCAGCTATAACCAAGACCCATTAACACGACCACAGATATTATATTCCTTCGAATATCTGGAGCGAAGAGAACATCATGAAGTAGGAGAGTGCGGCCGTTGTCCAAGACTAGCGTGCAAGTCCCAACGCCTTTCACTTCAACACATGTGTTGTTTCCTACATAGATCCACTTCGTTTCTTGGGGTATCCGGTGATACTCCACGAAGGACCGTCTGTCCCTTGCTATGTGGTCGGTGGCACCTGCATCAATTATCCAAAATGGATTAGATTCCACAAGAAATATTGAACTAGAAACACATATGTAACTAGTACAATTACAAGTTACCTCGTCACTTCCACTCGTACACGAACGAGCATAATGACCGAACTTGTTGCACTTGAAGCACTTGACCTTCTTCAAGTCTTTCTTCTTGTGCCATTTCTTGTGCCCACCCTTATGTTTGGGTTTATTGGTAGACTCAGGTTGCTTATTACGTTCATTAGTAAACTTCAAACGATCTTTCCGTTTCTTTCCCCCGTGTGAGGAACTAGCAACCTTGTGCACTTCTGCACTTGGCTTGGTGGCCGCAAGCCGTTCTTCCTCTAACTCGAGGTGCTTAGAAATGTCGCTGAAGTTCTTGATGCTCTCATTGTGAGTGAGATGCATCTTCATTTGGTCCCACCCATTTGGTAGGGAATGTTTGACTGCTTGGATTTGTTGCTCATCAGTGAGCACATGACCTGCATCTTTTAACTCTGAGATTAGATTCGCCATATGTCGCAGATGTTTCCCCATGGAATGATCTGGACGTTTCTTGTATGAATCAAATCTTATTGTTAAAGAACGAAGTTTGGACACCGATGTGCCACCAAACTTATCCTCAAGCTTGGACCATATGTCCATGGCTAAGTCATGCTCTCGGAAGATGCGCATTATGTCATCGGCCATACTGCTCAATAACGTAATGCGAGCTATCTTATTCTTCCGAGACCAAGCATCAAAAGCTTCCTTGTCTCGTCTGTGTTGGAACGTAGTGCCCAACTCGGGTTCAATCATTACATTCTTTAGAGTTTCGAGCACTTCTTGCTCCTCTAGAACGTATTGTATCTTGATGGACCATAGTTTGTAATTATCGCCGTTGAGTTTTCCACCTATGTTTAACTCAGCGACGATATTCTTTGAAGCGGAAGACATTTTACTTTTAAAATACTGCGAAAGACAAAACCGAAGGTTTGATCAAAATCATTGCATTAAAAATTCTTTAAAATATAATTCCCATTTGAAATGATAATAGAATATCCCATTTGGATAGTTCTAATTTCAACTCCCACTTGGAATGATATTTATAATTTAATAAGTTACTTTCGAAAAATATTGAAGATGTTACTCTAGAATCGAAAAGGTCACTACGTTTCCAATCACCATCTAGAGTAACTTTCAATATTTCCCCATCACTTTATCAAATAATAGTACTCTTATAGTACTACGAAGCGGAAAAGCGTTTTTGTAAACGTATTTTTGAAAACGTATGAAAACGTATTTTTCAAATGCATTTTGCAAACGTATTTTGCAAGGCCTATACCCCATTATAGGGTGTCATAGCCGAAATATTTCGACAATTCCCCGGCCATTGCCGGGGTCGTGTCAAGGCCGTGCCAAGGCCGAATTCATCTTCCTTCCGAAGTGAGAGTTGCCATCGCAACTTGGCCAAAGCTGGATCCCCCTTTGGGGAAAAATGCGATATTTCAACTTAGTACCCTTATGATACTAGCGAAATATACGGCAATCCCTGGCCATCTGCCGGGATTGAGCCGTAGCCGTGCCAAGGCCGGATCCCCATTGAGGAGATTTTTCTGCAAGCCATTGTCGCCGGCTCCCATATGGATCCATGCGCTCCCCCCGTATAGGAGAATTTTGCCGCAGATGACTGTCGTTGGCCCCGTATGGGCTAGTCGGCATGTTCGTGTTACATCGACCAAGGCCTCTTGTCGAGGCCGACCAATGCGACCAAAAATCCCCGATTGGTCGACCAGGGCCTCTACCCTGGTCGGCCAAGGACCCTGGCACCCCCCCGGCCAAGGACTCTGCCCTGGCCGGGGCCGGCCAGGGCCCTGGCCCCTGACTAGGGCGCCGGCCCGGCCCTGGCCTCTGCCAGGGCCGGCAGGGCCCTGGCCTGGCCAGGGCCCTCTGGCCCTGGCTTGGCTGCGGCCAGGGCCCTTTGGCCCTGGCCGAGGCCGGCCTGGCCGGGGCCGGCCATGGCTGGCCATGGCCGGGGCCGGGGCCGGCCACCCCCTTGTATGGGGTTGCCGCACACACTCCCCCCGACGGGGTGGTTTTCGTTGTCATTTGGCCGTAGCCAACCCCCTCCGCATGGGGAGGGGGGTGCATTGCCTTCATAGCCAATTTGGCCATGGTGTTCATGCACCAAAGGTCATCTTCTCCGATGGGGATAACTACCATCGTCTTCCTCGATGAAGCACCCGTTCGTCGATGAAGCACCCGTTCGTCGAGAAAGTAGTTAATCTCTAATGGCCGTGTGCCAAAATGAAAAAAAATAACATATTTTAAAGTTCGTAAACTACACGCTCCACATGAAGAGAGTTCACATTCCCTATGCATGGAGACTCAGCATCCGTGAAGAATGCGAGCTTGACGATATGAACGGTCGGTTCTTCCCGTCACGGAGAGTTCCTTCCATATCCGTAATAGTAGGAGACCCTAACGTGAAAAGAACAACCGATGCGTTCTCTCCGTCACGAAGCATTCCTACCATATCCATAATGGTATGATACCCATTCGTGAAAAAGACAACGCCTCGTTCATCGGTTCGACGGGGCGGCGGTTTGACCGGGGCGAACCCGTATGGCTCTGATACCAATGTTGGATCCTGTCAAAACAAGGACGTTAGGATCGAATAATGAAGTAGAGACTTACGCTTGCGTATGCGGCACCGTAATCTCGGAACTTCGCCCTCGGATTCGCCACAACGGTCGATACTTCGTCACGGAGGATCGAAGCAGAGTTTCACCGCCTAAATCTCTATTTAGAAGAGGATTTTAATGGAAGGGAGAAGAAGAGCATAAGATGCCTTATGCAAACTTATGGCATGGAAAGTGTAGTTTGAATGCCTTACCCTTGGGTCCTATTTATAGGCTTTAGGGGTGGTTATTGTAGGAAATAACCAATTATAAGCTTATTAGCCTATATTAGCACATTCATTTATCCTCTTCTTCATTCACTTATCAAGTGCCTTTATGCACTTATAAATTGACTTTTTCCACTTCTCGAGTGGCTTTTTCCACTTATCGAGTGGTCTTTTTCACACGAGAAAAGGTTCCCTTTGCGCACGCTTTTGTGCACGCGACATCTGAGGTCCGTATACCCTCATACATCCCCTCATGGGTGTATTCATGTCGTCCATATCCAACATGTGGTAAGCGATGCGACGGATGCGGGGTTGCGACGATTGCCTCTCGGTCAGACACAACCGGTGCGGGGACTTGGCTCGGTCAGACACGGTGGGTGGGCTGTGCAGCGCATCGGGGTCAGTCACAACGGCGGGTGCGGGGTGAAGTCTCGGTCAGTGCGGGAGATTGGGCCGGTCGGGCGCTTGGGGTGGGCACTGCAACGGTGCAAGCGTTGCAATGTTGCGGAGTGCGGGCGTGAGTGGGCGGGCACCTCGGTCAGACACGGGGCGGTGCGGGGCGACGGAGCGGGGCGATGGCGCGGTGCGGAGCGGGGTCGGTGCGGAGCGGGGTAGGTCAGACCGAGAGAGTCTCTCGGTCGGACACGGGCGATGCGGGCGAACAGTGCAGCGGTGCGGAGCAGGCGATGGTGCGGGGCGGCTGTCGGTCGGTGCGGGGAAAACCAAGGGAATTCCTCGGTCGGTGCGGGCGGCGGCTATGCAACGTTGCGACGAATCGTCGCAAGTGGGTTTTTGGGTTTTGGGAGCGGCTAGGGTTAATTGCTTGCGAAAATAGGTCTTTCTAGGGATTGTTTATATAGTGTAGAGGGGTTGACTTGGTCTAGGGCTAAATCTAATAGGATTAGAAGTTCAAAATATTTTAAAATTCGAATCTCTCCTTCTCAAACCCATACATGGCTAGGGTGCAGCCAAGATGAGCTGAGATTTGGCTCAAAAATTGTTTAAAACGTTTTAAACTTAATAAAATTTTATTTGGCCGAAAATACTTTAAAACGTAGCTATTAAAAATTATTATAAACCTTGCTAAAAATATAAAATAGGTCAATTAAACTCCAAAAATTATAAAATAAATATCGGGGTGATCGTGGTGACGAGAGGAAGGTAACTAAGAAGACGGATCTCAATTTCGATGTCAGACGACGAAAGTAAAAATAGAAACGTTTCCCGTCAAAAGTGAAAATCACAACGTCTCTTCGAATAAGGTCAAATCATGGGAGAACAACCCGAGAAATGTCGTTCCAATTAGTTCCACAATTTAATACTCTCAGAGACGTTCGCAATGACATATCACACCAAAGTGTTCACAAACAAACAAAGTCTAAAATAAATACGTGCACGGTCAAAAGCACGTGCACGATCAAAGTACAACGAAAACAGACCGTTACATCTATAATCTGTGCCAGGACAGGTGACTGTAGAAGACTACACCGGTGCTTGTACACTGTGCAGGCGACTGGATAGACTTTAGCAGGCGACTGCCAGGAGGGATGGAAAGGAGCTGAGAAATGTCAACTTTCACACTTGTACGTTCAGACGACTGAAGAACATTGTTTAGGCACCTGAAGGATGACAAGCGACTGACAATTTAACTTCAGACGACTGGCCCACAAGTTGGAATGAAGCACAGAATTGACAAGTTACACACTTTGGCATTCATGCAATTTCTGAACAATCGTCAGGCATATGATGGTTGACATGCGCATGACTTTTGTACTTCAGTCGCCTGCACTAAAAGCTTAAGATAGATTTAATAAAATTTGAATTGAGTTTACGCATCACAGCCGCCTGTAGAAGGCTGGCCAGGTGCCTGATGAACACCAGTCGCCTATCATTCCTTCAACATGCGCCTGTTGAAATACCAGAGACTCCAATTGGAATTCTTGGCATGGGGAACCTATTGGGTTGGATTCTATGAAGATCCTAAGGTTCACTATGATGGTTAATGCAAATGCATGAATGGGTATGACCATCTATCAAGGTATTACAAATTCCTAGACTCAAAAAGAGAAAAGCAAGCAATTGAAATTACATGGATTACATTTTGCTTCTCATAGAGTCTAAGTCTTCAAGCTCTTGATGCCTTGATGCTCACCATCATCTTCCAAGTTTTGGCACCTCTTGATGAGCTTCCCTTCATCAAGTTACAAGCTTTGGCAATGCTCCTCTTGATGTCTATCCTTGCACCAAGCATTTAGCCACCATAACACAATTCTTCAATTGATAAACATGAGACTAAAACATAGAGAGTCATTAGCAACAACATAATGTTGTGATCATCATCAAAACAATATTGGTCTAAAGCACCAATACTTAACAATCTCCCGCTTTTTGATGATGACACACATTATGTTAATCATAAACAAATAAAGCACAATGCTAATGAGCTCCCCCTACTTATATGCACTCTTTGAAAATAGATAAACCAATTGTAAAACAATAGTGACATATAATAGGATGGATTACATAAACCATATCTCATATCACTCTCCCCATATATGCATCTCTCTCCCCATTTATGATATATGATGATTTACATAATCCACATCTCTCTCCCCCTTGTCATTATCAAAAAGGTGGACATCAAACTTACAAGAAATAACTCTTGTCATTGACTCCCTTTAAAAATGTGACAAACTCCAAGAGATTAAGAGATGCACGATACTTAATGTAAACTTAAGTGGGTATCAATCACTATCTTAGGCTCCCCCTGATCATAGAAAGGATCAAAATGTTGAATCCTATAATCTAATACCAATTATAAAATATCAATTGTAATTTTTTTACCAATTGGAAGAAATAATTGGAGCCAGGGGCCATAATTGTATCATTGCGTTGATATAGAAAAATCAAGTAACAATGATACAAATGATATTACCAATATAAAGTATAACAAATAAATGGTTGTCAAAATCAATGGGTTGAATTTGAGATCATAATAACCAATTGTAAAAAATTATCTCAAAATAACCCAATATGAGAGTTAAAATATGTTTTAAGTTAATTTTAAACAAACATAACATACTAACTCCCCCATTGTCATACACATAGATCAAAAAATGCATGTATGACAATGAAATCCCGATAGTCCCATTTTCATGAAAAATTATTTGAAAATAATTTCAAAATCATGAAACCTCACATACAATTAATGGGTATGCTTAAGAATAATCATTAAAGCAAAATACACATGCAATATGCACATGTGTGTGAGATCTAACATTAAGGCACCAAACCCAAGGAGAGTATGATTTCCTTGTCCTGCAGGGTGGGGCCCACAGTGGGGCCCGTGGCTGTGCAGTCCGTAGGACTACTTTTTGGGCTCGTATGGTGATTTTTTGAGGATTTATTTGAGGGGTCAAATGACCTCGGAATTGAGCACCATTTTTTCCTGTGCGATCTTCGTTTGATGCTCTTCAAAAGGATATATCATTTTTATTCTTAGGCTTAACATAGAGGAAGAATTTATTGATCAAGTTTAGTCCTTGATAGGGGAGAAACTTGATTTAATTAGGATTCTATTTTTTTAGTACCACATAAGATGAGATACTCCACTGAAGGCTCAGCTCTCCCTCTAAATAGGGAGCTCCTCTTCCTCTTAAACAAAAACCAAGCCTTAATCAAAGGAGCTCTTCTTAAATTATTTAAGCAAACTTTGATTAAAAGGTGACCAAATATTTTTACTCTTTTCCTCTTTATTCACTTTTCAGGTTCTAGCAAAACTTGAAGAGAATTTGGATCTGATCTGGAGCTTGAGGCAGGTATTCAGCTAAGATGAAACTTTCTAGAGCAAGTGGTCACCTCTTGACGAGGCATTGGATTGCTACGTGACATCGTCCTAAGGAAGAGTTTTTGCGACCACAAAAACTTAAGTATGAATTTTAAGCTTTATTTTAATATTATAACTATTTAAATCTATCTTTGCGAGATAGGTTCACCCTTCTCCTTAGATAGTAAAAGATCCTATATATGGGGTCTAATATTTTATTCCATATGGCATTCCATAAAAAAGTGTGTTTTTGATTTCTTTTTCTTCTTTCGCTGTTTTCGCATCTGCTAAGTCTTGGGCTAGACGATGGAAAAGCCCTATGGAAGCATACGCAAAACCCTTCAGTTGCCAATCAACAGTATATCATCCACGTACAATATGATGAATGAGACAGTGCTTCCACTGACCGTTTAATAAATGCATTGATAATCCGCATTCTTGATGAAGTCAAACTTTTTGACTATCTCATTGAATCGGATGTTCAATCTCCTTGATGCGTGCTTCATTCCATAAATGGACTTAAGCAATCTGCTAGCTTTTGTTTCTCTCCCACTGACTTCGAAGCCCTCTGGATGCATCATGTAAACACACTCTTCTAATTCACCATTTAGAAAAACAGTCTTTACATCCATTTGCTAGATCTCGTAGTCATAGTAGGCCATTATAGCAAGCATAATCCAAATGGATTTATGCATGGATATTGGCAAAAAGGTTTCATTATAGTTTATGCCAAGTCTTTAACAATATCGTTTAGCCATTAACATTGTCTTGAAGGTCTCTACCTTTCCATCTGTACTGATCTTCTTCTTGAAGATCAATTTGTTCACTATGGCTTTGACCCCTTTGGAAACATTCTCCAAAATCCATACTTTATTGGTGTGCATGGAATCCATTTCAAATTTCATCCCATCAAGCCATTTTGCAGAGTCCCCACTCTGCATGGCTTCTTGAAAACTGGTAGGATCATCATCATTTATGATGCTATCATCTATTCCAGGATTGACATGAAAACTGTAGTATCTCTCTAGCAGATGGGAATGCCTACCAGACCTCCTAATTAATGAGGTTCATCAACATAAGCATTGATGTCTCGTTTTGTACACTGTCTGTTAAAATTTGTATTTTTAGAACCTCTTCTAGATCTTTCATGTTGTCTAATGTCTCTCCATTAAGAGATTCATTCTCAAGTAAGGTGGCATGTCAGGCAACAAACATCTTTTGTTCCTCAGTGTGATAGAAAATATATCCATGCGAATTCTTAGGATACCCTACAAATTTGATCAAAACAGACCTAGCCTCCAGTTTATCTAGATTGTGCCCTTTTAACGTACTTTATACAACCCAATATCTTAACAAATTTAAGATTGAGTCTTTTCCAGTCCATATCTCATATGGAGTAGTAGGCACAACTTTGGACGAAACCATATTCATATGTGTATAGCCCTTTCTAGGACATAACCCCAGAATGAAAGAGGTAACTCAGGGTTACTCATCATAGATCACATCATATGCAATATGGTATGATTTCTTCTCTCTGACACACCATTGTGTCATGGAGCTTAAGGGGGAGTAACCTGAGAGATAATCACATTCCCTTTTAGAAACACACGGAATTCCAGACATACGTATTTTCCTCCTCGATCTGATTGAGGGATTTTAATATTTTTCCCAGTCTGTTTCTCTACTTCGCACTTAAACTCTTTCAACTTTTCAAAGAGCTCAAATTTTTGTTTCATTAAGAACACATATCCATATCTGGAGAGGTCATTAGTAAAAGTGTTGAAGTAAAAATATCCTCCGTTAGCTTATGTAGACATTGGGCCATATATATCTAAATATATGGGTCCCAGCGTTCACCAACTCTTTCCCTTTGTCTTCAAAAGGTGTTTTAGCCATTTTACCTTTGAGACAAGACTTACAAGTTGCAAACGATTCATAATCGAAAGGATTCAAAAATCCTTCTGTGTGCAATTTTATAAGTCTTTTCTCGCCAATATGGCCAAGTCTACCGTGCCAAAGATAAGAATCATTTATACTTTGAGTTTTTCTTTTGTTAACATTTAACACAATGCTTTCATTCAAAACATATGCACCATTGCATAGAGTACCAAAGCCAACAAATATGTCTTTATTGAAAATGTTCATAACATTATTCTTCACTATGAAATTGTATCCTTCCTTATCTAATAAGAATATGGATAAAATATTATATATCATGCTCGATACATAGTAGTAATTATGTAATAATAAAATCTTTCCATCTGACAAGCTAAGGTGGAATTCAACTATGACGATTGCAGCAACGCTTGCTTCCGTCCCCACTTGTAGAGTCATTTCACTTTCTTCAACCTCCTACTTTTTCTCAGTCCCTGTAAAGAATTACATATGTGAGATATAGCTATAGTATCCAATACCCAAGTAGTTGGAAGTATGGAAAATATGTTTTGAATAACATATGCACCTAACGATGATGCATCACCATACCCCTTCTTCTGTATGGACTCTAACTAGTCCTTATAGTTTCTCTTCCAATGGTCTTGCTTATGATAGTGATGGCACTAATTAGATGACAATGCTTCTTTTTTCCCTTTTGCCTTTCTGACTCCACCTTTAAGCTTAGTAAGCTTCTTCTTTTTTCCTTTGGTAGAAGCCTAGGGTGAAGAAGAAGTCTTAGCAAGCATAACCATCATCTTCTCCTTCACAAAGGAGCTCTCAGCTTGCTTCAACATATTGAAGAGCTATGGAAATGTACATTCTAGTTTGTTCATATGAAAATACACTATGAACTGCGAATAATTATTAGGAAGGTACCACAGAATTATATCCATATATAATTCATTGTCCTTAATACATACCAATTCCGTAAGTTCCCCGATGAAACTGATAATCTTAGGGACATGATCTTGAACTAAAGCTCTAGATATCTACATCGCCTGAAACAATTTCTTCGAGGTCTCGAATCTAAATATTCAGGATTGCTCTCCATGTAATACATTTACATGGAGAAATATGGATTGGAAGTCCATATTCTCGTACTGTCATTGCAACTCATTGATTATAGATGCAAGCATGCGGCATTTGGCTATCTCACAGTCATGAGTCCAGATTTTGTAAAGATCTTTTTCTGCATTCGAGGACTTATCAGTTGGGGTCTTAGGAGGTGATTCATCCAACACATATGCAATTTTGTCATAAGTCAATGTAATCTTTATGTTTCTCAGCCAATCTTTGTACTTAGGTCCAGTGAGTTTGTTTTTGACAAGGATTAATTTCAAGCTAGTTATGATACTGCAAAAATTTTAAAAGAGTTACGCTAATAAAGAAGATGTTCTTAAAATAATTAGATTGGTTTTCATCTAATTATCTCTCCCACTAATTTTTACGAATTCTTCATCCCAAAAGGAAGACAAAAATTATCATATAATTTCTTAGTGGGAATTGAGATCCAACTATCTTGAGTTTGATAACCTTGACATTCATCAATAAGTTATCTCACTACATACATAGTTGGTAGACAAACTCTTTGTTAATTACAACACTTTGCAATTCTCAATTATGGTTTTCGTCCTTAACTCTTTATTCGTCAACAAATCATAAAGTTTAGTCAAGTCTTTCCCATTGTTTTGTATTCAGTAGAATTGGGCAATGTGCCCTTGGCCTTCATCAACAAGGCACATCCTCACATCCCCCGAATCCATTTTAGGGTTACAAAGATGCATCATATAGGATTGAAAAGCTAAGGCTTGGCCTTCGTCAATAACCATCGCATCAATTTAAGTACTCTACATCTTTGAAATAGTGGATGGTTATGGATAATCCTTAAATGGATTTTGAACGTAATAGACTTGATATGGTTGGAAAAAGTAAATCACGTAATTTAGTTGGATAAGAGAATTTAAATTGATCACTTGGCCAGGTAAAGACCCTGGCTATGAGGAAAACACTAGAAGGGGTTGAATAGTGTTTATAAAATTTAAACGATAGTTATCCCAATTTAAATCCCTAACCAACAATAAATGCGGAAATATAAATTAACCCAAAATGAAACATGCTAACACAAAGGATGTTTCAAGGGTTCGGATTACCCAAGTCCAATCCCGACTTGTTCCCGGTAATCCTACGTTCCTTCCACCCGGATACCTTCGGATACTCAAGTTAGAACCCTAACTTGAGGTTTCCGTTAAACCCACTTGTAGCAACCCTACAAGTGTAATCGAACAACAATCGATGTCCTTGACTCACACAACTTGGGATCAAGCAAACCCACTCTCACAAACCGAGAGTGAAATCAAAATACGAGATAATGAAATTCGAAATGAAAAACACTTACAAACACATATACCTTGAAGTAGAACTTGAAGGAGCAAGTGTGTTGATGTCTCTTCTAAGAAGAGATTGCAGCCCTTTCTCTTGTCATCACCAAATGCCTAGAGGATACTAACTTTGATTCTAGGATGAAGAGCAAGAGAGAATGAAACTCTAGGGCTTGGAAAGAATTGAGGGCTTGAGAGCTTAATGATGAGATCAATGAAGTCTTAAGAGTTATCCAATGGAACAATATAAGTTCTCTAAACCCATCAAGCAAAATACCCAAAACCCCCTTTGAAATCCGTCTGGAAAAAGCCAACTGATAGAAAATACACGGCAGACAGTCGACAAATGAAGAACCCACAGTCGCCTGCTACACTGTGTTAGAAGGTAGGTGAGAGTTCAAACGGTAACTTACCATGTAGGACACTCGACTGATGAAGGACTGACTGGTGCTTGTAAACTAACAGGTGACTGAGAGACCTTCTACAAGTGACTGATCGAAAGATGTTAAAAGATAGAATTGTGGGTAAGATAGGACATGCGACTGATGAGGAATCCACAGGCAGATGTGCCATGGGCAGGCATCTGTGAAACCAACATCAGTCGTCAAGCCAAAACTTGCGTAACTTGCCAAACACCAAGTGTGAGGACAAGATATTGACAGGTGGCTGTAGAAGCATTCACATGCACATGTGCCTTGGGTAGGCGACTGGGAAAGCAACATCAATCGTCTAATCGAAAGATGTCAAACTAGGGATCTTTGGGCAAGAGTGAGACATGCGACTGACTAACAAGTCACATGCGCCTGTAACTGGACACACACCTGTACTTTGTACAACAGTCGTCTGAAAAGAGTTTAAAGCAGAAGGCCCAAAAAACCAAGTTTCAAAGTTGTGCAAAACAGACGACTGTAGAACAAATCACATGCAACTGTTTGGAGACAGGCACCGGTAAAACATTCAGCAGTCGCCTGTTGAGAGTCCAAAATTCATATGTTAGAGAATAATAAATTCGAGGCCTAGGAAATGAGTTCTAATGATTTCCTAGGACAGAATAAAACATGTGTGTGTGCTCCAACATAATTCTACTTCTAAGCTACATTATAGAAGGAAAGATGAAGAGAATAAAAGAATACATGTGTTTTGCCTCCCTTCTTTCTATTGGAAGATGTAGAAGTCATCTTGAAGCTACAATCTTCATCTTCGATCATTCAATCCACTTTACAGGCTTTGATTGATCCTTGAGTGACATTTATTGCTATCTTCATGAATGCTTAGGCGATCGATTAACTGCAAGTAGGGGATTAGTCACAAGTATTTATGTTAGCTCATTATCAAAGCCAAGTAGGGAGAAGACCAATACTCAACATTCTCCCACTTTTTAGTGATGACAAACAAACAAAAACAAAAAGATAAATAATTGTGCTTAAAGAATACTTACTCCCTATACATAGATGCCAATCAAGTTATTCAATATAAGTAAGTGCATCTATTGATCAATTGACGCAAATATGTAAGATATGCATGAATGAAATGATTTCAAGATTAGAAATTTAGGATTTTAGAATCCAAGTTCTTTATATCTTACTCCACCTGAATTTAAGGCAACTTCAATCTTAGATTCAAGTTTAGAATATACTTAGCACAAAACTATGATTTGTTTATTTCTCTTCCCCTATGGCATTATCCAAAAAGAGGGAGTAGAAAACCAACAACAATAGTGCTACATACGAACTAAAACAATCATGAGCGTCTAAAGAATGTGATACATATATAATGTGATACCAAAAGAAAAACATGAAAATATGAAGGGGTATCACACACAATATATATCAAAACTCATCAAAGTAAAAAAAACAAGTAGTTGACTAAAGGAATGGAAGTCCAATATCAACATTTCATTATGCAACAAGTCTCATCACACAAGATATATATCTATATTATAAAAGAGGGATGTTATCAAGAGAAATTGGATAATAGATATTGGACAAGAGATATTGGATAAGAGATATCTATATTATAAGAGAGGGATGTTATCAAGAGAAATTGGATAAGAGATATTGGACAAGAGAAATTGGATAAGAGATATCTATATTACATTTGACAGAGTTTTTTGAATCCTAGGGCTGACTAGGACAAGCTGACTAGGACAAGTGAGGGGGATAAAAAGTGGCTGAGATTTAATCTTGGATGATGAACGGTTGGGATTAAAATTAAGATGAATGGTTTGTATTTTTGAGTTTGTGTGGGGCCCATTTCTTTTCGTAACTTGCCATTTGACTTGGGAAAGCAAGTCTGCTTTTGGGGGAGAGCAAGAGGCTTTTTTGGGGATAGCAACAACCATTTGATTCTAAGATCTTTTCCAAGACAGCAACAGACATTTAATTGCAGGAAAGAGAGGAAGAGAGATAAAAGGGGAAGATTCGTGCCTAAACTATGCATCTCAACAGGGCCGCACCACGCAGGGCCGCACCAGCCGCCGACGATGAACCACCACGACGCGTTGAGCACGGCCGCGGCAGCCGGCAGCCCGAGCCCCAGCCTCAGTATAAACAGCCAGCTGAAGAAGGTGTGCAGCACGACCCCGGCCGCCGTTATCCACGTCATGACCATCATCTTGCTCTGCGCCTGGAGGAACTTCTGGATCGGGAAGTTCGCCGCGTACGCGTACAGCTGCGGCCTCCGATATGTTCTCCTGCTGGCCGATGGAGCGCAGGATCGGCCCAGCGAATACGTAGAGAGGTGTGAGCAGGATGGCGGTGGCGGCGAGGATGACCCAGGACCGCTGCATGTAGACGCCGAGCATGTCGTACTGCCCCGCGCCCCATGCCTGGCCGCATAGCGTCTCCAGTGCGCTTCCCATGCCCATCTGTTGAGATGCATAGTTTAGGCACGATGTTTAGCGAGAGAGGAATAGTGCTAATTCGTTTGTTTCTTGAGCTGTTCTTAATTGGGATTGAAATTTGTAGATAACAGATGGGAACAAGCTTGGGCAATGTTAATTTGACTGTTAAAAAGGAGCAGAAACATTATTCATTCGATCCATTTAGCAATGCACAATGTTACAATGAACGCGATCTATGGGAGAATGAACGCGGGAGATGCTGCCAACTCATTGATCCGCGTTGCAAAACCCTGTAAAATTTCGATCTCATCTGCTGATATTTCAGGGGAAACTAATAATTATTGATGTTTGTTTAAAATTAGTGGGTCCAAGATTTTTAAATGAACAGTGTCCCACGGGCATAGTTTATATGTATATGAAGGGTCCACGGGCACGTGTTATATGTATATGAATGCGCCGAAGGCGCCCGCGCCGAAGGCGCCCGCTAAATTTTTAACGATGATTTGTTGTTCCGCGCCTAAGGCACCCACGCCGAAATTGTTGTTTTACGCCGAGTTTGTTATTCTGCGCCGAAGGCACCCACGTCGAATTTGGTATTCTGTGTCGAAGGCGCATGTGCTGAATTTGTTGTTCCGCGCCAAAGGCGCCCGCGCCATTTTTTAACGCTGATTTGTTGTTCCGCGCCTAAGGCACCTGCGTCGAAATTGTTGTTTTACGTCGAATTTATTGTTCTGCGCTGAAGGCACCCACGTCGAATTTGGTGTTCTGTGTCGAAGGCGCATGCGCTGAATTTGTTGTTCCGCACCGAAGGCACCCACGCCGAAGACGCCTGTGCCGCTAAATATTGTAAGCTAATTTGTTTTTCTTTCAAATTTTGGCTTTGAAAAAAAAATTTTGGGAACAAAGATTTCGCAAGGGAAAATCTTAAATGAACCGTGCCCGCGGGCACGGGTTATGACTAGTCTATATTATAAAAGAGGGATGTTATCAAGAGAAATTGGACAAGAGATATTGGACAAGAGAAATTGGATAAGAGATATCTAATATTATAAAAGAGGGATGTTATCAAGAGAAATTGGACAAGAGATATTGGACAAGAGAAATTGGATAAGAGATATCTATATTATAAAAGAGGGATGTTATCAAGAGAAATTGGACAAGAGAAATTGGATAAGAGATATCTATATTATAAAAGAGGGATGTTATCAAGAGAAATTGGACAAGAGATATTGAACAAGAGAAATTGGATAAGAGATATCTATATTATAAAAGAGGGATATTATCAAGAGAAATTGGATAAGAGATATTAGACAAGAGAAATTGGATAAGAGATATCTATATCTATATTGGTTTCGCACTCGGGAGACGACCTTCGACGTGCCATATGGGCACGGGTTATGACTAGTTATCTATATTATAAAAGAGGGATGTTATCAAGAGAAATTGGATAAGAGATATTGGACAAGAGAAATTGGATAAGAGATATCTATATTATAAAAGAGGGATGTTATCAAGAGAAATTGGATAAGAGATATTGGACATGAGAAATTGGATAAGAGATATCTATATTATAAAAGAGGGATGTTATCAAGAGAAATTGAATAAGAGATATTGGACAATAGAAATTGGAAAAGAGTGATGTTATCAAGTGAAATTGGATAAGAGATATCTATATTACAAACGAGAGATGTTATCAAGAGAAATTGGATAAGAGATATTGGACAAGAGAAATTGGATAAGAGATATCTATTATATAAAAGACGAATGTTATCAAGAGAATTTGATAAGAGAATTTGGACATGAGAAATTGGATAAGAGAATTTGGATATCTATTATATAAAACAGGGAAATTGGATAAGAGAAAATATAAGAGATGAGATTTTGAGGGATAAAAGAGGAGGTGGTGAATTTTGCACATACAACCCCGGTTTTTGTATTTTTGCCCATGGACCCTCCCCACCCACCCACCCACACCTTTTATTCTCACCCCTTCCGACCATTTTTTTCCAGTTCTATGAAGATTTTGAATCTTTTCCTACTAGGACAAAGCTTTGTCCTACGTGGCAAGTTTGTCCTAGGTGGTAATGACAATTTTGGGGGGACTTAAATTTTGGGGGAAAACTTAAATTTGGGGGGAAAACTTGAAATTTTGTGGGAAAACTTGAAATTTGGGGGACTTGAAATTTGTGGGGGAGAAAAACTCAGCCATTAAATAAACAGTGCCCTATGGGCACGGGTAATGACTAGTAATTCCATAAAATAGGGATGTTATCAAGAGAAATTGGATAAGAGAAATTGGACATGAGAATTTGGATAAGAGAATTTGGACATGAGAAATTGGATAAGTGATGAGATTTTGAGAGATAAGAGAAGAGGTGGGGAATTTTGCACATATAACCCCGAGTTTTTCATTTTTGCCCATGGACCCTCCCCACACACAAACCCACACTTTTTATTCTTCCCCCCTTTACCGACAATTTTTTTTCCAGTCCACGTGCACGTGTTTATTTGCTAGTGTGTGTGTGTATATATATATATATATATATATATAAGAAAAGCATATAGAGAGACAATTGTATAACATATATATAATGAGCACAACAGATAATATAGAGACTGAATATGAAGCAACATCATATATCTATATTATAAAACAGGGATGTTATCATGGGTTATTGGATAAGAGTTTTTGATAAGAGTTGAGAAATTGGGTATAAATGAGAGATATTATTAAGAGAAATGGATAAGATACGAGAAATTGGATAAGTGAAGAGAAATTGAGTTTGAAATTTTAAGTTTGAAACAAAATTTTTGGGGGGAAATTAAATTTTGGGGGGAAGAAAAGTGTTTTGGGGGAACCAAAACGTTAAAATACAAACTTTCTCCAAAAAAAAGCCTCAGCCTTCATATTTTTGGGGGGGGACGAAATTTTTGGTCGCATTGGTTCTCTCTCCCTCCCTCCTCTCTCTTTCTCACTCCCACAAACCCCCCCTCTCTCCCCTACCGTGAGCCCGATGCCCTGCACCGCGGCCTCCTACGTAGCCATCCCTCAGCCCCACGGCCACCTCGAGCACCCTCATGCCCCTGCCGCAACCCGCACCCTCAGGCCCCTATCTCAACCCGCAACCCTAGGATCGATTGAAAAGGGGAGAAACACAAAACACCATTGCCTGTAGCTCATATCTAGAAATGGCAGCCAATAATGGGCAAGTTTCAGCTCTCTCACAGGTCCGTCCCTCACTACTCTCAAAGAACCACCAAAGGATGGCTCCTCATAGCCGACACAGCCCAAGGGTACTCTGATTTGGGATTTGAGCAGCATGGGTACCTCCCGATTTCCATTCTCCAAGGAGATATATTGATTGGCATAGTTATGAAAATTCTTGAATTAGTTGATGTAATGTTGATGGTTTGATAAGGTGATATGCTTTTTTTTAAAATTCCTTTATCTGTTTGTGTGTGTAAAGATTTCATCTTTATTCAAGTATTGAAAAAAATATCTCATTTTGTTTCTTGGGTTTGAACAGACTTCTCTTGATGTTGATCTATTATTATTTCGCCTATCTCATTTTGCATCTTCTCCAAATACTGCCCTTTTAGTCATTAATCTATCATTATTTTGAATTTTCCACATATTTATCTCTTACTTTGTTCAGTACCTACTGGTATGATTTGCCCTGTAGCAAGGAGATAATCTTGCTTGAAAAGAAATGACATGCCTACAAACTGGGTGCGTTTATCTTTTATGATCTTATCATGTAGTTCCATATGAATGTTATCAATAACAGCTTGAAAATGTGATCAATAACAGAATGTGATCACTCCATGCAAACCAATTTTGTCATTTGGCAAACTCTTGAGACATGTAAACCAATTTTGTCATTTGGCAATCCAATTCAGTTTTTCATATCCTGGACATATCAGTTTTTCATGGCAATCCAATTCAGTTTTTGAATATCCTGACATACTACATTCAAAAAATGCAAAAAATGCATATCCTGGACATTGCAAGCTGATATTTTGAATGTCCAGTTAGTTGATATGCTGGATATTTTGATTTGTTTTGAATGTCCAGGATATGCTCAGGATATGCTCAGGATATTTTGAATGTCCAGTTAGTTGATATGCAGAATATCCATTGTAAGCTGATATTTTGAATGTCCAGTTAGAATAGCAAAAAATCTAGGATATGCTCAAACTGATAATTTGAATGTCAGTTTTGATTTGTGAAATGAGTTAGTTGATATGCATAGTGGAGTTCTTGGAGAATGGGAGTTCATGGCAATTCAGTTTTTTCTATTCATATTTCATTGCATATTAACACTCAAATCTGGCAATTTCATTTCATATACTGGATTTTTGTTGATTAACACTAAAATATGGCAATTCACTAATTTTTGTTATATTAACACTTCAACTGTGGCAATGTTTGTTGATTAACACTGGATTAACACTTCAACCTGGCATTTTTGTTATATTAACACTTCAACCGTGGCAATGAAATATGCATTGAAGTAGATAAGCATATCCTGGCATTTTTTTATATTAACACATACTTCATTGAAGTGTTAATCCAATATTTCATGGCAATCCACTTTAGTGTTAATCCAGTATTTCATTGCCATTTTGTTATATTAACACTTCAACTATGGCAATTCACTAATTCAGTATATGCAGTGCACCACAGCCGAACCAGCCGCTGTGGAGGTGGCGGTCCCGTCTTATCAGATCAGGTATTTTTTGAGACTTTGTTTTTTAGTTTTTTCCTTATATATTCTAGATTTATCTGAATTACAGTTTTGATTATATTATTCTATATTTATTTGATACTTTGTTCTTCTTATTTTAGTAAAAGCTGAATCTTTTTTAAGTGTTATATTGGGGAAATTTTCATATTCTGGTGTAATAATTTCGTTTTTTGGTTCGTTGAATGTCATTAACTATTTGGCCAATTTGGTTAGATTAGAATTAACATTGCTATAGCTACTAAGTTAATATTGTTGCAACAAGATCTGAGGAGTCATGGTGATTCAAATAGGTGAAGTCCCAATCATGATTGAGACAACACATGGCATATTCATGTAACGTTGAAGACATTACTTAAGTATAACAACACAATGTTCTGAGAGAGTGAATACAAGGAATACAACTAAATCATAGCGACATGTTACCCTTACACGATGGAGAGATCACCTTCAGCCTCGGTCACAGTCGGGACATGACCAAAACTGGAATGGCTGTTGTTGTTGATTCCTGCCATTGTTTTTTCAGACTGTTCTCTAATCGGTTGGGATTTTCACATTCTCTATGTTTATAAAGACACAAATCTTGAAATTGTGAAAGCATATTTGGGTAGCCATTTCGATGGTATATGCATATTTTGTAAATACATGTACCATCAATTCTCAAAGAATTGTATTTGAGTTCAATGAGAAAACATATTGCAGCAAAAACATTTATCATGGAAGTTTAATTATGCTGACTAATAATTAATATAGAAAAATCTTAGAAAAATAATTATGGCTTTAATTAACACAGAGAATCCTGGTTTCGAATTCTTAACGATCTTCCAAACTTACAGATCTCGACCGATGGTGACCTGAAAATTTTATAAATTGAATCTTTACTGAAAATCATAACTTTGATGATCTGTAAATTGCAAAACTACCAGAATTAAATATAATTACCTAGGAATGTTCATGATAGATCGAGAAATTGATCGAGATCGTGGGATATTAATAAAGAGAGATTCTGGTGTACAGGACAACTGTAACTGAACCAAAAAACTATTTTGAAGCACAAATGATCGGCTGCCAAATTCCTTCTTTGTTACTGAATAAATTAAATGCTGCCATTCGATGCATTTGTTATTGATTTGTTGTATGCGTTTGGCTTCTTTGTGTCTTGGTAGAATTTTTTTTGAAGGATTGTGACGATCTGATGCATTATAAATTTCTTTCAAGCTGATGGACATTACATATTCATCGAACAGGTAAGAAATTTTGGGCAGTTCAACTTCATCATATGATTATTATATCATTAATTTTATCCTATGATTATTATAGTGTTAATTTTATCCTGCAAATAGTTATGTAGATGGCCAATATCATCCTCTGATTATTATATCATTAAGTTTATCTTCTGGTTCAGATGATGTATTTCAACTTGGAAAACACAATCATGCTATCTGTTTTATGTGTAATCACAATTTTTGTTAAGAGTTTTCATCCTTTACCTTTGAAACTCCAATCAAACATTATTCATCATCCCTTATTCTTTTTTATCAAGGCATTCGAGTGCATGCCTGAAAGAAAGGTCAAATTACAATGGATATTGGCTTGAGGTGGGTTGGAGATCCGAGCATAATTCTTGATGTTGGCTCGATATTTAGGCTTGATTCAGGATTTTCATACTTAATATTCATATCCACTGTTTGTTTTTGCATGTATGGAGTATCATGCTTTTGAATTGTGTTCAGGATATTTTTTTTGTGGTACTTCGTGTTCAGGATATTCACATTGCCATACTTCTTCTATTAGCTTACAATGGTGTCAGACAAGTGCATTTTCAGGCATGT
This sequence comes from Scilla litardierei, assembly GCA_030789695.1. Lineage (NCBI taxonomy): Eukaryota > Viridiplantae > Streptophyta > Magnoliopsida > Asparagales > Asparagaceae > Scilla > Scilla litardierei. The sequence goes on from CM061141.1 coordinate 163,736,585, forward strand.
GCATTCTTCTTCTTCTAACACTGAAATAATCTTCCAATGTTTTTGTTTGTCCATGTCATTAGTTTTGAGAAGTACACTCCATGTTGGAAGATCTGTTTCTTATCAAAAGGTTTTTCACTTTTTAGAGTTCAAACATGGAAGCTGGAGAAATTTGGTGGAAAATTATCCATGTCATACTGTATTCAGTTGTCAGTTCTGCATTCACAACCAAAATCCACTATTCGAACTGCTGCATATATTGCCCCAGAAATTTTGCTCAAGGAGTATGATGGCACGGTACATATTTTCATGATGCACATTTACTTTTCTTCATTATAGACATGTTTACCTATTATTATTGTTATCTATTTTGGTTTTAAAGACATACTCAAAAATTGATCTGGGGCTTTGCTGCTCTTTAAACATGTAATGTTTTTTAATTCTGGATTAATTTTTAAACATCATTGATCTTTTTAGCTTTTGGGATCGAAACAATTAGGCTTGCAACATTGATCTTTATTGCGCATCATTACATATATTTTATTTACTTTGATTTACTCTGAATTCAGCATTTATCAGGGATCTTGGAAGTAGAATAGCTTTTTTGCTCTTGACCTGAGTTAAAATATGAGTTAAAATCTGGTTGGCATTTATGCTTCGATTTGAATTGCTTGGAGAGGGATGAGCCCTGTGTCCCCATTTCCTGGTAACAGGTGGGAATTTTTATGTCACAATGGGACCATATTCTAAGGAATTTTCTCATTTCAAGCGATGGAGAGGGATGAGCCCATATTTTATTAACTGGCAAATAAATATAAATGTGTGTGATTTTCAGGACTGTCATTTAATTCATGGGTCATTGTAACTTGGAGTTTAGATGTTTGTCTTTTGATTTGCTGACAAAGAGATAAAGAGGTTTGATTTATATGAACCTCAATTCCTGGTAAAATGTTGGTTAATACATTTGCTTCTTGCAAGAAGGACCAGGACATTACTTATAATGTTGGTTAATGCATTTGCTGATAATGTTGGTTATTAGTAATAATGTTGGTTAATGCATTTGCTTCTTGCATAAAGGTCTTATGATGATGCCGAGGGTGGCTAAGATGATGGTAGTATGACTAGGCTAGAAGATGTCGAATGTCAATTTTAAACTCCGGTTTAATTTTAAAGTCTAATTTTTGTAGGTGAATTTTTGGAGCAACTGATTCGGATGATGAAATGGAGCAATCAGTCTTCAATCTGGAGGTAGTAAGTACATGGTGCTTAAGTATGACTCGAACGATGCTCCAAATTCCTTCTGCTGATAAAACCATATCGAGAAACAAACCATAAATACAAATATAAATATATGAAGAGCAAGAAGCAAGCATATTTGTCCATTCTACGTTTCCTTACATTTCCGAAGAATCCGAAGGCCGATCGCCGGAGCACGGTGACATGTGAACTTCAGGAGATCGCTACCGAAGGTAACCCCTTTTTTGCACCCAGTTTACTTTGTCCTAGCCTCTGACACTTTCACATAGCCTGTTGGTACTGTATGGATACATGTCATCTTTCGCTTCGTCGCCATTTTCTTGACTTTAACTTGAAATATTTGTTTTTGTTTGGTATATTAAACTAATAAAATGCTACAGCTGTAATTTTTTTAGTGTGATTTGATAAAGAAGAGAAGGTAACAAAATTGTGTGACAATAAGCCCTAAAGATATTTAGAGCATGAATGTTGGGAAAGCCATCTTAAAACAATCTGTGTTATGTTTTTGTTTCGTGGGAAAAGAACAAAGAAATTATTGTGCATGTATGAACAAAGAAACATTATTTGGGAAAGCCAAACAATCTGTATTCAGAGCATAAATGTTGGGAAAGCCATTTTAGTTTCATTTTATTTGTTTTATTTCGGAGAAAAGAAGAAAGAAGATTCATTCAGCAGACTCGGGAGCACCACACCGCAGAGATTTGTAAGTTTCTTAGCTTTTTGCCTTCCATTTCATTTGTTTGTTTTAATGTTTTTAATATTTTTGGCTGAGTTTTGTGTGTTGGATATTTTGTCCTACGTAAATATCTATTGGGGTTTTAGATGTCTGTTTGTTCGAAATTTGGCCTATCTCCTATAGTTTTTGTTGCAGGTTTTTTGCTTTGAAGATTTTATTTCTTTAACAATTATTGGTTATTCGATGTTAAGGAAAATAGAAAAGTTGATTTTAATTTGATGTAGACTAAAAATTTATGTAATATCGTTTATTCAGGAGGAATGAAATCATGAAATGGTATTGTTTGTTTTATGTAATATAGTTTTTTGTAAGTTACGTAGGCAAAATGCTGATTCTTTTTCAATTTTTTTTGAAGACATTTGTTCTTTACCAAAGGAGACCCTTAAGGAGGTCTGTAAAGAAGTTATTGAATACTATGCATTCAATACTTGAATTACAACCCTTTCTCCATATAATTTCTGCATAATTCTATTGTTTGTTTCTTTTTTTTTCAATTACAGATATTAAAAGTGATGCAGAAACAACCCAAATCCCACTCTTCATCCCTCTTCAACATTCAGTAAAGGCCAGCCTCCCCTCCAAGCTCCTCTATTTCAACGCAATCTCAGGTGAAATCCAGAGAGCCCATCAACTGTTCGACTTAATGCCACAATTATACCAAATTAAGGTAAATGTCCTTATTAGGAATTTACATAATTAAATTGATTATTGCTCTTTGGTCTGAATGAAACGTTTTTGAAATTGTGATTCAACTATGGAGATTTTAATTCCATTTATTTTTGTGAATTTAATTAAATTTAGGATGAATATTTTGTTAGCTATGGTTATTTTTTTTCGCTTGGGGGGGAACTAAATTTTTTCTTCTGTGCCCATTTTTTGCTGCATATTATTTACTTTTTTGATGCAGCGTGCCTCTGGGTGAGCGGAGTTGGGGGTTTGATCGCTTACAATTGATCGAGGCTGAGCATGAAACCAAGTATTAAGACCATTCATGTGAGGTTTAATTTAATTTGTCTCATTTTTTCCGATTATAGTTTATTTTTTTTGTTCTTTGAGTTCATTGACGATAATTCAAAAGCAGAGATGTGTTTATGAACAAGAACAGTGTTGCTGGATTTTTTTAAAATAAAAGATCATACTTTTAGAGTTTTTTTAAGGGAAATGATATAATTTTGTTGGAATTCCCAGTAGAAATCATACTCTATAGAATTGGACATGAGCTTGAAAAGTGAGCTACTTTTCTTAATTCAATGTTAATATTGTTACTGCACAGTAGATGTTTATTGAAATGCTCAGATGTGGGCACATGCGATGAAAAGATCGACAGATGGTGGCATAATTTACTCGGAGAGAGAGCAGCTTCCTCAAGGAATTCTGGGAAAATCAAGAACAATGTATGCAAGATTGCGAATTTGATGAACGTAACAGTTTCTTCTTTGAATTGAAAGTTTTAGTATTATCACTGTAAACATTCCTTATGCATGCCATTCTCCAAGCTTGCTGGAAGTTCATTTGTGCTTATAAAAAGATGGTCAACACAAGTGTAAATTTCTTAACCATTTTTCATGAGGGGTTTTGAGGCTAATGACATTTCGCCACTTGCTTAATGTACTTCTTATTTCTATTTTGACTATCCTTGAAGCTCAACCATATCCGTTCAAAGTTCAAATTGTGTTAATTTTTTTATTTTGGGCAAAAAGATTCATGCATGTTGTTATTCTTTCGAGTACAAGATCAGAATTATCAGTTTCCAAGTTACTTATCTATTGTTATTTGGATGTTTTAATGGCATTTGTCATGCATTCTATCACCCATTGGCTAGATATAGAATGCTTTTTTGTGAAGTGGCATGGCACAGTTTTGTCACAAAGGAGTATGCAATTTTTAAGCATTAATGTGCCATGTACTAAATCTTTCTGTTCTTTCTTTTTTGTTACTTCATAAAAATTCTGATTCATTCATGTTAGATTCTTCTACATTTTTGAATTTTTTTTCTTTTTTTGTTGATCTGGTCTTTCATTTTAAATTTATTTATTTGATACCTCAAATTCAACAAATAACTTATTTTGTTGCCCTTTCTTTTTGGGTTTTGTTAATCATCGTATTTGGTTGATACTTGACTATTTTGCTTATTACTAATTTTCAGTAAATTGCACAAAATTATTTTTATGGTTTACTCTACCTTTTATTCATTTGATTTTGGTAGTTTGCTTAAAATCTGAGTTATTCATGATGAATTCATCCAAAGTGCACTTGCTGATTTATAATGTGCTCTTTACAGTACACATCTCAATTACATTACACCTAATGATTTGCTTTCATATCATTAGGTGTCGAGCTATGGGATGTTAAATACGTTTATATATAAACGTCTCTAGGGATTATATGTTACTGTAATAAACATGTGTTGAGTTTGTTGGAGTACTGGAAGAGTCCATTATGTAGAAATTTTGGTGCGAGATGCTACATGCGCCTACTTTTTTTTCAAATTGTGGTGCGATATTATAAGGGCACGGTATTCAAAATGGAGTTCTTTTTTTTTCAATTTCCCTAATTTATGAGTTTTTTTTGCCCCTGCGACGACTAACCCAGCTTTTCTTTTCGCACATCAATATTGCCCCCGGGAGACGACTTCCACGACATTCTCAAGCCTGGGAAACGACTACCATGTCGTCATTTCACCCGTTAACTAACTGTCCTCCACGGGTTTCCACCCGGGAGGCGACCTTCGCCGTGCCCTACAGGCACATGTTATGACTAATAAATTATATAAAAGAGGGATGTTATTAAGAGAAATTGGATAAGAGAATTTGGACATGAGAAATTGGATAAGAGAATTTGGATATTTATTATATAAAAGAGGGATGTTATCAAGTGAAATTGGATAAGAGAATTTGGATATCTATTCTATAAAATGGGGATGGTATCAAGCTGGATAAGAGAATTTGGACAAGCTGGATAAGAGAATTTGGATATTTATTATATAAAAGAGGGATGTTATCAAGAGAAATTAGATAAGAGAATTTGGACATGAGAAATTGGATAGGAGAATTTGGATATATATTATATAAAAGAGGGATGTTATCAAGAGAAATTGGATAAGAGAATTTGGACATGAGAAATTGGATATGAAAATTTGGCGATACCTATTATATAAAAGAGGGATGTTATCAAGAGAATTTGGAAAAGAGTTGGACATGAGAAATTGGATAAGAGAAATGGGATATCTATTATATAAAAGAGGGATGTTATCAAGAGAGATTGGATAAGAGAAATTGGATATCTATTATATAAAAGATGGATGTTATCAAGTGAAATTGGATAAGAGAAGTTGGGGGTGAGAAATTGGATAAGAGAGTTTGGATAAGAGAAAATATAAGAGATGCGATTTTGAGGGAGAAGAGAGGAGGTGGGGAATTTTGCACATACAACACCGGTTTTTACATTTTTGCCCCTGGACCCTCCCTACACCCTACCCACACTTTTTATTCTCCCCCCTTTCTGACCATTTTTTCCTGTCCTTTGAAGATTTTGGGGGGCAAATTTGTCCTAGGTGGCAATGACAATTTTGGGTGCTTAAATTTTGGGGGAAAACTTAAATTTGGGGGGAAGCTTGAAATTTTGTGGGAAAACTTGAAATTTGGGAGAAATTGAAATTTGTAGGGGGAACTCAGCCATTAAATAAACCATGCCCTATGGGCACGGGTAATGACTAGTATATATATATATGTGTGTGTGTGTGATATATAATGGAGTCCGGTTCTTTCGGAGAGGCGATTTCCCTGGCGGCTGGAACCCTATCTCACGGCAGCGCTGAGTTGGTGAATGGAGGCGTTTCGGGCGGGGAGGAAGATAGTGGTACCAAATCCGAACAAGGGTTTCGAGGCAGTTCAGGTTATGTTGCAAACTCAACTGACGATGGAGAAGGCCCCTCGTATCTTGCGGCCACCAATGGCGATCAATCTGTTCCCAAGATTATTGATGATGATTAATTAAAAGGTAAGAATGTGCTGGTCACCAATGCTGCAAATCATGAAATTGGAGGTGGTTGGAAGACTGTTAACTTTGCGAAGCGGAGAGCGGCCAATATCGGTTGGGATCGTCGTTGTGATGGGCAGTACCCTAATCATAATCGACCGGCTGGTGATCAACGGCGCATCAGAGATCCTAACCCTTGTGCCCTTGAGAGAAGTCAGCGCAATAGTAATACATCCAGACGGCATGAACCTCCTGCACCCAAGCCGTTTGTTAAAATGCATGTACGACCGGCTATACCAATTCAAATCAATCCTGAAGGAGGAAAGAAAACCTGGCTTGATGTTTGCTCTTCGAGGCGTAAATACGTAGACCCGCTAGTAATGTCTCATGTACCCCTGAGGGTATGGAAGATGGTATTGCAAAGGTGTTAGTCTCTAATGCGGATGTGGAAGTGGGTGCGGCTAGATGGCGTAATTCCCTAGTGGGGTATGTGCAGGGGGATATCCCATACTACGGTCAGGTCAGATCCTGGACTGACCGTCTTTGGAAGCTTAAGGGGGGTTTACAGATTTTCAGTAAAGAAAATGGATTTTTCTATTTCCGTTTTGAGAAAGAAGAAGATTGCGAATCAATTTTACACGGGGGGCCTTGGTTGTTCGATGGTCGCCTGGTTGTCCTGCAACGATGGAGCCTGTTGGTTAAACATGATCGAGACTTCCTTACTTCAGTACCCATATGGATTCATCTTCATAATTTACCTCTCCATATGTGGTCTATGAATATCCTGAATAAGGTGGCAAGTGGGGTTGGTACTCCGATTTGCCTTGATAGGGCAACGGCAAATCTAAGTCGAATTATGTATGCGAGATGCTTGGTAGAAGTAGAGGCTACCAAACCATTGTCAAGATCAGTTCTTATTGAATTAGAGGATGGCTTTACGCTTCTTGTGGGGGTGAAGTATGAGGGTGAGCCTCCTCGATACACTTCATGTTCCAGGTTTGGCCACATGTCAACTCAGTGCTCTATTAAGGAAAATGAAATGGAGCCCTCTTCGATCCAAATTAATCCTCTTGGCCCGGTCCCCATTGTTGCACAATCTAAAGAGCAAGCTACTTCTAAAGATTGCTTGGAGGTTGAACCCATTGTCGCCCCTGTGAATGATTCAGAGGCCTTTATTAATTCTGTAGATATTGAAGGCATCCATAATGGAGCTAAAAATGATGAAGCTGCAGCGGGACTTGACCCCCAGGTCACGGCTGACCATGCCCTTCCTCCAGGACATATTGTGGTTGTTAATTCCCCTCTTGCAGTTGCTAATTCCGCTTATATACATGCCAAGGACTCGGCACTGGGAGACACAACCTCAGATCCAACCCAGGTTATGTCTATAGGAGTGAAGGCCCAGGTCGGGGCTGTAAGAGACAATGCCCCCATCCCCACCCAGGTTACGGCTGCAGGAGTGAAGGCCCAGGGCACGGCTTCTGTTAGCACTGCCAATGACCATTCTTCCTCTAATCCGCCTGCAGTGCTTTCTCAATCTTCAAAGCCTACGGTTTGGACTACCCCCGTCCCTGAGTGGTCGGCTGAACACATTGAGCTTCAAGCATCGGTATCTAAGCATAAAGATAAAGGTGTTCAAGCTATTTCCATCTCCCCTAAGTCTGCCAGGCGAAGTTCTCGGAACGCAGGTATTCCGGCACTTCCCACCTAACTTAATCTGTCTAATGTGCATCCTTTTTTGGAATACTAGGGGTATTAATAATCCCGCACGTAGAGTTGATCTTAAATTGAAGGTGAAAAAATTAGGCCTTCTATAGTGTGCTTGCTTGAAACTAAGGTCAATGTCAAATATGCTTACAGAATTGCTAATTGTTTTGGGAAGAATTCGCTTAGTATTGATAACAGAAATTTATGTAGCGGGGGTAGAATCGTAATTTTTTATATTCCCACTATTTGGAGTTGTGCGCTTGTGTCTGCCTCAGCACAACACATCTCTTGCAATCTAACCAATTCGGGTGGACTAAAATGGCAATGACGGCAGTTTATGGGTATAATATCGCAAGCTCTAGATTGCCGCTCTGGAATAATCTTGTAGCCGACTCTCACATATTTCAGTCGTTGCCTTGGTTAGTTGAAGGGGATTTCAATTACGTCCGTAGATCCAATGAGAAGCTTGTGGGTCGCCTGGTTGATCCCAATTCAATGGATACTTTCAATAGCACGATTGTTAAATGCGGGCTTCTTGAAGTGAAGAGTGTGGGGCAGTGGCTTAGCTGGAACAACAGTCGGATTGGTATTGCTCATATTGCTGCCCGTCTGGATCGTATTTTATGCAATCCGGTTTGGCAGAGTCTATTTCCTCATTCATCTTGTGATCACTCTGATGCGGGTACAAGTGATCATTGTCTAATGATTTTACATCTTCACTCCAAGGTGCCTTCTTCTCCTAAGCCCTTCAGATTTTATAACTCATGGGCAAATTATAAGGGCTACCATGAATTAGTTGGCACCACCTGGGATAGTTATGTTGTTGGCTCCCCTATGAAGAGGCTTGTGGACAAACTTAAATTAATGAAGCAAGAGCTGAAGAAGTGGGCTAATGAACAGAGACAAATATTGAATGTCAATTCTTGTAGAAGGAAGCTGGAAGCTCTGCAGAATAATCCAGATCTAAATTATAATCTGGAACTTCAACATTTAGAAAAACAAGCCTCCCTTGAGCTTGCCCGTGCTTTGAATGTAGAAGAGGTTGATCTTCGACAGAAAAGCCGCCAAAATTGGCTTTCGCTGGGAGATAAGAATTCTAAGTTTTTCTATGCGGCTATGAAATCTCGGCAATCCAACAATAATCTTAGCCATCTTTTCTCCCCAGAGGGGACTCGGAATTCTAGTTATGATGACCTGCGGGCCGAAGCCCCTAAGTTCTATGAGGCCCTGTTCAACCAAGACCATTATATGTCTACTTTCCCGAAGCTTACTCCCAGGCGAAAACTCACTCTTGAGGCTTCCAATTGGATGGAGAGAAATATTACTGCTGAAGAGATTAAAGATGATACGTTTCAGATTGGGAAGGATAAAGCTCCTGGACCTGACGGATTCAATGCCTATTTCTTCCAACAGTCTTGGGAAATTATTGGGGAGGATGTCATCACCGCGGTCACATCTTTTTTCAGGTCTAGTAGTATGATGCGTCAAATCAACCACACATTTTTAACCCTTATTCCTCAAAATGCCAAGGCAACAGTTATTGGAGATTACAGACCTATCTCTTGTTGTAACATTATCTACAAGATTATCAGCAAGGTGTTGTGCAATAGGTTGAAGATGGCTATCAGTGAGTTAATCTCTCCAAACCAGGCGGCATTTTTAAAAGATAGGCTTCTGGTAGATTGTACACTTATCGCCCACGAACAAATCCGAGATTTCAGCAATCCTATGGGGGCACGGGCTTGCATTAAACTTGATATCCGTAAAGCTTTTGATAGTGTCAACAGAAATTTTGTCCTCTACTTGCTCCACCAAATGGGGTTTACGAGAATATTTATTAATTGGATCTCGGAGTGTATATCCACCCCATCTTTTTCTGTGCTGATTGATGGTTCTCCTTCAGGCTATTTTCTATCTAATCGGGGGCTGCGCCAAGGGGATCCTCTCTCTCCTTATCTGTTTGTTCTTGTCATGGAAGGATTCTCTGTACTAATAACGAGGGCGGAATCACTAAGGTCTATCCAGCCTATGAGGAGATCGGGGTCTATTTCTCATCTTCTGTTCGCGGATGACCTGCTGGTTTTTTGCTGTGCTAGATCTTCTTCCATTGAGGGGCTAAAAAATCTGCTATCCATCTTCACTCTGTACTCCGGCCTCGAGGTCAACCTGGACAAGAGTTCTTGTCTATTCAGCAAAGGTACGCGGAACGCCAGTGAATTGGCTGGAGCACTTGGTATTAAAATGGTTTCTTCCCTTTCTACTTATTTAGGCTTGCCTCTCTCTACTAAGTACCCTAAGGCGGCTATGTTCATCCGATTAAATTATAAGTGTAAAAAAGGCTCATGGGTTGGTCTTCCTCCCTGCTATTTATATCTGGAAGGATTGAACTAGTCCGATCGGTTATCTACGGGATGGTGGGATTCTGGATGCAAGCATATTGCCTTTCATCCTCTATTATCCGGACTATTAACTCGGTTTGTAGGAGATTTATTTGGGGGAAGCTATACACTTGGAGTTGGAATGACCTCTGTGTCCCTAAGAAGGAAGGCGGTATTGGGCTAAGACTACTAAAAGACTTAAACGTTGTGTCTGGTGTGCGTTTAACTTGGAGACTACTTTCTGGTAAAGGTTTATGGGTGAGATTCATGAGGAATGCAAAGGGGCAAGGTGACATTGGCTTCTATTCGGCAAAGGTCCACCCAACACAATCTGGCACTTTGAAATTTCTCCTAAGGCATCGACCTTTCTCTCAACAACTTATCAAACGTACGGTAAAGGATGGTACGTCAACATCGTTTTGGTATGACAACTGGCACCCCTCTGGTCCTTTATATAAGTATGCTTCACCACCCGCAGGCTCAGATGCGGCTCTCGTGAGTGACTATTGGGCAAATGGTAGGTGGATATTACCTACAGAACTTTCCGGCCTGGCAACCATGCTATAGCCGGTCACTTTGACAGAGGGCGCTGATTCATGGTCGTGGATTCCTTGACCGAAGGGATCATTTCGTGAGGTTTGGGATGGTGTTCGGGCTCCCAAAATACCCTTTCGCTACTTCGATTTAATCTGGCACTCCCACCATGTACCAAAAATGGCATTGTGCCTTCTCCGTGCGGTGCGGAATAAGCTGCCAACCTGTGACCTCATTCCTAAATGGGGCGGTCAGGCTGTAGTATGTTGTGTTCTATGTAAGAAACCAGTTCTTGAATCCTCCCTACATCTATTTTTCGAGTGTGAATACTCTCGATATATCCTAGCTAGAAGTCTTCTTAAGCTAGGGTATTCGGGAGTGGTGCCACAGTCTCTTGAGGGAGTTGGTGACCTGTTACTGAGCCTCTACAAAAAAGATGATTAAGTGGGTGTGCTAGCAAAAACAGCGTTGGCGGCAATAGTCTGGCACATATGGAAGCAACAGAATTCTAGAATTTTTGAGGGCAAGGAATTAGATAAAGTTGCCGTGTTTGATGCTATTGCTTCGGATGTATGTATCATTCTACGGGACATGGAGAAAGAACCCACAACAGAAATGAATCTTTTCTCTAATTGGGGTTTGTTAGACAATGGTTAATTAGTATCTTTTGACATGTAATCTGACTTACATTGGCTGGCGCTATGTAGTTGGGTTGTAGGTTGTAGTGGGTGACGGCGCTTGTGCCCTCTCCCTCCTCCTCCGACCATCCCCACTTATGTAGCCCAATTTGTAGATATGTATGTACCTTATTCAAATATCAATAAATATTACCACTTACCTTTGAAAAAAATATGTGTGTGTGTGTGTGTGTGTGTGTGTGGAAATGTGCCTGCGCACGTGCGCAAGTAGAAATACCTGCTAACACCCCCTCTGTTCGGGGTTTGTAAGTATTTTTTTTGAAATTTTTTTGCAGTCGGTAGATATACTTGTTATGTAGCTTCTCACAAAATTTCAGATCAATCCAATACCGTTTGAGCCTCCGTTCATCGATTTCAAAAACGTTGCGCAAAATTGTCCAGAATTCTGGACAGTTTTGCGCAACGTTTCTGAAATCGATGAACGGAGGCTCAACCGGTGTTGGATTGACATGAAATTTTGTGGAAAGATACATAACAAGTATATCTACCTACTGCAAAAAAATAAAAAAAAATACTTACAAACCCCGAACAAAGGAGGCGTGCGCAGGAAATTCTGCCTGCGCACGTTCTTAGGTACATTTTGGGATATATATATATATATATATATATATATATATATATATATATATATATATATATATATATATATATATATATATATATATATATGCAAATCTTCAAATGAGAACATTTCGCACGGTGCGAAAATGTTTGTTTTTTTTTGAAATTTTGTTTTTCAAAATTCTTTTTTCAACCTTCATTATATGTTGTTATACCCCACTCAAAAAATAATCGTTGAGAAATAATGTCATTTGGCCTTCGATCAAGGCATTTCATCAAATTTGCACGTATTGAGACCGTTAAATTTGTATCGGGTGGATGGGTGCTCTAATCCCCAACGGGTTCACCCATTATTTTCTCTGGGGTATATACTTGTATGGATTAAACATAAAAAAAAGTTTTCGCACTGGTTTTTTCGCACCCGAAAAGAGAGAGAGAGAGAGAGAGAGAGAGAGAGAGATATATATATATATATATATATATATATATATATATATATATATATATATATTCACACACTAGTCATAACACGTGTCCTAAGGACACGGTTCATGTAATATATGCCCCTCAAAATCTTGGATCCATTAATTTAAATGGACAACAATGATTAAAGCGAAATAGTAATTATTTAGTTCTCTTAAAAAATTTAGTTCTCTTAAAATTTGGTATCCCCAAGAGAATTTGGTTCCCTTGAAAATTTTGGTTCCCCCAAAATTTAGTTCCCTCTAGATTTAACACTTTTCTTAAGAGCATGGTTCATTTAAAATATTTTCCTCCTCAAAATTTTGGATCTTCTAATTTTAAATGAACAACAATAATTAAATCATAATACCTGTTATTTATCCCCTTAAATTTAGTTAGTTCCCACCACAAATTTCACTTCCCCACAAAATTTAGTTCACCCAAAGAATGTAGTTCCCCGCATTGTTAGTTATTTCCTCCCAAATGTTATTTAGTTCCCAAAAAATTTTAGCTTCCCAAATATTTCGTTTCCTTCCAAATAATTTAATTCTTGTTGTGAGTTGAGGGAGGCTTTTGGCCTCCCTCTCCTCATCATCTCACCATTACTCCCCACTAATTGTTGTGTGGAGTCCCTTGGACTCCTAAACCCCCAATATGAGAATGAATATATAGAGAGCCATGGCTTATGCCATGGCTACTCCTAATCTTAGGTTGGTTTCCATCTTGGAGTTTATAACACTTTATCAGCACTTCAGCTCTTAATTATTTGAGCTTTTTCTCCCGTATCCCCTCAAATTTAACCATCTACGCGCTAATGAATCTATTTGTTGCGGCGAACCGGCTTGCGACAAACCGTTGCGGCGAACCTTTGCGGGGATTTTTTTTGGGCATATCGGGAGCAGGACTATCTACGGATTTTTCTTATCACGATCGTCCCTAGATCTTTTGATCTAGAGGTAACTTTTTCGATCCCGTAGATACTTACAAAATATTGTAAGCTAAGATTTTACATAGCTTTACTATAGGCAAAGCTATAGGTTTGTATAAATCTGCAACATTTTTATATTCATCAAAATTTAAAAAAAACAAATTTTAAAAAATAAAATACCCCACTGTAAAACCTTTCGGCTCCCCCCGCCCTGAAGGGGGGCTGTCTTCACCGATCATCAATTATACGGTTGTTGGTAAGAAACTGGAAAGGAGAATTTAGTGGAATTGTGATCGTGTGGACCATGCGGCATAGGAGAGGCAGCGATGCTCATCTACTGGAGATGCAAGATAGCACTTCACCTACTCAAGTAAATTCCATCACAATGAAGAGGTCTCGGATAAGGGGGAGAAAACCAGCATCTTTGAGGGTGAAATTGTGTTTGCTTTCTCGTGTAAAGATGAAGAATCACAAGGTATTGACTCATATGATACACCAAAAATGAAGTTGGTGAGGAAGAAAATATATAGGCCTAAAGTCTTCAAAGATAAGGCAGTAAAATCTCTGAGGCCAGTAACCCCTAAAACTCCTATGAGGAGAACTTTTGCAACTGCCGAAAGCAAGGAAAAATTGAGCCTTATTAGGACTCCAGTGAGAAGGAAAGACTATCTAAATCGTTCAAAATGTGAATCTACATATGGATGTAATGTATCTAGAGGGACTGAAAAAATTAGGCAGAGTGATCAGAAACGATTTGATTTTCGTTATCTTTCCGATATTATCTTGACAACAGGAAAAATTCTTTGTCTGTTCGCCCCTCCCCCGGCAGGTGGGGGACCCTGCGCCGCCCCCTGCAGGGGGCGCCTCTGTCCGCTACGCACCCCCGGCAGGGGGGTCCTTTGTGTGGCTTACTCCGGCGGCTCCATGAAATTTTACGTAGATAGGGGAGATGGAGGGGCACGATCTGGAAGATGAGGGGTTGGGGGCTTTTTGTTTTCCTTAACCCTAAAAATTGTTATTTAGGCCTCATGTAAAATTAAACCTAGAATATTGCAGCCCAAATCTTATTACTAAATTATTTTGGCTGTTTATTAGGCCTGAAGCCCAGTTCATAACACTGACAATTAATATAAGTTTAATTTTGCTTATGGGCCTGCAGTCCATATTACAACAATAATTTATTTTGTCTGCTTATTTTGGCCAGAAGCCCAGATAATCAAATTGCTAATATTATGTAAAACATCTCTCTTGCATTGTTAATTATTTATGGATTATTAGGATTTTTCAAAATATAATTATCTTAAGGATCCAGCGACCGCTCTGCCGTTAGTTATCTAACCTAACGATGTATGACGTCTCCCCATGGTCCGAGAGATTATTATATTTTATAGTTTCTTTTTCCATATTATATATGCCTGAGTTATGTGCGTGGTTGTTTCTTTGTGCCTGTAGCATATTTAAAACTGTGTGAATGTTTATATAAGTTAAAATGTGTTTTTGGTATCGGTCAGTTTGATACCTTTAATTTCCTTGCACTTTTATTTTCTTTTAAGAGATATGTTAGTGAGGATTTTATGTATAAATGCCAAAGACCGGAGTACCAACATAAGAAGACGGAGGTGAAATTTGAAAAAGATAGGGACCCCTTCTGGGTTTCCAAGTTGTATTTTTTCTTTTTCTTTATGGACTGTAAATCGGACTTTGGACTTTGTACCTTTTTAGGTATCTGGCCGATCCCTACATTTTACTTATTTTATTCTTTATGCATGAATTTACATTTTAATTAATTCATGCTTATTTTAAATTGCATAGATAAATGGCAAAATTGGCAAGCGTCGATTTCGAGGTTCTTTATGCTGCAGGAAAGAGTTACCTAAGTTGGTGAGTGGACCTGAAGTTCCACTTACGTTCTATGGCCCTCCTTGGCTCAATCTTAGCTCCTTCATCGGCCACAGCAGCGGCCGATGCTTCTGTTAGTAAGGCCCCAGAAGCGGCCTAATCATCTAGCAGCACTCCTACCACTGTCTCTAATGTAGATAAGGCGAAAGCCATTATCTATATCAGGAGACATATAGATCAAACCTTAAAGGCCGAATACCTAACGGTAGAGGACCCAATTGAGTTATGGACATCGCTGGATATCACGTGCCAGTTATATTGATGTAATATTATCAAATTGATGTAATATTATCACGTGCCAGTTATGAGTGGAAAAACCTCAGACTTCAGGTCTATAAGTCCGTTGCTGAGTATAACTCAGCACTTCATAATATCACCTCACGCCTGAAGTTGTGCGGTGAAGAAGTGACTGAGCATCGCATGTTCGAAAAGACATTTACCTCGTTTCACGAGAAAGATGCAATCCTCATGCAACAGTATCGTGAACGTTTCACGGTCGCTTTTCGATCGTACGGTTTTCACATGCGTACTTTTGTTTGTACGCGTAATTATTTTGACCTCTTCTTGTATCCGAACCGTATGATGTGATATGTCGTTGTGACCCTCTGAGAGAATACTTATGTGTGGGATTTTTCGTGAACGTAATTTCACGGCTCATTCCCCCACAAATTAGCTTTGTTTGAAGGAGTGTCGTAAACTTAGACTTCGTCGTTTGATCTCTTTATTTTTGAGACGTCTTCCATTACCCTAGCCAATGACCAATCATCGTAGCCTCGATTCTCTCGTCGACATGGTCGTCTCGGTATTTTTATTATATTTTTCAGACATCGTTTGGTTGGCCTTTCACACTTATCTCTTTCATATTGTAATTAGCCTAATTAATCCCTGATTCAAATCTAATTAAATCTGACCTAATCTAAACCATAGGATCAACGTATCATGTTGATTCTTCCCTAGCTACCTACACCCTATATTAAACTAAACTATACCCCCTCCCTCTATCTCTCTCCTCCCAATCACACAAATTGTAGCCCATCTCCACTCCAAATAGCAAAAGAAAACCCTTCACCAAAACGCAAGCAGCCAAGCCCTAGGGCTTTCACGCGTGAGCCGCCGTCATTCATGAAGCCACTACCCCATCTCCTCCCATCGGCCTGTTCATGGCCGGACCCCCTCATCGCCGACCACCATCATCGGTAACACCCCATGGCGGTCTCCACCGCCGGTAAAATCCCCCAAACAGCAGCCCTATACAAAAAAACTGCTCTTTTGACAGCACTCTCCACCAACTCCGGCCACCATCCATTGATCGCCGGCGACCCCATCAACCATCCGCCGGAGCCCGCCCAGTTCCGACCACCCAGCGGCTCTTCCTCAGGCCGAACGTCCCCCGGCCATCTCCACCAAGCCGCAAGTCTCTACCCTTGCGTTCTCCCCTATCACCCCCGCGGAAACCACCTTGCAGGCGGCCTGCTCTTCCGACCAACCCCACAGCGGCCTCCCCCTTAGACCCCTTGCCGGCCACCACCCCATTTGATTCTGGCCTCCTCCATCTCCATTTGCAACTTTCGATTACCATTGCTAGGCCACAACCCCCATGACAGATCCGTACTGCCGCTCCCCCTCCTAGCCACCCATGCCGGCCTCCCTCCGGCAAACCCCCTACCTGCTATTATCCCTAGGCCGCATCCGCTCTTCCTCCATCTTGTCGCAAGCCCTAAACAACCATCTTCCTCTCTAAATCTGTCGTTAACCCAACATCCGGCAGCCTCAAACTGCCCTCTCCGTACTAACGGCCTTATCGTCCTCCAAACTGCCGTTGCCACGCATCTTCTCAGGACGTAGAACCCGTTGCTCGCTGTCCACGTCTTCTCGACACCATTGAACGTCGTACGGCTATCCTCCCCACCGCGTCGATGTTCGGTGATCGTGCCGCTAGCAGGCTGATCATTGATCGTTGTCGCTGTCGTCTGCCGTTGACGCTGATCACTGCCGTGCGGTAGATCTTCGCACGCCTCTGTTAATTCAACCCCTGACGTCACTACCCGACGTTGGTGTAGCTCTCGCGTCGTGTTAAGGTATACCTGAACCGTAGGAACCCACACCCGCATGTTAATAAGATAAAAACTGTGATTTCATTGCTTTGGTAACTCACTAACTGACGATAATGAATACGGGACTGTAGGTTTGGGTTGATTGATTTGGAGCACATAGGGTAATCTGGACCATTGTTGGACTGAGACTACGGACGTTGTCTAGGCAAGTGAAACTTGCACAATATTTGTTTTTGTTGGATATTGGACTCCCCGGATTTGGTTTTGGATGATGAACAAACATAAATATATCGTGAACTAACAATTTGTGAGCGCAGTTATGGAGATCGTCGCCAAATTCATATGAACATCCAAAGCGACGTCTCAAGACTTCTCAAAGCGCATGATCGTTACCTAAAGCTTCGTTGAAGCTTATGGACCAATTTAGAAGTCATGAAGATTCGATTGAAGCTTTTGAAGACGGTATCGTCAAGTTATATTTATTGTCTTTAAGCTTCTTTCGTAGAATGTTAAGCCTTGAGTAGGTCTTACGGTTTAAATCTTCATAACGTTCATATCTTAGCTCTAGGATCTTAGTAGAAGTCCATACAAACTTTCCCGAAGCTTCGCGCTTCGATTCACGACTTCTTGTGCATGTTAGTTGGTTCAAGAAGAAGAACTGACCGACTAGATGGTGATCTAGTCGGTCGGCAAAGCTTCTTGGACCAACTAGTTTCAGTCAGTCTATTCTAAGCTCTTTACTGTTTACAGTTAGTCAGTCTACGTTGACTCACTGACCGACTAGTTTGTGAACTAGTCGGTCAGTGATGCTTCTGTGACCGACTAGTTGAGCTTTTCCTGTACATGCAAATTTGAGCTTGAGCTACTGTTTATAATTAGTCTGTCTGTGTTCATTGATCGACTGACTAGTTGATAAACTAGTCGGTCAACTTTCCTTCTTGGACCGACTAGTTTAGCTTTACTGTACATGCCAATTTTCACCTAACTTATTGTTTATCGTTAGTCGGTCTATGCACATTTGAAGACCGACTAGTTGATGAACTAGTCGGTCAACATTTGTTCTTGGACCGACTAAATCAATTTGTGCTCAGACTTCAGTTTTATCTCTTAGTCGGTCTCAGTTGAGTAACCAACCGACTAGTTGTGAAACTAGTCGGTCAACTACTCTTCTTGGACCGACTAGTTCCTTTTGTCTGAACTTCGACCTATTCCTTGTTCTAACCATTAGTCAGTCTACGTTTATTGACCGACCGACTAGTTGATGAACTAGTCGGTCAGTGGTTGTTCTTTGACCGACTAGTTGCGATCAGAATAGAGCCGTTGGAGCTTTAATTGAAACGTTTTTCTCTCTCTCTCTCTCTCCACTATCCTATAAATACTTGTTGAGCTGCATTCATTGCACTCAAGGCTGATATTATTGCAAGTTTAGAGATCAAGAGAAATCATTCCAAGCTCATTCAAAGCTCTTTCATTCCATTCAATAATCTCTCCCCACTCTTACTTCCAAAGAGAGATTCATTGAGTGTGAAGCCTTCCAAGCCAAGTGCTTGATTCTAGGTCACCAACATCCCCATAGCTCTCCATCGCTGATCTACATCTTGGAGCTAGGGTTTGGTGCAACTTCTTCTTTCTCAAAATCATCCTTGCCCTAATTCGTAAGTATTACTCAAGGCATAGGTATTTTGTCGGTATGAAGTTTTGTTTCATTTACTTTCATATTGTAAGTTTCACTCTCGGTTGTGAGAGTGTGGTTGTGATCCCGGGTTGTGGGAGTCACAAATTTCTTTGTGTATGATTTGACTTGTGAAGGTTTTTCACAAGTATTTCATAGTGGAAATCTTGAGTTAGGGTTTCTAACTCAAGTATCCGGAGGGGATCCGGGTGTTTGGGACATAGGATCACCGGGAACAAGTCGGGGAGACTTGGGTGGATCCGAACCCAGTAATATCATTTGTTTGCGATTGTTTATTTGTTGTTGATTATTTACTATTCCACATTTCTGCATTAATTGGTATAGTTTGCACGGTAATTAGGAATTAGCCTCTTAATTATTTTAAAGTACTATTCACCCCCCCTCTAGTACTTGTGCAGTAGCTTAGCAGGGCATTACATTTGGTATCAGAGCCAAGTCTATAGCTATGTCTGCCAACGACAACAAGACCGTTCGTCCACCTTCCGACTATAGCACCTTCAAGAACCGTGAAGGAGCGTCTTTGATAATGGAAGGACATTCCTCAACGAGGCCTCCATTCTTCAACGGTACCAACTACGGGTACTTGAAATGCCGGATGGAAACTTTCCTCCGGAGTGCTTCACTATGGAGGACCACGATGAAGGAATACGTCGAGCCCGCCGAAGAAGATTTCGAGAAGTGGACTCCCGCGGAGGTCGCCGCGGAGGTAAGCAATGCCAAGGCAATGAACGCCATGCAATGCGCATTGGAGCCCGAGGACTTCAATAAGATATGCACATGTAAGAGTGCATATCAAATTTGGAACTCCCTCCTCATCTTACATGAAGGGACGAGTAGGGTAAGAGACTCTAAACTCATGGTAGTTAATAAAGATTACGAGATGTTTCATATGCTACAGGGTGAGAAGATGAAGGAGTATTATGCTCGCTTCGTCGACATCATAAACGAGTTAGAGGCTCTTGGCAAAACCTACACCCAAAAGGAGAAATGTTCGAAGCTTATCGAAGGACTTCCTTCTAGTTGGGAAAACTGGACTTTCGCCATCGAGGAAGGTAACGATATGAACAAGTATACTGTAGTTCGATTAATGGGTACTTTAATGTCATACGAGGTACGCAAGGATAGCAAGTTGAAGTTGCAAGAAAAGATGAAGTCCTACCTAAAGCAAGACGAGCCAAACAAGAAGGCTATTGCTTTCAAGGCCGCTCCATCCACATCCACATCAACCGATGATGAAAACTCGGAAGACGAGTTGGACTTGGAGTCCATGGCACTCATGGCCAAGAAGTTCAACTGGTTCTTCCGGAAAGGTAACTTCAAAAACAAATCGAAGTTCAATTCATCTAACGCCTCATCTCCTTTGTGTTTCAAATGCAACAAGCCAGGACACATGAAAGCGGAGTGTCCTCTAAACAAGCAAAAGGAGAAGTGGAAGGCGCCTAAATTCGACAAGTCCAAGAAGTACAAAAAGGGGCACAAAAAGGGGCTTGTCGGGGCAACATTCACCGACTCCGAGGATTCCTCAAGCGGAGAGTCGGACGATGAGCAAGTGGAGCAAGCACACATGTGCTTCATGGCAAGAGAGGAGCATGATCAAGGATCTTCCTCTTCCGATGATAGCGACAACAAAGGCAATGAGGTAACTATGGATGACCTTAGAAATGCTAATGAGCAATTATGGTCTAAATACTCTAAGTTAATAAATAGGTATACTAAAGTAAAAGATGACTTAGCTAGCATTCAAACCTCGCCTAAAACTATCATCACCAACAACGACACCGTTGTTGAAGGGTTAAAGAATGAGATTGTTAATCTCAAGACTCAACTTGAACATGTTAGCATTGAAGATCCGGAGGAACACATGATAGCTGATTTGACTTCTCAAAACTCGACTTTGAGTATTGAGAATGAGAATCTTAAATCTCGTGTTTATGTGCTCACATCGCAAGTATCCACTTTGGATGCTTCTATGCGTTCTCTCACCGAGAAATATGAGAACACATTAGGCCGAATCAATGAATTCAATAAGGATAAGGGCCATTTGGATAATATCCTAAATGACTTACTTCCGGCCAAACACCACATTGGCTTGGGGTATAAGTTGGGAAATTCATCCAAGTCGGCCACTACCTTTGTTAGGCCAACTTCCGGTGCTTCGACGAGTGGTAGCAAACACTCTATTGGTAGTTCATCTACCAATGGTGCTTCCACCTCGTCCACACCCTCTTTCGGAAAGAAACCCACTTTGGGTGGACCTCCAAAGAAGGGGCATGCTTATATGTACACCAATACTATGTCACGTAGGAACACACGTCCTCCACATGCATATGTTCACCCACATCATAGTATGAATAATTATCCACATGCACCATTCCATCATGTTCCGTATGCCTATCCACGACATGCATCACGTAGAAACCAACAACGCATGCATGCACCCAATAGGATGAGTGCTCCCAAAATATTCACAATTTGGAGTCCAAAGGACACAAGCATGGATAAAAAACAAGTTTACATGAATGCTTATTTTTCGGATGTTGTACATAGTAGAAATTATGTGGGGAAGTCTAAGTCCAATTGGACTTGGCTTCCAAAGGTCTAATCTTTTGGACCCAAGGACCTTGGGTACCATGATATGAAATTTTCTATCTTTAGGTACTCAAGGAAAAGAAAAAGAAAAGGAGCAACAAATTTAAATTTAGCTCCAAAGGAAATTGGATACTCGATAGCGGGTGTTCAAAACACATGACGGGTGATACTCAATTGCTCTCCGGAGTGGTGCCCATTGCAAATGGGAACCGCGTCGTATTTGGAGGCAACGAGAGCGGAACCATCATAGGTGTTGGTAAAGTGGGTAATCCTTCTAAACCCCTTATATGTGATGTTTACCTTGTTAAAGGATTAAACCACAATCTCATTTCAATAAGTCAACTTTGTGACAAAGGTTACAAAGTTAGCTTTGCGAAAGGAATGTGCCATATTTTAAGAAAAGATAATAATGAATTATTGTTTTCCGGCACACGCCATAAGGATATATACATCCTAGATCTTCCAAGATCACATGAACAATGTCTTATTGCCAACACAAGTGAACAACACTTATGGCATCGACGTTTTGGTCATGTGAACTTTGGAACACTATTTAAGCTTTCCAAGTTAAATTCTATTAGAGGCTTCCCTAAGCTAATTTTTCAAAAGAAAAGCTTTTGTGACTCGTGTCAACGAGGCAAGCTTCCAAAATCGTCGTTTAAACCTAAGAAAAGCATTTCTTCTAAGCGGCTACTAGAGCTATTACATCTAGATTTATTTGGGCCAACTAGAGTTGCTTCATTAGGAAATGCAAGTTATGGACTTGTCATCGTTGATGACTTGTATAGGTTTACTTGGGTATTTTCATTGTGTAATAAAAATGAAGCTTTGGAAAACTTCACAATTTTTGTTAAGAAAGTACAAAATCTCTTAGGAACCACCATTGTCACTATTCGTAGTGATCATGGAGGTGAATTTGAGAATGAGTCTTTTGAGACATTTTGTGATGAAGTTGGTATTACTCACACCTTCTCTTTCCCTCGTGCACCTCCTCAAAATGGTGTAGTTGAGAGAAAGAATAGGACGCTAGTGGAGTGTGCTCGCACTATGCTTGATGATAGCCAACTTGGCCATCAATTTTGGGCGGAAGCAGTACACACCGCTTGCTATGTGTTTAATAGAATACTTTTGAGGCCAGGCACTAAACAAACTTGTTATGAATTGTTGTTTGGTAGGTTGCCTCAAGTTAAACATTTTCGTGTTTTTGGTTCAAAATGTTTTATTAAGAACACGTATGGTAGTTTGGACAAATTCGATCCAAGATCCGATGAGGGGATTTTTGTTGGGTATTCCTCACGTAGCAAAGCCTACCGGATATACAACAAACGAACCTCAATGATCGAGGAATCGTTTCATGTTTCATTTAATGAAGGATTTGTTCCAACGAGAATTACTAATGATGATGACTCTATGGATGTCTTATGTGATTCAATTGGTAATTCTAACTCTATTAATTCTATTGATTCTATTGATACTAACCCGACTAATGAAGTTGTTGAGAATGTTCCTAGTGATCAAGGAATTCCCAAGCGGCTTCATACCGTTCGTGACCACCCTCATGAGCAAGTCATTGGTAATATCCATGATAGTGTCAAGACGAGATCTCAAGTCAACCACTTCGCTCATTGTGCCTTTGCCTCCTCGATAGAGCCAAAGAATGTTAATGAAGCGTGCGAAGATAGCGCTTGGATCCTTGCCATGGAAGAGGAACTCATTCAATTCGAGAGGAATGAGGTTTGGGAGCTTGTTCCTTTGCCATCGAAGAACCACACCGTCATAGGGACAAAGTGGATTTTCAAGAACAAAACCGACGAAAACCAAGTCGTCGTCCGGAACAAAGCTCGGTTAGTAGCTCAAGGCTATCGGTAAGAGGAAGGTATTGATTTCGAAGAATCCTTTGCTCCGGTAGCTAGATTAGAATCTATTAGATTATTATTGTCTTTTGCATGCCATAAGGATTTTAAATTATTTCAAATGGATGTTAAAAGTGCGTTATTAAATGGAGATGTTGTTGAGGAAGTTTACGTTTCTCAACCTCTGGGTTTTATTAAAGAAAAATTTCCAAATCATGTTTTCAAACTTAAGAAAGCACTTTACGGTTTGAGACAAGCTCCTCGAGCTTGGTATGACCGTTTAAAGAATTTTCTTTTAGATTTGGGTTTTAAAATGGGAGAAGTTGATTCCACATTATTTGTTAAGTATTCAAATAATGATATAATTTTAGTTCAAATCTATGTTGATGATATCATTTTCGGTGCTACTAACTTTGCTCTTTGCGAAGACTTTTCTAATGTGATGAAGGATCAATTTGAGATGAGCCACATGGGTGAGCTCAAATATTTCTTAGGTCTCCCAATTCGCCAAATAGACGATGCAATCTTCATCCACCAAACGAAGTATACGGTGGAGTTGCTTAAGCAATTTGGAATGGAGAATACCTCCGGGAAAAAGACTCCGATGAGCACGACTACACATCTTGATAAAGATGCAGGCGGAAAAGATGTAGACATTCGTCTATATCGAGGTATGATAGGTAGTTTACTTTATCTTATCGCAAGTAGGCCCAATATTATGTTTGTCGTATGTGTATGTGCTCGTTATCAGTCTCAACCTAAGGAGTCTCACTTAGTAGCGGTAAAGCGTATTTTCCGTTATTTAAGTTATACACTTGATTTTGGATTACTTTATCCAAAATCTAGCACGTATGAGTTAATGTCATATAATGACGCAGATTATGCGGGATGCAAATCTGACAGGAAAAGTACTAGTGGTACTTGCCATTTTATAGGAAATTCGCTTGTCTCTTGGTTTTCCAAGAAGCCGAATTCAGTATCACTTTCAACCACCGAGGCGGAATATATTGCCGCCGGTGCCGCGTGTGCTCAAGTTCTTTGGATGAGACACACACTTAAAGACTTTGGTATAAACTGTGATACTTGCCCTATCATGGTTGACAACCAAAGTGCAATATGTCTTTCCAAGAACCTGGTACACCATTCCCGTTCGAAACACATAGATGTCCGACACCATTTCTTAGATGATCATATTGCTAAAAAGGACATCATATTAGTGTACGTTGAAACCCAGAAGCAAATCGCCGATATTTTCACGAAACCCCTAAAGGAGGACTCCTTTGTGCGGTTGCGTCGAGAATTGGGGATTATGGGTGAATCCGAGATTTAGGATTCATATGTTTTCAATAATCTTGCATGCTATTCAATTCTTTATATTTGCTCATACTAGATTAATTGAAATTTTCTGGATTTTTTTGAATTTTCAGAATTTTCGCTCGATTTGTGCGTAATCGTCAAATTTCAGATTTTCGATGTTTAATGGGGTAGTATAATGATTAATGAGAGTATTTTGATGTTTCGTCGAAGTGTGATTAGGAGAGAAATCTAATTTCAAAAATTTTCAATTTTTGGACTCTCTTAGTCGGTCCAAGTTCATTGGCCGACCGACTAGATTCAGTTCTAGTCGGTCAGTGAATGAGCTTAGACCGACTAATTCTTGTCAGTAAATTTGTCTTCAGTTACTGTTTACAACTAGTCGGTTCAAGCTCATTGACCGACCGACTAGATCGTGATCTAGTCGGTCAGTGCTTGAACTGTGACCGACTAGTTGTGACGGGGACTGAATTGTCTTTTCGACTTCCGATCGATTAAAACCCCATCTATCCGACTTAATTCCTTTTTAGTCGATTTCTAACTCTCTCCAGCTCGCAAAACCCCCCGACCCTTCGTCTTCCTCCGTTGTGTCCGGCCTATTTCCGGCCATCCCTGCCGTCGCCGACCGTTGCCCTCTCCTCCTAGGTGATCCTCTCTCCTCTCCTAGCTTCCTAGGGTTAGGGTTAGCTCTCTACGGTTAGATTCTCACGGATAGGGTTTCTTTTTCGATTTCTAGGGTTTGTGATTTTCGATCTCTTGCGACGTGTCGTGCCTCGATTATGGCTCGTACACGTATTCTGATCACTCCCTCTGGCCCTTCGTCTATGACTGTCGATTCGCCACCCTCGGACCCCCGCAACCTACGCGAACCCCTTTGAAACGCCGATCTAAGCCTACCCAACCCTCGTCGTCTTCGCCTCCTCTCAAGAAGAAGAGAACGACGACTGCCAAGCCTAGAGCCCAACCCAAGCCTAGGCCCAAGCCCAAGCAACTTGCGTCTCCCTCCTCTTTCCATACTCCTACGGATTCCGATACGGAGTATAGACCCGAGACTGAGACTCATAGGGACCCCTCACCTCCTCCTAGGCAGCCTGAGTCTAGCTCACGTCCCCGTACCCGTCAGCCTAAGGGAAAGGCTCCGATGCCGGTTGGCGGTGTCGATATCTCGTTGTGTCGTGACGACCCTATGTGTCTCGCGGCTTACAACCGTATCGAACACTTCCCACTGCTTCTGGAGCATTTCGTCCAGTTTAGTGACTTCCTAGGCCTCGCCGATCTTCTTTCGTCCTCCGGTCTTCTCGATTACCTTCGATATGACCCGAAGGTGAACCCTCACCCCTACCCTCGCCTAGTGAAACTATTCTATGCCAACCGCGTCCGGGGTCAGTACGATGCGACCCACTCGATTGAGACGACTGTCTTGGGGACTCCTATAGTCCTCACGGTAGAAATCTTAGGAGAGATTTTGGGTATCTCCTCGTCTGGCCTCCTTCCCTCCGATATTTCTGTTGATGACATATCCTCACTTGATCAGGTCTTGCTTTCTCAGATCTTCCATGAGATTCCCCCGCCATGATTGGCGTTCCCTCCAAATCCTTCAAGCCTATCGCCTGGGTCCTAAATTTGATTCTGAAGTCGTGCTTGCTTCCCAGGTACGGCTCCTCCTCTTTACCGTCCCAGCCTTTCTTGAAGTTGATATATGCTATTTTCATGGGGAGCTCGATTAACTGGGCTCGCATTATACTCGATAAGATGGACTCTTTCGAGTGTATTCGCAAGTCCACGAAGTCGGCTCATATCCCCTTCCCGTGCTTGTTGACTCTGGTATTTCGCCACTTCCGTGTCACACTTCCTCCTGACGATGAGCGTCCACTTGGTCCTCCCCTAAACGCGACGTCCGTCAAGAAGTCTCTTGCGGTGCTCCGTCACGTTCAGAGGACGACACCTTCAGCGTCATCCTCTGCTTCTGCCTCAGCTGCTCCCTCTTCCACTCTTGCCGAGATCGTTCGTGCTGTGCGACGTTTGGAGTCTCGTCAGGCTCGTTCTGAGGAGATTCTCTGTCGTATAGCTCGTCACCTTGATATTGAGATCCCTCCGTCATTTTTTGACGAGGAGGAGTTGGATGAGGATGATATTGAGGAGCTTGTGCGTGTTTCTACTCGTGCCCCCGAGGGCACTTCTGGTGATGCTGCTGCTGCTTCGTCTGCTGGTGCCCCCGAGAGCACACCTGTTGCCACCGCTCCTGCTGTAGATGCTCCGACTGGTGCTCCCGAGGCCACTACTATTGCTGCTCCAGAGGTTACCACTTCCGTCGCTCATATGGACACTACTGATGACCCTGTGACCACCTCCGCTCCTGTAGAGCCTGCTGCTGCTGCAGATCCTGCCGCTTCCTCTTGAGCTTCTTTGAGGACTCTCCGATGCTCCTTGGATGATACATCTAGTGTGAGAGAGTTTGGGTAGGATAGAGTGTGGTTCTGGATGTTTTTGATGTTTTGATGTATTTTGATGTACGTTGGATGGATGTCGATATGTTTTTGTGATACTTCCATATATGCTGTATTTTGAGATATATGATGTTGTATTTTGATCGCCGATCATTGGATCGCTTTTTGGATATCAGTGATGTATATTTTTGATGTACTCTGGTTCATACTTTTATATATATACATCGCAGTTGACATTTCATTCTATTGTGCACATTATATAATTTTTTTTATGTCTCTGATGTTTGATTTCGTCGCTCGACGATATTAACTTGGTTAAATAGATTTCACTTTATGAAAATATAGAATTGTTTTCCATGCACTAAATTAACCAAGAATGTTGATATTGGAGAGTATATTCCATAACTCAATCCGTAAAATTGATTTGAGTTTTGATGATTTTATTTATCGTTTTTCGACTTTGGTTTCATTGGCACACCTTGATTTTATTTCGTATTTTCCTTTGGTGTCATTTGAACCATGGTCGTATTCTTCGACTCCCGTGCTTTTATTTGAAGCCATTGTTGTTGTCATTGATCTCCTCCCGCTCTTTTTGCTTATGCCAAAGGGGGAGAGATATAATAATAACGATGTGCTAAATGATAATTTAAAGCATTATTCCAAGAATCTAATTTGATATGTTAGATTCAGGGGGAGTTAAGATATATAAATGGATTTTCAAATCCGATATTTCAATAACCAACATTTGGTATTCGATATTTCAATAATCGATTCTCATTTATATACTTTACTCGTCTGCTTGATGCGATTATTATTGTTTAATTTGGCATTAACGTGTCATCAATGTAGGGGGAGTAAGTAAATTTCATTTGAATTATTATTTTTGATTATTATTTATGTTGGTTTGTCATCACCAAAAGGGGGAGAATGTTGGATATTGGACTCCACGGATTTGGTTTTGGATGATGAACAAACATAAATATATCGTGAACTAACAATTTGTGAGCGCAGTTATGGAGATCGTCGCCAAATTCATATGAACATCCAAAGCGACGTCTCAAGACTTCTCAAAGCACGTGATCGTATGCCTAAAGCTTCGTTGAAGCTTATGGACCATTTTAGAAGTCATGAAGATTCGATTGAAGCTTTGGAAGACGGTATCGTCAAGTTATATTTATTGTCTTTAAGCTTCTTTCGTAGAATGTTAAGCCTTGAGTAGGTCTTACAGTTTAAATCTTCATAACGCTCATATCTTAGCTCTAGGATCTTAGTAGAAGTCCATACAAACTTTCCCAAAGCTTCGCGCTTCGATTCGCGACTTCTTGTGCATGTTAGTTGGTTCAAGAAGAAGAAATGACCGACTAGATGGTGATCTAGTCGGTCGGCAAAGCTTCTTGGACCGACTAGTTTCAGTCAGTCTATTCTAAGCTCTTTACTGTTTACAAGTTAGTCGGTCTACGTTGACTCACCAACCGACTAGTTTGTGAACTAGTCGGTCAGTGATGCTTCTGTGACCGACTAGTTGAGCTTTTCCTGTACATGCAAATTTGAGCCTGAGCTACTGTTTATAATTAGTCGGTCTGTGTTCATTGATCGACCGACTAGTTGATAAACTAGTCGGTCAACTTTCCTTCTTGGACCGACTAGTTTAGATTTACTGTACATGCCAATTTTCACCTAACTTACTGTTTATCGTTAGTCGGTCTATGCACATTTGAAGACCGACTAGTTGATGAACTAGTCGGTCAACATTTGTTCTTGGACCGACTAAATCAATTTGTGCTCAGACTTCAGTTTTATCTCTTAGTCGGTCTCAGTTGAGTAACCAACCGACTAGTTGTGAAACTAGTCGGTCAGCTACTCTTCTTGGACCGACTAGTTCCTTTTGTCTGAACTTCGACCTATTCCTTGTTCTAACCATTAGTCGGTCTACGTTTATTGACCGACCGACTAGTTGATGAACTAGTCGGTCGGTGGTTGTTCTTTGACCGACTAGTTGCGATCAGAATAGAGCCGTTGGAGCTTTAATTGAAACGTTTTTCTCTCTCTCTCTCCTCTATCCTATAAATACTTGTTGAGCTGCATTCATTGCACTCAAGGCTGATATTATTGCAAGTTTAGATATCAAGAGAAATCATTCCAAGCTCATTCAAAGCTCTTTCATTCCATTCAATAATCTCTCCCCACTCTTACTTCCAAAGAGAGATTCATTGAGTGTGAAGCCTTCCAAGCCAAGTGCTTGAATCTAGGTCACCAATATCCCCATAGCTCTCCATCGCTGATCTACATCTTGGAGCTAGGGTTTGGTGCCACTTCTTCTTTCTCAAAATCATCAGTGCCCTAATTCGTAAGTATTACTCAAGGCATAGGTATTTTGTCGGTAAGAAGTTTTGTTTCATTTACTTTCATATTGTAAGTTTCACTCTCGGTTGTGAGAGTGTGGTTGTGATCCCGGGTTGTGGGAGTCACAAATTTCTTTGTGTATGATTTGACTTGTGAAGGTTTTTCACAAGTATTTCATTGTGGAAATCTTGAGTTAGGGTTTCTAACTTAAGTATCCGGAGGGGATCCGGGTGTTTGGGACGTAGGATCACCGGGAACAAGTCGGGGAGACTTGGGTGGATCCGAACCCAGTAATATCGTTTGTTTGCGATTGTTTATTTGTTGTCGATTATTTACTATTCCGCATTTCCGCATTAATTGGTAGAGTTTGCACGGTAATTAGGAATTAACCTCTTAATTATTTTAAAGTACTATTCACCCCCTAGTACTTGTGCAGTAGCTTAGCAGGGCATTACAGTTTTAGGCCTTGTTTTAGGGCATTTTGTAAAATTATGTAAAAGAGACTAGGCAGTGAAATGATAGTCGCCTAGACGACCATATTGATCTAGTTTGACAACGAAACTAGACCCGACACCTTACTAGATCTTGCTTGACAACGAAGGTAGATCCGACACTTTTTACATGCTTTCATTCATGTTGTCATATCACGTTTAATTTCAATTACCGGTACGCACTTTTGACTGCTCATTGACATGTCGTTTCATGCATCTTTATCATGAATGTGTAGCACACGCTACTTTTAAATGTAAGCTGCGACGAGTGGGATTTTGACTCCTACATATTGATTGAGGCTATGCACCTGCTTTGCGGGCTCAACCCTATGCCAAAAAAACTTCATGTCTCGTGATCCAGAAGCGAGCACGATGTTGTTGGTGATAAACCAAAGCTCGATACATGTGGGAGGGGTAGGGTTAAGCGATCACTTGAGCGTAGAAGTGTGCACGTACAGCCACTTTAGCCAAAAGGCGTAAACCCTGTGCACATCGTGAAAACAAGTTAATCGTGAAACAGTGAATATTGTTTAGTAGCTCTCACTACGATGTGTCGTGCATTACAAGTATCATGTTCATGTTTAAACTGCTGCAGTCATTGAAATATCATGCCATGTCATCATTATTTTAGAACTGTTAACCTTCATTTATCTTATACCTGCTGTGCTTTACATTTCCTTGCACAAAAGTCTCCTTTTACCTCTTTGGAGATTTTTGCTGACATGTGCCCTTTTCTCTTTGGGTGTCACATGTTAGGTTTAAGCCTGAGTAGTTGCTGCGGTCGACAGGTTACTGACGTCCAGTTCAAGGATTCCGGTCCTACCCTTAGTCTCAGCTGTTAACTCTCTTTTAGTTGTTGTTACTTTCTTAGTAGCTATTGTTAGGTTGCTCGTTGCGCAGCACCATTACTTGTTGTAGTTTCGGCCATGCTTAGGCCTTCTTTACAGACTCTGTATTTCATTTTATGACTATCTCTGTAATGTTTGGAATAAATTTTGTGGATGTTGAATCTTGGATAATTTTATTGTTTATCACTCATTATTATTGTTGTTGTTTCGTCGTAATGCAAAAAAACTGCTAATGTAATAAGTTACCAGACGCTTATTAGACTGTCTGTAGCTTCACAGCTCCAAGTCTGAGCGGACCTTCTCACGTCTCGCATTCCATACTTGGGGAGCGGGGCGTGACAGAACGCAACTTCACGAAGTTCTCTGATTTGATCTCTTACCTTCTTAGGGCAGAGTAGAATAGAGATTTACTGCTTGCCACTCATAATTTGCGTCCGGCTGGTACTCTCCCTATCCCTGAAGCCCACAATGTTTCTCCCC
Organism: Scilla litardierei; assembly: GCA_030789695.1. NCBI lineage: Eukaryota > Viridiplantae > Streptophyta > Magnoliopsida > Asparagales > Asparagaceae > Scilla > Scilla litardierei. Next base: position 163,767,814 of record CM061141.1, read on the forward strand.
AGAAGTGGAAAAACAAGAAGAATGCTAGAAAGAACAAAGGGAAAGCTGTAATGAAGCCAGCAAGAGGAGCACCTCCCCAGATCAACGACAACAACAAAGGGAGGAGAAACCTCTCTTGGAAGCATAAGAACGCTGATCTAGTGTCAATTCCTAAGAAGACCTGGGAGGATAAATGCCATAGATGTGGCATGACTGGACATTGGTCCAGAAACTATCGCACTCCTCGCCACCTTCAGGACCCGTATCAGGCAAGCCTGAAGCCTCCCCTTGAAACAAACCTGGCAGATATTCAAACTCTGACCAAGTTCACTACACAAGACTTCGAGAATGACGGTCTGCTCGATTGAGCACTGTCTTTATATCTATGCATTTAAATTTATATAACTTCATCTGTAGTTTGCTTTGAATGAACTTTAGTTTGAATTACTCAAATAAATTTCCACTTTGCATTAATATAGATGAAATTTGATATATTGAGGAAAGTGCATCGATGCACTGATAAAGCATTTAAATTGCTCACACATATACGAGACTAAAAGATGCATTTTTCTCTCCTAATTCATATAAAGTAATCTCCCAAGTTTGAAGTATATTTCATCTAAACGTACATAACTTGGAAACTGTGGATAATAAATATGAATATCTTTATGTAACTAGTCAAAAGGATGGCCAGAAGACCATCTATGCACGATTCGTTGGACCCCCGTCGGGTCCCTATCATTACTGATATTCATCCTATAGAAAGCCAACTTGACTGAGCACCAGAAGTGCCTTTCATTGCCAGAGTTTTTAACTCTGGCAAAATGGACTTGGTCATCCTGGATCAACAATGATGGACGCATCATCAAATGAATCCATTGGAGAACCTGAAGATTCTTCAAAAGATTGAGTTTTCTTGACCCCCTTTGTCGTAAGGGAAAACATATAGAGAGACATTCCCTCCTGAAAGTGGGATTAGAGTCTCCTGGCTTCATTGAGAGAATACATGGTGACCTTTGCGGGCTTATTCACCCCGCAAGTGGCCCATTTTCAGTACTTCATTGTACTGATAGATGCATCTACTAGATGGTCTTATGTGTGCCTTTATATATTCACTCGCAACCTAGCTTTCTCAAAAGCTTATAATGCGGGTGAATTCACTACACATATCTTTGAAGACTTCTGCCAAGCAACTGGCATTGAAATTGAACATCATGTAGCATGTTCATACTCAGAATGGGCTATCAGAGTCTCTGGTAAAGGGACTCCAATGGATTTCACGTCCAATGTTAAATCCCAGTTGCATGTTGATGTTTAAGGACCAACATACTGCATTCTGCATCGCTTATCACGATACGACCCTCTTGTGGCCATATCTAATTGCTGATGCCGCTTGCTTATGGTTTACCACCAAGTCTTGATAACTGTGAATTTGATGAGAAAAGTCTCATTAAAATAGGCACACAGTCTAAAGAAGCCTGAAGCTTCTGAGACCATATCATGGGACACAAAAGTCCTAATCTCGTTATGATCCGTATACTTTTTCTGTGTGAAGATGAGATCCAGAAGATCCTTCACATTCAGACTAAAGTACATCAATTACCGGATAAATTTACGGACAACCAGAAGATTGTTCGTTCACACGTCCCTGCTGCCAACACACCAGCTAGGATTGACATCCCCAAAGATGGATGCAATCCACCGGCAGCAGAATTGGATGTACCTCAATTAAAAAGAGGACGCCCGCCTGGTTCAAAATATAAAGTTCCTCGAAAGAGGAAGATACCTGGATATATTAAAATGATCCCTCCACAGGATGTTGAGCTCAGACAGTAACCACTCCACTCCTAATTTCCCCTGCAGAGGAAACAACAAGAGAAAAATCATTATATTACGTACGTACTGGAGAGGTACAGGACAGAAATAGCACAGTCGTCGTCGACGGTTTTTCTTTCGCTATTACCGTTCACGTCGCTGAATACGACGATGACGTCAACCCACTTTTCTATAGCATAAATGCATAGATTGGCCAAAGTGGGATGAGGCAATAAGAGTAGAGCTGGACTCACTCTTGAAAAGCAAAGTCTTTGGACCATTAGTCCATACACCTGAATGTGTAAAACCTGTGGAATATAAGTTAGATTTCATAAGAAATTGAAATGAAGGAAATGTGATCATTTTCCTACTAAGCCTAAACATCTCTGAATAAGCCAATAAATGCAGCTCATGGACGTTGTGACTACATATCTATACGGCAATATAGATATAGAGATCTATATAAAACTTCCAGAAGGGTATACTCTACCCCCAGAGATGAAAGAGAGACGTAGAAATGTATTCTCCATAAAGGCTACAAAGATCATTAGATGATCTTAAGCAATATTCTGCAAGTGTATCTTTTTCGAAAGACCGTTGACAGGATTTGTGATAGTCGCCGTATATGTGGTCGACTTAAAGATAATATGATCTCCTATAGAGACCATTGAGATATCTGATAGCCTTAAGCTTACCTTGGAAATGAAATACCTATGCATAACAAGGTATTGTCTCGGCTTACAGATTAAACACCTTCATGGTGGAACCCTTTAATATTCTTCATCCACCTAGAGTTTACGAAGAATGATGTCCATTTGCAATCTATTAAAAATGGATGCTTATTTATGACACCTTCCAGTCGCTGGAAGAGGGGAGGACATCCTAGGTCCCGAAGAGCCTAGCTCTAGTGTACTTGTTACACTTCTTTATGTGGCCAACTGCACGTGTCATTGATAGAACGTCTGCAGTAATGCTGTTAACCAGATACAGTGTTGCCATGGTGAGCACCACTAGACCAAAGATAAGCTGCTTCTGCGCAACTTCCAAGGGTCAAGGAATATATATCGCATATGTATGTTTAAAGATCATCGCGATGACTAAAACACAAAAGGCCGGCCACCTCCTAAAGATCTACACATCATCCTCCAAAGTCTACATCTTCTGAGAAGCTCATCATCCAAGAAGCAAGTCTTGAAAACGCTCAGCCAGATCCAGCAGTAGCTTGCAGACACAGTGAAGACTGATTCAAAGAATACTTTAGTGGAGTCATCTACCAACTTCGAAGAGCGTTCCACTCTAGAGCGCCACTGCTTTCCAATAGCTGCTAGATGAGTGAAACTTGTATAGATGAGTGATGATTGTATTTGCTTTCAGAACATGATGGATGTATAGACGAATAGGAGATGATTGTATAGATACATAGAAAATCTGCAAGCCTGAAGCTTGTACAGATCGGGGGGGTCCCTCGATAGTTGTACTCTTTTCCCTTAAGCTGCTGGTTTTTCCCACTGGGTTTTCCACAGCTAAGATTTTAACGAGGCAACCACAGTGGCTCTGGATCCAGAAGTATCCACCCCATTAGCATACTGAATCCTGAAGTATTCATATGCTTAATCCAAGGTAATGGAGAGATGAGGGGGATTGTTGTGAGTTGAGGGAGGCCTTTGGCCTCCCTTCCCTCATCAGCTCACCATTACTCCCCACTAATTGTAGTGGGGAGTCCCTTGGACTCATAAACCCCCAATATGAGAATGAATATATAGAGAGACATGGCTTATGCCATGGCTACTCCTAATCTTAGATTGGTTTCCATCTTGGAGTTTATAAAAATTCTCCTAAAATTTAGTTCTCCCAAAGGATTCGTTTTATTTTGGGAAGTAAAAAATAAGTATTTTCCCATGTTTTGTATTGTAATCCATCGAAATAATTATAAGATTTTTTGAAACTATCGAAAAATTTGCTTAGTGATGATTTACCATTGGGGAAATGAAAAAATCACACAATTCACAATTTCCTTTCGGGTGTATAAGTAATTGGTCTCAGATATGGGCTCTTGTATTTTTCTAGAATTAGGTTAAGACTCATCGATATGGAAAACCCATTTGGTATGGAATTCTCTTTTATGAACTTACCAAAAGATCGATGCAATGCAACCCACATTAAAGAATAATGGTTGATAGAGGAATGGACATGTAAGATGATCAAATGCCAGTAGTATCATTTTAGGGTGGTGTCTATAAGCATATGTGAATACCTAGTATGTAATTAGTATGTAATTAGTAGTATCTATATTTAAAATGAAAAACGTATGATCCATGCAAATAGAAAAGTTATGAAACCCTTTGATTGTTCCGTGACTATTTTAGTTGTACCACTTAAAGAATTGCATGCTATCACTCCACCTGAGGCTTACATGGCAAGCGCATGTTTTCCCTGACCAGTTTGTACTTTTAGACAATTGCATGTTGCAAACAAACCCTATGTTTAGAGTTTAGTTGTTGATTACGTGACTTAACTTGAAATGACAAAAAACTTGAATTTCCCGGATCACAATTTCTAAAAATAACATTGTTCAAAGGGTTTCGTTGAGATGACGCTTGCATTTGAGAAATTTGTGATTGGTTATCTCCACATTAACTGTTATCTACCTATTCGATAGTAAGTGAACTAAATGTCAACATGCCATGTAACGAATCAAAATCCATAAAGTTTAGTAAAAATTCACTAAGTAGAAATGATTGAATGAATTAAATAAGAGAAATTTAATTGACTTACATACAATTGGGGTGAGAATATGCCACGCATTGAGGCAAAGTGATGATGGATCATTAAGAGGAATTAAACACCAAAAATCATGCATCACATGTTAAAAAATGCAAAACAAATTGAATGTAGGCATACAATTCTCCACTGGTCGTACCCATATCTAACAAACAAAAAGAACAAAGAAAAATAAAAAGTGAAGGTGGTGTTTTCATGAAGTTGAAAGTGATTTTGGTTAACTAAAAATATAAATAAATAAAAACTTCAAACATATTGCAAAAGGTCCAATCCCCACCCTGAATGAATATCCATAGGGTTCGCCAGCTACAAATCAGGCATACTCATGAATTCTATAAAGAAAATAAAGCATTATGAAGAAAATATTTGATAAATTATGATTACCATGATAAATGTGTAGACATGTGTAGATATATACATAGCATATCTGACAGATGTTAACACCTATATTAAATATCTCAAATTTTGACACTTCATTGAAAAATAAAGTAGCATAAAACTTCTCTGCTAAATATGTCACCAGAAAATGAGATATTGGAGAGTTTAGAACTTTTTAAACTAGGATATGCTTCAAACTTTAATACTCTTTAGACTTTTGATCTTAATTTTAAAACATACCTTCAATGGATCCATTCTCTTCAAAACTCATGAGAACCAATTGACCGAAAATTCAAAACTCAAGATCAAATCTCAAAAGGTTTAAAGTTTTACGATCAAAAATTAATTTTTTTAAAAAGTTTTCAGCATATGAATTACAGGATCGAAACTTTAAACATACTTTCAATTAATAACTTCTCTTCAAAACTCAAGCTCGTAGCTGCTTCTTCTCCTTATGCTTCTTCTTCCAATCTTCACATTACAACAAACATATGATGTGCACACATCATAACCACAACAAAATATAGAACTAAGCTAAAATCAAAAACTAAGATAAAAATTGAGACTTAAACTCAATATTTAAACTTTAAACCAACCTTCAACTTTGCTTATGAACTCAATATTAAAATCAAAACATGCTTCTTCTCTTCAAAATTAATATCAAAACTCAAGATCAATAAAATCAATTTTTGTCCTCCTTCAAAATTAATATCTAACAATTTTCAATATGTCACATCCAACATATACTGCAAGGTTAGCACATCACCATCAATTTTGATATATTTCCATTTAAAATTTCATGACCCAGAACCAATTCTAAGATATGTCCTTTTTGTTTTCTTAAGGCATTAAACGAAGTTAGAACAAAATCCTGTCAAGACATCAATCATTTTCATTCAAACTTGAATTAATTTTCAAGCCAACATAAAAAATTAACCACACAAATCAACAAATTACATGAAATTAGAAACCTCTACTCGTTTTTACTCAGCCATTTCTTATCAAATCATCATCATACACATCATAACTTCTAATTAAGTCCTAAAACCCCTAGAATTGAGAGAAAAGTAATACAGAAATTTTTTTAATTCAACAAAGATGGATCTTTAAAACTACTCAGATGCCAGCCTTTGCATTCCATTACTTTTGGGCAACATCAACTGATGAATGGTCTGTACAATCCGCCATTAGAGATCGTATCCCAGCCAGCAACTTACCAAACTCCTTATAGTGTGTGGACATTCTTGCTTGATAACTTCCTCATCCTTCCAACGCCAACTCTATGCTTAAAGCATAGGTAGCCTAGCCTACTCTTCTCTGCTCTCTTTCTTTGCACTCACACCAAATGCAACGGCGTGTCCGCTTAATCCTTGTGTTTTCGTTATGCATCCAAATCTCAACGATTCCTTTTTAGGCGGTAAAAAGATTGAAGATATCTTACGTGAATTCGAGGTGAAAGACCTAGCTAGGGCCTTTTTATCGAAGCCGGGGCATGTCAAGCATAAACCATAATTACTTGGGGATATCAAGTAACATTAGCAAATGACAATCAACCACAGTGAGAGGTATTAGAGTGGTAATGAGATACTTGTGTGCTAAAAGTGCCTTTCAGTTAAAATAAAGATGCACATGAGAGGAGCTGATTTGATTTGGTTGATTGTAACAGGCTAATGAAAAGATGAGTAAATGCAGCACCCCACTCATTATTTTTAGGGGTGAATGCTTGTGAGGTTGGTTGGAATCTGATGCCTTGCTGCATGAAAGAGACAACCTTAATCAAATACACTATTTCTCATCGTTTCTCAACGTCCCTCGCAGTTTTTCCAGCTTATCTACAACCTAATAATATACAAAACACCACAACTTAAAATTTTGATTCAAATCCATATTATGAAACCCCTAGAACCCCAAACGTCCATGAATCCCTCAAAAAACAAATGACCAGATAAAGAAATACAGATTAATTATCAAAAACATCAAAATCAATGATTTGATAAATATGGAGGAGTTTTACAAAACAAAAATACAAAAAAGCCTAGAAAGTATGAAATAATCTTAAGTTTTGTTAATCAAGAGTTGGACTGAATCCCTGTAAAAAAATCCCTCAACAAAAAGGAAAAAACGCCTCAGTGGTGATTTTTATTGTGTGAAACTTTAAAATGTGTTCAACTAAACTGAAGATCAACCCCTCAAAAAATTCCCTGATAAGGAATTTTAACAAATCTCAACGGTGAGGTACTCGAGGAAGACATACAGGTAGACGGGGGTGCCAGAGCCGATGCACAAAGCATAGCACCCGGCCTTGAGGAAACAGGCGATGTGGCCCATCGGGAATGGGAGGCCCGCCTTCTGCGACCATAACACCACCTTCGACATCGCCTTCAACCTCCCTCAACTTCAAATTTTACTTCAAACCAAGATCAAGAAAAGCACAGAACCCAAACATCGATGAATCCTGCAAAAAAACAACCCAGATTAGGAAGTAGGATTCACACAAATATCAATGATTTGATAAGCATGCATGGGATTCACAACTCAAATAGGGGGAAAATGCCCAGTTAAGGACGTATTGTTGATCTTGATTTGGACTAAATCTGTCAAAAAATATCCCTCCAAAAAAGGAAAAAAGGCCTCGGCAACAATTTTTGATGCAAGATGTTAAAAATAAGATAAACACAACTCATGATCAATCCCTCAAAAAAATAGATTATGATTTATTTGGAGACAATCTTCGACTTACCTTTTTGCCGACCACCTGCGACATCCCTTAAATATGTATGTATGGATTTTTTGCCGAAGACCTTTGACCTTCATTTCTGCCGAATGCCTTCGCCTCCCTTTTTGATGACCTCCTTTTTTTGTTTTCTCCACTATTCTGATCTTTGTGTGAGAGAGAAATAGAGGGAGATTTATGAGGTTGACACAGATCCTTGGGAAAGGTCACGGGAAGTGTTTTGACACGGATCGTGAGGGTTTGACGCGGATAACTAGGAAAGGTCACGTGGATTGCCAACTTGGCAGTTGTTTGGACGGCTAAGATTAAAGTTTTGGTTTTGAAAATGGACAGCTCAGATTGAGTTGACGCGGATCACTAAAATTCCCACCAAAATTTTTCACAATCTATAATTCTAACCGTTGATTTCTCAGAATTCAATCTGAGCTGTCTTTCTATCAATCTTTTGTCCTAGTTAGCTTGTCCTAGTTAGCCTTATGGTTCAAAAAAGGTTGTCAAATGTATAATATATATATATATATATATATATACTAGTCATAAACCGTGCTCGCAGGCACGGCTCAATTAAGATTTTCCCTCGTGAAATCTTTGTTCCCCAAAAAATTATTTACACTACCAAAATTTAAAACAGAACCAAATTAGCTTAAAAATATTTATGAGCACGGGTACCTTCGGTGTGGGCACCTTCGACACAGAACAAAAAATTCGGATTGGGCTCCTTCGGTTCGAAACAACAAATTCGACGTAGAACAACAATGTTGGCGCGGACACCTTCGGCGTGAAACAACAAATTAGCGTAAAAAATTCGGCGCGGGTGCCTTCGGTGCAAAATCTTTGTTCCGCAAAAAAATTAGCACCCCGAAAAATTTAGCGGGCGCATCTGAAGAGAAATCTTTGTTCCCCAAAAAATTATTCACATAGCCAAAATTGAAAAAAACAATAAATTAGCGTAAAAAATTTAGTGGCACGGGCGCCTTCGACACAGAACAACAAATTCGGCACAGGTGCCTTTGGCACCGAACAACAAATTCTACGTGGGCACCTTCGGTGTGGAACAACAAATACGGCGTAGAACAACAATTTTGGTGCGGAATAACAAATTAGGGTAAAAAAATCAGAGCGGGTGCCTACGGTGCGAAATCTTTGTTCCCCAAAAAATTTAGCGGGCACCTCCGACGCAATATATTTGTTCGACAAAAAAAATATTTCCACCGCCAGATCAGACTATAATTCACTCAAGCCATGCCTTAGTAAACACATAATGACATATTCAAACTCTACCAGATCAGACTATAATTCACTCAAGCCATGCCTTAGTAAACACATAATGACATATTGAAGCAGCCATAAGACATTCTTAAAACATTCTAAAAATGCACGATACTCATACGTGGTAAATAGTCTGCTCCAATACTATAATGTGTGGTAGGCCCTTTGCAGGAAAAGGGTGTGCCAATTTCTTCTTTTCGTAATTATGTTTGTTTACTTAAAAAGGCATACCAATAAATAAAGCATCCTTTGTAGTCCATATTACACACTTTGGGGAAAATATATGAAATATATTGCTCATAGATACACAGAATGAATCATTACAAAACATAACCAAACTTGGCCTCAACACAACATAGATCCAACATATTACAATTTCAGATCCTTTAAAGAGAAAGTTAACATTTAAACCCATACAATTTTTATTTAGTAATCCACTTCACAATTCCAACCAAAAAGCAAAATAAAACTCAACCTGATCCACTTCTCTACACTCCCATGCTCAACCTTCGAGCTGTCCCTCCCACCGCATGCTATGGTTTCGTCATCAGCACTAACTCAAGAACATTTCTCTGCTCTTCTTCGCGAAACATGATATTGGTTGGTGATGTGGCTATGTAGTGCTTCTTTCACAGCTTGCATCTACACAATACCTGCACATGACATATTTGTACCTATAGCTTAGTAGGCTTTCAACAACATTGTAACTGAAGTAGATGTCAAAGCCACATGACAATTGAGGGATATGTAAACATAAGCAAATAAAAGCAATGGAGTAAAATTCAAGCAATCTAAAAATTAGAAGAAATCTGTAACTGAGGCAATATTTCACAATTTAGGTAGTAACAATTGTACTCCATTGTACTCAATTGCTTACTTATTGCAGATTATGTGTTTTGAAATATGTAATAATTGGGTATTGATACAAATATCATTGCTCTTTGCTTGATGGTACTCATTACAGTTTGTCATTGCAGTTTGTCGTCTGTAACAATTGTCATTGTAGTTTGTCATTGCTCAATTGCGTGAAGGTACTCAACAGAATCTCACTAGATGATATGATTATTGTCAAGGAGATCAGAAAATGGGAAAAATCAATTGACAAACTAATACCCAAATAAAAATTATAATCTCAGAGCAGAAGATAGCAATCTATGACTTTATAAGCTTCTATCTAGTCAATCAATTGACATACATGCTAATCTCCCTAAAGTAAATACACAAATGAATGTCAGGTGCAATTCAATTATTTCTCATGCACATTCAATTTTTTAGTAGGAATGCAATTAAGAACTAATCCCAAATTAATTAACATGTCCAGATGTATGCACCCAATTCCACACAGGAAAAAGATAAATATACTGAAAAATATCTTCCACACAAAAACTGACTTGTTTTTTAAAAAAATGCAATTTGGCTATCACCCAGAAGTCAATTAACTGCCTACCTTTACAATTGGTGTGATGAATTCCACCATAACCCCTTAACTCTAAGTAGTGACAGCCAACGTTAGTGAATAAAATGATCTGAAGTCCCTTAATATGGGTACCATGATGATATTGTATCAGAAAACAACAACAGGTTATTGTAAACAAATCAGCCAAACTTTCCAAATGAAGATAAAAAGAATTAAAAAAACTAATGTTAAGCCCAACCTGATTGGTCGTAATCATGCAATGACCATATCTTAAACGCTTAACAAAATCATACTCCTTTCCCTGTTGCAAACCAAGAATCTATTTCATATTTTGAATCGCGACATTTTGCATTATTTGCTAGTGTGTTGCTTCTTGAACATTCATTAATTTTCCTCTCAATGGGAACACATCATAGTAATTTGTACGTAGTTCAGAGACTCCCGCCACATATGCAAATGCAAAAAGATTATATTATGCCATATACTCCAGAAACAATACTAATATGTGAAGGAATATAAGCTGAAGGACAACATGCAATCATCCAAACATCCACTTCTCATGAAATAATCCATTTGGTTCGCTAGTAAACATAGAAACAAAAAAAGTTGGAGTGATCAGTTACAGTAATCTCCTAGAAACAAATATAATGGGTATCCAATGGCACTTTCAACTCAAGTATTGGAACATGTAATGCTTTAGAAAGTCATTGAAAAGTAATCCTACTCAATTAAATCTTAACATGCATCAGAAAACAATCAGCCATAAAAACCCTGAGTAACCTCCATTACAGCTTATTTAAAAAAGTTATATATTAAAATTTTCCTAATAAGAATGCGCCAAAGTCCGAAGTCCCGCTCCCCATAGATCTGCCAATAGGGGACAAATGACATTGCCTTGCCACCAATTCTTCAGTCTCTCCACACCACATTATTTTTTCCAACAAAGGCCGAAGAAGAGCCATAAACAAAATTGCACCCTGGTTTTACAACTCACCTCCATGTCATGGCTTATGAATCTTGAAGCCAAATACTCTTGGGACATAACCATATCCAATTTTTGAACACGAACATTTTCAATCGATGAGACTGCAAATGTGAGAGTTCTTACCCTAAGTGATTTGTAAGGTTCAGATCCATAGTTGCAACCTGTGAATATCAAAGAAACCAGTTCGAATTTTCAGTAAATCTGGGGAAACATTGGGTTTTTTGGGCTAGATTTCTATTGTTTCAAATTAATGACACCTAAAAGAGCCCAAAATCTGAATTTTTTCACCTGACTTGATGCAGCAAACTCAGAAACAACATAACATCGCATGCAAATACCAACATCCCTGCAAAATAAAAGAAGAAACAAGAATGGTAGCAAAAGAGAAGCAATTTCAGTTATTTAAAAAAATTAAGAGATCAGGATTTAAGTGAAGAAAATAGTTGGGATTCAAAAATGATTTTTGAAAACAATATTATTTGTGTTTTGAGTTATTACCATTAGGAAAAAATAAAACTCAATGTTTTCTTCTGAACGATCCCCATCACAAAGCATAATCTTAACCCTTGTTGCAAAGAAAATAATTAAATCTATCTTTCAATATAGTCTTCTTTTGGCTGGAAATCAATGATAACATGTACAAAAACTTAATGGACAACGAATGACCTGAGTATGAACTATGGCATATGATGCTTACATTTGAAGCCTGACATGGTTTTGGGAGTTAGAACTTAGATGTGGTTTATATCTACTTTCTGTAGTGGACTCACTATTATAAACAAAACTCCTTGTGGATTTTCATAATTAGTAGGTAAATAATCTGCACCTATAAACTGAAACATCACTAACATGTTACCATCATGGATATCCATCAAGCATGGCCTAGAAAATAAGACTAAATTGTCACAGTGGACTATGATGAAATAACCACTAAAAATGAACATACTGTAAAATAATATTTGCGTTTTAGTCTATCAAAAGAAACAAACAACAAAATGTGAAAATCTCATTAAATCCCTTCCATACTGAACCTCTTGGAACAATAGTACTCCTTGTTGAATCAGCAAAAACAAACAAAAATATGATATATCAAAATGGTTATAAGTTAAACATCCTATGTATGTAATATGAACATTTTCAGTTTTTTTTCCATATTTTTTAGCATTGTGATTTCTATTTCTTTCACATTCTCATCATTGGACAATGTACAATTATAATATAGAAGACTAAAGGATTGGTTAAAAATGTTGAAAAAGCATTAAGAAAACAAAATAAATGGAAAGAACTCAATGTTTATAACAGGATGAGTTAGCTATTCATTTTATTTGAGGGGGAGTAGCATGTTAACATAACTTACAGGCTTGGAACAATAACTTTCATATTCTCATGATTTACCAAGAAGCAACATATTTAGTTGAAGCTCCTATGAGTTTTATCATTCAGAAATAGGATACAAAACTTAGAAACATTGATGTACTGCGTAGATAATGTTAAAAAATATAGCACATAGAAGAATGTACATGAAAACAATTACAATTTTTCCCAAATTTTGTTCTTACTTGCTTTAGTGGCAACCTTGACGTCAATCTGATGGCATCAAATTTAGCAACCAATTGAAAAATGTTTAAATCATTAAAATTCTAGAATTTTAAAAGCCCACAAATAAATGATCTTGCACTTTGGCTAGAGCTAACAGTGGCATGCAAAAGAAACCATTTATACTTCCTCCCCATGATTAAAGAAAAACCTAAGATTTGAGAGTGCATACACAACAAATTTCTCTTTGAATTAGACAATCAAGTTCTTCTCAATTTCTCACAATGCCGTGATACCAAGGAAGCTGGTCCTCGTGTCCATGGTGATGCAAGTCACAAAGTCTAACCACATTACAAATATATACAGTTTGATTCAAATAGTCACACAAATTAAAGTCCTTTATAATAAAACCACCACAAAAAAGAATAAAAGTAAAGATAAACTCACCCAATATGAACAAAAAAATAGACATGCAAAAATAGCAGCCATTTGCCTTAGAGAAAGCAGTCGATGTTATCACATCTTTCCTCTCATTTTGGAGGAACAAATCGATGCTATGGTGAAAATGTGATCCCTTTTTCCCGGACTTTTTCCCATTGTACAACCAAACACATTCAAAATTTAGTAAAATTGATGTTTTGCACCCTTGATCATTTAAAACTCAGTCTAATGAATGACGAATTCATACCAAATAGAGAGGGTAAGCTAGCATTGGAAATGGCAGCGAAAACTGAAGCTTTCTTATGTCTTCTCAGTCAACTGCAAACAAAAGAATTCAAGTGAACCCCATTAGTCAGAAAATTGGTAACAAAGCATTAAACTTTAACTTTCAAGACTTAAATTAAATTACTTACTGGGTGCCGGGACTCATCATTCTCTACATGCACATGGTTTTGGTGATACGTTCTGTGTCTTATCCGCCTACAAAAACAAAAAAATTATGGTAACTAATTGAGGTCAAATTTTTTTCTCCAAAAATTATGGAATTGAAGAATTAAAGTATGCAAGTGGTGCCCAACTACACTATTCAACTTGGTGTTACTTGAAAAGCTCCCATGACCATTGCACAAAATCAAAAAGATGCAGTTGTTATGCATAGGATGTCATCTCCTTCCCTTATGCATGAATCCTCTAATTACCAGGGTTTTATCTTGCACTTGATTAGAATGTCGCAGTCTTCAGGCATTAATTTAGCTTGAATCATTACAGTGTGATTAATGAGGGTTATATGCTACAATAATGATGGATATTCGAAACTATTTTTTTCAAAAGAAAATGCTCTATAATCTCAATTGATGGATAAAACCATAGATAAATCAATTTATACAGAAAAAATAAACCGTATTCATAATACACTTCATGTTCAAGCTGAGTGTTTAATCACTATTCTGAAAATTTATTCAATACAGCCAATCTATTTTTCATTTCCTACTAATAAAAGAGAAAGCACAAACCAAGTATTACAATTACAACTACAATGAAAAATGAATACAATGGCACCGTAACAAACAAAAAATCCATGCTAGCAATGTTGCTCTCTTGCAAAAACATAAACATAAACTAATTGTGTTCATATCACATGTTGATATCAACTGTGAAATATTTCATACAATAACAAATATATCAACATGTTTATATTTCACAGTTTTCACCCAATAATCCTGGTTCACATCAATATCTTATAATTTCTCTCTTTTTAGAAATAAGGAACAATTTCTTTCAATATCAAATTGAATAAAGCAAAAGGGAATTTCTTAGCCTATACCTTGATTTGAGTTGCAAAATTTCTTCCACAAATTTTGGCTTCTCGCAGCATAAGCAGCCAAAATGGCAGCAATAGTGGATGCTGAATAACAACATTGCAAGCATGGATTTTTTTTCCAAACTGAAAATCAGCCCATCGATCTACCCATTGCAACATTGCAACCAAAACGGACTCCAAACATATTCAGTTTGTTTTTTCCCAACTGAAATTTAATATGTTTGGAGTGAATGGGGGGGAATCAGCTTACATGACTCCAAATGAAAGTAAAGATATATCAACATGTTAGCCCCTTTTAGTGAAATAACATCATTATCTAAACATTGGGTTCATATTAAATACCATATTTAAATATAAGCATGATGATATAAACTGTGAAATATGAACTGTGTTCATATCACATGTTGATATAAACTATGAAATATTTCACATAATAACATATATATCAACATGTTTATATTTCAAGTTTTCACACAATAGTCCCAGTTCACATCAGTATCGCATAGTTTCTCTCTTTTTAAGAAATAATGAATAATTTCTTTCAATAGCAAATTGAATCAAGCAAAAGGGTATTTCTTAGCATATACCTTGATTTGATTTGCAAAATTTCTTCCACAAATTTTGGCTTTTCGTAGCATAAGCAACCAAAATGGCAGAAACAATGGATGCAGGAGAGCAACATTGCAAGCATGGATTTTTCCCAACTGAAATCAGCCCATCGATTCACGCATTGCAACATTGCAACCAAGAGGTCTCCAAACATATTTAGTTCACCCATCATTTGTTTTTGCCCAACTGAAATCAGCCTGCATTTAATATGTTTGGAATGAACAGGGGGAAATCAGCCTGCAGGACTCCAAATGAAAGTGAAGATATATCAATATGTTAGCCCCTTTTAGTGAAATAACATTAATGACGATGGATCATGGCAGCATTACCATCATAACTAACCAAAAACTAAAGAAAATAACAGCAAAAAAGTACATTTAACAGAAAAACACATACATACTCGAGCGATGACGATGGATCCTGGTTGAGGGACGACATGGGAGCATAAAGAAAATGCACAATGCTATCTATTGAGATGGATGTTGCCCATTTAATGTTCACACACATTCTGGCAATGTTTACTCTCTCTCTCTCTCTCTCTCTCTCTCTCTCTCTCTCTCTCTCTCTCTCTCTATAACAGCCATCTCAAATGTTCACACACATTCTGGAAATGTTCACACACAAACATTGAGTTTACACACACATTGAGTTGGCAAAATTTTGTCCAGGATACTCAAATGAAAATGTTTCCCATGAAATGCTTGGTTTACAACTGCCATCACAAATCCTGAAAAGTTTACACACATATGTTCTAATTTAACACACACATTGAGACATATGAGATGTTAATGAAATGTTGATATGAAACTAGTTACTGGACATATATGAGTATCATGGGCATATGATTAATGAATTTTCAAGTGAGTCTGGCATATATGAAACAAATATGAACTTGTTACTGGCACATATGTGAAAAGTAACAAATATGTGCCAGTAACATATGTGCCAGTAACAAATTGAATCATTTTGCATATGATTACTCAAATTTGATTTGTGCCATATGATATGTCTAGTAACAAATATAAACTGTGAAACTATGATAAGTTAAACATATTTTAATGGTTGAACTTGCCATATGATATCTCAAAATGATCATGTCAACATTTTCCATTTGAGCTCTTCGTTTTTGAGTTAACAGTACACATTTTTGACAGGTAGTAACATTTTTGATAGGATGACAGGTAGTAACATTTTTGACCGAGCTCAACAGTTTGACAGGTAGTAACCTTTCCATCTCAAAATGACAGGTAGTAACATTTTTAACAGATATGATACCTCTCCAAAGGAAGTACTTCAATCCAACCTTTCCAACTCGTTTTTGTACACATTTTACACTTCAATGCCTATCTCTCAAAATGACAGGATCATTTTTGAATTAATAGTACTTCAAGACCTATCTCTCCAATCCAAAAACTTACCTTTCCATTGAAAATGATCCTGTCAACATTTTCCAATTTTCCAATTTTGGATTGGAAAATGGAAGATGATGATTTTGGAACAACCCTCCCCGGTCAAAATGATCCTGTTGAATAAATGTTGACATGAAAATGGAAAATGTTGACAAAATGGAAAATTTTGGATTGGAAAATGGAAAATGTTCAGTTGATCCTGTCAAGATAGTTGATCATGTCAAGATAATGAACTGTATTCAACTTTATCCAAAAACTGAACTTTATTCAACTAAACTTAGTTTGAAAAAAATTGAACCAAACCAAAAAAATGGCCATACCCAAAAAACAGACCCAAGAATTAATAGCAAATGATGTTTAGATCTGAAAAAATTCCAAGTTTTTAGATACCAACTATCTCCTATTTGCTATCATTACAATCTATGAAGGCACGCAAACAATTGGTGTAGAAATTCAAAAATGCACACTTTAATCCAAACTGTTGACAGGAGATAAAATGAGTTATTATTATGAGTTAATGAGAATAAGGCTATGTTTAGTCATTGTTATGGCTCTGTTGACAGGATTGAAGTATGCACACTTCAAAAATGCATACTTCAAAGTGTTGACAGGAGAAAATTTGTTTGCTATCTTTACATTTTCCATTCAAAATGCACACTTTAATCAAAACTAAATTATTATTGAGTTATTATGTTACAACAAACTCTTTAATTTCAAACCTTATAAATATCGAATGCATGGCTAATTGTTTGTAATGATTGCAATATTCCTCAACAATTTTCTAATTCTGGATCAACATATTTTGAATGGGCTTGGATTCAAAAGTTTGCATGAATCCTGTCCAAATCGCAGAATTCTTAACACCCCAGAAAAACACCCAACAAATGTCGAGAGACTAGAAAAACACCCGACAAATTTGGAGAGATAAGTTTTACCATTTGAGCTCTTCGTTTTGCTTCCAATACTCGCTCAAGAAGTATTAGAACCACCTTTTCCTCAGCTCGAAAATAGCTGCTTGTCTAAAGAAAAAGTAAGCTGCGTATTACTATTTCTTGTGAGTGAAGAAGGCAAGTTCATGTGAGTGAAGAAGGCAATGATCCTTACTCAAAAGCCTTTCAATCTGTTTCCCTCCAGCAGATGAGGCTAAAGAAAGAACTAACACAAAAAAATTGATAAAGAATTATGTATAATCTAGAAAATATCTTTATAAAGAGATTTGAAGTATATTTAGATAAGAAGCGTCTAAAATTGGAATGAATTAGAAAAAAACTAACAACCCTTGCAGATATCTGAAGAGAAGAAAAAGGATAGACCTTTTTTGGTTGGAGAGCGGGGAGTCGAATCCATCAACAACGAAGTTGGACTTGTCATTAGGCCTCCCTGATCTGCTTCACGGTGAGCGAAAGCACGCCATGGCCCCCACAGCCATGGCATGCATTTGCTCACCGTGAAGCAGATCAGAGCAACCGACATGCTAGAGTTAGAACTTAAATGAGATCGATGAAACCCTAACCCAAAGTTACCGATCTGCTTCTGAGATGCTCGAGTTAGAACTCAGGCTACAATTACCGATCGAAAAACATTAAACCTGGAGGAAATAAAAGCAACCAGATTAAAACATTAGAAACAAACCAATGTCCAAAAGGAATATCAACTCAAGCAATCAACAAACATCCATGCTGTTTAAATTTTCCCACTGTCCTCAATTAAGAAAACAGTACCAGCAATCTCTAATAGATATAGACTTAAAAATGTCCAGACTCAAAGATAGATGAATTTTATTATCCTGGACATTTTGCACATCTTTCACTTTGATGGATATTTATATATTCAGGATGGAAGCTTGACACATGAACTGTGGGCATGTGGAACATGTCATAACCCAAGGATGTGCATGGTAGATGACTTAATTTATTATGGAACATCACAAAGAAACGTAATTTTGCCCAACTATGCTCAAAAGAAAGATAATTGTTTGAATGGAAACACACACCAAACTATTCTGCAGCATTGATACATGGGCATTTAGTGTCTTATCGCTTGTACGCAAGTCTGTAACACAAATATAACAACATTGTTAGAATAATTCAATAGCAGCATACAGTTTGAGTAGTTCTAAATTTGGCATTGATCCTATGTAAGTAAATTTCCATCTAGGATATTGTGTTGTTGTAATATGTTCTGTCACATATAATTTACCCCTTTCAATTGAAAGAACAAAAATATCTGCATAAATACAATATAATCACTTCCTGCAAATTAAGTTCATCACACTATGCAATCAGTTCTCAAACTAATGAGGGTAACTGCATTAAGTATTGTTATTGGCCAATATATTATACCAGTATTTTCTTAATTAATTACAACTAATTAACAAAAACCCTGGATTACCCCAGTTAAAGATTAATCATGTGATCAATAAAATAAAACAAAATTGGATAAACACAAATATAGAGACAAAATTATCACCATGCAAACTCGTTTAATTCCTTTAAATTTGTTACATACAACTTTAGACATGAGTCCTATGTTGAAGTCCAGTCTTGGGTTCACTGCTGCAAGCTTCGTTGATAAGAACAGGCAAAGACGAAAAAAATGAACATTTAAAATAAAAATCCATGCCATAATTTTCCTATGAGCATCATTATGACACAAAGTTTTTTGTTTACAAAAACATCAATATCTCAACTTGTCGATGCAGTGATTGCACATAATTGATGATTTCATCCAGCATGACAGCCTTTCCTGTGAAGTAAACCAGTGAAAATTGCAAAATCAAACTAAGATTCAACCAGCAAAAAATTGCAAAATTTCAAATGCATACTTTGCTGCAACCAAGATGAGATAACAACCGAGGGCTCAGCCTTGGCTCAAAGGCTTCTTCAAGCCCTACTCTTAAACGGGTACATGGCAGCCAGTGCAGCCCCAATGAACGGCTCCACCCAGAAAATCCACAGCAAATTCAACAGCTTGTTATCAGCAAATCTCATCAGAGTTGATAATAATAATAATAAGACACAAAAAATACATATATTTACTTGGTCACTCCAAGCATGGCTCTTGTAGTATTCACAAAAACGGCACGCAATGTGTCAAAATGTTAAAGCGGTCGTCGAGTGGTCAAACAATAATCATGTTAAAGCAATAATCATTTAAAGCATCCTAAAATTGCTAATTTAATGTATAAGCCACAACAAACTGAAATGTTTTACATGATTCACTAATTGGATAATTTGTTGCACTTACACTTTCACCTACTCCCTAAATTGTAAAATTTCACATATACGTGGGAAACATGTGTTCTCTTAGAATGTGCATTTAATTTAAAAGGAAATGATGCTCACAAATGGCTCCATTGTTTGATCCTGGGAGAGTAACAGAAACTGAGATTTCTCCTTGCATAAAATTAACTGCTTATTAAAAATTTGCTGCGTTTATGAAATAGGGCACAACATTATTTATGAAATAGGAATAGAAACTGAGATTTCCTCCTGCACAAAATAGTGACAACGTTGATTCCATATAATTATTCAGTTTGAACCTGCCAAAGTTGAAACTGAAACTAAGATTCCATAGGAACAGAAACAGAGAATGTTGATTCCTTTTGAACATGCCAATGTTGAACCTGCGAATGTTGATTCCATTGTTGCGTTTATGAAATTTAGATGCCATGCCTAATTATATGGAAGTTAAACAACTATTATATAACAACATGGACATCACAGAAATTAAAAATTTTATAAAAACCAATCTGTATTTGCTGACATAACATAACTTTGGCATGGACATCACAGAAACTTTCGAGAACTATCGCCAAGTGGGATTAAGTTAAACAAATGTGATTTGCAAATCCAAATATTCCATGCAAAATTGTGTTCCTCTCCCATGCCAAATTGTGTTCCTCTCCCATCCCAGTTGTTCTGGAAAATTTGGCATGGACATCACATGAATTTCGATTTCATGACAAAAATTCATCTAAATCTGTTTCAACTTTCATATAACTTTTATAAAAACCAAACTCACCTAATTTGAGATGGCAGAATGACAATTTTGTCCACGAAATGAAATTTTTGTTTACTAATGTCCATTTGTTTACTATATAATTAGCAAATCCAAATTTTCTGTGAATTGGATTTACTAATGTCCATTTGTTTACTAAATTTGGATTTACTAATTTTCTGTGAATTTGGATTTACTAATGTCCATTTGTTTACAAAAATTTACTAACAGAAATTTTTGTTTACTATATAATTAACAAATTTTCTGTGACAAAAAGAAATGAAATTATATAAATGGACATTAGTAAACAAGAATTAGTAAATTGGATTTCCTTCCTACAGTATAGGAACACAATTTGGCATGGACATTAGTAAACAGAAATTAGCAAACAAATGAAATTATATAACAACATGGACATCAATTATTCTATTTCTACCTGCCAATGTTGATTAAAAATTTTCCAGAAACAGAAACTGAGATTAAAATTTGTTGTGTCCTATTCATAAATTTGTTGTGTCTCATCTATAAAAATGCAATTATAACTCTTGATTAAAAACCACGCAATGGAATCAACATTGGCAGGAACAGATGAAGCATCGGAAGCCATTGCTATAGAGATGCCAATTTTCAACCAAAAACAAACAAAAAAATAATTTTCTTATTTAAGGAATTACTACAAACACTTGGAGGACAACATGAAGACCAACCTTACGGCCTATGCCTCTGGTGGCACTGGTGACGAAGAAGGCCACAAGTTCTCGAGATGGTTGGCTTGGAAGAGGAACTCCTTGCCAATCTCGTACATGTTTCGATCTTTGAACACTCCATAGGCGTTGTAGCAGATGGGTTGACCAGCTCGGTCCTCGTCGTTCATGTAGGCGATGACCCATTTGAGCTCTTTGAACCCAAGCTCATTGTCGATGATGCCATGTGCATTTTAGTGGGATCAGGCGACGTTGAAGTCATGGGCACGGATGAACTTGAGGAGGAAGACGTCATGGCCAAGGAGGTCTATGGCCAACTTGGAAATGGGACTGCTACTGATGAGGAGGCTCTTGAGGTCTTTAAGGGCACAAAGTGAGGCCGAGGACAGCTGGGGGAGAGAATTTCAAATTCAGCAAAATGTGAGGTGTGAAAGATTCAAATGAAAAAATTCAAATGCATTTAGTTTTCCCCCCATTTCAAATACTTACCCTCCAAATATAATTCAAATCATTCCTAAACCTTGTCCTAGTCAGCATTTATCTTTTGTCCTACTCAACATTTTGTGGCCACGTAGGACAAACTTGTCCTACTGGGACAAAATTCAAAATATGCTCTCTTTTATAGTATATATATATATATATATATATATATATATATATATATACTAGTGAATGCTCGTGCCTGGAGGGCATGGCAAAGGTCATCTCACGGACACGAAACCGACGGGATAGCTGGCTTAAGGGTGAAAGAATGACGGGGACAGTCGTCTCCCGGACGCAATACCGACGACGAAAAGGTAGTCATAATCTGTGCCCATCGGCACGGTTCAGTTAAGATTTTCTCCCACGAAATCTTTGTTCCCCAAAAAATTATTTACAATGTCATATACAATGTTTTAGCAATGTTTTAGCATCATGGTAGCCACCATGAGAATGCTAGCATCCATACTATGAATGTCGTGATCTGTCTGCAAAATACATTGCTATATAGTAAGAACGTCAACCATGTAATCGCTCAAGGTTAAAAAGTTATATGGTCATGAAATTGTCAACCAAAACGTTTATTGAAGATCAAAAAGATATTTTTTGCTATGGTTTAATGAACAGTAGGCAGTCATCCAAAAAAACAATAACTTAAGGCACAAAAAGATATCTTTCACAGAGAAATGCATCATATGAATGGGAATGTCTTGTTTGCACAGATAAAAATAGACTAAGGATTTAAAGAAGGGAACTTTTTGCATCAGCCAAATAAATGCTGACATTTTCAGGTAACTGCCAGAACTGCAGTCACATTGTCCAAAATGAACACATTAAAGAAGCAATTGATAGAACAAAGAATAGTATAGTGAGTTGTTTATTGGTTGCATATTGGTATGGTCGTATACTGGGTGTACACATCATGCATACTGGATGTTGTGATATGCGCTATCAAGTTATTGCCAGTTCATCAAACTGTTGTGTGTTTTTGTGAAAAATGGCTATATGGAAAACTTAAGAAGTTCATTCTCATATGCTTTGTGTGATTTGAATACATTTATTGCAAAAAAAATACACAATCCATCCAAACTCAAGAAGTTCTCCAGTGTCCAGCATACATTCACCAAACATACCATTTCTATCCCAAAAACAACTCAAAGCAAAAAAAGCTATAACAAAAAGCTACATATAACAAAAAGGCTACAGATAACTCAAAGCATTCAGATTTCTAGCTCCATAATCGCTTCGTTATGTTTAAGAAGTTCTGATTTCTTGTCTTTGGCTATGGGAGGAGGATGAGTGTTGGGATGCTTGTAATTTTTTTTGTCTGCTTTCAAATTGTACTTGGAGCTGGGAGCGCTGGGAGGAAGACGGGGTTGATCGTGTGGGAAAAGGGGTGCTTATCAATAATCTCTTCAACCTGAATAAAAGATTTTCTATTAAAAACCAACAAAAATAGAAACTCAAACCAAATCATGGACGTATCAATAATCTCATAAATGCACGGAATTATCAATTAACTCATCAACCCGTATTTTTAGAATGTATCTGATACAATTCAAGCCTTCTATTTCCATCAAGGAGCATACATATATAGTTATCTCGAGTTAAGCGTTGACAAATAAATCAATATTCACATATCTCACCAGTATAAAGACAGAATAAATGTATATATTTTGATAAAATAATGGCACTAATTACCTTTTAATCTACAAAACTAAGAATCGAAGAAATTGTCAGCTAGTGTAAATTATCAAAACTTGAGATCGATAAAAATGTAGTCAAAGTGTTTATTTTCATAACTTTATATCCTAATACAGCAAGAAACCATATGAAATGGAAGACATCAAAAATGTTTATTTGAACTGAAAGTTCAATTTTTTACTACTTGTAATTGACTCTTGGATGTAGGTTCAATTTTTTTACTACTAATACAGCAAGAAAACATTACAACTTTACAACCTTTTTTGAAATGAATACTTTACAAACTCAAATGTGAATCCACCTCGAATTTAGTAAGTGTTAAAAAAATAGTTCAAAAATAGTTCCATACAAGCAAAGTAAGAAAAAAGTGAAGACCATAAAATTTAAATTGGACCTCTACCTAAAAGCTCAAGCTTTTGGGTTAGAATGCCCAAACCAATATTATGTTTTCACACCAATTGATTCTCTGTGGGCGCTTCAATCCTGTTATCATACATTTCTAACACCTGCCATATGAATTTTGGGCTTCAAGGGCAGTATATACAAAACTATGATTTTCATTTGTGGTATTACTCACATCTATAGACCTTATTCAGTTGATGGTACATGTATCAGCTAAAAGGCTATGGATACCTTTTTGGTAATAAAAGCATGTTATCATACATTTCTAACACCTGCCATATGAATTTTGGGCTTCAAGATCGGCTTATACAATATTGTGATTTTCATGTGTGGTATTACTCACATATATAGACATCATCCAGTTGATGGTACATATATCAGCTAGAAATGCTATGTATACCTTTATGTGGTAATAAATGCTATGTGATCGTGTTACCAAAGGGAATATCATAGTTTGTGTAATATGAGGGGAGCACCATGTTGGGGATGAAGTGTGACGACAGTGTAGGGAGAATGGGAATAGGAGGGTGAGAGCTCAAACTCGAAATGTTACAGAATCATGTTCAAACACATCTTAGCTTCTATCATCGCGAAGCTCTACCTAATGCAGACTCGAGGGCCCCAACCGAAATGAAAGAATGCCACCGGATCCTTTGATGCCTTGGAGACTCCTCAGTTAAATCTCTCAGGTTTAAACTCGCAGGAATCTTCACCCCAGTATTGTCAATCATGGTGAACGAAGATTAAAGGTAGGGCGAGCTCTAACCCTTCCGGGTATGTGATTCCTTCCTGTTCCATTGTTTTGCAGGTCCTCCGTTTGAGAAGAACCGCAGGCGGGTACAACCTTAGAGCCTCGTTTAAAATCATAGGCACCTGCCACATTCATCGTAAGTGATTTTAGGGAACATATATAGAATTTTGAAGTAAAAAAGAAGTCTTGGGCAAGTCATTAATACTTCAAATGATATAATTGTTGAATTCATTGGATACATAACCATCAAGAGCCATAGACTGCTGCGCCCTGGGAGCACATAACACTTCAAAGCAATAATTTATATATTGGATACATATTAGAAGTGTTATGAGGTGACGATGGCAGAATATCTACAATCTTTCACCAGAAAAATTCCATGACATCTACAATCTAAGGCGACTCTAACTCCGACATTGGCAGAGTATCAATATCCTTTCATTCGCTTATGTTGCCATATCACAATTGTGGTCTTGAAACAACCCCCTTTATACATGTTGTTGGTTAGTTATTAGCATCAGGTCTAAACATCTCAGTTTACATAATGTGAATTTTAGTTCAGAGCCTTGGCATGCCTTCTTTTTCGGCCATGGAGGAAACTTTGTCACCTCATACAGAGATCCTACTTGCATGCACACATGTGCAGATCATACTTACAGAAGACTCCTCTGAAGCTTTGTTTACGAATTGCAAAGAATTTTCAAAAGCGTTGTCAAGTCGATGTAGGTGTCATCATCAGTTTTCACCAATGCACTCTTATCCTCGACGAAGCTGAATACAGTTCCCACTTGATTGTCCTGCAAAATTCACATATTTTTGGAGAACCCAAATTCAAAATCTCAAAAATAACATTGAAAATAAATAAAACAGAGCATTTAACACAAAGAGATCTGATTTTTCCCACCAGGTCATGTTTTTAGCTTTAAGTTAGTACCCAACGGCCCGACTTCTATGAAATTTCCAATTCCAACACTCGAAGCTCCCTGTTTTTGATAAATTCATACACAAATTCAATCTAAAAATGCACTGATATACCCTTCATTAAAGAAAAATTATATGTGAACAAAAAAAGAAAAAAAATTCTCAATTGGCTTAACTTGATTTCAAAACATTAATTTCACCCTTTCACTTTCAGGATCATGAATCATAAGAGGTTCAGCATTTGCAAGAAATAATGGAGAATTTAATTGAAAATTTACCTTACATCATTTGGGATTAACTTAAGCTTCTATCGAATGCCTTCATCAATGAGTTCATTGATGCCACTATTAGAAGAAGCCTTTGAGTTGAGTTACATTAAGTATATGTTCATCGATCTACCCATGGCTACGGCAAGAATGGTCGTGCACATGCGATCCAGATCTGAATCCACAGGAAATTATAGAAATCCTAAATCAAACAAAAAGGTACATATCACTCGACACAAAAATCTTTCGATCAGGATATCTTTAACTTCTTGTTTTCCAGAACAGAAGAAGGTTTCTTTACATACCTAGCCAACTGCAAAAAAGGTCATATTTCTATGACATGAACACCTTAGTAGAAGTATGAGACATGAGGAAATAGAGCATACCAATGTCTAATAAATACCAAAAAGCAATCAATTTCATTACCCGGGTTCATTGATTAACTATGGCACAGATATTCAGAAAATGGTAGTCATTGTAGCAAACTGTTACAACAAATTTAATGGAGAAAAAAAGAAAAATGATTGCAGAGCTTCAATTCTCAAACATTCAATATTTTGAAAGTGGATCATCTGGATAGACATCACTCATCCCATTCTCTTAGCCAAAACTCAAAAATTTTCAAAAGTACTGAATTGTCAACAATATCGTGTGGGCAAACAACATTCTTTCATATTAGAGGTATCGAAAATTTAGATTTCATATGCTATACACCCGCCGAAAATCCTTAAACAATTACATTAATTGAATTAAGAGGATCATACAGTGTAGATTCCTCTGACTGATGACCCAATCATATTCTTTAACATCCTACGGCATACAAATTAGCAAAGAAAAAACATGTGTTATATAAATAAAATACTTTTGCCTTCCAAAAAAAATAGGAAAGAAAAAACAGTAATAAAAAATAATCCAACAACTGAATATCCTTAAACAATTACCTTAATTGAATCAAAGGGATCATATAGTGCCGGCTTCTTTCTCTGATAATCTGATCATGTCCATGATCATCCTGTTGTATGAAAATTTGCAAACTTAAATCAGCAATCAACAATTAATATCGAGAAGATGCTTTGACTTGCATAATCCTAAATCATCGAAAACATGGTAGTAGTATTTTCAGATGATTATATGGGTAGCACAAACAATCCACTTCTTCCTCTGTAAGAAGAATGTAAATAAAATAAATTAGTTGGTAGCTGATCCTTAGCTGTGTAAGGCCGCAACTCATTTGCTTTTGGTGCTGGGGTTGCTCCTCCACCTACATCCATTATTTTCTATCATATTCGTCTTCTCTTTCTGAATTATCACAGAAATGGCGATGTGTCATATGGCAATTTTGTGTACAAGATATCACAGTTCAAGTCTAAATGAGTTACATTTAAATAAAATAAGTGTTAAATTGCACGCTTGCCTTTTTTCGGTGATTTTGATGTCAACGAGTTTGTACGGGAGGCGCGGACGTTTTCTGCGTCATTCGGTTCCGATATCAGTTAAAAATGAAAATAACTCATCTTATCAACTAATATACCTCTTCAAATAACTAGGGGGTACTATTCTTACTCATTTAACCTAACTTCTTATATGTACTATTAGAAAAACTAACTTATTGGTTATGATGTAACACCTCTAATTAACCTAATATCATCTTGGTCAACACCTATATTTGTTATGAATATCTACTGAATATATATTGTTACATTAACATTTACTATTATATATATACACAGATATATATGAATTAACTTATATAATATTTTGTTAAAACCTAACATATACTAATCCCATAACTAACATTAATATATATAAACTGAGTGTTAAAATACTAATAATCATTTTAAGCTAACTCATCTTATATCAGAAGTTTTATAATCATAACCCTAACAACTGACCTCTAATCAACATTAACCGTTAAAAAAATTGCATACAAACCATAATGTAATAACTAGCAGCAGCAACTAACCTCTTTACGTGCTTCACACTCTCGTTGTTTGTTGCAGGTGGAGGAGCGAGGAGGGTTTCGGTGCAACATAAGGAGGAGTCGACTGCCTGATGGACGTCAGGGCGGCGTCTTCGTTGGTGGTGGACTACAGTCGGAGGAAGAGGGCTCGGGTTGGTGGTTGCTGACGGCATGTGGAGAGAGTAGGGTCTGCAGTCGGGTTGCGGGGAGGCTGGGGGGGTGTGGCTGGTCGGAGGTGATAGTTAGGGCGTGGAAGATGGCTGGAGCAGGTGGCGGGCTTGGAGTTTGGATGTAGGTGCAGGTGTAGGGAATGGCCTGCGGCTTGGAAGGTGGAGGACGGTGTTGGTTGAGGGTGTCAGACGTGGGAGGTCGGAGGGTTCACCAGAGTTGGGGGCTCGGAGGAGGATGAAGGAGATGTCGGGATGGGGTTTTGTGATCGCCAACCGTAGAGTTGTAGACAGAGGAAGTGGAGGTGGGGTGTTGCGGCTGAAGAGGTGGAGGACGGCATGGTGGCAGAGTGTTTTGTGGGCGTCGGAAATGGCCTGCAGCGGTGAGAGCTTGATGAAGGAAGCCTCGGGTTGTGTGGGGGCTGTCGGATGCTGGGAGAGGCGTCGGGCGTTGGTGAGGTCCGGCGGGTGATGGAGCTGGTCGGACGCAAGGGTTGTGGGCGCCAGAGATGAGGTCTAGGGGTGGTCGACGGGAGGAGGAGGAAGGGTGCGGGTTTAGAGAGATAGGGCTCGGGTTGTATTATAGAAATAGGCCTAGGGTTTGTATATTGTAGGAGGTTGTAGGGTATTATTTGTAAGGGCTAGGGTTTGCTGGGTTTATAATTTTAGAGAGAGAGGGAGGGAGGGAGAGGATAGGGGGTGCGGCCTGGGTTAGTACGAAGGGCCTGGGTGTTTGAGGCTAGGCTTGTAGGGTATTATTGCTTAGGGTTTTGTATGAACTAGGAAGATAGCTTAGGTTTAGTTGTAGGGGAGTAGGGCTGCTACGTGTATAGGATTTGTGAAAGAATAAGACTACGTGTGTGTTGCATGCGTGAGTTCCCTAGGGTGATTATGGTTTGGGTAGAATAGGAAAGAGTTTTCAAATAAAACTGATTTAGTAATAATCATATTTGATTTGTTTTAAATAGGATTGATTAGGGAAAAATTATAGTAAAAGTTAATTAGGAAAGTTTTTTTTTGAAATTTAAAAAGATTTGCTTTAAAAATATTTATTAGAGAATTAAGAGCTAATTTATTTAGGCATGTTTTAATGATAGTAATAACTAAGGGGAATAATTGGTTTTAATGAGGGAAATACTTCTAAAATAGCTATAGATTTAATTAGGATTTAAAAAAGAGTCTTTAAACAAATTTGAATTTGGAATTTTGAAAATATTTGAATTTTAAAACATTTAAATATTAAATCTCAAAACATTAATAACATGATTAATAAGCTAACTAACAAGTATATTAATGAGATCAAGACATCAAGAGTATATTAATGAAAGACATATATAAATAGAACTCAGCTCTAGCATATACGGAAATACAGGTCGTTACATTCTACCTACCTTAAGAAAATTCCGTTCTCGGAATTTCAATCAACCAAGATGCGGGGAATAAGTGAGGATAATGCTTGTGCATTTCCTCTCCCAATATACACACACCACACTCTGTACTACGCTCATACACTACCCATAAATAACAATCATGCCATAAAACATAAACGCTCAATTATTGGCACTAATAATAATAGCAGTAGTAGTACTACTACTAACACTAGTTAAACAATCATACTTATAATAATATTAACACTCACCCATATATCACTAATTATATATCAATAATAATACTAATATTGCACAACTAAAGCATAACACCATTCATATAATACAATCATACAATACAATTAAAACCAATATTATAATTAAGACAAATAGTAGCACTTCACTATACTCACCCATCAACTTACTAACTGCAAGTGTGTCGTCATCTTGCACACTCACATAATGCATTACTATATTTACACAATCAGAATCCCCAATCATATTGTTTTACACGTCATATAAATACATCACTCAATACTAGCACGATCATATTCAATCAAATAATACCACAATAGAGTAATCACTCTACACCTTACGTAATACACAATACACACCACATAATACACATCATTACACACTTATATGCACACCATATATTACACCATACTTAACAATGGACATGTCTTACTTACACGACACTAGAGCCACTACAATCTACCCACTTTAAACTCAAGTTCATCCTCTGACTTCCTTGTGTATGGCCAACTTAAGGACGGCCAGACCTAGACGTTGAGATCAATCTACCCCAGGCATACAGATATTATAAAAACAATGTATCACTCACATTCATACACTCACACATAAATCATATAGTCACATACCTATAAATACACACGTATACATATCTGTACTTTCATTATTACACGCCTACCTTATATCTACTCAAAAACTCGGACATACGCACTATATATTCAAACCAGTATACACAATCATAGTAATTTACATAGAGCTAGTATAATATTATCTATACTCATTCATACGTAGTTACAATCATACAATTATGTATGCCTCCTGGTATACACATGCACATATATCATCCCGTAGAGAAAGTAATACAACTTCATAATTCTACTACTATACGTAAATCACACATACCAGTACAATATG
Source organism: Scilla litardierei (assembly GCA_030789695.1). NCBI lineage: Eukaryota > Viridiplantae > Streptophyta > Magnoliopsida > Asparagales > Asparagaceae > Scilla > Scilla litardierei. The sequence goes on from CM061141.1 coordinate 163,798,376, forward strand.
TATATACATGTAGCTAAGCACATACCTATACATGCATGAGTACACGTCCATACGCACTAATATATAGATCATACAATAGATATGCACACCCAACTATAAACACACCTATTACTAGCATACAATTACAATTATTGACCAGTACATCCAAAATACATACACCCTTAGTAGATAGTCAAACACCAACCCTAATACGCACCGATATCCCTATAGTGATGTAGCTATCCACACATATACGTATAAATATAACACTCTAATACCTTACACACCACTATATATATCATGTATATCATTGCAAATGTATATTCAACACAATAGTCAACCTTAATCTATTAATATACTAAGGGTATGCACACTCATACATGAGTGTGACACCGAGATCCATACACATGGGTTCACACACACTATCTATATATACACTACGATCATCACAATCAATATCAATGGATCTACTATATGTATACAATAAGTACTATAATGGAAAGGTCAGGCATTACTTGAAATCCATTGTTCGTCAGTCTCAACTTCTGCAGTCGTCATGATGAATGCCTGACACCTCGACTGGTTCTGCCTCACTTGCTCAAAACCTGTGGGCCGGGGGTGGTCCGTGCTGAGTAGATCCAGAAGGTTCAACAGTCAACGGTGAGGGCAGTCATTGATAGCATGTGCAGATGCTCTGCATACTCCTCCTTGCTCTTCGAATAAACCAAACATATTATCTATGAATATCATTACGAATTTATCCAGGAACTCACAGACTATGATACTCATGCGATTCATGGATACTGCAGGGCCGTTGGTCACCCCGAACGGCATGACAACGAACTTGTAATGTCTATACTTGATCCGAAAAGCGGTCTTATAGATGTCTTCATTCTTGACCTCCACCTGATAGTATCCACTCTTAAGATCCAACTTCGAGAAGACTTGTGATCCGCCGAGTTGATCAAAGATGTAACGGTTACCGATCCCTCACAGTGACTTAATTCATTCATCTCCCGATAATCCACACACCTGCTTCTCGATGCGTCTTTCTTATTGACCAACAGATTAGGAGCTCCCCAGAGAGTTACTGAGATGGATGAATCCTTTCTGTAACAGGTCCTCCAATTGCTTACGTCACTCTTCCAGATCTGCAGGAGTCATACAATAAGGCGCCTTCGAGATCGGTTGAGCCCCTGACATAAGATCAATGCCGAACTCCAATGCCCGATCGGGTGACAATCCAAAACTGTCTTCAGGGAAGACGTCTTCAAAATCTCTTACTACATCAGGCTCCTCTGGTTCGACTTGCACGGATGCGACAATCACTACGTTCTGCTGGCTCGAAATTGATAGGTCCGAGCGATTGACTAAAAGAAATTCTAAAATCTAATATGGTCAAAGCTGGGTGAGAAACCACAAAGGTGACTCCTAGGATGATAATACTAAGTCTTAGCAAAGTTGTCTAACAAAAAAGCACTGGCGTCTAATTAACAAGCATGGGTGTGCACCACTAGAGACCCGGCAACCTCGTCCTCCGTCGTTGTCAATCATGCGTGAGTGAGGCAGGAGTCAAGCGGTGGGTTTGCACTACTAGAGACACCCTCTCTCCATGGGCTCGTGCACATGCTGCACAAGGTCTGAATGAGAAATCAGAAGAAGGTGGTCTAGTGGGTATCTCGGTAGATGATGTGAAAGGAATGGATTCGAGATTGGGTGCAGAGGTCTGGACAGTAAAATCAGTGGGGAGAGTCGTCACGGCGACAGAAGTGGTGACAGAGACCACGCTACTTGCTGTGAAGACAGCAGATATGGGGACAGTGGTGGTGCCATGTAGTGAAGCTGTGGACTCTGGAATGATAGGATCGATAGGAAGGGGGTCCACATGTGCATGAAGTGTACTGGTAGGGACATAAGTGGTGGGTGCGGGCTCCAAACTGGTAGAATCAGTAGGTGCAGGAGCGATAGAAACAGAAGTGCCCTCAGAGGCGGGCAGAGATAATGGTACAAAAATTTTGGGGGTAGCAGTAATGACAATTGCGGAGGTCTCTGGTGTTGTGGTGGTGGTGGTGGTGGTGGGAGTGGTACTGGCAGAAGTGTGGACAGAGGTGCTCACTTGTGGTGCAGGTATGGTGGTAGGAATGGTAACGCTCACAGGCTCCTACTCAAAACTAAGCTCCCAATCCTCGTCACCCTCCTCAGCGACAGACTGGTCTCATGTGGACTCTAAGACATGGATGGGTGGGATAGGGTGAATGCCAGGAAGGAGCCAGTCCAACATGACTGGCTCAATCTGTGTATAGTCAGGGCAAGGGAGGTACATGTGATGCTCACGACATGTGCCTAAAAGGTAGATCCAGTGGTGCTCACTGTGGGGCCTGATGATGTGCATGCGAGCAAGCACATCTGTGGTCAGTCTGGTAGGCCCGGTGGGAACCACTAGATCGGCAGGAAGATCAAGGCCGATCATGATAGCAAAAATGGTAAAGAATCCACCGCAACAGATCTTCGTTGCAGTAGAGGCAGCGAGAAGCAGGCGGTGGCACAGCCAATGGGCTGTGTCAGCTAGTAGGAATGGACAGAGTATGCCGTCAGCTACCCGTCTGATGGGTCGGGTCATCCCACTGTGGTGTAGAAGCTCTGGGAGTGAGAGGGTCCTGACCTCAAGCCTAGAAAATATGGTGGTGATGATTCGGTATATAAATTGCTTATTTTTTCCCCCATTTCTGGGAATTTTATGTGTATATCATGTTTAATTTGGCGTTAATGTAACGGTCGCTTTTCGACCGTACGTATTTTTAGGGTGCATTTTACTTTGATCGTGTATTTGATTTTTATTATAGTTTCATTAGACCTAGTGTGTGACCGAACCCCGTTTCCACGACCTTCTCGAAGGCGCAGGCGCCCCGGTACTTTCCTTTTTGATTTTCGGATGCCGGGGGACAAATCTGTAATTAACTCCCTGAAATGATTATATGAAAGTTTAACATATGTATATGTTTATAAGTCTAAGTTTCGAAAACTGCCTCAAACAAACGTATTAAAATTGTTTAAAGGAAAACAAAATCTCATTAATATCATTTAAAACAAATCAGTTAAGAAGAACGAATCAAATCATTTTAAAACAAATACAAACCTATTACTTTTAGATCATATCCCATCTCCTTTTTTCTCCAAGCCAGTACAATTTCTCCTAAGCCACAACCTACTATTTTTTAAAACCTAACCTAGGGCTAAAGGGAAACCCATGCGTCATCTCTCTCTTCCCTACTAACCCTATATCTACAAATAGAAACCCACCCCTTAAAACTCCACGCACCTCCCTCTCAAACTCAGTCGATCGCATCTCCTCTCCCAACATCCTTCACGGTGAGCACATGCCCTTCATCAGCTCCGGCTACCCAACTTTCTCGATGGCCGCTCTCCCTTTTCGTCAGCCCCTCCGCCATGCGTCAAACCACCACCTCAGCCCCGACGAACCCATGACGTCCTAGGATGCCGCCACGTGCCTCTTCTCCGGCTGCCTTCAGACGGCCACCGTCCACTGATCTCTTCCCGACGCTTTCCCCTCGCCTGCCACCCGCTCTCTCTCCCGACGGTCATTCCCTCATCCCAAGCCACGGCGATGGCCCCCAACTGTCGGAGTCCCCCGCCGCCAATCCGCTGCCCCTCGTCGCTCCTCAGCTCTAGCTCTAAGCCGCCGACCCTTGCCGCTCGGAGCCCCTTAGCCGAGTTCCTCCTTCCCTCCCGAGATCCCCTGCTTCCTACACAACAAAGGAGCCCTAGAGCTCACGGCCACAGCCTCTTCTTTCTCCTGACTTCTCCATCAACGGTGTCGCCTCATCTTCTCCCTCCACCATCGGAAACCAACGGCCGGAGCCTTGCCTGTCGCTCAACCACGCCGTCTCTCACCGTCGCCCAAACCGCGCCACCCCTGTTCCTGCGGCAACGCACGCAAGAAAGAGAAATGAACTTAAACGGTGAGTTTATTGCCTACATGAGCATAGTAGCTTACAGTGCCCTCTAAATATTACTATTATATTGTAAGTTAATGTGAGCTATATCAGGACCAGTACGTGTTTAGATCAGTAGTACGTTAGGTTGTGTCACATTATATAGTACCACTCATTATAAACTGGTAAGTTACTTTATAACTTTAATAGCTGTCAATGTTTGTAACATATTAGTATATAAGCGGTATATGTAATGAGTTAGTACCAAATAAGAACAGTACCCTACTATAGTGAACAGAACTTTCTATGATAATATTAGTCTTATAATGAATGTCAGTATCATATTAGTAAGTTTGTATATTTATAGGTAAGTATGTTTGTTAATTAAAATAGTATATGTCTTTCAATCGGTATTAATAATATGATAAGTTAAAATGGTATAATGTTAAATTCTTTAAGATTGATGTTATAATCTAACGACGCAGATGGATCCGTGCTACCGCAGTCGAGTAACAGGAGCCGCGACGTGATACGTAGCTGTTCCCAGATCTGACGCCAGATTTACGCGTGACCATCACAGTAGGTTGGTGACCCTTACTCGTAGCAACCCAAACCGTACAACATTGAAACCATAATTAAAAACGACAACTTAAATAACTAAATTTACTTTCTGCTCCCTTAAAACAATGTGGAACCGTAGATCGACGAATGGACTTTTTGACTGTGCACATAGGATAGAATCGTCGAATAGGGATGAACATCAAAATGTGATTTCTGACGAATAGGAATTGCTGGAAACGAGACCTGACACCGTCGCCGTGACCTGTTTCAGACGGACTACCACGGACGCGACGACTGGACGAGACGCCCCGGACAGACGACACACTCGCCACCGCAGGCAAGTGTATCCACTTGCACTTTTTGCCGTGCTTAGGCCTTAGTTTGTTAGAACTGTTAACTATGAACAGAGAGAACCAGACATGAAATGATAGCATCCGGGTCGTTCCTTGACGGCTCAGACTTGACGACGAAGTCTGAGCCTAACAACAACAACTTTTGACATCGTAGGACTATCTTGTGTGTGCGTGCGTGTGGACACTATAGAATAACCTTTCCTGTCATGTCCCGTCCCGTCTTGCATAGCCCAGAGGGCAATAGGGCACTCTCCGAGTGATCCCTTGTCTTGTTACAGAGCCCAGAGGGCAATAGGGCACTCTCTGAGTGATCCCTTGTCTTGTTACACAGCCCAGAGGGCAATAGGGCACTCTCCGAGTGATCCCTTGTCTTGTTACACAGCCCAGAGTGCAATAAGGCACTCTCTGAGTGATCCCTTGTCATGTTACATAGCCTAGAGGGCAATAGGGCACTCGCCAAGCGAGAGCGAGTGATCCCTTGTCTTGTCACGTCTTGAATACTTGGGTTTGGGGTAGGGTTGAGCGTGCGCACGGTAAGAGGGTCTGATCCCCCTCGAAACGTAAGGCGTGAACCCTTTTGTGTCACACTTGTCTTGTCTTGTCCCGCCATGTCCCGATTTGTCTTGACACCTGCTAGGCTAGTCCCGTAGTTGGTAGCACACGCTACGACTACTACTTGTCACGTTTTACTTTTCTGCTGCGTTTTACTTTCTTTTGTTCCTCTGTTATAACCTCGGCATGCTAATCAACCAGTAAACCGTTGTTAAATAGTTGATACACTTGCAGTTTGGTCTGACCCATCTTGTAGACCTTACCTGACGTACAGTTCCTTCTTTTGGTGTTGTACATCAGGTGTTGAGCCAAAGTACGTCGACGAGGCAGATTTACCGGAGTGCGTGGAGCCTGAGGACGTCAACATAGAGTACGTGCTGACGAGGACCAGACCTTGAGGACTTTTCGGTCGCCACCTTCAGAGGTTACTACTTTTAGTTTGCTCTTTCGATAGTTTGTAGCCATGCTTATGCTTTCCTCTCTTTAGACTTTTGTATTCGCTGGATATTAATTTTATTAATGAATGCAACTTTCTTTCTGTACTTTCTGTTGTTTCGAACTTTATAAATGCAAGAACCTGAAAGTTTTTAAAAGGGTACCCCTACAGACGTTTATTGGGTCCGAGCTACATAGCTCCGGCCTAAGCGGGCCTTGTCACGTTTCGCTTCTGTCGTTTTGGGAAGCGGGACGTGACATGTTTTAGTGGTGGCCCATGCAGGTCTCACAAAAGTTCGGAACAATGAGAGTACCGCATTCATTTTATATCCAGTTTAACATGTATGAGTCTAAGTTAGGTTTCCTTGTCTTAGATGGTAGGAAGACTTAGGTAGACGTCCCAGTTTGATAGTCAGGCGCCTTGGTTAAGATTTAGTCACACACGTCTTAGGATACCCTAGTGGCCCCTCACCCGGCTCTGACCATGTTAGGTTTCTAGAGTCCTTCTTTTAGACGTTCGCTCGGGTCCATCGACTTCGGGCCCAACAAAACGTAATCTTGATTCTCTTAGGGCCCTTCCCTGATATCTCTCTATTACAGTTTAGTTCATTAGGAAGACTTAGTGCTGAGTTCTCCTGATCTTTAGAGGGCCTGATAATTAGGAATCTCTGATTTCTAGCACCATTCTAATCATTACATATCTGTGTTACCGACTGTAGGATTTCCCCGTGACTTTTCGTGAGTCATATCCTAGGCGTAGTTATATTTCGATCATGCGATCATATCTCTTGCTTCTGATTTGCGTGACTCCTTCATGTTGTTCATCATCAAACTTTGACTCTTCCTCATTACCATCCCGATCATTCACAAAAAAAAAGCATTTTCAGTACTATTTTTTTTTGATTTCCCTTCTAGTTTAAATTCTTTGAAAACATTTAGCCTGAACTTAAACTTTCTACTTTTCAGTTGGCTTAAATTTATTCTTTGAATTTCGAAACCTTCTCACCGAAACCTTTAAACTACTATCGTATAATATTTTTTCTAACCTATATCTTTCATACTCATATAAATATCAGATTTCGTTCATATAAAAAAACATTTTATTCTAAACCTTACTTATATTTTCCCTAATTCGATATACAATTTTCCCTTTCTTATCCTTCACTGTTAGGACGTATTTCAAATGACTCATCGCCCATTTTTTTAAATTCTTTTCTAAACTTATCAGTGTGACAACCTTATACCCATCGTATTCGCACGTCCAAGTTTTTATAAAGACCTATCTCCATTTGCCAAAACAATCACTTCATTTCCATACGCATTTTTTTTCCTTCGTCAAAATACTTTATTTCGTATTTTAAACTTATATCATCTACGCACTTTTTCATTTACATTTTATAAGAATATTAATATATCTCTTTTCCCTACTTAATTAATCACCGCTATATTTCTGTTTCATATAACTAAGCTTTTCCCTTGTCCATGTCCATACGAATCGGTTCATCCCGATCTTGTTTCGTTTCATTATTCGATTCGGATTCTCAACTATTGTTTAGCTATCTCATTAGTGCTTGTTGTTGCCTAGGTCAACATTAGTATAGTATAGTGGGACCATTAGTTTAATTTGAGTTGTAGTTGTGGTGCATGTTTTTAGGAGTATGCTTACACTTAGTATATTAATAAGTTATGGTTGCTTTTTTGCATTATTGTTATGCATACTCAGTATCATACTTGATAAAGACGTATGAAGTGGTAGGTAGGATATTATAGTGTACTATTTAGTCATATATGTATGGTTGGTCATAACAAAATAGGGATGTCTGTGTGCATTAGGATTAGTGAGAATGTATGTAGTTTGAATATACTTGTTAATACTTATAATTGTATGTTAGTAAAGTTATTAGGTACAGTGATGATAGGTGTACTTATAGTAAGTGTGCATGTCTATTATATGATCTATAAGTTAGTGCGTGCGAGCGTGTGCTCGCACGTAGATATGTATGTGCTTAGTCATAGGTAGATATATTATTACTGTATGACTAATTGTATGTATGTACCTATTTGACTATCGCATGTTATAACTAGGTATGGATAGGTATATGTAATAGTATACTAGCTATACGCAAATTACTATGGTGGTGTATAATTGTGTGAATACAGTACATGTATGCCGGTGATCTGTGTAGGGTTGTGTAAAGCATATAAGACGTAAGTAAAGTATGCGTGAAATGTGTCTGTGTGTATTTATATGTATGTGAATATACGATGTATGTATGTATAGGATGGTGTATTATGATTGTATACGTGTAACTAATGTTTGTAATAGTATTAGTATGGTTTTTAGATAGTACTATTAGTAGTAATAATACTATGGTCATTATTATTTTTTATTTTTATTTTTATTTTTATTTTTTTATTTTATTTGTGTGTTTAGTTATATCGATTGAGTATTTACCGTGAGCGCGTAGCAATGATGTGTGCGTTGTGTCTTGAATATAGTTATGGGACAGTATGTGATGTGTATATATGATGAAGTATCTGCGTGTGATTGAATAATGTATATTTGTGTATTTGTAGTAGGAGTGATAGTTATGTAGGGGATGTACGTGACTATAGGAATGATTAAAGTATGTGTATGAATCTGACTACCTATGATGGGTATAAGTATAGAATGTGCATATATATATACACTTGTTTGTAGTATTGATGTTTGACTACCTAGTGCATATATAAGCCCTTGTAGTAGCTATACATGGTTTGAATTACAGTGTGGTATAATTGGGGTAGTTATTGGTATGGCTAGATATATTTTAAGTTAGAAAGTCCGAGGACGGACTTTGTTCTTAAGGTGGGTAGGATGTAATGGTCGCTTTTCGACCGTACGTATTTTTAGGGTGCATTTTACTTTGATCGTGTATTTGATTTTTATTATAGTTTCATTAGACCTAGCGTGCGACCGAACCCCGTTTCCACGACCTTCTCGAATGCACGGGCACCCCGGTACTTTCCTTTTTGATTTTCGGATGCCGGGGGACAAATCTGTAATTAACTCCCTGAAATGATTTTTATATGAAAGTTTAACATATGTATATATTTATAAGTCTAAGTTACAAAAACTGCCTCAAACAAACGTATTAAAATTGTTTAAAGGAAAACAAAATCTCATTAATATCATTTAAAACAAATCAGTTAAGAAGAACGAATCAAATAATTTTAAAACAAATCCAAACCTATTACTTTTAGATCATATCCCATCTCCTTTTTTCTCCAAGCCAGTACAATTTCTCCTAAGCCACAACCTACTATTTTTTAAAACCTAACCTAGGGCTAAAGGGAAACCCAGGCGTCATCTCTCTCTTCCCTACTAACCCTATATCTACAAATAGAAACCCACCCCTTAAAACTCCACGCACCTCCCTCTCAAACTCAGTCGATCGCATCTCCTCTCCCAACATCCTTCACGACGAGCCCGTGCCCTTCATCAACTCCGGCAGCCCAACTTTCTCACTGGCCGCTCTCCCTTTTCGTCAGCCCCTCCGCCATGCGTCAAACCACCGCCTCAGCCCCGACGAACCCACGACGTCCCAGGCTGCCGCCCCGCGCCTCTTCTTCGACTGCCTTCAGACGGCCACCGTCCACTGATCTCTTCCCGGCGCTTTCCCCTCGCCTGCCACCCGCTCTCTCTCCCGACGGTCACTCCCTCATCCCAAGCCATGGCGACGGCCCCCAACTGTCGGAGTCCACCGCCGCCAATCCGCTGCCCCTCGTCGCTCCTCAGCCCTAGCTCCAAGCCGCCGACCCTTGCCGCTCGGAGCCCCTTAACCGAGTTCCTCCTTCCCTCCGGAGATCCCCTGCTTCCTACACAACAGAGGAGCCCTAGAGCTCGCGGCCACGGCCTCTTCTTTTCCCGATTTCTCCATCAACGGTGTCACCTCATCTTCTCCCTCCACCGTCGGAAACCAACGGCCAGAGCCTTGCCTGCCGCTCAACCACGCCGTCTCTCACGTCGTCCAAACCGTGCCACCCCTGTTCCTGCGGCAACGCACGCAAGAAAGAGAAATGAACTTAAACTGTGAGTTTATTGCCTACATGAGCATAGTAGCTTACCGTGCCCTCTAAATATTACTATTATATTGTAAGTTAATGTGAGCTATATCAGGACCAGTACGTGTTTAGATCAGTAGTACGTTAGGTTGTGTCACATTATATAGCACCACTCATTATAAACTGGTAAGTTACTTTATAACTTTAATAGCTGTCAATTTTTGTAACATATTAGTATATAAGCGTTATATGTAATGAGTTAGTACCAAATAAGAACAGTACCCTACTATAGTGAACAGAACTTTCTATGATAATATTAGTGTTATAATGAATGTTAGTATCATATTAGTAAGGTTGTATATTTATAGGTAAGTATGTTTGTTAATTAAAATAGTATATGTCTTTAAATCAGTATTAACAATATGATAAGTTAAAATGGAATATTGTTAAATTCTTTAAGATTGATGTTATAATCTAACGACGCAGATGGATCCGCGCTACCGCAGTCGAGTAACTGGAGCCGCGACGTGATCCGTAGCTGTTCCCAGATCCGACGCTAGATTTACGCGTGACCATCGCAGTAGGTTGGTGACCCTTACTCGTAGCAACCCAAACCGTACGACATTGAAACTATAATTAAAAACGACAACTTAAATAACTAAATTTACTTTCTGCTCCCTTAAAACGATGTGGAACCGTAGATCGACGAATGGACTTTTTGACTGTGCACATAGGATAGAATCGTCGAATAGGGCTGAACATCAAAATGTGATTTCTGACTAATAGGATAGTCCCGATAACCTAGACACGAACCCTAATAGGAATTGCTGGAAACGAGACCTGACACCATCGCCGTGACCTGTTTCAGACGGACTACCGCGGACGCGACGACTGGACAAGACGCCCTGGACAGACGACACACTCGCCACCGCAGGCAAGTGTATCCACTTGCACTTTTGGCCGTGCTTAGGCCTTAGTTTGTTAGAACTGTTAACTGTGAACAAAGAGAACCGGACGTGAAATGATAGCGTCCGGGTCGTCCCTTGACGGCTCAGACTTGATGACGAAGTCTGAGCCTAACAACAACAACTTTTGACATCGTAGGACTATCTTGTGTATGCGTGCGTGTGGACACCCTAGAATAACCTTTCCTGTCACGTCACGTCCCGTCTTGCACATCCCAGAGGGCAATAGGGCACTCTCCGAGTGATCCCTTGTCTTGTTACACAACCCAGAGGGCAATAGGGCACTCTTCGAGTGATCCATTGTCTTGTTATACAGCCCAGAGGGCAATTGGGCACTCTCTGAGTGATCCCTTGTCTTGTTATACAGACCAGAGGGCAATTGGGCACTCTCCGAGTGATCCCTTGTCTTGTTACACAGCCCAGAGGGCAATAGGGCACTCTTTGAGTGAGCCCTTGTCTTGTTACACAGCCCAGAGGGCAATAGGGCACTCACCAAGCTAGAGCGAGTGATCCCTGGTCTTGTCACGTCTTGAATACTTGGGTTTGGGGTAGGGTTGAGTGTGCGCATGGTAAGAGGGTCTGATCCCCCTCGAACCGTAAGGCGTGAACCCTTTCGTGTCACACTTGTCTTGTCTTGTCCCGCCATGTCCCGATTTGTCTTGACACCTACTAGGCTAGTACCGTAGTTGGTAGCACACGCTACGACTACTACTTGTCACGTTTTACTTTCTTTTGTTCCTCTGTTATAACCTTAGCATGCTAATCAACCAGTAAACCGTTGTTAAATAGTTGATACACTTGCAGTTTGGTCTGACCCTTCTTGTAGACCTTACCTGACGTACAGTTCCTTCTTTTGGTGCTGTACGTCAGGTGTTGAGCCAGAGTACGTTGACGAGGCAGACTTACCAGAGTGCGTGGAGCCCGAGGACGTCAACATAGAGTACGTGCTGACGAGGACCAGACCTTGAGGACTTTTCGGTCGCCACCTTCAGAGGTTACTACTTTTAGTTTGCTCTTTCGATAGTTTGTAGACATGCTTAGGCTTTCCTCTCTTTAGACTTTTGTACTCGCTGGATATTAATTTTATTAATGAATGCAACTTTCTTTCTGTACTTTCTGTTGTTTCGAACTTTATAAATGAAAGAACCTGAAAGTTTTTAAAAGGGTACCCTTACAGACGCTTATTGGGTCCGAGCTACACAGCTCCGGCCTAAGCGGGCCTTGTCACGTTTCGCTTCCGTCGTTTTGGGAAGCGGGGCGTGACAGTTAATACGTGTGTTTTCGTGATATCATGGATTATTAACGCATAATCTCTTTTTACACATAAAATACGATTTTTATGGACTAATTTTCGTTTCTCCTATTTTTCAGGTACTCCTGGGATTTTTCTGAATTTTCTGGAATTTTTCTAGAATTTTATGGAATTTCGGGCTATTTTTGGAGATTTTTGGAGCTAGAATGGCATTTCTGTAAATTCTGGAAAGAAGAAAAAATATACAGCTGGCTAATTACATCCCTCCCCCAGGTTGCAAAAAGTTTGCGCTGGGCCCCCCATTTTCTGATGCAGCGCATTTTTTGGGCGAAAAATTTCATCCCGCCCCCCGGTTTGCACAAGATTTGTTGTTGGGCCCGATTTTTTGGGGTAAATGGCATGCTGTGCGAAAATTGAAAGCGGCTCTCGGTTTTTGGTTTTTTCCTTGCATTTTTTGGACAGATTTTAGGGCTTGGGAGCTCTTGGAAGGGGGAGGAGGCCATGGAAGCTTGAGAAGGCTTGGTGGAGCTTGGAGATGCTTGGAGGAAGGCAAATAGGAGGAGGGAAGTGCTCATTTGGGAGAGTTCTTGGGTGAAATCTCTCCTTTTTCCTATTGTATTTGATATCTCACTTTTGTATGAAACTTTGATGAATCTTTTGAATGAAATTTCCATCTTGTTTGCTATGATTGTGTAGTGTTAGTGTGCTTGGGTTGTGATTCATTGGGTTGGATGTTAATTTTAGCCCTAATTTCATCTTGCCTATTTTCATGCTAAACTTGGATGAATTGCTAGGGCACACTTTGATTGGCTAAGTCCCGAGAGGGCAATTTGAGAAAGTACCATGATCCTAATTTGATTAGTGCCATGTGATGCATCCATGCATATTGCAAACTATTGTGTTCTTTAATGATAAACTTTTCGATTGAGTATCCTTAGCCGGATAATCAATTGAGTTATTGCGATAATTAGTGCTTGATGAGCACCAATCTTAGTGAGCCCACAACCCATGCTTTCCCTCCTAGCTATCCTACTCCACATTTGGCTCTCTAACCCTAGCCACTTAGGGTAGGATTTTTAGATTTCTTCACACTTTTTAGACACTTCCATCCACGTAGTTGAGATCGTTGTAACATGCTTTATTTTTCGTTATCGATCAAATTTGTGAACGTAGAACGACTTGTCCCTGTGATCCGACCCGGTACTCACCTGTTATTTTTATATTGCATTGACACTCCTGCGCTTGGGAGGTGAACGTATGCATCTTACTTGGATCGTGCACGTCTCACGGTCAACCAGGTGACGATGTGGCACTGGGCGTATCTAAGGCTTGGGTGGATGATGGACGAAGACTTCGCCTTAATAGGGCTGAAGCCATGAAGGCCGGAGATGCGCAGCCAGAAACTCTTGGTATCAAATGAGGCTAGCTCAACGTCAGGTGTGTAGGCCCGGTTTAGATCTGGGATAGGTGGGAAATGGAAGTAGGCATAGATCATAATGTATGTGATGACAACGACACGATCCAGCAGCCTAAATCGAATGTCGTCCCCCTCCCTGACAATGGAACTCATCGCCTTGTAGGTGAAGCGAGTGAAAGTGCATGCGTGCATGGTCAGGAAGTGGTCCCAACCTATAGTCTGGTAGAGCCTCTGGACACCCTGTAGGATGCCCAAGCTCGTGAGTGCGGTGATGGATGCGAAGCGGGTGTGGACGATGGAGCGACGAGATACGATCACGAATCACGCACGATGTGCATCATCCCTGAAGACAATGCCATATGTCCTCAGGGTGTCGGTGGGTGGATGGGGTGGTGGTGGAGGAGCGGATGTGGGAATGGGAGCGGCAGTGGTGTGTGGGGCCTTTAGTGCTAGAGGCATGCAGGATGGAGAGCGTGAGGGTGAGGGTATGGTGACATCCATGTGCTCAGTGGGTGAGGTTGATGGACGTCGACAGTAGGTACGGCGAGAAGAGAAGGGACCGGGGTCATCGGCCTTCCTCTTCTTGGCCAGGGGCTTCCTAGCCTTAAGTGTAGGTGGCATTGTGATGTGGAGTGTGAAGTGACGCAAACACTGGATATTGCAATAAAAATGATGCAAGGAACGAGTGTACCGATATTTGTAAGGCACGGCGATAGAAAAAGCAAGTGTACGCGCGGTGCCGCTAAGCAAAACTTCCCCCAAGCTGCTCCCAAACCAGCGTCTCCTTAAAACGCTCCAAATGTACCTGTAATAAGTAATTAAGATACTATTAGTAGCAGATTAAGAAATGAATTTGGGTTTAGTGTTCAATATTATGAAAAATTAGTTTATAGGGTTGAATTGATGAATAGTGGAGAAAGGGAGATGTGGAGAGCGAGGGGAGAAGAGGGGGTAGAGTAGGGTGTGGAGGGCGGACCGAGTGCGGCGTTGCTCGGTCGACGCGTGTCAGAGGTTCGGCGAAGGTGGGGTTGAAACGAGTGGGGTTAGGGCTTTGGTTCGCTCGAGCTCGGCTGCTAAATGTTTTGATTTGGGGGAGATGGGGGGGTCAGTTTATATAATAGTGTTTTGTATCGAGCTATTTAGTTTTTTTGAAAGTGTGGGTCCCTCCCCTTTAGTCTCCGCTCCGTCGAGCAGTATATAAAATTTAAAGAGAGTCCCCCAAGCTATTGCCCAGCTACTCGACCGAGCTGCTTACTCAGCTCGGTCGAGATGAAATGTTGTTGTAGTGAGCTCGACTGATTGGCTACTCGGTCCAGTTGAATTAATTTCAGAGCGACGTTTTCAGCTCATTTCTTGATGCGACTATAGCTCGACTGAGATGGTAGCTACTCGGTCAAGTCACATTGATTATAGAGTACCATTTCCAGCTTCCTCCTTGGTTGTCTGTAGCTCGACTGAGCAGGGTAGCTACTCGGTCGAGTGACCTTCTATTATCCTCCAAGCTAAGTATGGCTCTCCTCCTCGTTTCTTTTCGATTCCTTCTCCAAATTTCCATTGTTTTACGCGCGCTCTCCATTGTTCACATGAACAAAATGAAATACAATAGAGATTTTTATATTTTTTTTATATTATATTTTTAATGAAATAAAAAACCTTTTTTATTTTGTTTTTGAGTAACATGAAGAAAAACTAAAGGAATAGAACTAAAAAGATAAAAAATTCGGGTTGCCTCCCGAAAAGAGCTTGTTTAAAGTCATAAGCGCGACTCCCTTATGATTTTCAATGGATGGTGCAACATGCGGAGAGAATATGACTCTCTCTGCCTTCAAGAGGCTCGCCTGCTAAGTATGGCTTTAATCGTTGACCGTTCACGTTGAATCTGTTATCCTTCCCCTCAATTTCTACTGCCCCACTAGTAGATATGCTTGTTATCTTGAATGGGCCGGATCATCTTGATTTTAAATTTTTGGGGAAGAGTAGTAGCCTTGAATTGTAGAGAAGCACTAGGTCACCAACGTCGAAGCACTTCAACATGATTTGCTTATCATGATATTCCTTGGTTCTCTCCTTGTAGATCCTTGCGTTCTCATAAGCATGTTGCCGGATTTCTTCGAGCTCATTAATATCCAAGAATCGTTGTGTGGCGGTGTTTTTGTAGTCATAGTTCAGCTTCTTTATCACCCAATAGGCTCTATGCTCCAATTCCACAGGTAGATGGCATGCCTTCATGTATACTAGCCTATAAGAGGTTGTTCCAATATGGGTCTTGAAAGCCGTTCGGTAAGCCCAAACTGCGTCGCCCAGTTTTTGAGACCAATCCTTTCTTGATCTGCTCACTATTTTCTCTAAGATGCTCTGGATTTCACTATTGGGGATTTCAACTTGGCTGCTCGTTTGTGGATGGTAGGCGAGGCCGACTCGGTAGTGGACGCCATAATTTTTGAGCATTGCCTCGAATTTCTTTTCGATAAATTGGCTTCCTCCATCACTTATGACTCTGCGTGGAATACCAAAGCGAGAAAAGATCATTTGCTTGAAAAACTTGGCCACCACTTTTGCGTCATTTGTTGGGGGTGGCTATGGCTTCCACCCACTTTGAGACATAATCCACAGCAACTAAGATGTACTTGTTATCGTAGCTTGATGGAAAGGGTCCAATAAAATCGATCCCCTAATAGTCGAATAATTCTATCTCCAAAATCCCTTGTAAGGGCATCTCATTTTTCTTCGTGATGTTTCCTGTTCTTTGGCACCTGTCGCATGATCTAATATAGTCATTTGCGTCCTTGAAGATGGTGGGCCAATAGAAACCGCATTGGAGAATTTTCGATGTGGTTTTAGTGATAGTTGCGTGCTCGCCGCAAGGTTGATCGTGGCAATGTGAGATAATGGGTTCCGTCTCCTCTTTCAGGATACAACGTCTGATAATCCCATCGACACATATCTTAAATAAGTATGGATCATCCCAAAAGTAATCTCTAGAATCATGTAGGAACTTCCTCCTTTGATAGGTCGCCATCCCATGGGGTATTATACTGCTCACCAAGTAATTCACTATGTCGGGATACCAAGGTGCTTCAGAAAAGGATGTCGCAAATAACTACTCACTGGTGAATGAGTCATCAATTGGTAAACTTTTTGAGTATTGGACTTCTCACTACTTGGTGTTAATGATGAGCAAACATAAATACTTGTGACTAATCCCCTATTTGCAGTTAATCCATTGCCTAAGCATATCATGAAGATCAATTAGCAACGGATGACACTCAAAGATCAATGAAAGGAAGAGAAGTGGATTGGATGATCAAAGATGGTGATTGAAGCTCCTAGAAGACTTCAAGCTCATACTTTGGATAGAAGAGAGAGTTCTACAAATGTAATATTCTTTTTCTCTTCTAGTTTGTAGATTAGAAGTAGAACTATGATGGAGCACACACACATCTTCATTTCAGTCTTAGGAAACCATTAGATCAATTTTCTTTAGACTCCAATTCATAATTCTCAAGAATGTGTATGTTGTGATTTCAACAGTCGACTGCTAAACGTTTTACAGTCCCCTGTCTAAAAACAGTCCTCTGTGTTTTGTTCTACAGTCACCTGTTATGCACATACTTAATCAGTTGATTTTTGGGCTTTCTAAGCTTTAACTCTTTTAGGCGACTGCTGTACATTTCACAGGCGCCTGTCCAAGAGACAATTGACTGTGATTTGTTAATCAGTCGCATGTCTATCTTCAGCCCAAGATCATTCTAAGTTTCATCTAGCTAGTCGATTGATGTTGTATTTACAGTAGCTTGTCCAAGGCACAGTCGACTATAAATGCTTCAACAATCGCCTATCCATGATTCTTCTGCAGGACTTGCTCTCTGGAATATTTCTTATTCTAGTGCCAGTCGACTAACGTTGTATTTACAGTCGACTGTCCAATGGCACAGTCGACTATCAATGCTTCAGAAATCGTCCGTCTTTGTGATTCTCTGCAGACTCAACTCTCTGGAAAATGTCAGGGTTTGTGACAGTTGCCTGAAGAAGGAATTACAGTCGCCTGTTAGATTTATAGTCGACTGTCTTCTTTTCATCAGTCGCCTGTCATGTCTTCCCAGAGTTTTCTGAGATTTTCTCAACTTACCCAGATTGCGGCCACTCGCCTGTAGAAGGAATTATAGTCGCATGTTGGATTTACAGTCGACCGTTTTCTCTTCATCAGTCGACTGTCCACTTGGGGAGTTACCATTTGAATTCTCACCCACCCTCTGACAGAGTGCAGCAGTCGACTGTGTTTTGTTCAACAGTCGACTGTCGCGTGTGCAAATTCTATCCGTTGGGTTTTTCTCCACGGATTTCAAAGGGGCTTTTGGGAATTCTGTTTGGGGGTTTTGCAAAAAATATAAAGCCAGCCTCTACTGTTCCATTGAGAGGGTACTCACTTGAGACTCATTTGCTCAAACATTCAAGCTTTCAATCTTCATTGATCTAAGCTTTGAAAATCCCAAAGCCCTAGAATTATTATCTATCAATTTCTTGATTTCCAGCCTAGAACCGAAGAGAAATCTTCTAGGCATTTGTGCAGTCAAGAGAATGGGCTTTTCTCTCTTCCAAGAGAGACATCAACACACAATACACTCTCCTTCAAGTTCTACTTCAATGTATAGATGATTGTAAGTGTTGTATTTCTTATTTCATAACTTTTGTTATTTAGTTTACTCTCGGGTTGTGAGAGTGGTTTGCTTGCTCCCAAGTTGTGGGAGTCAAGGACATCGAGTGTACTTCGATTTCTCTTGTAGGGTTGCAACAAGTGGGTTTTTAAGGAAACCTCAAGTTAGGGTTCTAACTTGAGTATCTGGCGGTATCCGGGTGGAGGGACATAGGATTACCGGGAAGAAGTCGAGAGTTGACTTGGGTAATCCGAACCCTTGAAACATCATTGTGTTTGCATTGTTTCATTTTTAGGGTAAATTTTCATTCCACACTTATTGTTGGTTAGGAATTTAATTTGGTGTAATTATCATTTTAAATTGCATAAACACTATTCAACCCCCCTTCTAGTGTTTTTCTCATATCTAGGGACCTTACAATTTGTATCAGAGCACTGGTTTATAGCTATGGCATCCAATAAAAACAACATTCCTCCACCGCCTTTGTATAACAATCACGACCGTGATGGAGCGTCCATCGTCTTCGAAGGACAATCAGTGGTTCGTCCTCCACGTTTCAATGGCACGAATTTCGGATATTGGAAAATGCCAGATGGAGACGTTTCTGAGGAATGCTTCTCTTTGGAAAACCCTCAATAAGGAATACATCGAACCCTCCGAAGAGGATTATGAAAAATGGACGCCTTCTGAGAAGTCCGCCGAAGTCAACAACGCCAAGGTAATGAACGCTCTTCATTGTGCATTGGACCCAGATGAGTTAAACAAGATATGCACATGTAAGAGTGCATATCAAATTTGGGACCATCTAGTCATTACCCACGAGGGAACGAATAAGGTAAAACTATCTAAATTATATGTTGTTGCGCAAAATTTCGATATGTTTCACATGAAGGATAATGAGAGCATAGCAACAATGTACAAACGTTTTACCGACATCACCAATGAACTCGAAGTGCTTGGGTGAGTCTACACCCAACCAGAGAAGGTGAGAAAGATCATAATGGGAATGACCTCCAAATGTGAACGAAGAGCGATCGCCATTGATCTCATCGATATCTTATGTCTTACGAAGTAATACGGGAGAACCGATTGAAGATTCGTGCTATAATGAATCCTTCGGAGGCCAAGAAGAAAGCGTTAGCATTCAAAGCTAATTCGTCATCCTCCGATTGTGAAGAATCAGAAAACGAGATGGACTTGGAGGAGATGGCTCAAATGGCAAAGAAGTTCCAACGCTTCTTTCGAAAAGGTAAATTTCCCTCCAAGAATAAATTTGATTCTACTAACAACACTTCATCTCTTTGTTTTAATTTTAATAAGCCATGGCACATCAAGAAGGATTGCCCAATGCTCCGAAATACAGAGAAGTGGAAAGCTCCGAAGTACCACAAGTCCGACAAGTACAAGAATGATAAGAAGAAAGGACTTGTCGGTACGTTCGCTGATTCAAGTGGACTCATCAAGCGAATCCGATGATGAGAATAGTGAAAGTGCCCACATGTGATTCATGGCCCGGGAAGATCCACTCTCCGATGAGAGTGATTCCGACATCAATGAAACTGAGGTAACAATGGATGAATTACGAATTGCTAATGAAGAACTATTCTCTAAGTATCAATCTTTAATGCTTAGACATACTAGTTTAAAGAAATTGAATGTTAGCAAACCATCTATTCCATGCATTATCAACAATGACACCATTGATGAGTCACTTACACTTGAGAAAACCTCCTTGGTTTCTCAAAATGACATATTGAGAAATGAGGTGAATTCCCTCAAATCTCAACTAGATCAAATGTATCCTAAGTATAATAGTGATCTTGCTCCACAAAACACACAATTGGGTTTAGAGAATGATTCTCTTAAAACACAAGTGCACGAGCTTAAAGCATGGGTGTCCACCTTGGATAACAATATTTCTTCTCTTAAGGAGATATATGATCTCATGTCCTCCCAAGTTATGAGATTTAACAAAGGGACAGGACAATTGGATGATTTCTAGCAAACCAATTTCCGGCCACACATCGTGCTGGTCTTGGTTATGTGGAAGAGAATGCATCCAATTGTCACACCTCCTATAGTGGCGTTATTATAGATTTTGTGAGGCCATCTTCCTGTGCATCCACAAGTGGTGTCAAAAATACTATTGGTAGCAAACCTACCAAGAAAGTCACCACTTCACAATCTCTTCCATTTGGCAAGATACCCATTAAGGGTGGAAACCAAAAGATAGGTCATGCTTACATGTACACTAACATTCATCCACGTAGGAAATCTCCTACTCCACAAGTGGACACTCATGACACTTTCTATGCTCCACACTCACGGACACGTGCAAACCCACACATGAGATATACTCATGTACGTGCCCCTACATGCTCATATGCTCATATGCATCATTCTTCCATGTATGCACATCCACCTCATGTTATGCATGCCACATATGTTTCACATAACATGCATATACCTAAGTAAGCATACAACCCATATATGTGCAATGCTTATCCACATCCATCTTCTTATGCTAGATTGCATGTTCCTAGGAAACATGCACCACATGGAAATCAATCAATTGTGCATGCAACTAGGAAAAGGACTTCCAAAGGGAAGCGGAAGTGCCTATGTTGATTCCTATGTTGATTCCTATTTTGATTAAATGATAGGAGTGCTTATGTTGATTCCTAGCTTAAATGATCAATTGTCATAAGAACACTAGCTTAAATGATAGGAGTGCCTATGTTGATTCATATTTTCATGATGTTATTAATAGTGGTAATGATGTTGGGAAGCAGAAGTCCACTTGGACTTGGCTTCCAAAGGGCTAATCCCCTTGGACCCAACAAAAATTGGGTACCATGAGCTTATGGTATACTATGTAGGTCCTAAGAAAAAGAAAGAGAGAAATAAACGTCATATTGGCTCTAAAAGGAAAGGATGGATACTCGACAGTGGTTGCTCCAAGCATATGACGAGTGATCCCTCATTGCTCTCCGAAGTGATTAGCATCAAGGATGGAGCAACGGTCACTTTTGCAGGTAATCAAAAGGGAACCATCATAGGAGTAGGTAAAGTCGGTAATCCTTCCAAACAGCTTATTACTAATGTTTATTTAGTTATTGGTTTATGTCATAACCTTATCTCCATTAGTCAACTTTGTGACAAATGTTACAAGGTTAACTTTGGAGAGGGTATGTGTGAAATAGTTGATTTTGATTCACATGTTTTATTTACCGGTTTAGGCGTAAAAATATTTATTATTTGAGCTTGCCTAAAACCGTTGAACATTGCTTAGTTGCTAACACAAATGAACAACTATTATGGTATCGCCGTTTTAGTCATGTTCATTTTAAGCACTTATATATATTAGCTAAGCAAGATCTAGTAAAAGGTTTTTTGAAAATTGCTTTTAGTAAGAAAAACTTTTGTGATTCATGTCAACGAGGTAAACTTAGTAAATCATCTTTTAAACTTAAAGAATGCATAACTTCTAAGAGGCCCTTAGAATTACTTCATCTAGATTTATTTGGGCCAACTAGAATCACATCTTTAGGTAATGCTCACTATGGATTAGTTGTCGTTGACGACTTCTCAAGATTTACTTGGGTTTCATTTTTAACCAATAAGAATGAAGCCTTTGAGGAGTTACCATATTTGCTAAGAAGATTCAAAGTTTCTTAGAATCCACCATTATCACTATTCGTAGTATTCATGGAGGAGAATTTGAGAATGATTCTTTTACAAAGTTTTGTGATGACACCAGGATAACTCACAATTTTTCTTTTCCTCGTGCACCACCACAAAATGGTGATATAGAGAGAAAGAATAGGACCCTAATTGAGTGTGCACGTACCATGCTCCATGATAGTCATCTTGGACTACAATTTTGGATGAAGGCGGTGCAAATGGCATGTTATGTGCTCAATAGGATCCTATTGAGACCCCGAACGAACAAAACTTGTTTTGAGTTATTTTATAACAATAAGCCACAAGTTAAATATTTTCGTGTTTTTGGTTCAAAATGTTTTATCAAGAACACCTTTGGTAACTTAGATAAATTTGAGCCAAGATCCGATGAAGGAATTTTTGTTGGATATTCCATAGGTAGCAAAGCCTACCTGATATACTACAAAACCTCTTCAACGATTGAGGAATCACTACACGTATCATTTTATGAAGATTTTGATTTTCCTAATGTGGTTGATGATAGTGTAGATGTTTTATGGGATTCCCTTAGTAAAGTTAAAATCAATGATTCTATTATTGAGATTAACAATACTAATGAAATTGCTGAAGATGTTCCAATTGATGCAGGTATTCCCAAAGCTTACCCTACCATTCGCAATCACCCCCATGACTAAATTATTGGAGATATTGGTGTGGGTGTTCGAACGAGGTCAAGAATTGATGAATTCTCTCACTGCGCATTTATCTCTACCATTGAGCTAAAGAACATCCAAGAAGCATGTGAAGATAGCTCTTGGATAATTGCAATGGAAGAAGAGCTCATGCAATATGAGAGAAGTGAAGTTTGGGAGCTCGTTCCTCTTACAAGTAGTCACCAAGTGATTGGGACCAAGTGGATCTTCAAGAACAATACCGATGAGAACGAGGTCACCAAAAGGAACAGAGGAAGGTTAGTAACTCGTGGCTATCGGCAAGAAGAAGGTATTGATTTCGAAGAATCTTTTGCCCATGTAGCTAGATTAGAAGCTATTAGATTGATTTTATTTTTTGCATCCCATAAGAATTTCAAATTATTTCAAATGGATGTTAAAAGTGCATTTTAAATGGAATTGTTAATAAAGACGTTTATGTTTCTCAACCACCCGGTTTCATTCATGAAAAATTTCCAAACCTTGTTTTAAAACTTAAAAAAACGTTATATAGGTTGAGACAAGCTCCTAGAGCTTGATATGATCGACTCAAAACCTTTCTTTTGGATTTAGGTTTTAAAATGGGCAAGGTTGATTCAACTCTTTTTATTAAGGATTATGAAAAAGACATCCTTTTAATTCAAGTTTATGTAGACGATATTATATTTGGTCCTACTAACTTTAATCTTTGCCAAGAATTTTCTAAGTATATGAAGGATGAATTCGAAATGAGCCACATAGGTGAGCTCAACTACTTCCTTGGACTTCAAATTCGGCAAATGAAGGATGTGACTTTCATACATCAAACCAAGTACATCGGGGAGCTCATCAAGCGATTTGGGATGGAATCATCTTCAAGCAAAAGAAACCCCATGAGTACGACAACCCATCTACACAAGGATCACAAGGATGAAAACTGAAAAGATGTAGACGTTCGTTTATATCGAGGTATGATCGGTAGCTTGCTTTACTTAATTGCTAGTAGGCCCGATATTATGTTTTCGGTATGCCTTTGTGCTAGATATCAAGCTATACCTAAAGAGTCACACTTGATTGTGGTTAAATGAATTTTTCGTTATCTCAATCAATCACTAGATTATGGGTTACTTTACCCTAAGTCTAGCACATATGAGTTAATCTCATATAGTGATGCCGATTTTGCCAGATGCAAATCCGATAGGAAGAGTACTAGTGGCACTTGCCATTTCCTAGGAAATTTCATAGTTTCTTGGTTTTTCAAAAACCAGAACTCGGTATCACTGTCCACGACTGAAGCAGAATATATTGCCGCGGGTCTTGCATGTGCACAAGTTCTTTGGATGAAACACACTCTTAAAGACTATGGTGTCTATTGTGATACTTGCCCTATCATGGTTGATAACCAAAGTGCTATTTGTCTTTCCAAGAATCCGATACATCACTTCCATATCAAACACATAGATGTGAGACACCATTTTATTAATGATCATGTAGCTATGAAGGACATCATCATAGAGTACATTGAAACCCAAAAACAAATCGCCGACGTTTTCACTAAACCTATTAAAGAAGATTCATTTGTAAGGTTGCTTGGAGAATTAGGGATTACGGGTGAATCTGAAATGTAGGAGTTCATTCTTTCATGGTATATCATGCTTGAACTCATATCATTTTTTTCTTCTCTTCGTTTGAAAAATTATATGTTTCACATATATTTGTTTTAAGAGATGTATTTGAGATTTTGATGATTTCGATAGTTTGAATTGATTTATGAGCTTTGTATGTTAATCGATAATATTTTGATATTGATTTCATGATTAGATTTTTGTTAGAGTATAGGTACTAGGGTGAGATGTCTCTATCCTCTGGATTTTAACCTCACTGTGTATTTCTGGACCCGGAGAGACGACTGTCATTCCTTCGACAGTCGACTGCCCAACTCTATTTTTCTCAAACAGCAGAATGTATTTTTCGCACAAGCGACTGATGATGATTTTACAGTTGACTATCTGTTCGACAAACGACTGCAATTTGGTCATTAGGCACCTGTCCAAATCTTCAGAAGTCTCTTTTTTATCATCATATTTTTAATTCTCTGTCAGTCGACTGATGTGTAAGTTTAGTCGACTGTCTCTCCGACAGGCGACTGTGACTTACCCAACAGTCGACCGTCTGTCAAATCTAACTTATTTCTATCTTATCAACTAGTCGACTGATAACTGTTCATCAGTCGACTGTCTACTACTGTGGCGGTTCGTTAACTTGATCTGAGCCGTCGATTTTTCAATCCAACGGCCCAGATTCTTTGGACCCTCTTTATATTTTTCGAGAACCGTCGATTTGATCAAACTATTTGTCTCTCATCCAACTCAGTTCCCTCGTCTTCCTCCTTTCGAAATCTACTGTTGCTGTCGATTTCACTCCGATTCGAAGCTTCACTCTTCGATCACTCCTTCGATCTCTCGATTGCTTGGTCGCATGTCTCCCTTTCCATCGTTCTCTTCGGAGTAGGTATCGTTCTCTCTTATGTCGATTCAATTCGTGTGTTTCATTCATATCGTTTGATTCGTACAATGGCCCCCAAGATCAAAGGGAAGGCTGTTGCACCTAGACGCCCTAAGATCCCTAAGCCGACCATTGTCAAAACCAAGAGACCCCATAAAGCCTGCACCAAGAACGTTGATCCTCCTCCCTCCGACACTTCGGGTGGCTATTCCCCTTCATCTTCCTCCTCCGAAGCTGAGCCTCTCGTGAAGTGTCAATGTAAGCCCGTTGGTGTTTGCATCAATGAGCATGTCGCTGAGGCCGAACCTACTCGGGTGGCTGCTGACACCTACCCTGAGTCTAGCTCTGATTCTCCCCAAGGCCAAAATCCTATTGTGCCTCCTGCTGATCCTCCAGTTCCAATTTGTCGAGACAATTCTTGTCTCGCAAAGTTCCATTCCAAGCTAGGGATCAGGCTCCTTTGCGAGCATTTTATATTTTATTAGGCCTTCACTGCTGAGAGACTCTCAGAGATTCTCTCATCTACCCACTTGGGTGATCTCTTTCGATACTCTCATATTGACTCCCCACATACCTATCCCTTTCTGGTCAAATTATTTTATGCCAACAGCATTCGCGGCGAATATGTTGACACAGGAGAGATTGACATTGTGGTTCAGGAGACCCGTATCCATCTTGACCCTACTCTCTTAGGGACCATTCTTATGATCCCCTCCTCTGGCTCCCTTCCTGCTGACATCTCTATTTCTGATGTTGGTGATCTTGACCAGAATGTACTTCAGGACATGTTCTGTGTGATCCCCTCCTTCCTTTCGTCTGGAGTCAGGGCCTCCATGTTCACGTCTAGAGGTTAAGTTGTTCACCTTATGGTGAAGTCCAACATCTTGCCAAAATATGGCTCTTCTGATCAGCCCTCTCAGGATATCCTCCGATGCATGTATGCCATCTTCTCGGGTATGGCAGTGAACTGGGCCGGTGTCCTCTTTGATCGGATGTACAAGGTCGAGTTCACTACTGCATCTGCTCACATCCCTTATAAAGGTCTCCATACATTGGTCTTCCGTCATTTTGGTATTGATTTGACCCCTTACGAGCCTTAGCCTCTTGGTCCTCTTCTCGATGCTTCTGCAAAGTCGAAGTCCTCTTTGGCTCAGAGTCGGCATCGAAGAAGAGGCAATCTACCTCTGCTCCTTCGTCATCCACCATTCCTCCAGCTTATCAGCCTTCTAC
Organism: Scilla litardierei; assembly: GCA_030789695.1. Taxonomy (NCBI): domain Eukaryota; kingdom Viridiplantae; phylum Streptophyta; class Magnoliopsida; order Asparagales; family Asparagaceae; genus Scilla; species Scilla litardierei. The sequence goes on from CM061141.1 coordinate 163,824,629, forward strand.
CTCAGCTTCACCCTCTCGTGAACTTTTGGACGAGAAGGTTTCTGGTTTGTATGAGTTATTCTTTTTGATGTTCCAGCATCAGGGAATTCCTTTCTCTGATCATCTCAGATCATTTGTTCCTCCTCAGCCTACTCAGCCTCCTCTACCTGTCGTTACTGAGATTGTGTAGCATCCTGGTGTTACTTCTCCTCAGAATGTCTCATCTGCTGCTGCTACTCCTCCTCCTGAGGATCCTACGGTTGATCCAGAGACTCAGGAGTTCCAGATGTTTTGGCCTCCTCCTCTGCTGCTGATATGGACACTCATCCTTACCTAGATTTTTTTCTTAGGGTTGAGAGTTTTTGGAGTTTCTGTACGTATTCTGATTCACTTTTGAGTGATGTATGGATGATGTCTGTATGATGATCATTTTTGTTGATGTATATGGAGTTATAGATGTATTTTGTACTCATGTATTTTTGGATCATCTATATATGTAAATGCGTTTACTTCATATTGTGTTTCACACCTTGTCTCATGTTTGTCTACTACGTGTGACAATTTGTGATATTGTCTCATGGTATGCTCTCTTATATATATGATGTGATTTGAGATGATTTTATCACTTGGCTTGTAATGTTGATATTGGATTCTCATTCCTTTAGTCAACTAAGTTTTCATGTATTTTATGTGTTTTTGGTTTGTATATCTTAGAGATGCCCCTTTGTGTTTATTTTTCTCCGAAAATTTGTTGGCATCACTTTTGATATACACCATATCTTTAGACTCTTATGATTATTTTAGTACTTATTTAGCACTATTGTTGTTGTTATTCTACTCCCACCTTTTGGATAATGTCATAGGGGGAGAGAAATAAAAAATAAACATATCATAATTATGTGCTAAGTAAATTATAATTCTAAACTTGAATCTAAGATTGAAGTTGCCCTATATTCAGGGGAGTAATATATAATGAACGTGGATTATAAAATCCTAGATTTCATGATTTCAAGAAAATCATTCCATTCATGCATATCTTACTCATTTGCTTCAATTGATCTATAGATGCCCTTATATTTATTGCCTAACTTGATTGGCATCTATGTAGGGGGAGTAAGTTTTCTTTAAGAACAATTATTTATCTTTGTGTTTATGTTTGTTTGTCATCATCAAAAAGGGGAAGAATGTTGAGTATTGGACTTCTCCCTATTTGGCGTTAATAGTGAGCAAACATAAATACTTGTGACTAATCTCCTATTTGCAGTTAATCCATTGCCTAAGCATATCATGAAGATCAATTATCAATAGATGACACTCAAAGATCATTGAAAGCTAGAGAAGTGGATTGGATCATCAAAGATTGTGATTGAAGCTCCTAGAAGACTTCAAGCGCATACTTTGGATAGAAGAGAGAGTTCTACAAATGTAATCTTCTTTTTCTCTTCTAATATGTTGCTTAGAAGTAGAACTATGATGGAGCACTGACGCGTGTTCATATTTCACCTTTTGCACACGCTCTTTACCATGCTTTCACATGCATTTCATCTCATTCCATGTTGTATATATCACATTTTGGTTCATATTGACTATCGGGTGTATTGCGTGTATTTCAGGTAGATATTGGCATTTCGGTGCCTTCCAGAGTTAACCTTGCATGTCGGGACCAAATCACACGTATACGGCAAAGATCCGATGGCCAAAGAAAAGGATTTGAAGATTTGGAGCTTCAACCGATCGGGTGGACAGACCCACCCGATCGGTTCGTGCACATATATCCGACCCGGACAGGAGCTGGAGAGAAGAGCAGCTCACCCACTCGGTTCAGTGATCGGGTGAGATCGACAGAGCTCTCTGTTTTTTGTGCCAAATCCACCCGATCGGTTGACTTCTCAACCGATCGGTTCATCCCCCCGGGTCATTTTGGGGAAGAATCCACCCGATCGGTTGACACTTCAACCGATCGGGTGGCCTTTTCTTCCCCTTTTGCACACGGCTGCTCATTCATTGAAGATCTGCTATCATTCCAGTGGGAGTTTGGGTGATCTCTTATTTTTTACGTCGGCATCGTCGTTAGCTTTCCAACGATATGCCGCATGCCCAAATCCGATTTTTCTACATTTTTCTGGAATTTTCTGAGCGCAGCCGGGTGCTGAAATTGGAAGCTGTCTGGATTTGCATTTCACCCGATCGGTTGGGTGTCTGGGTGGCCGGCCGGTTGAGCCAATTTTCAGCAGTTTAGTCTCTGTTTATTTCCAACCGATAGTTCACCCGATCGGTTGGGCCTGTTTTCGCAGTTTTAGTGGGTTTTTGGACCCGAACTATTAAGGGTTTGTGGGGGCTTATTTATATGAGCTTGTGCACGACTTGTGGGAGTTCCTCCCCCATTTTTCATCATTTTTCCTCCCCTTTCTTGGGAGCTTTAGGCTAGGTTAGATTAGGTTTTCTACTTCAATAAATCTAGTAAAGGATTGGTGATTCAATTGCATGATAAGTATCTTTTCTCTCATTTTCATTGTTTTGTGTTAATTTCATTTTTCTTGATGATGAATGTTTGTTTGGATTTATTGATTTCTATCATGTTCTTCATCATTGAGTAGTTCTTGATAAATCCTAATATGGGTTAGAGTAGGATTGATGCTTGGGATTTACATTTGACTTGATTGCATGGTATGTGTTCGATGGAATGTGTCAATTGGGATTTCTAGCAATCTGAGTCCAATTCGTACGACAACACACTAGTTGTGTTGGGGATTGGGGTCCGGTGTATTGTCCAGTCAAGATCTGCTTTGATGCATTGCTAGAAATCACATTCGACCTATATGGCCATTAGGGTTACGCGGGGGCGTTTTATTGTCATTGGCGGGAGAAAAACCGCCTCTGACCTTCAGGCCAAGGGGAAATAAAACTGGCGTTTGATCCCCTAGCCACAGCTCACGCCCCTAGCGTTGACATCGAATCCTCGCGCGTGAGAACGGCTTGGATGAAATGTTGGGAGTTATCATTGTGGCCTTAATGCTCCCAGTTGCAGAAGCTGTTAATGGACATGGGAATGCCCACCGTCCGGAATCGGGTAGACCCAGCGTATTAGGCATCGACCGGAATATCGGGCCCATGGGACGCTAGGTACCCCCTTTTGGGGCAATGTCTCGCCCTGGGTCAAGTCAAATGCCAAGTGTCATGAGTGCTCTAGCCCGTGTTAGCGAGGATTCTTTTCTTGTCTTTTTATTTCTTTCCTTTATTTCTACACTTCCACCCATATCATCCGCGTAGCTCTCACACAACCTAGGCGAGGCTAGTAGCCATTCAAGCCATCCATCTCCCTGAGTTCGATATACCTGCACCCTACACTAACCGTGCACTTTCGGTAAAACGACACCGCGCCCAAACCGTAAACGGGGCGCCAGTCACGTTTTTGGCGCCGTTACCGGGGAGGCGTTCGGTTTGATATTAGCTTAGCTTGAGTTCGTTAGACTACGCATAAAAACAGAAAAAAACAGAAAAAAATTAAAATAAATATTCAATAACTAAGAAAGTTTTCCCCACCATTATATTATCTTTTTGTTATTCTCTTGTGCTATTGACGCTCCTCTCTAGTTTTCTTATTTTTGTTGTCCATGTATCTTTGCAACTACCATCTGGAGACCAAATTTCGATGCTCAGATGGGAGGATACGATCCTTATTCATTTGTGGTTTTTGAGACTTGTGGGATGGCAGGGCACGTGCATTATGATTTCCCATTTACACTTGAGAACCTCCCCCTACACCAAGATCAAGCATTTTCCCACAACCTTAGCCCAAACACCTCCCGTCCATTTCCTCAACCTTATATCCCTCCACCAACACAAGAAGAATCAAGCCTCGTGTCTTTCCTTGAAAGTGCCATGTTTAACCAAGGCCAAATATTACAAAACTTGATGGTACCAATCACCGAGCCTACACCGAGGAGAGGGGATGAAGGAGAGGATATACCCACTTTTATGGTTGAGACCACCATCTCATCGGCTACCATAGACACATCTCATGCCGATACCCCATTTTTCCAACACTACCACTTGGATGACGAAGAATTTTTTGATGATGATAGTGAGGATGGGGTAATTTCTATAGGATCTGTGGGAGTGACTTCTCATCTTGATTTGGATACCCCACATGAGTCATACGAGAGCACCGAGGAGACTACAGAGCTTTTGCATACCGACGAGGAGGATGTGCGTGAGGACGAAGACACCACGACCACATACGAGTGGTCCACTCCACATCCACCTCCATAGCCATCTCTGTCACCGCTTTTTCCTTGGTCTGTGGTCAACCACGACGATGTCATTCAGGACATCGGACAGATGGTGGAGCATGAGCATATCGTCGAGGAGGATGTGCATGAGGGTTTGGATACGATGGGCCACTTCATGGAGCCCGAGTCACATCTACCTCTACCGTCACTCTCCATTTCTTCTGCGGCTGAGCATCTACATGAGCATATTGCCCCTATTCAGGGAGATTTTCATACTCACTCTCACTCCACATTTAAGTCTCGCTTTTCACGTCCTATTTCTTTAGACTTATATGTTTTTGACACACCATATCTCTCGCAGGACACATGATCTACTTCCCTTGAGGTATGCTGCGGTGCATCACCACCTGGAGAGCCACTTCTCTTAGAGAGCGAGGATTTGGTCGTCACTAGTACAGAGGATTTCGACCCATTCTCAGGGAGTATTCGTCACCCCTTTATTATTTTAACATCTTATATTGACGATTATCTCTAGGATACATTTATTTTGGGAAATAATTTCTTGCCATGGACTAATGCACCTCGTCCTTTGCAGGTCACATGTGGACACCTACTAAGGATACTTGTGTTAGTTCTTGAGTTCAAGACTACCATTGTTTTGATGATGATCAATACATTATGTTAGTGTGCTAATCAATCTTATGTTTTAGTCTCAGTTTATCTTAATGATTATATGTTGATGAGACAAAGCATAAGGCTTAGAGGATATTACAAGGGATATCTTAAAGACCTCCAAGAGTGATGGTGTGCTCAAGCTTGGATGAAGTCATGTAGATCATCTAATGAAGCCAAAGCTTGGAGCATGATGATGGATGGACATCTAGAGAAGCATTGTCAAAGCTTGGAGCTTGATGAAGGGAAGCTCATCAAGGAGTGTCAAAGCTTGGAGATGATGGAGAGCTTCAAGGTATAGTGAGCTTGAAGACTTAGACTCTAGGAGATGCAATTTGTAATCCATGTAATTTCATTTACTTGCATTTCTCTTTTGTGAGTCTAGGATTATTGTAATGCCTTGATAGATGGTCATACTCTCATGCATATGCTTTTAACCATCTTAGTGAGCCTTAGGATTGTCATAGAATCCAACCCAATAGGTTCATCTTGCCCAAAGACTCATTTGGAGTCTATGGCTCTCCTACAGTCGCCTGCTGAAGGTTTTACAACCGATTGGGTGATTTTCAGTCGCCTGTCGAGCCTTCTACAGTTGACTGTGATTCACAGCTCAAGTTATCTTTTCTATTGACTCATCTTGAGATTTTCGCATCAGTCGACTGATGTTCAATTTACAGTCGCCTGTACTCTTACAGTCGCCTGTGAATTGGTCAACAGTCGCCTGTGCGCTTCTTGTATTTTCTGGGCTTCATCCCAATTTGCAAGACAGTCGCCTATTGCTGTTTTTAAAGTCGCATGTATATTTACAGCCGCCCGTGAAATGGCAATCAGTCGTCTGAAAGGCGTAAGTGCGAAATATGCATCTCTCTCTGTCTTTTCTCCATCTTATATAGCAGTCGACTGATGAAGGTATTACAGTCGCCTGACTATAAGATAGTCGACTGTATTATTGACATCAGTCGCCCGTATGCTTATCTGGAGAAAGAGTGCAGCTCTCTGTTTTATTCCATCCCCGGCAGCAGCCGCCTGCTGAAGGTTTTACAGGCGCCTGTCCCGTTCTCAGCCGACTGTATTGTCTTCGTCAGTCGACTGTCCTGGCTCAGATTATCGCCATTGGGATATTTTCTATCCGTTAATCAGTCGACTGTCTAATGATCATCAGTCGACTGTTCTTGCCGTATACTGCAAAAATCTAGTCGTTGCAGATTTCTTCCCCTTGGGTTTTTGGCTGTGTTTATAGGCTCTTCTTGGCTTCCTATATATATGGATTGGCTAAGTTCATTTAGAACTCTTGAAAGGGTTAGGAAATCATAGAAGATCATTTAATCTCTTCTCTAAGCCACTCCTCCCCCATTCCCTCATTAGAGCTTCAATCTTAAGCTATAGCATCTAAGCTCTAGGGAATTTCTCCAAGGGATTTCAATCTCATTCCTTTCTTTGAGATCATCTTTCTTCTCTTCATTTCATACACTCAAGTGAGAAGTGTTAGGATTCATTCCTAGAAGAGAGAAAGATCATCAAGTGCAATCAAAGCTAATCTCAAGCACTTCGTCATTCACTTGCATGGCTTCTTCTTCACATTGGTAAGATCATATCAAGGCATAGGTAAGTGTTGTTTCGTTTTGTTTTTGTTTTGAAACCCTAATTCTCTTTGTGGGAATTAGTTACTCTCTTTGTGGGAGTTTGGTTCTTTCTGTGTGAAAGAACAAATCCTCTGTGTGAGGTCTCTTTGTGTGAGAGTGGGGATATCTCTTTGTGGGAATCCTAGATCCTCTATGTGAGGTATCCCTTTGTGGGATTTTGTATTCACTTCTCTGTGTGCGAATATAGTGAATACTGGTGTGGCTGGACGTACCCAAGATTTGGGGAACCAGGGTAAAATTTCTGTGTTTGCGATTGTTGTTGTTGAGCACTCTGTTTAATTTCCGCTGCTTATTGTGCTTTAATTTTAGTAAATTTTAATTAAGCACTTTTCTTGCTATTACACTATTCACCCCCCTCTAGTGTGTGTGCAGCCCCACATGGTCCCTTACAGTTGGTATCAAAGCCTTGGTTTGGTGGCTTTTACAAGCATGACTTCTAAGTCTCAACAACCCCTCTTCCTTGCTCCCATCTTCAAAGGCAAACACTTCTCAAAATGGAGGAAGAACATGTTCTATTTGCTTGATGTGCAAGAGGAGTCCTTAATTACTTCGGATGCCAAAGAGTTGAATGCATTGCTTCATGCTCTCTCTTCGAAAATTGCTAAGAAAGAGAAGGAGTTCGACACGGCCAAGAAGATATGGTATTATCTTGATGAAAAGTATGGTGGAGAGGAATCGTGCGATGATGAGAGCATCGTTGGTAATGATGTATCTCGTAACTCTCTCGTTCAACATAGTGATTTTATTGAAAATTGTAATGCGTTGTTTATGAACTCTCCCAAAGCGAATAATAACAAGCTTGAGAGAGATGCACGCACGCACACTTTATTATCATCCAAACCTTGTGATGATACACAAACTATTGTATTTAATCAAGAAAAGATTACTCTTAATTCAAGTGTATGCATGTTGAGCAAAGAGAATGAGTCTCTTAAAGCTCAAGTAGTGTATGTTAATGAATTTCATAGATCTTTAAAGGAGAGTGCATTTGCTACTCATAAAGAGGAAATTCATTGTTTGCATGCCGAGAAAGAAGGATTTCTTTCTCAATTAAGTGCCTTGAGAGTTGAGAATGCTTCTCTCAAACTCCAAATGGAGAAGATGCACTCAGATAGTGATTACAACATTTTGAGAGATGAGACATTGGCTCTCAAGTCAAAATGTTGTGAGCTTAGCTCATGTCTATCCAAGAGGGATGACAACATTTCTTCACTTTTGAAGAAATGTGAGCTATTGTCTACTCAAATTGAAATTTTCAAATTGAGTAAGAACACGATTTTGGGATCCTCTTCATTGAAGGTGAACAAACCAAGCACGTCTCTTAGAAGCACCCAAATAAATTTTATGTGGGAGAATTCTAATGAGAAATTCACATCCAACTCTTTTGGCATAAAATCAACTATTATTTCTAAGCCAAAGAGAAATCATGCATTTTTGTTTTCCGGTCTTGCATATATTAAGAAGCCTATTCAAAAACATGTTGATGTGAATGCTTCTTCTTTGAATGATATGCATGATGTTTCTACTCGTAGGAAATCTTATTATTGCTTGCATGCGAAAATTGATGCTAAATATTTGCATGTTTCACATGTTCATATGCATGGTAGAATTGCTTGTGTGAATGCATCTAATGATAGATCTCATGTTTCACACACGGGGCACGCCAATGTTTTTGTTCCACCTCATAAGCGTGCATCCTCACCTCCTACTCATGCCTTGACCAAACCACTTCTTAAGAATCCCAAATCACTTTCTTTATGGATTCCTAAGAATGTTTCTAGCTTGATAGGAATTTGTATATAGATTCATATGTTCGTAATGTTATTTTTTCATATGACTATATACGGAAACCAAACTCCACTTTTGTTTGGTTTCCAACTTGCTAGCTCACTCACATTGTTATTCATTGCTTGGGTACCATGCTTGTAAGTTTACATTTTGTACCCACATTTTTGTGAGTGTGTCCATTACTCCCATGTTTGCATGTTTTGTATGATTATGGGGGAGTATGGAATTTTTGCTTGCTAGCATTATTTTTCCATTCATATGTCACATTGAATTTCATTCATATTATGTTTGTGCATATGGGAAGGTTATTTCTCTTGCCCTTGGTTTTCATATTTGGCTGTTACCCATCTTTTTGATATGCCAATGGGGGAGAGAAATAGGTTATGTAAAAATATATCTTGTGCTTGTTTATGCATTATTATCAATTGGTATGTTTTTGCACAACAACCATCAATATGATTTATGCTTTGCATGTTTATATTTAATGCACATTTGCATATTGATTGGGGGAGTTTGTTAGCACACATTATTTATTTCAATGTTTATTATATTTTGACATAATGTATTGTCATCATCAAAAAGGGGGAGATTGTTAGTTCTTGAGTTCAAGACTAACATTGTTTTGATGATGATCAGTACATTATGTTAGTGTGCTAATCAATCTTATGTTTCAGTCTCAGTTTATCTTAATGATTATATGTTGATGAGACAAAGCATAAGGCTTGGAGGATATTACAAGGGATATCTTAAAGACCTCCAAGAGTGATGGTGTGCTCAAGCTTGGATGAAGTCATGTAGATCATCTAATGAAGCCAAAGCTTGGAGCATGATGATGGATGGACATCTAGAGAAGCATTGTCAAAGCTTGGGGCTTGATGAAGGGAAGCTCATCAAGGAGTGCCAAAGCTTGGAGATGATGGAGAGCATCAAGGTATAGTGAGCTTGAAGACTTAGACTCTAGGAGATGCAATTTGTAATCCATGTAATTTCATTTACTTGCATTTCTCTTTTTTGAGTCTAGGATTATTGTAATGCCTTGATAGATGGTCATACTCTCATACATATGCTTTTAACCATCTTAGTGAGCCTTAGGATTGTCATAGAATCCAACCCAATAGGTTCATCTTGCCTAAAGACTCATTTGGAGTCTCTGGCTCTCCTGCAGTCGCCTGCTGAAGGTTTTATAGTCGATTTGGTGATTTTCAGTCGCCTGTCGAGCCTTCTACAGTCGACTGTGATTCACAGCTCAAGTCATCTTTTCTATTGACTCATCTTGAGATTTTCGCATTCAGTCGACTGATGTTCAATTTACAGTGGCCTGTACTCTTACAATCGCCTGTGAATTGGTCGACAGTCACCTGTGCGCTTCTTGCATTTCTGGGCTTCATCCCAATTTGCAAGACAATCGACTGTTGCTATTTTTACAGTCGCCTGTATATTTACAGCCGCCCGTGAAATGGCAATCAGTCGTCTGAAAGGCGTAAGTGCGAAATATGCATCTCTCTCTGTCTTTTCTCCATCTTATACAGCAATCGACTGATGAAGGTATTGCAGTCGCCAGACTATAAGATAGTCGACTGTATTATTGACATCAGTCGCCTGTATGCTTATCTGGAGAAAGAGTGCAGCTCTCTGTTTTATTCCATCCCCTGCAGCAGCCGCCTGCTGAAGGTTTTACAGGCGCCTGTCCCGTTCTCAGTCGACTGTATTGTCTTCATCAGTCGACTGTCCTGGCTCAGATTATAGCCGTTGGGATATTTTCTATCCGTTGATCAGTCGACTGTCTAATGATCATCAGTCGACTGTTCTTGTCGTATACTGCAAAAATCTAGTCGTTGCAGATTTCTTCCCTTTGGGTTTTTGGCTGTGTTTATAGGCTCTTCTTGGCTTCCTATATATATGGATTGGCTAAGTTCATTTAGAACTCTTGAAAGGTTGAGGAAATCATAGAAGATCATTTAATCTCTTCTCTAAGCCACTCCTCCCCCATTCCCTCATTAGAGCTTCAATCTTAAGCTATAGCATCTAAGCTCTAGGAAATTTCTCCAAGGGATTTCAATCTCATTCTTTTCTTGGAGATCATCTTTCTTCTCTTCATTTCATACACTCAAGTGAGAAGTGTTAGGATTCATTCCTAGAAGAGAGAAAGATCATCAAGTGTAATCAAAGCTAATCTCAAGTACTTGGTCATTCACTTGCATGCCTTCTTCTTCACATTGGTGAGATCATATCAAGGCATAGGTAAGTGTTGTTTCATTTTGTTTTTGTTTCGAAACCCTAATTCTCTTTGTGGGAATTAGTTACTCTCTTTGTGGGAATTAGTTACTCTCTTTGTGGGAGTTTGGTTCTTTCTGTGTGAAAGAACAAATCCTCTGTGTGAGGTCTCTTTGTGTGAGAGTGAGGATATCTCTTTGTGGGAATCCTATATCCTCTATGTGAGGTATCCCTTTGTGGGATTTTGTATTCACTTCTCTGTGTGGGAATATAGTGAATATTGGTGTGGCTGGACGTACCCAAGTACTCTGTTTTTGCGATTGTTATTGTTGAGCACTCTGTTTAATTTCCGCTGCTTATTGTGCTTTAATTTTAGTAACTTTTAATTAAGCACTTTGCTTGCTATTACACTATTAACCCCCCCTCTAGTGTGTGTGTAGCCCCACAGGGTCCCTTACAGTTGGTATCAAAGCCTTGGTTTGGTGGCCTTTGCAAGCATGACTTCTAAGTCTCAACAACCCCTCTTCCTTGCTCCCGTCTTCAAAGGCAGACACTTCTCAAAATGGAGGAAGAATATGTTCTATTTGCTTGATGTGCAAGAGGAGTCCTTAATTACTTCGGATGCCGAAGAGTTGAATGCATTGCTTCATTCTCTCTCTTCGAAAATTGCTAAGAAAGTGAAGGAGTTCGACACGGCCAAGAAGATATGGTATTATCTTGATGAAAATTATGATGGAGAGGAATCGTGCGATGATGAGAGCATCGTGGGTAATCATGTATCTCGTAACTCTCTCGTTCAACGTAGTGATTTTATTGAAAATTGTAATGCGTTGTTTATGAACTCTCCCAAAGCGAATAATAACAAGCTTGAGAGAGATGCACGCACGCACACTTTATTATCATCCAAACCTTGTGATGATACACAATCTATTGTATTTGATCAAGAAAAGATTACTCTTGATTCAAGTGTAAGCATGTTGAGCAAAGAGAATGAGTCTCTTAAAGCTCAAGTAGTGTATGTCAATGAATTTCATAGATCTTTAACGGAGAGTGCATTTGCTACTCATAAAGATGAAATTCATTGTTTGCATGCCGAGAAAGAAGGATTTCTTTCTCAATTGAGTGCCTTGAGAGATGAGAATGCTTCTCTCAAACTCCAAATTGAGAAGATGCACTCGGATAGTGATTACAACATTTTGAGAGATGAGACATTGGCTCTCAAGTCAAAATGTTGCGAGCTTAGCTCATGTCTATCCAAGAGGGCTGACAACATTTCTTCACTTTTGAAGAAGTGAAGAAATGTGAGCTATTGTCTACTCAAATTGAAAATTTCAAATTGAGTAAGAACACGGTTTTGGGATCCTCTTCATTGAAGGTGAACAAACCAAGCTCGTCTCTTAGACGCACCCAAATAAATTTTATGTGGGAGAATTCTAATGAGAAAGTCACATCCAACTCTTTTGGTCTAAAATCAACTATTATTTCTAAGCCAAAGAGAAATCATGCATTTTTGTATTCCGGTCTTGCATATATTAAGAAGCCTATTCAAAAACATGTTGATGTGAATGCTTCTTCTTTGAATGATATGCATGATGTTTCTACCCATAAGAAATCTTATTATTGCTTGCATGCTAAAATTGATGCTAAATCTTTGCATGTTTCACATGTTCCTATGCATGGTAGAATTGCTTGTGTGAATGCATCTAATGATAGATCTCATGTTTCACACACGGGGCACGCCAATGTTTTTGTTCCACCTCATAAGCGTGCATCCTCACCTCCTACTCATGCCTTGACCAAACCTCTTCTTAAGAATCCCAAATCACTTTCTTTGTGGATTCCTAAGAATGTTTCTAGGCTTGATAGGAATTTGTATATAGATTCATATGTTCGTAATGTTATTTTTTCATATGACTATATACGGAAACCAAACTCCACTTTTGTTTGGTTTCCAACTTGCTAGCTCACTCACATTGTTATTCATTGCTTGGGTACCATGCTTGTATGTTTACATTTTGTACCCACATTTTTGTGAGTGTGTCCATTACTCCCATGTTTGCATGTTTTGTATGATTATGGGGGAGTATGGAATTTTTGCTTGCTAGCATTATTTTTCCATTCATATGTCACATTGAATTTCATTCATATTATGTTTGTGCATATGGGAAGGTTATTTCTCTTGCCCTTGGTTTTCATATTTGGCTGTTATCCATCTTTTTGATATGCCAATGGGGGAGAGAAATAGGTTATGTAAAAATATACATTGTGCTTGTTTATGCATTATTATCAATTGGTATGTTTTTGCACAACAACCATCAATATGATTTGTGCTTTGCATGTTTATATTTAATGCACATTTGCATATTGATTGGGGGAGTTTGACAACACACATTGTTTATATCAATGTTTATTATATTTTGACATAATGGATTGTCATCATCAAAAAGGGGGAGATTGTTAGTTCTTGAGTTCAAGACTAACATTGTTTTGATGATGATCAGTACATTATGTTAGTGTGCTAATCAATCTTATGTTTTAGTCTCAGTTTATCTTAATGATTATATGTTGATGAGACAAAGCATAAGGCTTGGAGGATATTACAAGGGATATCTTAAAGACCTCCAAGAGTGATGGTGTGCTCAAGCTTGGATGAAGTCATGTAGATCATCTAATGAAGCCAAAGCTTGGAGCATGATGATTGATGGACATCTAGAGAAGCATTGTCAAAGCTTGGAGCTTGATGAAGGGAAGCTCATCAAGGAGTGCCAAAGCTTGGAGATGATGGAGAGCTTCAAGGTATAGTGAGCTTGAAGACTTAGACTCTAGGAGATGCAATTTGTAATCCATGTAATTTCATTTACTTGCATTTCTCTTTTTTGAGTCTAGGATTATTGTAATGCCTTGATAGATGGTCATACTCTCATGCATATGCTTTTAACCATCTTTGTGAGCCTTAGGATTGTCATAGAATCCAACCCAATAGGTTCATCTTGCCCAAAGACTCATTTGGAGTCTATGGCTCTCCTACAGTCGCCTGCTGAAGGTTTTACAGTCGATTGGGTGATTTTCAGTCGCCTGTCGAGCCTTCTACAATCGACTGTGATTCACAGCTCAAGTCATCTTTTCTATTGACTCATCTTGAGATTTTTGCATCAGTCGACTGATGTTCAATTTACAGTCGCCTATACCCTTACAGTCGCCTGTGAATTGGTCGACAGTCGCCTGGGCGCTTCTTGCATTTTCTGGGCTTCATCTCAATTTGCAAGACAGTCGCATGTTGCTGTTTTTACAGTCGCCTGTATATTTACAGTCGCCTGTGAAATGGCAATCAGTCGTCTGAAAGGCGTAAGTGCGAAATATGCATCTCTCTCTGTCTTTTCTCCATCTTATAGAGTAGTCGACTGATGAAGGTATTACAGTCGCCTGACTATAAGATAGTCGACTGTATTATTGATATCAGTCGCATGTATGCTTATCTGGAGAAAGAGTGCAGCTCTCTGTTTTATTCCAACCCATGCAGCAGTCGCCTGCTGAAGGTTTTACAGGCGCCTGTCCTGTTCTCAGTCGACTATATTGTCTTTGTCAGTCGACTGTCCTGGCTCAGATTATAGCCGTTGGGATATTTTATATCCGTTGATCAGTCGACTGTCTAACGATCATCAGTCGACTGTTCTTGCCGTATACTGCCAAAATCTAGTCGTTGCAGATTTCTTTTCTTTGGGGTTTTGGCTGTGTTTATAGGCTCTTCTTGGCTTCCTATATATAGGGTTTGGCTAAGTTCATTTAGAACTCTTGAAAGGGTTAGGAAATCATAGAAGATCATTTAATCTCTTCTCTAAGCCACTCCTCCCCCATTCCCTCATTAGAGCTTCAATCTTATGCTATAGCATCTAAGCTCTAGGGAATTTCTCCAAGGGATTTCAATCTCATTCCTTTCTTGGAGATCATCTTTCTTCTCTTCATTTAATACACTCAAGTGAGAAGTGTTAGGATTCATTCCTAGAAGAGAGAAAGATCATCAAGTGCAATCAAAGCTAAACTCAAGCACTTGGTCATTCACTAGCATGCCTTCTTCTTCACATTGATAAGATCATATCAAGGCATAGGTAAGTGTTGTTTCGTTTTGTTTTTGTTTCGAAACCCTAATTCTCTTTGTGGGAATTAGTTACTCTCTTTGTGGGAGTTACTCTCTTTGTGGGAGTTTGGTTCTTTCTGTGTGAAAGAACAAATCCTCTGTGTGAGGTCTCTTTGTGTGAGAGTGATGATATCTCTTTGTGGGAATCCTAAATCCTCTGTGTGAGGTATCCCTTTGTGGGATTTTATATTCACTTCTCTGTGTGGGAATATAGTGAATACTGGTGTGGCTGGACGTACCCAAGTTTTAGGGAACCAGGGTAAAATCTCTGTGTTTGCGATTGTTGTTGTTGAGCACTCTATTTAATTTCCGCTGCTTATTGTGCTTTAATTTTAGTTACTTTTAATTAAGCACTTTGCTTGCTATTACACTATTCACCCCCCTCTAGTGTGTGTGTGTGGCCCTGCAGGGTCACTTACAGCTTGGAGGTGCATTGCTTGGGTCCATTGGCACACGTGGCACAGCGCTTCTGGCGGAGCCACAGAAGGAGCAGTTAGAGCAGCTACCTACCCACTCCAGATTCTGGATCCGCCTATGCTCAGTTGTATCCTAATCTAGTAGTGAAAAAATTTACCGCTTTCTAGTTTAGATTAGAATAATCTCGTCTCCTCTCATTAGCGAGGGGAGCGTATCTAGGGTTTGCTTTTGCATCATAATAACCCATCATGTCGTGTCCTTCCATCATTTCACCCCAATCATCCTATCCTTGTTCTTTTGGCATTTTCCTTGGCACCATTATTATTTTTCTCCATGAGACCACTACCACCTCCAAAGGGTGGTGATGCCTGTTTTGCCTATTGTTCACTCTCACCTTTATCTTTTTATGCCCAATATCAGATTTTCATATCTTTTGGGGATAGCTTATATTAGCTTGGGGGAGAGTATCACCCATAGTCATTTTTTGTTATTTTTGATGCATTTCCCCTCACATTTTATCTTTGCCCTCTCATGAGTGTTCTTATTGCATTGAGGGCAATGCAAGATTTTGCTTGGTGGAGTTGCATTTCAGGCATGTTTCCTTTGTTTTCTTCCATTTTTCACCTTTTTCATGCATCAAAAATTTTTCTTTTCATTTTTATGCATCATTCCCATCATGCATTTTTCTTTCTCCATTTCGTTATTGCCTCTTTCTAGAGATGAACCCTCAATGATATCTTTCCACTCATGCTTCACTTTTCGCATTTGAGCACCCTTTATCCATCACGCTATTTCTTTGATTATTCAATGCTCATATATGTGTTTTGCCATCTATTGGGTTTATTTGCTATATTTCGAGATTGTTGGTTGTGATTGTGTTTAAGGCATGCTTCTAGCTATATATCATATTTTAATATGCCCCTCTATTTGAAGTTCCTAGATTTTCACGCTTCATTTCTAAGAAACAGTTATTTTACCATCCTACCCCCTGCTTCTAACTCTTGCATGAAATACTATATGTATACTCTTATCGCATGTGTTAGCTACCTTTCAACGAGATTAGGATAACCACACCCTTGTCCCGTGCTTTAATTCATGAGGATTTTCTTGCATTGCTTGGATTTCTCAAAAGTTCTCTTTTGTTTTACTTTGTACATTCCCCCTCGTCGTGCATCGTTCTCCCATTTGGGGGAGTGCACACTTTTGTACATATTTTTGCATAATGGTCCTTCGGGGTTCTTCGTAATCCGACGCCCTAAAGCCATCTGGCTTGGGATGCGTAGGCCGCCCTTGCATTCTATTGTGATTCCGCAAGTTTGCAAGACAAAAATATTAAAATCAAAAACAACAAAAACTACCCCAAAACCAAAAATATGTATATATGCCACATTCTCACCTTTTCCCTCGCTCTCCACATATCCTATATTTGAGAGCATCATTGTATATAGGGAAGGCGAGAGTTTGTACAAAGTGATCTTTCCACATCTTCTCCATCTCCTTTTTGAAAATACAAGCAAGGCAAGAAAGTGTTTCGAAAATCGAAAACGACAAGTGTGTGTGGTGATTTCTTACATCCTAGAGATCGATAGTTATTCCCATGATTCATATCTATTCTTTCTTACTTCTTCATGAATGTATGGGTATCTCGTATTCACCGTTTGGAGGATTTGATATGAATTTTGAGCTTCCTCATATTTGGGTATATTATTTACTATAACATGCTATGATAGCTATGCCTTTGCCAATGTCACGCCTCTATCTCTTTTGAGCTCTATTGATATGAACCCATGATGCTATATTATGAGATTGAATTCTTGATTTAGATCGTGATATGCTTTACTCTTGTGCTTAATTGTGTTAGTGATTACATTTGTGGTTTGGAGAGGGTGATCTAGGATTCTTCGTTTTCCTTTCTTGCTCTCGCACCCGAACTTCATTCCAACTCGTCTTCCTCGGGATGAGGAAGAGTTTAGCTTGGGGGATTTTGACGCGTGTTCATATTTCACCTTTTGCACATGCTCTTTACCATGCTTTCACATGCATTTCATCTCATTCCATGTTATATAAATCACATTTTGGTTCATATTGACTATTGGGTGTATTGCTTGTATTTCAGGTAGATATCGGCATTTCGGGGCCTTCCGGAGTCAACCTTGCATGTCGGGACCAAAGCGCGCATATACAGCAAAGATCCAATGGCTAAAGAGAAGGATTTGAAGATTTGGATCTTCAACCGATCGAGTGTACAGACCCACCCGATCGGTTCGTGCACATATATCTGACCCAGCCAGGAGCTGAAGAGAAGAGCAGCTCACCCGATCGGTTCAGTGATCGGGTGAGATCGACAGAGCTCTCTATTTTTTGTGCCAAAGCCACCCGATCGGTTGACTTCTCAACCGATCGGTTCATCCCCCCGGGTCATTTTGGGGAAGAATCCACCCGATCGGTTGACACTTCAACCGATCGGGTGGCCTTTTCTTCCCCTTTTGCGCACTGCTGCTCATTCATTGAAGATCTGCTATCATTCTAGTGGGAGTTTGGGTGATCTCTTATTTTTCTACGTCGGCATCGTCGTTAGCTTTCCAACGATATGTCGCATGCCCAAATCCGATTTTTCTACATTTTTCTGGAATTTTCTGAGCGCAGCCGGGTGCTGAAATTGGAAGATGTCTGGATTTGCATTTAACCCGATTGGTTGGGTGTCTGGGTGGCCGACCGGTTGAGCCAATTTTCAGCAGTTTAGTCTCTGTTTATTTCCAACCGATAGTTCACCCGATCGGTTGGGCCTGTTTTAGCAGTTTTATTGGGTTTTTGGACCCGAACTATTAAGGGTTTGTGGGGGCTTATTTATATGAGCTTGTGCACGACTTGTGGGAGTTCCTCCCCCATTTTTCAAGAATTTTTCCTCCCCTTTCTTGGGAGCTTTAGGCTAGGTTAGATTAGGTTTTCTACTTCAATAAATCTAGTAAAGGATTGGTGATTCAATTGCATGATAAGTATCTTTTCTCTCATTTTCATTGTTTTGTGTTAATTTCATTTTTCTTGATGATGAATGTTTGTTTGGATTTATTGATTTCTATCATGTTCTTGATCATTGAGTAGTTCTTGATAAATCCTAATATGGGTTAGAGTAGGATTGATGCTTGGGATTTACATTTGACTTGATTGCATGGTATGTGTTCGATGGAATGTGTCAATGGGGATTTCTAGCAATCTGAGTCCAATTCGTACGACAACACACTAGTTGTGTTGGGGATTGGGGTCCGGTGTCTTGTCCAGTCAAGATCCGCTTTGATGTATTGCTAGAAATCATATTCGACCTATTTGGCCATTAGGGTTACGCCGGGGCGTTTTATTGTCATTGGCGGGAGAAAGACCGCCTCTAACCTTCGGGCCAAGGGGAAATAAAACTGGCGTTTCATCCCCTAGCCACAGCTCACGCCCCTTGCGTTGACATCGAGTCCTCGCGCGTGGGAATGGCTTGGATGAAATGTTGGGAGTTATCATTGTGGCCTTAATGCTCCTAGTTGCGGAAGGTGTTAATGGACATGGGAATGCCCACCATCCGGAACCAGGTAGACCTAGCGTACTGGGCATCGACCGGAATATCGGGCACATGGGACGCTAGGTACCCCCTTTTGGGGCAATGTCTCACCCTGGGTAAAGTCAAATGCCATGTGTCATGAGTGCCCTAGCCCGTGTTAGCTGGGATTATTTTCTTGTCTTTTTATTTCTTTCCTTTATTTCTACACTTCCACACATATCATCCGTGTAGCTCTCACGAAACCTAGGCAAGGCTAGTAGCCATTCAAGCCATCCACCTCCCTGAGTTCGATATACCCGCACCCTACACTAACTGTGCACTTGCAGTAAAACGACACCGCGCCCAAACCGTAAACAGGGCGCCGGTCAAGCACACACACATCATCATTTCAGTCTTAGGAAACCATTAGATCAATTTTCCTTAGACTCCAATTCATAATTCTCAAGAATGTGAATATTGTGATTTCAACAGTTAACTGCTAAAAGTTTTATAGTGGCCTGTCTGGAAACAGTCGATTGTGTTTTGTTCTTCAGTCGCCTGTTATGCACATACTTAATCGGTTGATTTTTGGGCTTTCTAAGCTTTAACTCTTTCAGGCGACTGCTGTACATTTCACAGGCACCTGTCCAAGAGACAGTCGACTGTGATTAGTTAATCAGTCGCCTGTCTATCTTCAGCCCAAGATCATTCTAAGTTTCATCTGGCCAATCGACTGATATTGTATTTACAGTCGCCTGTCCAAGGCACAGTCGACTATAAATGCTTCAACTTTCGCATGTCCATGATTCTTCTGCTGGACTTGCTCTTTGGAATATTTCTTATTCTAGTGCCTGTCGACTCATGTTGTATTTACAGTCGACTGTCCAATGGCACAGTCGACTATCAATGCTTCAACAATCGTCTGTCTTGAGCTTCTCTGCAGACTCAACTCTCTGGAAAATGTCAGGGTTTGTGACACTCGCCTGTAGAAGGAATTACAGTCACATGTTGTATTTACAGTCGACTGTCTTCTCTTCATCAGTCGATTGTCTTGTCTTCCCAGAGTTTTCTGAGATTTTCTCAACTTACCCAGTTTGTGACCAGTCGCTTGTAGAAGGAATTACAGTCTCCTGTTGGATTTACAGTCGAATGTCTTCTCTTCATCAGTCGACCATCCACGTGGTAAGTTACCGTTTGAATTCTCACCTACCATCTGACACAGTGCAGCAGTCGACTGTGTTTTGTTCAACAGTCGACTGTCGCGTGTGCAAATTCTATCTGTTGGGGTTTTCTCCACGGATTTCAAAGGGGCTTTTGAGAATTCTGTTTGGGGTTTTGAGAAAACTATAAAGCCAGCATATACTGTTCCATTGAGAGGTTACTCACTTGAGACTCATTTCCTCAAACATTCAAGCTTTCAATCTTCATTGATCTAAGCTCTCAAAATCCCAAAGCCCTACAATTCTTATCTTTCATTCTCTTGCTCTCCAACCTAGAACCAAAGAGAAATCTTCTAAGAATTTGGTGCAGTCAAGAGAAAGGGCTTTCCTCTCTTCCAAGAGAGAGATCAACACAGAACACACTCTCCTTCAAGTTCTACTTCAAGGTATATGTGATTGCAAGTGTTGTATTTCATATTTCATAACTTTCGCTATTTGCTTTACTCTCGGGTTGTGAGAGTGGTTTGCTTGCTCCCAAGTTGTGGGAGTCAAGGACATCGAGTGTACTTCGATTTCACTTGTAGGGTTGCTACAAGTGGGGTTTTAAGGAAGCCTCAAGTTAGGGTTCTAACTTGAGTATCCGGTTGATTACCGGGTGGAAGGGACGTAGGATTACCGGAAACAAGTCGGGAAGTGACTTGGGTAATCTGAACCCTTGAAACATCCTTGCATTTGCATTTGTTTCATTTTGGGTTTACACTTATTCCGCACTATTTGTTGGTTAGGAATTTAATTTGGTGCAACTATCTTTTTAAATTACATAAACACTATTCAACCCCCCTTTTAGTGTTTTCCTTATAGCCAGGGACCGTACAGAGGTGCGAGACTTCTTGAGCTTATGGGCAAGAGGAATCTATTCACTACCCCATGACTCATCTGAATCAGATAACGAAAAGGAAAGAGACTTAGCTCGTTTGGTGCGAGCTTTGGTCGGAGTAAGCTTGGGAGCCCTAACCTTCTGCTCTCTCGGTTTCCTAAGGGATATGGGTTTGGAGGAACCAGCCTTAGGAGCCAGCGAATGAAATTGACAAGAAACCGAAACCTAGGCGACGAAATCGAAACAAAAACGAGTGAAAGCGATACCTAGATGGAAGGAGGCGATGATGAACGACTCGATGAGGCTGACAGAATGGAGGAAGCTGGTCGAAGGGCTTGATTGACAGAGAAGATGATCAGAGGGGCTCTTTAACTGATCGATGGAAGTGGAGAAGTTATCGTAGGAGAGAGAAAAAGAAGTTTGAATCGACCATATAAGTCAAGATGCAAATTGATATGAACCGCTAGACTCTTTGATCATCTCTTGCTCAAACATTCAAGCTTTCATTTTGTTAAAGATCAAAGCTCTTAAAATCCTAAAGCCCTAGAAATCCTATCTTCAATCTCTTGCTCTTCAACCTAGAACCAAAGAGATATCTTCTAGGTAGTTGGTGCAGTCAAGAGAAAGTGCTTTCCTCTCTTCCGAGAGAGTCTTTCAACACACAATGCACTTATCCTTCAAGTTCTACTTCAAGTCATAGGTGATTGTAAGTGTTGCTTAATTTCATATTTCATAACTTTTGTTATTTGATTTACTCTCGGGTTGTGAGAGTGGTTTGCTTGCTCCCAAGTTTTGGGAGTCAAGGTCAATCGAGTGTATTTCGATTTCACTTGTAGGGTTGCTACAAGTGGGTTTTTAAGGAAACCTCAAGTTATGGTTCTAACTTGAGTATCTGGTGGTATCCTGGTGGAAAGGACGTAGGATTACTGGGAATAAGTCGGGAGTTGACTTGTAATCCGAACCCTTGAAACATCATTGTGTTTGCATTGTTTCATTTTTAGGGTTTATTTTCATTCCGCACTTATTGTTGGTTAGGAATTTAATTTGGTGTAATTATCATTTTAAATTGCATTAACACTATTCAACCCCCCTTTTAGTGTTTTCCTCATAGCCAGAGACCTTACAAAACGGTCATCTCCATGCTTGTGAATCAATAGTGATAGATGGTTTGCTACTACATTTTCAGACCCCCTTTTGTCTTTGATTTCTATATCGAATTCCTGGAGAAGGAGGATCCACCGTATCAGACATGGTTTTGCATCCTTTTTGCTCAGCAGATAGTTCAGCGCCGCATGATCCGTATGTATTATGACTTTGGACCGCAAAAGATTAAACCTGAACTTTTCGATGGAGTACACCACCGATTGTAGTTCTTTTTCTGTCGTGGTGTAATTCTTTTGCGCATCATCCAAAGTCTTGCTAGCGTAATAAATGGCATGAAGCTTTCCCTCTTTTCTTTGGCCAAGGACAACGCCAACTGCTTGGTCACTAGCATCACACATCAGTTCAAATGGTAGATTCCAATTCGGCAGTTGTATAATAGGAGCTGAGATGAGAGCTTCATTTAACCTGTTAAAAACTTGAAAACAAGTGTCAGAAAACACAAAAGGGGCATACTTCACAAGGAGCTCGGTGAGAGGGCGAGCAATGCTAGAAAAATCTTTTATAAAGCGACGGTAAATTACTGCATGTCCAAGGAAACCACAGATGCCCTTAAGATTGGTGGGTGCAGTAGATATTTGATGACTTCAACCTTAGCCTTATCAACTTCGATTCCCCTAGAGGAAACGACGTGGCCAAAGACTACACCCTCTGTTACCATGAAATAGCACTTTTCCCAATTTAAAGTCAAATTATTGGCATGGCATCGTTCTAAGACTTAGGTCAGATTGGCTAGGGAAGCTTCAAAGTCGGTGCCATAGACAGAAAAGTCATCCATGAAAACTTTTATGATATTCTCAATGAAGTCCGAGAAAATAGATGCATGCACCTTTGAAACGTCGCGGGTGTGTTACATAATCCAAATGGCATCCTTCGGTATGCGAAGGTGCAGTAAGGACAAGTGAACGTCGTTTTTTCCTGGTCCTCACGATGCAACGGGATTTGGAAGAATCTGGAATACCCATCAAAGTAGAAAAAATATTTATGCTTGGCAAGTCGCTCAAGCATCTGGTCAATGAAAGGGAGGGGGAAATGGTCTTTTCTTGTGGCCTTATTAAGTTTTCTATAGTCAATACATATTTGCCAGCCAGTGATAGTTCTAGTGGATGTGATTTCATTCTTATCGTTCCTAACAACGGTCATACCCCCTTTCTTGAGGATAACCTGAACGGGGCTAACCCATCTACTGTCGAAAATGGGATAGATAATGTCGGCTTCAAGACATTTCAATACCTCTTTTTTAACTACTTCCTTCATATTAGGGTTCAATCGTCGTTGAGGCTCAATGGAAGTAGATTCGTTATCTTCGAGGTGGATTCTATGGGTGCATACAGTTTCGATAATGCCTTTCAGGCCAGGAATGCTATACCATATCACCTTTCTATGGGCTCTGAGGGTTTTCAGTAGACTTTCTATTTGTGGCTCGGTTAGGGAGGCGCTAACAATGACGGGGTAGGTGGAGTTCTCCCCCTAGGAAGGCATATTTTAAATTAGCAGTAAGAGGTTTTAGTTCTACCTGAGGGGGCACTTCACCCCCGTCATCCTTTGACTATGATAAAGATGCATCTTCAATCGTTGGTTCGGCTACTATGAATTCCTCCTCGGCAGATTTGTATGATGAGCACGGCGATGGAGGTGCATCGTGATAGGCATCCGTGGAGTACATTTCCATAGGATTAGGTTCCATAGTACACCTGTCAACATTAAAGAAATTTTCAGTTGTGCCTATTTCATCAGGTGTAGAGTTAAGAGAGCTTACCTGCATAACGTCGCTATAGAATTACTCTGGCTCTACACACTCTTCGTGGATGAAATCTTTGCATGTCTCCATTTGGAGGATATTAGACTATAGAAGTGCAGAGCGTCTCCTTCGTACCGCACGTAGACTCCATCAGACATGGGGACTTCGTCCAAGAATTCTGCGTCCTTGAAGTTGCTTGCAATGAAGATTGAGAGTCCTTGAACCATAGGGTCCTCCGCAGGGAATCGGATTAAACCGTTGCTCCATACGTCGATTACAACGCTTTCCAAGATACCTAAGAATTGGGAGTCACTCGACGGTTCGTATGCCTTAGCTGGTGGAGTCTCAATAGCACAAAGATGCATCACGTCTCCCTCAAAGCTAATATGGACATCACTCTCAATAATATCTGTATCAGAAACGTTATTCATTATGTAATCTATGACCATTTGTTGGGACTCATCACCTGCCGTGTAGGTTCCTGATCCGATGAATCGAACTAAATCCATCAGTTCTCTTGCTGCACCTTCGGTCGTAGCTTCCACCATGTATGAGTCTTGAGGAACATATGTATGGTGTGGAGGAAAGCTAAACTCGTCTGAGTCGCTATCAGAGTCGTTGATCCAACACACTTGCATCTACATGATACCTGATTACTTTTAGAGAAAATTGACTGGAGGGGAGTGTTAGTAACAAGAGAAAAAGAATAAAAAATATGGGAAGATGAGAAGATGATAAGAGTAACTAACAATTTCTTAAATAAAGAAAATAACCCAAGTATAAACCGTTGCCTACCTGGTAACGGCGCCAAAAGCTTGTTCTATTGTTCTTTTCGGATTTTAACCCGAAAACTACCGCAAGTGCACGGTGCAAAGCTTTGTAATATAGTAAAATGACAAACCCACAGGGAGGCAGATGCTTATATAGCCTTGGGTTTTGTTCTGAATCCCAGAAAAGTGTCAGTTGGTGTACTCAGAAAGGTTGTCACGTTTATCTCTCAAATAGGATTACCGGCAATATAAAAGACTAGGGCAATATGAGTCACCACTAGATCGTCGAATGACAATGCTAAATTAGAATTCCGATGTTCAATTGGCTTTATTAGGGAGAGATTGTCGCATCAAAGATGTAAAACTTATGACCAACTACCGTTGTGCCACTCGTCTAACGTATCCTGTGTTTAGCCCCATCGTCGTGGATAGCCTCATACGTGATCCATGCATTATGATCGACAACTATTCTCAATCTCTACTCACACCACTGTCATGGATAGAGCTTTGTTCTGTGATTTTGTGGTTCTCATTGACGCTACTGTCGTAGTCATCAATCAGTAATATAAGACACCGGTGGAAACCATCAAAGTGCGTGCCACTATCGTGGTCACAAATCCTATTTGGAATCTCCTACAAACTTGGCTGGATCAACCAAAACACATCCCTTTTATACCAAAACAACATAAAAATCCTAACTTTACATTTAAATCCTAAGATCCTCGGGCTACTCCATTAGCCCTAGTTAAGACTACTCACATTTCATAGAAAGTTCAATGGAAGATTCGATAATAGCAATAGAATTCATGATCGTAACAGAAAACATCAAAACAAGCATAGAAAGATGAGAGATTGTTACCAAAACGTCGAAGATCAATAATGAAGTGTAGAGAATTAAGATCACAAGATTCCAATCAAAAGAAATTAATAAAAATCCAAACTTTGTCTTCAACAATAACGACGGCTCTCAAAACTCTCTAAGAAAACTCAAACTAAAATTAAAACTAAGGAAAATAAACTTCTCTCTAATCTAGGGTAAAAATTGTGCTTATATACAAAAGAGGTGGCCCCACAGAAAATCTGAAAATAGGGCATCTTAGGCCCACAAATTGATGGGCTGCGGTGCCCTACTCGGTCGAGTAGTGGCTCCGCTCGGTCGAGTAAGATACGCGGCTCCGCTTAACGTCTTCTTCAATTTTAGACAGATGCGCGCTACTCGGTCGAGTAGCACTCTGCTCGATCGAGCTACAGTAGGCTTGAAAAGTCTTCAAAATCATCGTATTGTTTGAACCGGGCTCGGTCGAGTAGATGCTCTACTCGGTCGAGTCGCCTTTCTTACTTGGTCGAGCTACAGTGGCTTGAGAAACCCTTGAAATCTTTGTGCTGTTTGGATCCTACTTTGTCGAGCAGTTTGTCTGCTCGATCGAGCAGTCTGGGGCTCTAAAGTCATGGCTAAGTGTTGGAAATATTTGCGATGGCTGATTTGATCTGATCGAGTGGCAGCACTGCTCGGTTGAGTAGTGTGTATCCAACTTGAATGGAGCACTATCTGATTCTGAGTGTCAGCTCGGTCGAGTGCTGAGCAGCACGACCGAGCTGCCTGGGAAAACAGACTTGCTCTTTTTGGCTTCTTCTCTCATTCGCTTCTCCTCCTCTCCTCCAATTTCCTTCGTCACTTCGCTAAACACCTATTAAACCTTGCCAATGATGCTCCTGGTGGCACAGATGTGTCCATGTCCTATAATAGCTCCAATTCGCTCCAAAGTTCCTGGAAATCCATAATTCTATACGAAACTCGAATATATTGTTAAACACACGATTATATATATATATATGTAAACTTTGGATGGAAAAAATGATAGGAAATGATGCTATAAAAGTAAGGAAAATATGGACATATCAATGCACTATTACATATGCATATCTTATTAAACTCGTTCGGATCCACTGCGCAATGAAGAGCATTCATTGCTTTGGCATTATTTACCTCAGCAGACTTCTTGATGGGAGTCCACTTGTCAAAATCTTCTTCGGTGGGTTCAACACACTCCTTATAGAGGGTTCTTCAAAGAGAAGAACACCTTAGGAATGTCTCCATCCGGTACTTCCAATAGCCGAAATTCGTGCCATTGAAATGCGGAGGACGAACCGTTGATTGTCCTTCGAAAACGGTAGAAGCACCATCACGATCATGATTGTTGTACAAATGAGGTTGAAGAACGTTGTTGTTGGTTGGATGCCATAGTGATGTGTCCATAATTTTGATACATTTACTGCATCATTTCATATCATACTCTCCATCCAAAGTTCATATTTTCATATATTATCGTGCTTCTAACGCTATATTTGAGTTTCATATAGATTTGTGGATTTTAAGGAACTTTGGAGCGAATCGGAGTAAGTATATGACACGGACACATCCGAGACGTTCGGAGCATCATTGGCTAGGTCACATAGGTGTTCGGCAAGGCAAGGAAGAAGATTGGAGGAGAGGAGGAGAAGCGAGTGAGAGTTGAGATCTTTAGGAACAATTGGAGTCTGTTTCCTAGGCTAATTTGTCGAGTCGATCAGCACTCGATCAAGCTGACACGAAGAAATCACAGCGAGAATGGACACTCCCCACTAAACCAAGCAGACAGTTAGCTCGACCGAGTTGCATCCAAACAGAGTGACTATTCTGAGCCATTCCTCAAGCATTGTAGCTCGACCGAGCAACAAAGCGTACTCGACCGAGCAGGCCATCTACTCGACCCGAGTTGACACCAAACAGAACAGTGTTTCGAGGAGAGTTCAGCACTATTATAGCTCGACCGAGTGGAGGGGCTACTCGACTGAGTAGCTCGGATCAGCCTAGAGCCAACGAAGCAGCAAAGCGGAGCCGCATGTCAGCTCGACCGAGCGGCACCGCTACTTGACTGAGTAAGGCACTACGGCCAGATTAGTTAGTGGGCCCAAGTGCCTAGATTTTCTGATTTTTGTGGGGTCCATACCCCTTGTATATAAGCATGATTTTAACCCTTTGTTAGAGAGAAACAATTTTCTCTAGTGTAGTTTTAGAGAAGAGAGTTCTTAGCCGTCGCTATTTTATAGAAGATAAAGTTCATATTTTTATTTGTCACTTTTTCTTGGAATCATGTGCCCTTAATTCTCTACGTGTGCTTGTTGATCTACGATGTTTTGGTAATGATCTTCTCTCTTTACATGCTTTATTTAAAGTCTTCGATTGCGATGTTGATCTCTCTAGCCTTTATCGAATTTTCTATTGTCATCTCTATGATCCACGAGTAGTCTTTTCTAGGGCTAATGGATTAGCCCTATGATCTTAGGAATTAGTTGTAAAGTTAGGATTTTTATGTTGTTTTGGTATAAAAGGGATGTAATTTGGTTGATCTAGCCAAGTTTGTAGGAGATTCCAAATAGAGTTCGTGACCACAATAGTGGCATGCACGTTGTGGACGGATATCATATGAACTTAATTAGGCAGTTAGTGAATTCAATCGGAGTTCGTGACCATGATAGTGGTGCGTGCTTTGATGGTCTCCACCGACATCTTATATCACTAATTGATGTCTACGATAGTAGTGTCAATAAGAGCCACCAATTCAAAGATTGAAGCCCTATCCACGATAGTGGCGTGAGTAGAGATTGAGAGTAGTTATCGATTTTAATACACGGATCACGTGTGAGGACATCCACGACGGTAGGGCTAAGCACGGGATACGTTAGACGAGTGGCACGACGATAGTTGGCCATGAGTTCTACATTTTAGATGCGACAATCTCTCCCTAATAAAGCCAATTCAACATAAGAATTCTAACCTAGCAATGACATCCGACGATCATAGTGGTGAGTCCTAATGCCCTAGTCTTTTTATATGGTTGATAATCTTGATAAGAGATATTTTGTGACAACCGATTTGAATACGCCTGCTGACATATTCTGAGATCTGAAAAATACCCAAGTTAATTAACATTACGTCCCTGTGGGTTTGACATCTTTCTATACTTCAAAGCCTGACACTGTGCACTTGAGGTAATTTCTGGGGTTAATTTAGGAACGCATCTAGCCCTTGGCACTGTTAGTGGGGATTTATCTCCGTGTGATTCGTGTCATAACTAGGTGGGGTTTGAGGTTAATTCTGGGTGCATCAAGCTTTTGGTGCCGTTGTCGGGGAGGTAACGGTTATTATTTGGGTTTATTTCTTTATTGAAGAATTTGTTAGCAATTATTACCATCTTCTATCTCTTCATATTTTAATTTTTTTTTCCTTTGCTAATGACGGGTTTTCTATGAATTTTTGCTTGTGCATGAACACTCGCCACAGGGGTTCTAACAGAGAATTATTATTTGACCCCAAGATTGAAAGGACAGCAAGAAGACTCAGAGATGAAAAGAGGAATCAGATTTTCATAGAACCAATGGCAGACGGCAATACTACTCCTCCACGTACTGGGTCCATTCGGGACCACATAAAGCCAAATCTATATAGTACATCTTCCATCTTGAGGCCACAGCTGGCGGCAGGAAGCTTTGAATTGAAGGCTGGCTTGATTAATCTGATGTAGCAAGACCCCATTCATGGCCACGCACATGAGAACCCCAACCATCATATAGACCACTTCTTGGCGAAGTGCGACACCTTCCAGGTCAAAGACGTGAGCGGCGATGCAATAAAGCTCAGATTATTTACATTCCCTGTGAGGGACAAGGCCTCTTTTTAGTTGAGGGCGCACCCTTCAAATACTTTCACAACTTGGGAACAATTGGCCCTGGCCTTCGTTAACAAGTTCTATCCACTGTCCAAAACGGTGAGGATCAGAGGGGCGATCACCAATTTTAAGCAACTCCCACAGGAGTCGTTATATGAAGCATGGGAAAGATTCAAGGATCTGCAGCACCAGTGCCCCCACCTTGGAGTCCCGGAGTGGGACCTTATTCAAAGTTTTTATAATGGGCTCAAGCCAGATACTAAGATGATCATCGACGTCTCTGCTCAAGGCGCTCTTTTGGACAAGCTACTTGAGGAGGCCATATCTTTGTTGGAACAAATAGCCTCCAACAACCAACAATGGAGCGATGAACACTCAACACTTAAGTGTCCCGATGTGAAGATCGCTACGCACCTAGATGGGAAACTCAAGACCCTCTACAAGTAGGTAGCAAGGATAGAACAGAGGTTGGATGCTATTCCTCTCGCTCCTAGAGCTCCGGTATATGCTACTCATGAAGACTACGCTGAGTAAGGGTACACCACAATAGAAGTGTCCTGCGAAGGAACAGATGTACCGGCGGAGCAAGTCCATTATAAGGGAGGAGAGGGGAGAAATCAATGGCAAAATCCGGCGGCGAGAAATCATCTCGGTTTTTCTTATAGCAACCCAAATGGAGAATTGCAACCTCCAACCCAACAAAGGCCATAACAAACTCCTCAGCAACAAGGGCTGCCGTCACAGCAACAACAGTATGGGTTTAGGCCATCTGGGCCTTATAGATTGTCAGGATATTACAATCACCCACCATAGCAACAATACACACCGTCGGCTCCAAAACCCAATTTAGAGGCGACCTTGGACACCTTTATGAGCGGGCAAGAAAAAATCATCGCCGAAAATTCAGCGCATTTTAGGAATCTAAACACCTCCATGGATGAACTGAAGGCCCAAATGTCCCAACTAATGAAGACTCAATGGAGATTGCCCTCACATCCTGAGCCAAATCCTAGGGGGCAAGCTAACGTGGTGGTTTCGATCACCACGGGGGGGGGGGGGGGGGAGGAAAGAGAAGCAACACTTCAATGGCACCGGTCTCTAAGAATGTGAGCCAAAATCAGCTATTCCCACTCAAGAGGAAGATATCACTACTATTTTAGCACCTATTACAGCCGAGGACGAGGAGAGATCTACAAAGGAGCCACATGCTATTGGAGAGAGGGAGGCTTTGCCGTCCACCTTGCCTACTACCACTATGGCACTGGCGGACGCTACTACTTTAGAACAACATGTTCCAAAGGATGCCGCTAAGCATAAGGAGAGCCGACCTCCACCTTCCTATCCTCAGAGACTAGCCATGGCGAAGCTAGAGAAAAATTATGCCAAGTTTATAGAGCTACTCAAGGGTATCCAATTGAATATCCCCCTTTTGGATGCGCTTACGGAGATCCCCACTTATGCCAAATTCTTGAAAGATCTAATAGCGAAGAAGCGCAAGCAAGAAGCGGTGAAGCTAGCGGATAATTTCACCACCATCATCAAGAATTCAATACCTATGAAGTTGCCGGATCCCGGAAGTTTCACGGTACCATGCTCCATAGGCGGCACCCATATTGACAGAGCTTTGTTTGATTTGGGGGCAAGCATTAGTTTGATGCCGCTCTCCATCTTCAAGAGGTTGAGTAAGGGAACAGAACTCGAGCCTACTGACATGAGCATCCAATTGGCATACCAATCTATTACTTACCCGATCGGTATTGCACGCGACATCATCCTACAAATACCAGGAGGACTATATGTGCTGGTAGACTTCGTGATTATGGACATGCCAGAGAACGGGAGTTCTCAGATTATTTTGGGACGTCCATTCATGACGACGGCCAGAGTCTTGATTGATGTCCGTGAGGGGACACTATCTATGAATGTTGGCAATATTGAGGTCGAGTTCCATCTCCAAAGGCAGATAAAGGAGCGCTTCCCACGCGAGGATGCAAGCTACTTGGAACTCCTAGAGGACGAGGTTACTGACGAATACACCATGGAGGAGATCTCTAAAGACCCCATGAGGACAAGTTAGACGACAACAGTGACATCGTACACAACAAGGCGTTGGCCGCTTACTTGCGAGTACTCGATGAGGAGCCATCGGATATACCATTGCTTGATCAACAAACAGAGGCTACACTCTATCAGTTGCTGACGGCCAACGAGGATTGGCGTGCCAACTTCCACCGCAAGGCCTCATTGGGAAGCATGACAGACGTATTTTGTATGCACCCAACATCAACAAGCGTCATTGAAAATTTTAAGGGAGTCAAGCTTACACCTTTAAACAAGCGCTTATCGGGAGGCAACCCGAAATTTTTATCTTTTTAGTTTTATTTCTTTCTTTTTGTTCTTAAATTCATTCAAAAACTAAAATAAAAACGTTTTTAATTCATTAGAAAATCATAAGATATAAAAATATAAAAATTTCTAAAGTGCCCTGACTAGTACAGGTAAGAAATAGAGAGAGCATGCCAAATGCTAAAACTTTGGAGAAGGAGCCGAGAAGAAACGACGAGGAGAGCCAAATCTAGCTTGGGAGACAACACAATGTCACTCGACTGAGCAGCTACCATGCTCGGTCGAGCAATAGTAAGCTAGAGGAAAGTGGCAAAACAGCACTCTGTTTCTAATTGGACTCAACCGAGTAGCTACCTTACTCGGTCGAGCTACAGTAGGAGTCCAAAAGTGCTGAAAGCATCGCTCTGGAAGTTTAACGGACTCGACTTAGTAGCTACCCTACTCGGTCGAGCTACAGTAGGAGTCCAAAAGTGCTAAAAAGGGCGCTATAGACGTTTAATGGACTCGAACAAGAAGCTACCCTACTCGGTCGAGCTACAGTGGGAGCAAGAAGAGCTGAAAATCACTACTCTGATTTAATTCAGCTCGACCGAGCTGAGTAAGTAGCTCGGTCGAGTAGCTGGGTGCTTCCTAGGGTTCAAATTTCAATTCTTTTTTCCTAAACTTTGGGCTCGACCGAGCAGCGACTAAAGGGAAAGGGGCCCGCATCCTAAACCGAGCCGAACTCGGTGCTTATTTAAACCCAAAACCCACTCGACCCCAACCCTAATCCAACTCAAACCCAGTGCCCAAGCTCCCATCTTTCGACCAAACCGTCGATGCTCGTTCCGATCACGCGGATCGGAGCACCGCCGCACCTGCCACCCGAGCGCCGCCCTCTGCATAGCTCGGTCCAACCCCCTCTCTCATCTCCACCCATCATCTTCATTTCTCTCTCTCTCTCCAGATCTCTCTGTCCCCCCTCCATTTCTCCTCAATTCGAACCCTATACCTAATATTTTCTATTTTAGAACCCCAAACCCCATTTAATTTCTTAATTACCTACTAATATCATCTTTATTATTCATTGCATGTACTATTGGAGCTCTTCGATGAGAAGCTAGGGTTTGGGATAGCTTGGGGGATTTTCACCTTCGAGGCATCCCACGCGTACTTTCACATTTCCTTTTATCGTAACTCTCGATTTCAGTGTACTCCTTCCACTTTTACTTTATATTACCGTATATCGTGTTCTCGTAGCTTAGCTGCACCACACTCACACGATGCCACCTAGGTTGCGACCTAAAGAAGAGGAAGGCCGCCGACCCCGGCTCCTCCTCTTCTCGGCCGTCGCGCCGTCGCCACCGTTCACCATCACCTGAGGAGCACTCAGACACCTCCACATCCTCACCCTCACCCACACGATCCCCATCCCCCATACCCTTAGCGATAGAGGCCCCATGCACTTCCACCGCTCCCATTCCCATTACCGCTCCTCCTCCTCCACCTGTACATTGATATGCTCCTATTTTACATGATTTATCGCATATTTTCATGACACATTTCACCCTCCAAATCTCCATTTTATACGATTTTACGCTATTATCTGGAACAATATGACTTTCGAAGCATTTATGCCCATTTCAGAGATTTAGAGCGATATTGGAGCAATTTGGAGTCAATAAGACGATCGGTGACGTGAGAGCACCAAGAAGACTCATGATGACATGCTTGAGGTGCCAAAGAAGAAGACTAGAGGAAGAAATGAGGAAGTGAAAAAGAAAGGAGAAGCCAAGAAGCAACCGAGCCAGTTTCCCAGGCTACTCGACCGAGTAGCAATAGCTACTCGGCCGAGCTGACACGCAGAGTTCGCAAGGAAACAGCTGCCCCCTACTCGACCGAGTAGGGTGGCTACTTGGTAGAGCTGGACCAATTTCCAGAGAAGCATAATGAAGCTAAAGCAGCAACCCTCTGCAACTCGACCGAGCACGAAGGCTACTCGGTCGAGTAAGGCAAGCGCCCCGATTTTTAGATAGCCTCTCACAATTTTGAGATCATCTATCATTCCATTTGGCAAGGTATTTTTCTCATATTTTTTATGGATAGTAGACTTCATGAAGGTTCCAACGCTGCTAAGAACATGTCAATCGGAGGTCGGATGAAATCTGGAGAATTTCTGCAAGTTGATGCTGTAGTGCTGAAATCTGTACTCGACCCGATCAGCAAGCCTGCTTGACCGGCTACTCGACCGAGCAACATACCTACTCGATCGAGCTGCAGAGAATTGGAGAAAGAAGGAAAAAACAGGCTCTGGAAATCAAACTCGACTCGACCGAGTAGGGGGCTACTCGACCGAGCACGCTGGGGCCTAGAACATAAGTTACGGCCAGAATTGATTTTGGGCATGAATTTCAGAGGGTTTCTTAGTTTATTTGCTAGGGTGTTGAGAGGACTATATATCGGGATTGTAGCCGTCATTAGAGAGGAGTTTTATGGAGGTTAGATCTTGTTACGAGGTGGAACTCACGTACAATGAATTTGTATTGTGGAGAACCAAGGGCACGGTGGTTATGTTGAGAAGAGGGTTTAGGTGGGCTGTTTAACAAGTAATTAGTGGGGTGAAGAGGTTGGACTTGCCGCCGGTGGTGGCCACGGAGTTGAATCTCACCGGATGCGGCGGAGGAAGATTGGATGGCAGGAGGCTGAAGTTGATGTCGACCAAGGGGCGAGCTTTCCTGCAGCACGAGCAACCCGTCAGAAGGGCGGGGTTGGGGTCCAACCCTTAGCCCCTCCGATGCCTAAGTCAGTAATAGGACTTAAAACGGGGGCTAGGCACGCCGGTCGGACTAACGGTGTGTCGACCGTACGTGGCGAGCTATAGGTGAGAGAACAAAGATATGGACGACCTTTGCTCTCGTGTGTGAATGATAGATTGAGAGAGAATTTGCCAGCCCCCTCACCGTAAGAGGAGAGGGGGTATTTATACCTGACGGGAGATGACAAGGCGGGGCTGACCTGTCATGCTGACTAGACGTGCTGAGCTGGCTCGGTTGTCAGCGGAAGCTTCGGACAAGGACGTCAGGAACAGGGGTGCCTGACCTGCTTTTGTCAGACGGCGCAACGGCCAGGGTGTGCTTTTGTCGGGATGTCAGGGCCGAAAGCATTAACTGTCAGTCGGCTCAACCGCCAGGGGTGCTTTACCAGACGGTCGGGTGGCGTATGTGTCAGTCGTGTCCTTATCCTAGGTTGTTTGTCGTTGGTGACGAACTGAAGGTCTGGCTATGTTATCCTAGGCGCCGCGGTTCATGGGAATCAGACGGGTCGTCCGGATCGGGGGTTGTCCGGCCCGGCCGCGCCCCCTGTTCGGTCACAGGCTATGGTTCGCTGGCACGGAAGGATACGCCCGTGCCTATGTCAGCAGGCCCAGCGGTGCTGTCCGGGCGCTCCCCAAGCGCACTGCCCCTGGCGGGTCGAGCAACTGCGGTTGTACGCCTCGGCCGGGTGGGGGGGTGCTGTGAGCTGCGCCCGTTTCCAGGTAGCTTCGGATTTCCGGGGTGGCGGCCCTTTCGTGAAGTGGAGAGTTCACGGGGTATGTCGACGGATCCGGGTGGGAGTCGGACTCCTACGATCTTTTGGTCGTAACAATTGCCCCCGGCCTTCGAGTCTGAGGCGGTAGCCCGGCTCGGCTCGGAGGGCGAACCATCTACGACATCCTGGACCATCAGTAAGGGCCTTGGCCCACGCCCGATGGTGGCGGCGGCAGCTTCGGAACTCCCGCCTTGGTGGTCATTATTACGATTTGAAAGGGGGTAGAGAAAAACGAAGCGCCTCCACGATTGGGTTCGCGACGCGTGGATGATGTGACCCTCACGCCAGTCGAGGCGTCGAGGACATCCCGATGGGCGCCGCGTGGCGGAAGGCCGACGGCCGAGATGGCCCGGTGTCCCACTTTACAAATAAAAGGGTCTGGGAGGCGGTCGGCGGGAGTTTTTTATCTCTCTCCGATTCTTCTCTGGAGTTCGATACTTCTATCTGTCGCTTGCTGGCTAGTTTGCTGCTTCCGTCGCCGGTCATCTTCTTCCAAACGCCTTCCGGATTTGAGGGATCAGACAGGTAATAACAATTAATTTCCTTCCTTTCCGACCGATGGCTTCTCGTTTCGAGGTTGGAGGCGGTAGCCAATTGGGGGAGGAGGAGTTGGTGGGTGAGGGGGCGTCGCAGCCGGGGGTGCGGCGGCCCAGGGCAAGAGGGTCATGGCGATCCGTTGTCCCGAGAGCGATTGGATCCCTCCGATGTAGGTTGGATAGGATCAACATCAGGGAGATTCGCGTGCGGTTCATGCGACAACCCTATGAGGTTCGGGTTCCCGGGTCAGAGGAAGCGGTGTGTTCGCCTGGAGATAATGAGGTCGGGGTCTATGTCCGGTCATTCGAGTTGGGGCTCCGCTTCCCGATCCATCCGTATTTGTTTTATTTGTTGAATTTCCTGGAGCTGCCGATATTTGCCCTAGAACCCCGTTCTTGGGGCTTGTTAGTGGGGTTCGTCGTCATGTGCCTTGCTTGCTCCTTGAGTCCCTCCCTGGCGTTGTTCCAGTATTTCTTCGTGATCCGGAAGAGGGGAATGTATCATTGTGTTTGCGCTAGGAGAGGGCGAGGACTTATCCTCGGGGTGCCCGACGACGTCGGCGATTGGATGAGGGAGTTCGCCTTCTTAACGGTGCCAAGCGATGTGGCGCTGATGTCAAATTGGGGGGCGCGGAATCCCCTAGTAAATGAAAGGGTGGAGCTGACTGGGGAGGATATTACCAAGGCTCAGATTTTGATGGAACTGCCCGAGGCGTACCGTCAGTTGGCGAGTCTGACGCTGAGCAGTCGGCTCGCCCAGGACTTCTGGACCCTATGTATCTTTGATGTTTTGTAAACTCTGGGCTAGGCTTGCCCTGATCTTCTCTTCTTTCTTTTTTTGTAGGCGGAGACGCGATGCGGAGGCCGGAGGAGGTGTCAGGTTCGGCCGGAGCCCCGATCTCGGAGGACACTGATCCCCATGGGAAAGGCAAGGGGGTGGCGCGCGAGGCAGGATCCCGGGAACGTGGAGGCGGGGTTCCCCGTGGGGAGAGGGCGCATCCAGGATGGAGGGCATCCGGGCCAGGTATCTCTGCCGATGGGCCCGGCGAAGATCTTCATAAGGGCGCGGCCGTGCGGGGGGTCAGACCCTCCGTTCCGCCGAGGGTATCAGAGGTGGTCGAGCCTCGCCGAGCGCCTTTGGTTCAAAAGTGGCCATACGGAATCCCTTCGTGGGAAATGGGGGGGGTCGTCGAGTCCGGCTTGTGAGGGCGCCCTTATTCGTTTTAAGAGAACCCGAGAAGAGGTCGAGGCGTATCCAGATGACCGTCTCCATAAGTTCCCTTTTCGAGTAGGCTGCGACGAGTCGGTATTCGAGGACGCGGGAGTGGCGGCGCGCCTCGCCGAGTACTGCGTGTTACCGCGCGATCGCAAGTCTTTGACTCGTGTGGGGGCGGAACAGTTGTGTGGCTCGGCTATATGGCACGTCGTGCAGGTAAGCCGGTTTTCTTTCCTCGCCCTCGAGCTTTCTTTGTTCGTGCCCCGCTGATTCAGGTTTTCTGTAGATGGTTGCGAACGTGTTAGCCCTGCGGGGCCGTACTCCTGTGGCCGTCACCAGGGCGTCTCTGGAGGTAGAGAAGGCGAACCTTGGCGAGGTCAAGGCAAAGCTGATGGACACGGAGGCGGAGCTGGAGAGGGTTAGGAAGGCCTATGAGATGGAGAAGGGGTGGGCTGCGTATTTCGATTCGTCCAAAGCAATGGTCGAGAACCAACTCCAAGAAGTAACGCGAGAGAGGGATGACATCCGGTCGAAGCATACCGCGGAAGTGGCTAGCAAGGAGGCGGTGATCGGGGTACAGAGGCGGCAAATAGCAGGCCTAAAGGAGGCCCTTGAGACTGAGAAAAGAGAGAGGGGTGTTGCGATGCGGTGGCTGGAGGAAAAACGGGAAGCTGAAAGCGAAATGATCGAAGCCGCTATCTGCCGCTATCATGACGAGCATGTTGTGCCGATGTTGCAAGAGGCTAAGGATGCGGGGATTCGGCAAGTGGCGAGAGATGTGAGGGCTCGGTCGGTTGAGAGGTGGCGCCGCTAACAAGGTGGGTTTGGGGAGGCCCGTACCTTATTGTGTGAGGGTTATAACCAATGTTTTGTTGTAGTGTGTGGGAGGTTCAATGTACGGTATTGCTATTTGGGTAAATGCATTGTGTTGGTCTTGTGTCGAATTGTATTCTTCCTTGTTTTGTTCGTAGACCGTCAGCTTTGTGAGGGACGTAACTGCCCCCAACTTCGCTCTGCCGAGGTCGTCGGGAGAGGGGAGTTGAGATATGTCGCGTTTAGCAGCGGTTTGCTTGGAAGTCCAGCGTGAACCCCGGTGGATCAGAGGCGGGGCGAGGTTGCTTGGTCCGTACGAACGTTTGCCAAGCGTTGAAACCGAGATCCCCAATTAGTTGGGCGGCGGATTCCTGTTTCGGCCGCCTCGATGGAGGTCGGACCCTTCGTTGGTACGAGCGACGCCTTCTTTCTTTGGCCGCCCCGACGGAGGTCGGACTCAGTCTTGGAATGAGTGGAGCCTTCTTGTTTCGGCCGCCCCGACGGATGTCGGACTCAGCCTCGGGACGTGCGGCGCATAGAAAGAAGAGGCGAAGGGTGGAGTAATTTCGAATGGGGGTAATCATTTCGCCGGGATTTGGGCGGGAATTGTTGGCGGTCGTATGACTAGACGTCATCCTGGCGATTCGACGGCGGGCGGGAACTGAAGCGACCCGACCACTGCCGTGATGACACGTGGCAGAATTGACGGTTTGCCATTACGCGAAGCGTCAGAACATGTGGGTCGGTGCTGGATAGGGCCCGGATTGGTGACGCGTGTCTCGAGGTCGACGGTCATGATGCTTTGTGCAGTCGCGTAAAAGAGAACTCAGGGAGGGGAGCGAAGCAAAGATGATTGTTGGGCGAAGATTTTTGGCAAGCAGCTGGAGCTCGTCAGAGATTTCATTATCCTTGCCAGAGTCGTCCTCGTGGGAGTGGTCGATGAAGTAGCGCAGACGCCCGAGTTGTCGGAACCCATTAGGTAAGAGGCCCGTTTTATAGATGTCTTCCTCGATGTCTTCGTTTCGTGGTCAGTGGTCAGGGGTGGTTGGGGAAGGGAGCTCTGCCGCGGAGACAGGAGAGGTGCCTCTCGAGATTGCGGGCGTGAAGTCGGTGCTGAAGAAATCCATTGCGGAGATCTTCGAGATGTATGTCAGGCCACCGTATTCGGTTCGTGAACCGGAGCCGCAAGAGAGGGTGTGTTTCGCGGGCGACCGGGAGGTGGGAGTGTATGTCTCCTCGTTTGAGCAAGGGTTGCACTTCCCCCCCCATCCGTTCTTGCTGGATGTGTTGAACTTCCTGGAGCTGCCCTTGTATCGCCTGATGCCCAATGCCATCAGTGCCATTGTGGGGTTCCTAGTGCTGTGCGTGAGTAACCAGGTTTGCCCATCCTTGTCCTTATTTCGCCATTTCTTCTCGGTGAAGAAGCTGGGGTCCTGCTACTATCTATCCGCGAAAAAGAGACATCCGCTCATTAGGGGGTTGCCCGGGAAAATTAAGTTGTGGCGCCAGCAGTATGTGTTTGTGGGCGTGCCGGAGGATGTGCTGATAAGATCTGATTGGGCGGAGCTGAATCCTGAGGCGAAGGAGGGGGTTGAATTGGGGGATGAGGAGAAAATGGTGGCCCAGCTTCTAAAGGCCATACCAGTGGAGGGCCGAGATTATCGGATGCTCGCTCAGGCTGAGATGATAGTGGCGAACATCTGGCCCGAAGGTACAACAGATTTTGGTGTTAGTGTATCTGAAGTGCTTACGCTGAAATTTCTCTCTTTGGCAGGTCGCACGATGAGTTTGTCCCTCGAGGAAATGATGCAGCGCGCCTCGGAGCAGGCGGGGCGAGCGTCGAAGAGAATTGGCCTCAAGAGGTTGCGAGAGGAAGGAGGTGTGGGGAGCTCGACTGGAGTGTCGGCGCCCACAAAGAGGAGGAAGAGGCCGACGAGGTCGTCCGCACCTGATGCGCCGGGTCGGGGGGAAGCCGGTCAGCAGGAGGGTGGAGCCGGGGGGGATGGCAAAGCCCGTCATCGACCTGGAGGGCGGGGACGAAGGGTCGACAGGGGGATGGGTGGAAGCCCCCAGGATGTGGTCGTCTAGCCCCTGGCACCTACAGTAGTGGAGGGGGCGGCCACTATCGGTCAGTCGGGGAGGGTCGAGACGTCAGGTGGCCCGACCGGGTCTACCGGATGGGACAGTTGGCCCTATGGTTGTCCGTTGTTCGGTCTCGAGAGGGCCGCCGATCCCCGCTGTGAGGCCTCATTGGTTAAGTTTAAGGCCAAGAGGACCGATGTCGAGGTTATTCCGACGAGGCGCTTCATCGGGCGCCGTACAAAGTGGCGAGTGATGAGTCCGTGTTCGAGGACGGAGGCATGGCGGCGAGGCTGGCGGAGAACATTTTCTTGCCCCGCGATAGGGTGGCGCTGGAAGCGGTGGAGCCCGAGGGTCTGCGTGGGACCGCGGTGTTGCACGGCGTCGAGGTAGGTTTTGTAAGACGGATGACGTTTTCCAGTGGATTTTATTGAACACCCTAAATGGATTCTCTTCTCTGCTTTTCTTTATTCAGGCCGTCAACTTGATGCTTGGGATGATGAGGCACGTGCCAGCCATACATAAGGCCGATGGTGCCGTGGCTAGAGTGGTGGCCGAGTTAGCCGCCTTTCGTAAGAGCACTGGCGAGGACCTGGCGAAGGAGAGGGAGAGGGGCAGCCAATATGAGGCGGAGGTAGAGCGCCTGAAGGCGGTCATGGCCAATCATGAGCTGCAGGCGGCCGGGGCTAAAGAGAGAGCGAAGGAGCTGGAGGAGGCCCTTGGGAAGGAGGAAGCTCGTGCGGAGGATCTAGCGGGACGTGCCAAGGCCGTCGAGGAGGAGTTGGCTCGCAGGGTCGATGAATTTCACACGTATCAGGAAAAGACCGTCATACCGGCCCTCGCAGATTTGATGTCCCGGGGCATTGAGAAAGGTCAGGCGGAGGGGTGGGAAGCCTGCTTGGTTCGGATAAAGGAGAGGGTGGCGGGCATGTTCCCGCCAGTTGAGCTCGACCTTGACGGACTCGCAGCTTACAGCGACGGGGATGGGGATGGCGACGAGGCAGGGACCGGAGGGGCCGGGGGAGATTCCCCTGAAGGGGACGAGGAGGACATCATGACTGGGGGATGCGCCATCGTCGCTGGAAATGTAACCAAGTAGGTTTGTATAGGCGTTGTTTGTTGTTTTTTTAAAGATAGAAAGTAAAGTTATGTGGGGTGGATACCCGCACTTTTCTGGGATCTTCTATTTGTGTGTGTGCAGAAATTCCTTTTCAGAGTTACGCTTCGGTGCGGCTGTTTATATCCCGGCGTTGGGGGAGTTGTGTTAATTCCCTTTATTTCGGGTAATGCGCCCGAGAAAATTTACAGCGGGTTAGTCTCTTTTCGTCAGCTATTATTAATAATTTAATAAACAGGCCAGGCCCGTAGGCGAAACGTTGAATCGTTCTAGGTGGGTTGATGTTCTCATCGTATTTGATTCGTCCCTCCCCGGCGTCGTGCCCCTGAAAGGGGTGTAGAGTTGCTTCAGAGGGTTCCCACTCGGGGTAGGGGTGGATGGTCGTGTTGATGCCGGGGGCGGTGGCTTTGGCCCTCGTTCCCGGAATTGGGGGGAGAGGGAGTCCTTGGTGGTTGCTCTATCTCGCGGGGCCTTGTTGCTCCAATCGACTGGAGTCTCCGTGTGATAGGCGCGAGGGGACATGGTCCGCCACCAATCCGTGCGTCTTCCTGCGTATGCGGTCTAGGAGAAGTCGAGGAGTGGAAGGTGGGGCGCTACAGGTGTAAGCGGAGTAGCCTGTTGGAGTGCGCCGGCGCTCGGGGGCGAGTCCCCTGCGGTCGGGGCGACTTTGGCGGTTGCTGGGGTGCCCGATGGGGTGATTTGGCAGGTCTGTCCCCTCCATCAGGTTGTCTGCCAGCCGCGCCTGCGTCCGCGGGACGTCCGTGGAGAGGCATGGTATGCCATTGGAGCACCAGTTCCCGTGCCTTAAGTTGTCTAGAGGAAGGAGGGGAGCAGCAGGCCGGGTGCCCTTCGTGTAAGAGGATTATCCTGTTGGGGGATCGTTTACTTGGGCAGTCGGCGATACTCGCATTTTCCGCATATTTTAGGGGGAGAGGGTGGCGAAAGGACTGGTCTTTCTTCATATTCTTTCTTTCGCCCCCTCCCCTCCGAAGAAGCTGAGGGGGGGATTTATAATGGTGTATTTTCGCCTCCTCCATTTCCTCATCGTGATGAGCTGGGGCCATCTTGGAATTTCGTTCCTTGGGGAGCGTTCCCGATGGGTGACTTCTGATGTGACTCCTCAGCTCCTGTTTTTCGGCGGGCGTGCCGTTTATCAGTGGCGCTCGTCCCGAGTGTCCTTTTGGTTGGACAAGTCATTTCGGTTGTCGGCTTTATAGGTGTCAGGCATTACTCCTCAGTGATGGCCCCGTGTTGGGGTTGCCTCGATTCGCGGACCCTGATTCGTTTCCCGATGTTTGAGGAGAGGGGTCACAGGCCCTCTCTGGGGAGGGCGGGTATTGGGCCGTCGCCTACCCCACATATGACGCTCTGGTTCGGGTGGCCAAGCTCCGTAAGCTTGCCCCGGAGGTCTTCTTTGGGGGGGTGAGTGCGCAGCTCGGCCCGTGCACCTCTCCGGTTAGGGTGGCGAGGATTGGTCCTGCCCCGGAGTCTTTGAGAGGTCGGATATTAGGCCGTCGCCTCCCCGCAGCCTCTATAATCGGACGGGTATTGGGCCGTCGCCTACCCCGCATATGGCGCTCCGGTTTGGGTGGCCAAGCTCCGTAAGCTTGCCCCGGAGGTCTTCTTTGGGGGGGAGTGAGTGCGCAGCTCGGCCCGTGCCGCTCTCCGGTTTGGGTGTCGAGGATTGGTCCTGCCCCGGAGTCTTTGAGAAGGCGGATATTGGGCCGTCGCCTCCCCGCAGCCTCTATAATCGGATGGGTATTGGGCCGTCGCCTACCCCGCATATGGCGCTCCGGTTAGGGTGGCCAAGCTCCGTAAGCCTGCCCCGGAGGTCTTCTTTGGGGGGGAGCGAGTGCGCAGCTCGGCCCGTGCCCCTCTCCGGTTTGGGTGGCAAGGATTGGTCCTGCCCCGGAGTCTTTGAGAGGGCGGGTATTGGGTCGTCGCCTCCCCGTAGCCTCTATAGTCAGACGGGTATTGGGCCGTCGCCTACCCTGCATATGGTGCTCCGGTTTGGGTGGTCAAGCTCCGTAAGCTTGCCCCGGAGGTCTTCTTTGGGGGGGAGCGAGTGCGCAGCTCGGCCCGTGCCCCTCTCCGGTTTGGGTGGCGAGGATTGGTCCTGCCCCGGAGTCTTTGAGAGGGCGGGTATTGGGTCGTCGCCTCCCCGCAGCCTCTATAGTCGGACGGGTATTGGGCCGTCGCCTACCCCGCATATGGCGCTCCAGTTTGGGTGGTCAAGCTCCGTAAGCTTGCCCCGGAGGTCTTCTTTGGGGGGGAGCGAGTGCGCAGCTCGGCTCGTGCCCCTCTCCGGTTTGGGTGGCGAGGATTGGTCCTGCCCAGGAGTCTTTGAGAGGGCGGGTATTGGGCCGTCGCCTCCCCGCAGCCTCTATAGTCGGACGGGTATTGGGCCGTCGCCTACCCCGCATACGGCGCTCTGGTTTGGGTGGCCAAGCTCCGTAAGCTTGCCCCGGAGGTCTTCTTTGGAGGGGAGCGAGTGCGTAGCTCGGCCCGTGCCCCTCTCCGGTTTGGGTGGCGAGGATTGGTCTTGCCCCAGAGTCTTTGAGAGGGCGGGTATTGGGCCGTCGTCTCCCCGCAGCCTCTATAGTCGAACGGGTATTGGGCCGTCGCCTACCCCGTATATGGTGCTCCGGTTTGGGTGGCCATGCTCCGTAAGCTTGCCCTAGAGGTCTTCTTTGGGGGGGAGCGAGTGCGCAGCTCGACCCGCGCCCCTCTCCGGTTTGGGTGGCGAGGATTGGGCCTGCCCCGGAGTCTTTGAGAGGGCGGGTATTGGGCCGTCGCCTCCCTGTAGCCTCTATAGTCAGACGGGTATTGGGCCGTCGCCTACCCCGCATATGGCGCTCCGGTTTGGGTGGTCAAGCTCCGTAAGCTTGCCCCGGAGGTCTTCTTTGGGGTGGGAGCGAGTGCGTAGCTCGGCCCGTTCCCCTCTCCGGTTTGGGTGGCAAGGATTGGTCCTGCCCTGGAGTCTTTGAGAGGGCGGGTATTGGGCCGTCGCCTCCCCGTAGCCTCTATAGTCGGACGGGTATTGGGCTGTCGCCTACCCCGCATATGGCGCTCCGGTTTGGGTGGCCAAGCTCCGTAAGCTTGCCCTGGAGGTCTTCTTTGGGGGGGAGTGAGTGTGCAGCTCGGCCCGTGCCCCTCTCCGGTTTGGGTGGCGAGGATTGGTCCTACCCTGGAGTCTTTGAGAGGGCGGGTATTGGGCCGTCGCCTCCCCGCAGCCTCTATAGTCGGACGGGTATTGGGCCGTCGCCTACCCCGCATATGGCGCTCCGGTTTGGGTGGTCAAGCTCCGTAAGCTTGCCCTGGAGGTCTTTTTTGGGGGGGGAGCGAGTGCGCAGCTCGGCCCATTCCCCTCTCCGGTTTGGGTGTCGAGGATTAGTCCTGCCCCAGAATCTTTGAGAGGACGGGTATTGGGCCGTCGCCTCCCCGCAGCCTCTATAGTCGGACGGGTATTGGGCCGTCGCCTACCCCGCATATGGCGCTCTGGTTTGGGTGGTCAAGCTCCGTAAGCTTGCCCCGGAGGTCTTCTTTGGGGGGGGAGCGAGTGCGCAGCTCAGCCCGTGCCCCTCTCCGGTTTGGGTGGCGAGGATTGGTCCTGCCCCGGAGTCTTTGAGAGGTCGGGTATTGGGCCGTCGCCTCCCCGCAGCCTCTATAGTCGGACGGGTATTGGGCCGTCGCCTACCCCACATATGGCGCTCTGGTTTGGGTGGTCAAGCTCTGTAAGCTTGCCCCGGAGGTCTTCTTTGGGGGGGAGCGAGTGCGCAGCTCGGCCCGTGCCCCTCTCCGGTTTGGGTGACGAGGATTGGTCCTGCCCCGGAGTCTTGCGAA
Source organism: Scilla litardierei (assembly GCA_030789695.1). NCBI lineage: Eukaryota > Viridiplantae > Streptophyta > Magnoliopsida > Asparagales > Asparagaceae > Scilla > Scilla litardierei. The sequence goes on from CM061141.1 coordinate 163,869,167, forward strand.
TTTTGAACTGAAATTTTCATGCAGAAAAGGAAAAATTCGAAGATACGAAAGGGGACAAGATATTTCATTCATGACTTACAGTTTCTGGCTATATCACGACCGGTGTTCCACGTCCTTCTGAGTGATTAGCTCGTCCTTCTCAGGAGGGGCTTTGGGGGGCGCGGTCGGTCATGTTCCCCTCCGTGGTGCCATCGGCTGGAGCTAACTCTGGATGGTAGGGGGCATACCTCCGCCCGGTTAAGTCGATCCTCAAGTTCATCTCTGGTCCCTTGTGCTTGGTCGACCCCACGTAGCAGCTCTTAGACAGCTTTTGGCTTCCCCGTACGATCCCAACCCCTCGGGGGGTTTGGAACTTGACCATCTGGTGGAGAAGGCTGGGGAGCGCTCCGATGGCCGCCATGTAAGGTCGTCCTATGATCCCGTTGTACGTCGACGCAATTTCGACCACAACGAACAGTGTCATTCGAGTGACGACCTGCGGCTCTTCTCCGAGGGTTATCAGCAAGGTGATCACTCCCACGATGGGGGTCGAGTGACCGGTGAAGCCGACGAGGGGTTCGGTACAGGGTCTCAGGTCCGTCGGCCTTAACCCCATCTTTTCGATTGTGGACATGAACAGGATGTCGCAGGAGCTCCCTGTGTCGATCAGGAGGCGACTGACGATGGTCGTCCCAATCTGGGCCTTGATGACGATGGCGTCGTCGTGGGGCAGCTTGACTCCCTCTAGATCCTCGTCGCTGAACGTAATGGGAGGGTAGGCCATCCTTCTCCCTCTCGGATCCCCTCCAAGACCCGCCATCATCACTTGTCTCGCGTACGCCTTTTTTCTTGACGACGATGCTCCTCCGGATAGGTAGGGCGATCGGGCGCATCCCCTCTCCGCCATTCGGGGGTCTGGCTTCGGTCGCGCCTCGGCCGCCGACGGTCCTCCGGCCCCGGGGAGTAGCCCGATGGTCGCCTGGTGGGGCTCCTTCCTCGGGTCGAGGATTCGACGGGTTGTGAGCTACGGTTCTCCCAGCACCATCGCCTCCCTGCCAGCTCCCCTCGGGCCTCCATCCGCTCCTGATTCTCCCGCAGAAGCCTTTCGCACTCGGCGGTGAGGAAGCGTAGTTGTCGACAAACGGCTTCCTCGCGCAGGCAATCGGAGGGGTGGTGCAGGCGATGCGGGCTGCCTCCTCCTGGTGGGGACCTGGCCAACAACGGGCCCCGCCCGTCCCCGAGACGCCCACCCGTCGCCGTCACCTCCAGGATTTCTCGGTTGCTCTCGTTCTCCCTCCTTAGCCTCTCGTGCTCCGCGATGACGAGGCGGAGCTGGTGGCGGGTAGCCTCTTCGTCCTGGTAGGCCCTTCGGGCGGTCTTGGCCGCTTTTTCCAAACGCCTTTGCACGTCGGCCGCCTCCCCCAGGCGCCTCCACCGCCGCGTAACTTCCATCTCCTCTTCCAGGAGCATCTGCTGGGCCGCAACCTCCTCGGCGAGCCCCCTGTTCTCCCCCTCCTCCTCGAACTGTGGGTGGAGATTCCGCCTCACATTCTGGGGCTCCGAGGGGCCGGGCTGAGGCTCCGCCCCCGCCGCCGGATAGCCTCCCCTGGCCTGAGTGACGGCCTCAAAGCTCTTCAGGACAGCGTGGGCCGAAGTATGGTAAGTCTCGGTGCCCATCCCCAGAAGGGGCTCGGGCGTTGGGGTGATTAGTAGAGAGAGCGGCTCCTGACCCACGGGATCCTTGCCGTGGTCAGGGTTCCGAGAGATCGGCATGGAGTCTAACATGGGTGTGACCCTTCGTTCCCATAGACAGCACCAATTGTTACGAGGTGGAACTCGCGTACAATGAATTTGTATTGTGGAGAACCAAGGGCACGGTGGTTATGTTGAGAAGAGGGTTTAGGTGGGCTGTTTAACAAGTGATTAGTGGGGTGAAGAGGTTGGACTTACCACCGGGGGTGGCCACGGAGTCGAATCTCACCGGATGCGGCGGAGGAAGATTGGATGGTAGGAGGCTGAAGTTGATGTCGACCAAGGGGCGAGCTTTCCTACAGCACGAGCAACCCGTCAGAAGGGCGGGGTTGGGGTCCAACCCTTAGCCCCTCCGATGCCTAAGTCAGTAATAGGACTTAAAACGGGGGCTAGGCACGCCGGTCGGACTAACGGTGTGTCGACCGTACGTGGCGAGCTATAGGTGAGAGAACAAAGATATGGACGACCTTTGCTCTCGTGTGTGAATGATAGATTGAGAGAGAATTTGCCAGCCCCCTCACCGTAAGAGGAGAGGGGGTATTTATACCTGACGGGAGATGACTAGGCGGGGCTGACCTGGCATGCTGACTAGACGTGCTGAGGTGGCTCAGTTGTCAGCGGAAGCTTCGGACAAGGACGTCGGGAACAGGAGTGCATGACCTGCTTTTGTCAGACGGTGCAACGGCCAGGGGGTGCTTTTGTCGGGATGTCAGGGCCGAAAGCATTAACTGTCAGTCGGCTCAACCGCCAGGGGGTGCTTTGCCAGACGGTCGGGTGGTGTATGTGTCAGTCGTGTCCTTATCCTAGGTTGTTTGTCGTTGGTGACGAACTGAAGGTCTGGCTATGTTATCCTAGGTGCCGCGGTTCATGGGAATCAGACAGGTCGTCTGGATCGGGGGTTGTCCGGCCCGGCCGTGCCCCCTGTTCGGTCGCAGGCTATGGTTCGCTGGCACGGAAGGATACGCCCGTGCCTATGTCAGCAGGCCCAGCGGTGCTGTCCGGGCGCTCCCCAAGCGCACTGCCCCTGGCGGGTCGAGCAACTGCGGTTGTACGCCTCGGCCGGGTGGGGGGTGCTGTGAGGTGCGCCCGTTTCCAGGTAGCTTCGGATTTCTGGGGTGGCGGCCCTTTCGTGAAGTGGAGAGTTCACGGGGTATGTCGGCGGATCCGGGTGGGAGTCGGACTCCTACGATCTTTTGGTCGTAACAGATCTTATTTTCATTGGAGCTCTTGGAGACTCTTTTAGGAGTTAGGCCATGACATAGGCCCATCCTCTTGTATCAAGCTAAGTATTCTATCTCTTTAATTCTATTTTAGTTCTTCTTATTGTTTTTCTATGATGCTAGCAATGATCTCTATTGTTTTCATAATGTTTGCTATGCTTAAGTAGTCTTTTCTAGGGCTAATGGATTATCCCATGGATTTTAGGATTGAGATGCAAAGTTAGGATTTTTAGGTTGCGCTGGTATAAAAGGGAAGTATTTTGGTTGATCTTGCAAAGTTTGTAGGAGAACTCGTACTGAGATCGTGCCCACGGTCGGTGGAATCGACTGGCTTAAGGAGTTAATATAGGCTTAATTAGGAAGTTAGTGGATTCAATTGGGACTCGTGACACTGCCCGGCTCGTGTCTTGATGGGATCCACCGACGAACTATATTACTAATTTACGGGTACCGCCATTGCATCAATAAGAGCCACCAAAATACATCGAAGCTCTAACCCACGAGAGTGGTGTGAGCTGAGATCATTCCGACCACGAGAGTGGCATGAATATTGTCGATTCTTAATGCACGTGTCATGTGCGCCTATGGGTTAATGCGATACGTTAGATTCATGGTGCTTAGAACCATGAATTCCACATCTTGGAAATGACAATCCATATAAATCCAATGCAACGTAAGAGTCCTAACCTAGCATCGACATCCGACGATACTAGTGGTGAGCCCTAGTCTTTTATTCATTTCTTTGTAGAGTTCCTTGTTTGCGACGTTGAGTGACACGACTTTCGCATCCATCACCATCACGACACTCCATAATCCACATCCACCAATAAATCAGCAAGTCTAACTCAACCTAGGAGTAGATAGGTAGTCGTTGCATTAACCATGAATCGTTGCTCCAAGCAACGACATCGCATTAACCATTAACTGTTATACCGTCTCGACAAGTATCGCATTATACCGTGCGCTTGCGGTAAAACGACATCGTTTTGGAGTTAATTCCGGGTCGATCAAGTTTATGGCATCGTTGCTGGGGAGGAGTTCCGTCATTTTATTTATTTATCACAATTTGGTTGATTAGACTGCGTTAAAACAATTAATAATAATAAGAGAGTGATTTTTCCCCACCACCACGTTATTTTTTTTATCTCTCTTGTGCCACTGACACTCTTCTCCATGTTATTTACTTTGCTTGATCAGGTACAATGGATGCAGCGATGGTGCTTCCAAAGATCCGACCGAGTTCTGTACAATCCGTCATATATCTTGCTACATTCAATCAGGCTGATGGAGAGTCCTTCAGGGAAGCTTTGCAAAGGTTTGAAAGAATGTTAGGAATGTTCGAGACGAAGTCAGACCATGAGTGGGATGGTTCCAAGCTATTTCATATCTTTGCTAGAGGGCTAAAGGGACCCTCATGTGAGTTTATGAGGAGGATGCACATGGGAAAGTTCAGTGATTTGCAGTTGGCAGCAACCTTGGAACAAATGATAGATGATGCTCGATCTATCGGTTCGCTAACCGTTATGGTAGGTTAACCATCCGACCAAGTATTCATCGATTTCGTTATGGCTAATGTCTCTGGTGCAGGTACTATCATAGACGAAGTGTATGTTTCACTTGAAGGTGATCGTATCCACCTTTACAACATCAACACTCCATAAATAGAGAAATCTAAGCTGCCAGAGGAGGACACATATATGGACCTATTGAGAAGCATCGTGGATGCAGTTCGATACACCGATCCATTAACAATAACAGTAGGTGATGCTTCTGAGAGTGAAATTAACAATTTTATTATTCATCGAATCTCTTCTGCTGGTACCCTTGATGATGGAGTCCATGCTCGAGTTGAGGGGGACAAGATACACTTTTATATCGTGGTTGAGATACATGAGCCCACAGAGCAGCCTGCAGCACCAGAAGACATTATTGAGGAGGTCATGCCTATAGTAGCGGAGCAGGCCATCGAGGAGGATGTGACTTGGGACGATGCCATCTGTACACAGATGGAGCCCGAATTCTGTCCCCCTCCTTTCGAGCTACCACAGCCATCCCCACCTTCTACAGAGGCTGAGCATCCCTTAGAGGACCACCCTTCCATTGACCCGATGACTATCCACCAGAGATTACTGCTCCCACTCAAGGAGATCACTTTACCCCCTCGTTTCTTGCATTTGATTCCCCTCCCGTGTATGATGTTTTTTATGATTCAGATTTTGATGACTCATTGTGCCTTTTGCAGGATACACATACAAATGATCAAGAGGTACGATGCGACGTATACGAGGAGGAGAACGAGGAGTTAGCACCCTTGTATGCTATTGAATATGATCAGGAGGTGCGCTGGGACGAGTCTGACGATGATGAGGAGCCGCCTGATGAGACACACACTTATATACCAGAGTCACCTGAAGAACCTGAGGCAAACTACGAGGAGTTGGTTGATGTGGTGCACGAGAGTAGAGATTTATTTCCAGTGAAGTGTTGTCAACCATATTTAATTTTAAATACTTATATTGATGACCCTCTTTGGAATACATTTATTTTGGGGAAGAATTATCCACATCAGATTGATGCAACTTATCTCTTGCAGGGTACAGGTGGAGTCCTTGGAGAGATGCTGAGGGCCGTATTGCTGGAATCTGATGGAGTCTGTGAACACACGCATCTGGTGGAGCCACGGAAGGAGCAGTTGGAGGAGTTTCCTGCACCGGTAAAGATACTGGATCTGCCTTTTGCTATAGGTGATATCAATCCAGTAGTGCAGTATTTTATGCTTTAAATAAACACGAATCCTCTCGACAGCGAGAGGACCGTATAGATTTGCTTGATTTTTTTGTTTAGAATAAATATCACCTCATATGACGGCAACAATAATCTTTTACACCCCAAACCCATTATATATATTAATTGCTCTCTTCACGTTTTGATATGTCCCACCATTTTGCTCACCACCATCAAGCATTTCTTCCAAGTGAAATCTTACTTTCTTATTCGTTTGACTTGATCTCGCTTAGCGAAGCCGTGACATTTTTGATCAAGTCATTTGAATAGGATTGTTTGGTATAAGCTTGGGGGAAGGCACTATCATGCATCATTGCATGTGCATGTAGTTGCATTAGGATTTCATGTCATTCATTTCATCATGTTTCATTCACCCCCCTCAAATTTATCGTTGTTCCTCATAATTACCTTTTATGATCACATTGAGGACAATATGATATTTAAGCTTGGGGGAGTGCATTTCCATGCCATTTAGTTGCATTTTTACTTCATTTTAGGATTTTTAGAAATTTTCAAATTTTTGCATCATCTTTTCAATTTTTCCATCTTATTTTCCTTTTATGTGTGTTCATGCATCATATTGTGTGCTTGTTTTTCTTTTTCTTCTTCTCTTTTGTATTTATTTCTTTATTCTCTTTTCCTTCTTTTGCTAGATATGTTCCTTATGATGATATCTCTTATTACTTTAGTTGCCATCACAATGCTTATATCTCTTGCCATGCTATTTGGAGTATTTTAGTATCCTGCTATCCATGTGTTTGCTTATATATTCTTTTGATGATTCCTATATATGAATGCATGATACTAATTGAAGCCGAATGTATGCAATAGTATTTAGTATGCTTTTGTTAGAAATGCACCAAGATTCACGCATCATTTGTATATCTGAAGCATCTATATTACTGTCTTATTCACCTTCTGTTGCATGCCTGATATGATTGTACGCTTTACTGCTTGACTTCACTATTTATTGAGATGATTAAGAATATCCATGCTTACATATGAGTTTTAGTTGAAGTATTATCTTAGTTAACCGTTTGTGCACATCTTATGAGTGATCCGAGTGTTACATCACTTCCTTTTCCACATATATCTTTTTATTCTCTACATGTCACTTGAGTTCACCTCCTAAAGCTACTTATACCGCATCCATTCCCAAAAATCACATGCAAAAGAAAAAGTTAGCTCCAAAAAGTTCAAAAAGCCAAAAAGGAGCCAAAAACCAAAAATACAAATCATATAGCTCCTACAAAAATCCAAAAAGAAAAATGAGAAACAAAAAGTCCAAAAAAGAAAAGAAAAATATTTCTCTATCTCGTTATTGGAGCCAAAAAATACTTGGGAAAACCAAGGCAAAATTCCATTTTCCACCGTCCTTTTCCTTTAGATGTGATGCCTCAAGCTAAGCTTGGGGGTAAATTCATTTGACCAAAAGAGTGAGTACGCCATTATAGTGGAGAGGTGCACGAATAGTGAAGTTTGATAATGCTGAAACTTAGCAAAATACTTTAGTTATGAAGATTTCTTATGATTCGATATAAATATGTGAATGACATGACTTTTATTCCATTCTCTATTGCATGCTTGGTGTGATTCTTATATGCTTCATTTATAACTTTTGATTGAAAAGTGCATCGCCAACATTTGTATATTAAATTCTATGAATTGCATGAAGTGTATATGGGTTGATCGCATGAATTTAGAGAGTCCCTTTTGTTGTTCTTGAAAGCTTGCTAGTACCATGTTTAAGTAAGATATGAAATCTTTATAGCAAGTGATTCTTATTTTCCGAGTTATCGTGATGTGTAGCTTATGGCTTGAGATCTGAGAGAATAATCTAGCAACCCCTTTCACTTCGTATTCTTTTTCGTTTTCTTATTTTTACCACCCAGTGAGCTTCGTATTCGTCTTCCTCGAGGACGAGTAAGAGGTAAGCTTGGAGGATTTTGATATGCTCCTATTTTACATGATTTATCGCATATTTTCATGACACATTGTAAGGTCACTGGCTATGAGGAAAACACTAGAATGGGGGTTGAATAGTGTTTATACAATTTAAAATGATAATTACACCAAGTTAAATTCCTAACAAACAATTAATGCGGAATGAAAATAAACCCAAAAATGAAACAATGCAAACACAATGATGTTTCAAGGGTTCGGATTATCAAAGTCAACTCCCGACTTGATACCGATAATTCTTCGTCCCTTCCACCCGGATACCACCGGATACTCAAGTTAGAACCCTAACTTGAGGTTTTCCTTTAAACCCACTTGTAGCAACCCTACAAGTGAAATCGAAGTACACTCGATGTCCTTGACTCCTACAACTAAGGAGCAAGCAAAACACTCTCACAACACGAGAGTTAATCAAATAACGAAAGTTATGAAATAATGAAAAGAGAACACTTACAATCACCTATGCCTTGAAGTAGAACTTGAAGGAGAAGTGTGGTGTGTGTTGAATGACTCTCTTGGAAGGGAGGAAACCCTTTCTCTTGACATCACCAATTACCTAAACGATTTCTCTTTGGTTCTAGGTTGGAGAGCAAGAGATTGAAAGATAAGAATTCTAGGGCTTTGGGATTTTGATATCTTTGATCAAGGAAGATTGAAAGCTTGAATGGTTGAGCAAAATGGGTAGCCTCTCAATGGAACAATAGAGGCTACCTTTATAGGTTTCTTAAATCCCTAAAACAGAATCCCCAAAAAACCCTTTGAAATCTGTGGAGGATAACCCAAGGATAGAATTTGCACACGCGACATCGACTATTGAACAAAACACAGTCGATTGATGCACTGTGTCAGAGGGTAGGTGAGAATTCAAACGAAAACTTACCACGTGGACAGTTAACTGATGAAGAGAAGACAGTCAACTGTAAATCCAACAGGCGACTGTAATTCCTTCTACAGACGACTGGCCGCTGATCGCTCCGGGATGTGACCCAAAGAACGGTTGTAGTTTTACCGCAAGCGCACGGTCAAGTGGCGAGCGGGTATCGAACACGAGGAGGTGGTGTTGGCTCCAATCTATCCTAGGTTGGTTTGACTACGATGGTTTTATTGGTGGAGATGGCGATGGTGTGATATAATGGAAATGGTGGTGGATGTCGGTGTCGGAGATAAAGAAGTCGGATAAAATATCGATTCAGATACAATACAATAAAAGTGGGAATTTGCCTTGCGGCGATCCTGTCACAATCGTCGGGCAAAGTATGGGGATATAAAGCCAAATAAAGACGTCTAGGGCTAGGGAATTCCCACTACGGATCGTCATACATCATCGTAAATAGTGAATCTCAATATTACTAGACTTGTATTGAGGTGAACTAGTCGTAACTGAATATAGAACCAAGCTCACGCTCTCGCGCTATTGCCGGTCTATAGCAAACCTAGGTTATGGCCCAATCTCTTGCAAACCCTAACCTAAGCCACTAGCATGAGGATCGACATCATCGTTCAATCGCCCCTCGAGCCCACTCTCGTGCAAACTCGAGTTACGATCTAGGTTGTGATAGTTCGTATTCGTCCAATCTCTTGCAAACGAATATGGGTATAGATTTACAATTAAAAATCCTAGCTTTGGTCCAATCTCTTGCAAACCAAATCTAGAGAAACCCAATTGTAAACCTAAATCGAATATCTAGGCCTTCCCATCGATTAGAATCCAATCTCTTGCAAACCCTAGATCGATGGAAATCCCTAGCTATCCGTAATAAATCAATCACAACCTAACCTCCTAGAAATTCTAGCAATTTAGAAATTCATTCATCACAAATATGAAATTAGATCCATAGGGTTCATCCACATGCCCTAGAACATCAAATCTACTCAAGCATAGCAACAACGATATAGGAATCAATAAAAACAATTGCTTGCATGTAAAAAGATAGCAAATCAAAGATCCAAATAATAAGAATAGAAATACTTAGCTTTGATGAAGAATTCCAATCCAAATACAAGCTTTTTTTGATCCAAGAGGGGGCCTAGGGCATGGCCTAACCTCTAAAAATAACTCTAATAAAACATAATGGGGATGTCCTCTAATGGTGGCTACAAACCCCTTAAATACTCCCCCAAAACCCTAGCAAGAAACCCTAGAAAACCCCTCAAATTCGTGCCCAAAAACAGCCCAAACCGCAACTTAAAATCTGGGCCCAGGCCGCACTCGGCCGAGTGGAATATGTGACCCGGCCGAGTGACACTGACATGCAAATTTCAGCACTGCAGCATCAACTTGCAGAAATTCCCCAGATTTCATCCGACCTCCGATTTGCGCGTTCTTGGCGGCGTTGGAACCGTCATGAAGTCTACTATCCATAAAAAATATGAGAAAAATACTTTGATTGCTGGAATGATAGCAGATTTCAAAAGAGTGAGAGGCTGTCTGAAAATCTGGGCGCTGCATGTCCTCGGCATCACTCGGTCGAGTGGCAAATGTCACTCGGCCGAGGGGCATTTGGTACTCGGGCGGACGGCTTTCGTCACTCGGCCGAGTCGGGCTTCTGGGGCAGACTGACGGATTACAGTAAGTTGGACATTTTGGCTTGCCGTCGTCTGGGTGCCACTCGGGCGGACGAAGTCTCCGCACTCGGCCGAGTCGGCGTGCGATGCTCGGCCGAGTGCACGCTGATACATCTCTGTTGCGTGTCCGATCTGGCCGGCCGAGCGTGGTCTCAATGCTCGGCCGAGTGACTCCTTCACTCGGCCGAGTGGCATGCTGAAAATGCCCAATCTTCATCTTTTCGCTCCCCCGTCGCTCCTACGGCGTTCTTTCTTCTTCCACTCCTCTTCCATTGCAGAATAACCCTCAAAAGGGCCATGGTTGACACTCCGGAGTGGGTGCAAATCCTCTTGATCTCACAATCGATCCAAAATCGCTCCATATTTCCTGAAATACGACAAAAACAAGAAATAGTGAAAAGTATCGCAATATTGTCGAATAATCGTGAAAAGCGTGATATGGGCGATCAAAACGGTATGCAAATATGCAGAAAAAAGGTGTAAAATATGGAGTGATCAAAATCCCCCAAGCTTACCTCTTACTCGTCCTCGAGGAAGATAAGTAGAGAGACGAACTCGGGAGATGAAAATAAATAAAATGAAACGAAAGAAAAAGAAAGAACACGAGGTGGAAGTGGTTGCTAGATTATTCTCTCAGATCTCAAGCCATAAGCTACACATCACGATAACTTGGAAAATACGAATCACATGCTATAAGGATTTCAAATCTTACTTAGACATGGTACTTGCAAGCTTTTAAGAGCAATAACAGGGACTCTCTAAATTCATACAATCAATTCATATCCACATCACACATTTCATAGAACTTAATATACAAATGTTGGCAATGCACTTTTCAATCAAAAGTTATAAATGAAGCATATAAGATACACACCAAGCATGCAATAGAGAATAGAATAAGAGTCATGTCATTCACATATTTATTTCAATTCATAAGAAATCTCCATAACTTAGGTATTTTGCTAAGTTTCAGCATTATCAAACTTCCCCATTCGTGCACCTCTCCACTCTAATGTCGTACTTACTCATATGGTCAAATGAATTCAACCCCCCCCCCCCCCCAAGCTTAGCTTGAGGCATCGCATCTAAAGGAATATGATAGTGGAAAATGGGATTTTTGCCTTGGTTTTCCCAAGTATTTTGTGGCTCCAATAATGAGATAGAGAAACAATTTTTTTTTTCTTCTTTTTTTTCTTTTTGATCTTTTTTTGTTTCTCACTTTTCTTTTTGGATTTTTGTAGGAGCTATTTGATTTGTATTTTTGGTTTTTGGCTCCTTTTTGGCTTTTTGGACTTTTTGGAGCTAACTTTTCTTTTGTGTGGATTTTTTGGGAAATAGATGCGATATAAGTAGCGTTAGGAGGTGAACTCAAGTGACATGTAGAGAATAAAAAGATATATGTGGAGAAGGAAATAATGTAACACTCGGTTCACTCTAAGATGTGCACGAACGGTTCAATAAAATAATACTTCAACTAAAACTCATATGTAAGCATGGATATTCTCAATCATCTCAATAAAAAGCGAAGTCAAGCGGTAAAGCGCACAATCATATCAAGCATGCACCAGAAGGTGAATAAGACAATAAAACTGATGCTTCAGATATACTAATGATGCGTGAATCTTGGTGCATTTCCAACAAAAGCATACTAAACACTAATCCATACATTCAGCTTCAATTAATATCATGCATTTATATAGAGGAATCATCAAAAGAATATATAAGCAAGCACATGGATAGTAGGACTATGAAATGCTCTAAGTAGCATGGCAAGGAACAATAAGCATCGTGATGGTTGCAAAGCAATAAGAGACATCATCATAAGGAATAAATCTAGCGAAAGGAAGAAAAGAAAATAAAGATATAAAATAAAAGAGAGGAAAGAAAAGAAAAACAAGCACACAATATGATGCATGAACACACATAAAAGGAAAATAAGATGGAAAAATCAAAAAGATGATGCAAAAATTTTGAAAAATTTTAAAAATCCTAAAATAAAGTAAAAATGCAACTAATGCATCTAAATGGCATGGAAATGCACTCCCCCAAGCTTAAACTTCACATTGTCCTCAATGTGATCATAATGAAAGAATATGAGGAACAACGATAATAATAAGGGGGTGAATGAAAAATGATGAAATGAATGACATGAAATCCTAATGCAACTACATGCACATACAATGATGCATGAGAGCGATTTCCCCCAAGCTTATACCAAACAATCCTATTCAAGTGACTCAATCAAAAATGTCATGGCTTTGCAAAGCGTGATCAAGTCAAATGAATAAGAAAGTGAGTATTCACTTGAAAGAAAAGCTCGATGGTGGTGAGCAAAAGGATGTGGCGTATCAAAATATGGAGAGGGAAATTAATATATATAATGGGTTTGGGGTGTAAAAGATTTTTGTTGCCATCATATGAGGTGATATTTATTCAAGCAAATCTATACGGTCCTCTCGCTGTCGAGAGAATTCGTGTTTATTTAAAGCATAAAAATTTCTACACTACTGGATTGATATCACCTATAGCAAAAGGCGGATCCAGTATCTTTGCCGGTGCAGACAACTGCTCCAACTGCTCCTTCCGTGGCTCCGCCAGATGCGTGTGTCCACGGACACCAACGAACTCTAGCAATGCATCCTCCAGCATTCCCACAAGGACTCCACCTGTACCCTGCAGAGAATAGGATGCATCAGTTCGCCGCAAAAAATTCACCCTCATAATAAAAGTATCCCAAAGAGGATCGTCGATAGAAATGTATGGAATAAATAATGGTGGACGATACTTCCCTGGAAATAATCCAATATCCTCACGTGCCGTGATAGCTGTCTCCACGGTGTCTTCTCTATGCTGCTCAGGTAAATCTAGATCATAGGTGTGGACCTCATCGAGATGCTCCTCATCATCGTCAGACTCATCCCAGTGCACCGCTTGATCATATTCATATGCGTCCATGGGTGCTAACTCCTCGCTCTCCTCCTCATATACGTCCCATCGTACCTCTTGATCGTATGTACATGAATCCTGCAAAAGGCACGATGAATCATAAAAAACATCATACACTGGAGGGAAATCAACGATAAAGGGCGAGGGAGTAAAGAGATCTCCCTGAAGGGGGGCCAAAAGCTCTGTGGGGTAGTCCTCTGCGTTAGTGGGAGGATGAGGTGGCTGCGGAAGCTCTAATGGAGGAGGATAGTGCTCGGGATCCTCATGAATGGCTGTGTCCTCGTCCCGATGCATGACCTCCTCGGTGATAAGCTCTGGCTCTGTGTGTAAGGCCTCCTCAAAAGCATGCTCTGGCTCGATAGTGTGCTCATTTGCCTTCTCATCAACTATCAATGTAGGCTCTCCCTGGGATGGTGATGCTGGCTGCTCATGTGTGTCAGCTTGTGGGGATGTATCATGTGGAGGGGAATGCCCGCAAGAAATCCGAAAATATAGTATATCCCCCTCAAGTCTGACATGGATGTCCTCCTCAATTGTTCCTGCAGCTGAAACACGGTTCATAACAAAATCTGCAAATCGTAGCTCAAATGCATCACCTGCCGTAATGCTCTCTGAACCGGTGAACCTCACTGACTCCAAGAGACCCTCCAATAATCTCTGAAATGCGTCCTCCTCTGGCTGCGCATATGACTCAGTTTCTGCTTCCTTCACTGCCTCTTCGTCCATCCACTCTTCATATGCAATAGATGTATCGTAGGAAGTGGGATCGACGACGGCACATTCTGGCTCTGGTAGTACGTCTGGCGATGCTTCTTGCCCATAAAATGAAGAAGCAGAACTGATATCTTTGGAAATCCCTTCAACCTTAAGCATGAGCATATTCATTTCAAGTTGCATCTTCACCCGTTCCAATAGAAGGTTACCCTTTTCAAGCCCGGCTTGCACTTCAACCTGGTGTGCATGCATCTCATCAAAAAAGATCCTTTGTCTCTCATCAAGCTCGGGCCAGTGCATCTCCTCAAAAAGGTATTCGCCCATCTGAGCACTCTGATCAAAATAGTATTCTCCCATCTGAGCACTCTGATCATAATAGTATCCTCCCATCTGAGCACTCTGATCAAAATAGTAATCTCCCGTCAGAGCATTCTGATCAAAATCTGTGGTCCACGTAGTATAATCCATAGCACCTGATCAACAAAGATAAATACCTGGAGAAAAGATATCAGTGGCACAAAAGAATATAGAAATGATAATAATGGTGGCAGGAGTGAAAATTTCCTTTTTATTTATTTATATTTTTTTTTCGTAGTCTAATCAACCTAATTGTGACAAATTGGCACCAACGGAAACACCTCCCCGGCAACGGCGCCAAAAACTTGATCGCTCCGGGATGTGACCCAAAGAACGGTTGTAGTTTTACCGCAAGCGCACGGTCAAGTGGCGAGCGGGTATCGAACACGAGGAGGTGGTGTTGGCTCCAATCTATCCTAGGTTGGTTTGACTACGATGGTTTTATTGGTGGAGATGGCGATGGTGTGATATAATGGAAATGGTGGTGGATGTCGGTGTCGGAGATAAAGAAGTCGGATAAAATATCGATTCAGATACAATACAATAAAAGTGGGAATTTGCCTTGCGGCGATCCTGTCACAATCGTCGGGCAAAGTATGGGGATATAAAGCCAAATAAAGACGTCTAGGGCTAGGGAATTCCCACTACGGATCGTCATACATCATCGTAAATAGTGAATCTCAATATTACTAGACTTGTATTGAGGTGAACTAGTCGTAACTGAATATAGAACCAAGCTCACGCTCTCGCGCTATTGCCGGTCTATAGCAAACCTAGGTTATGGCCCAATCTCTTGCAAACCCTAACCTAAGCCACTAGCATGAGGATCGACATCATCGTTCAATCGCCCCTCGAGCCCACTCTCGTGCAAACTCGAGTTACGATCTAGGTTGTGATAGTTCGTATTCGTCCAATCTCTTGCAAACGAATATGGGTATAGATTTACAATTAAAAATCCTAGCTTTGGTCCAATCTCTTGCAAACCAAATCTAGAGAAACCCAATTGTAAACCTAAATCGAATATCTAGGCCTTCCCATCGATTAGAATCCAATCTCTTGCAAACCCTAGATCGATGGAAATCCCTAGCTATCCGTAATAAATCAATCACAACCTAACCTCCTAGAAATTCTAGCAATTTAGAAATTCATTCATCACAAATATGAAATTAGATCCATAGGGTTCATCCACATGCCCTAGAACATCAAATCTACTCAAGCATAGCAACAACGATATAGGAATCAATAAAAACAATTGCTTGCATGTAAAAAGATAGCAAATCAAAGATCCAAATAATAAGAATAGAAATACTTAGCTTTGATGAAGAATTCCAATCCAAATACAAGCTTTTTTTGATCCAAGAGGGGGCCTAGGGCATGGCCTAACCTCTAAAAATAACTCTGATAAAACATAATGGGGATGTCCTCTAATGGTGGCTACAAACCCCTTAAATACTCCCCCAAAACCCTAGCAAGAAACCCTAGAAAACCCCTCAAATTCGTGCCCAAAAACAGCCCAAACCGCAACTTAAAATCTGGGCCCAGGCCGCACTCGGCCGAGTGGAATATGTGACCCGGCCGAGTGACACTGACATGCAAATTTCAGCACTGCAGCATCAACTTGCAGAAATTCCCCAGATTTCATCCGACCTCCGATTTGCGCGTTCTTGGCGGCGTTGGAACCGTCATGAAGTCTACTATCCATAAAAAATATGAGAAAAATACTTTGATTGCTGGAATGATAGCAGATTTCAAAAGAGTGAGAGGCTGTCTGAAAATCTGGGCGCTGCATGTCCTCGGCATCACTCGGTCGAGTGGCAAATGTCACTCGGCCGAGGGGCATTTGGTACTCGGGCGGACGGCTTTCGTCACTCGGCCGAGTCGGGCTTCTGGGGCAGACTGACGGATTACAGTAAGTTGGACATTTTGGCTTGCCGTCGTCTGGGTGCCACTCGGGCGGACGAAGTCTCCGCACTCGGCCGAGTCGGCGTGCGATGCTCGGCCGAGTGCACGCTGATACATCTCTGTTGCGTGTCCGATCTGGCCGGCCGAGCGTGGTCTCAATGCTCGGCCGAGTGACTCCTTCACTCGGCCGAGTGGCATGCTGAAAATGCCCAATCTTCATCTTTTCGCTCCCCCGTCGCTCCTACGGCGTTCTTTCTTCTTCCACTCCTCTTCCATTGCAGAATAACCCTCAAAAGGGCCATGGTTGACACTCCAGAGTGGGTGCAAATCCTCTTGATCTCACAATCGATCCAAAATCGCTCCATATTTCCTGAAATACGACAAAAACAAGAAATAGTGAAAAGTATCGCAATATTGTCGAATAATCGTGAAAAGCGTGATATGGGCGATCAAAACGGTATGCAAATATGCAGAAAAAAGGTGTAAAATATGGAGTGATCAGCCGCAATATGGGTAAGCTGATAAAGTCTTGGAAAATTCTGGGAAGACAGGACAGGCGACTGATGTGGAACACACAGGCGCCTATGCAATGGGCAGGCGCCTGTGAAACCAACATCAGTCGACTGTCACAAACCCTGACATTTTCTAAAGAGTTGAGTCTGGAGAGAAGCTCAAAGACAGACGACTGTTGAAGCATTGACAGTCGACTGTGCCATTGGATAGTTGACTGGAAATATAACATCAGTCGACTGGTACTAGAACTAGAAATATTCCAGAGAGCAAGTTCTGCAGAAGAATCGTGGACAGGCAACAATTGAAGCATTTACAGTGTGCCTTGGATAGGCGACTGTAAATACAACATCAGTCGACTGGCCAGATGAAACTGAGAATGATCTTTGGGCTGAACATAGACAGGCGACTGATTAACAAATCATAGCTGACTATCTCTTGGACAGGCACCGGTTAAATGTACAGCAGTTGCCTAAAAGAGCTAAAGCTTAGAAAGCCCAAAAATCAACTGATTAAGTATGTGCATAACAGGCAACTGTTTTTAGACAGGCGACTGTAAATCGTTCAATAGTCGACTGTTGAAATCACAACATGCACATTTTTGAGAATTATGAATTGGAGTCTAAGGAAAATTGATCTAATGATTTCCTAAGACTAAAATGAAGATGTGTGTGTGCTCCAACATAGTTCTACTTCTAAGCTACATACTAGAAGAGAAAAATAAGATTACATTATGTAGAACTCTCTCTTCTATCCAAAGTATGAGCTTAAAGTCTTCTAGGAGATTCAATCACCATCTTTGATCACCCAATCCACTTTTCTTGCTTTCATAGATCTTTGAGTGATATCCATTGCTAATTGATCTTCAAGTTATGCTTAGGCAATGGATTAACTGCAAATAGGGGATTAGTCACAAGTATTTATGTTTGCTCATCATTAACACCAAGTAAGGAGAAGTCCAATACTCAACATTCTCCCCCTTTTTGATGATGACAAACAAACATAAACAAAAGATAAATAATTGTGCTTAAAGAGAACTTACTCCCCCTACATAGATGCCAATCAAGTTAGTCAATAAATATAAGTGCATATATAGATCAAATGAAGCAAGTATGTAAGATATGTATATAATGAAATGATTTTCATGAAATCTTGAAATCTAGGATTTTATTATCCAAGTTCATTGTATCTTACTCCCCCTGAACCTAAGGCAACTTCAATCTTAGATTCAAGTTTAGAATTAGAATTTACTTAGCACATATATTATGATATGTTTATTTCTCTCCCCCTATGGAATTATCCAAAAGGTGGGAGTATAATAACAACAATAGTGCCAAATAAGTACTAAAATAATCATGAGAGTCTCAAGATAGAGTGTATATCAAATGTGATGCTAACAAATTTTCGGAGAAAAATTAATCACAAAGGGGCATCTCTAAGATATACAAACCAAAAACTCATAAAACACAAGCAATCTGTGTTGAATAAAGGAATGAGAATCCAATATCAATATTTCATGCCAAATGATAAAAACGTCTCACAATACATCATATATATGATATAGCATACAAAGAGATAGTTTCACAATATTTCACACAATTAACATTAACAAGGAGACAAAGTGTGAAGCCACATATGAAGTTAAAGCAACGTCATATATATATATATATATATATATATATATATATATATATATATATATATATATATATATATATATATATATATATATTCTACATTTGACAACTATGTTTGAATTGTCTTGCTGACTAGGACAAATGGGTTGATAGAAAGAGGGCCATGATTAAATCTTATGGAATGAGCGGTTTAGATGAAGCTTTGAGATGAAGTATTTGTATTTTAAATCAGCCTTTTGATATTTGTGGGTCCCATTTGTATTTTAGCTCAGAATTTTAGCGCGGGATTTTTTGGGGGAGAGCAACAGCCTTTTGTATTTTAACTAGAATTTAACTCGGGGAATGCAACATGCTTTTTAGGGAAACAAGAGCCATTTTGGGGAAGCTCTCCCCCAAAATCATTTCGCCAAATAGATCAGCAATCGTTCTCGCAACTTGAAGAAGAAAGCAACAATATCTTCCTCTTTCCCAAAGCAGCAACGGCACGGGTTCCCCAAAATCATTTCGTCAAAATAGATCAGCGATCATTCTCGCAAATTGAAGAAGAAAGCATCAATATCTTCCTCTTCCCCAAAGCAGCAAGGGCACGTGTTCTTGCTTACCGAAGATCTGAAGGTACGGGTTCTTTTAACGATTGATTCATCTGACACATGCAGCCGCGAAATTTACATGCCATTCCAAGTCTTTTTAGTGCCAGATGTCATCGTTTTCTGTCTCATTTTACATTATATTTGGAAAACAGTAACTTCTGAAAACAAACTTGCATAATGGTCAGGATTGTTGTTTTCTTCCTTTGGTCTTTGTAAGAGAATTTCTGATCTTTTTTGTGCTTTAAAGTTGAAAATTATCTTATTTCAAAATCACTATTAAAGACATTATCTTGCGAATTGATAGCCCAGGGGGTGATGCCCTTGCATCTGATTTGTAAGTTTCTAGGGAAAAAATTGATCTTTGCGTATTTTCAGTGCTTTTGTATAACTAAACGAATCTTTTCATTGACCTTCCATGTCAAATTTTTAATTTGATTCTTTACTAATATTTTGTTATTACTAAGTTGGACAGCTTTTTCAGTGATATTTATGCTAACGCATTGCAAACTACCCACTACCGATTGCAAACATTGAGGTACATAGTTTTGGTCATTAGTTTCTGAGTAATCTTTAATTTGATTCTTTACCAATATGTTGTTATTAGTAAGTTGGATAGCTTTTTCGGTGATATTTATGCTAACGCATTGCAAACTTCCCACTACCGATTGCAAACATTGAGGTACATAGTTTTGGTCATTAGTTTCTGAGTAATCTTTAATTCTATTCTTTACTAATATTTTGTTATTAGTAAGTTGGACAGCTTTTTCAGTGATATTTATGCTAACGCATTGCAAACATCCCACTACCGATTGCAAACATTGAGGTACATAGTTTTGGTCATTAGTTTCCAAGTAATCAGTTATAGATACTGGACTTATTATCTTCATTGTTTATCATTAGTTGTGTGGTCATGCCATATATTATGGTAGCATGACAACCGAATGTTGGTATTTTTATGATGCATGTTAAGGGTTGGAAAACTTAATTTGTATACAGCTTTTGATGAGCTAAGAACATTGCTCAATGTCTGCTAGGTGATGTCATGATGTTAGTGTATATTCTATTTTTCTTCACTAAAGGTACACAGATATATGGGTTAAGGGAAGTTTCAGATGTTGTACATGAAATAGTAGGGACGCAAGAAATCTGAGTTGCTTAGTTTCTCATATGAGCTTGCTGGAGATTGCTTCCGATAATGAGGAGAGCAAGAGTTCATGCTCACTGTAGTTAGATAAGATGAAAATGATTCTAAAATGTGAAGCATGATAATTCTTTTGAGTTGATGGTGCATTGATTTTGAAAGAGACATGTACTAGGCTTTTCATGTGATTTACTAGACTTTTATTTAGAGTGTTCATTTTTGCAATTTTCCATATTACAACATTCAACGCCGAGATTCACACCCTGATTTAATAAATCGAGTAATTTAGCAGATTCATCTTGGATTTGGACTATGTAGCTTAAGATGCCTAGCTCTTCCCCCCTTTTTGCTAAAAAAATCCATGTTGCTAAACTATTTTATATGAGGACAAACTTTTGTTGGGGGGACGTTTGAATTGTGTGTAAATTGAATTTGGTGTAAACACATTAACTAGGGGGGAAACAAATTGCCTGGACCCACAATAATACTATACTATGGGCTTGAATTTTAAACAGCATCTCTTGGGGGGAACCAAATATTTTTTAAATTTAAACCTCCCACAACTACTCATGTTGGGTGATTATGTCACTTTTGGGGAGAAACCAAATGAATTTTGAATTTTAAATATCCCGCAACCTCTAACACTGGGTGGTTTTCTCTTGCCATTTCAAAAGCCTTTCTCATGCCCTTAAATCTTTACATCCGGTGGTATGGTGCCAGTTTGAGGAAGCGAATTAAGAAAATGGAAGTCTCCCAACATGCCAAGTATTTCTGTGAGTTCTGTGGAAAGTATGCTGTGAAAAGAAAAACAGTTGGGATCTGGGGATGCAAGGACTATGGAAAGGTGAAGGCCGGAGGTGCTTATACTTTGAACATTGCCAGTGATGTTACCGTGAGGAGCACAATACATCGATTGAGAGAATAGACAGAAAACTCTTTGGGCGATTGGCATTAAGCAGTCCCATCTCTAGGGAATCTTAATGTTTCTGTTTGATGTTATTTTACATTAGTCGAAGAACTATTAGCGAGTGTCTTAAATTTATCATTTTAATTTTGTTGTGGTATTTAAAACACCAGAGTTCTCCATCGTGCTATCTACTTGGAAAATAGAAAAAAATTTGGCAAAAAAAGATACACTCAGATCAATTAGTATCAATTGATATTATCTAAACATTATCCAATTTTGTTAATAAGTTTGCTTTCTTTCGTTTGTTGCATTTTATTCATTATAAACTTTGGTGGTACAAGACGTGCTATCAAGAGAACTTAATTAAGGATGTACCTTAACTATTCATTTTCTTGCAGACACCTTTACATTTTTGCACATTGATGTAATAAGAGCACTTTAATTCTAATTACACTGTGGACTATTCATATTCACTATCACATCCCTCATTTCTCTATAAGAAACACACATTATATTTGAAACTTACAATCAATAAGACCCTGCTAAACATTGGACAAAAAGGATGCACCTTAACTATTCAGTTCGACTCCCCACTGGACGTGTTGAAAGTGGTTTTATTTTTTAATAAATTGGTTATTTAATAAATTGGGTTTTATGCATAAATTTGATTGAACACCCATGCAGTGCTTATGGTTCTAATTTAAGAGTACTACAATTTTTTGGAATAAAATGTCAAATACGTTAGTTTTTCTATCAACATGAGCCAACTTGTGGTTACTAATATTATACTTCATATGTGCAAATCCTGCACATGCTAGATGTTGCACTCAATGGGGGCTCGACAGTTGACGTTCTTCGGTCTGGGACCTATGGGCTGCATTCCCCTTCAGCGAATATTGATGACAACAGGAAACTGTCAGGAATCGACGAACAAACTCGCGCTCGCATTCAACAAAGCGTTCAGTCAGCTGTTGGCCAACCTGTCCAGCACCCTCCCAAATGCCACATACGAATTTGGGGATACCTACGATTTCTTTCAGGACATCAACAACAACCCTGCAAAGCAAGGTGTGTTTTTCTCTTGACGAAATCTATCCATTGACATCCAGTTGATCTCTCTCTCTCTCTCTCTCTCTCTCTCTCTCTCTCTCTCTCTCTCTCTCTCGAACTGATCAGGTTTGTTTGTGTGATGGATGCAGGATTCAACAACTCAGACGCCCCATGTTGCTCTATAGGAAAGATCGGGCCTACGCTGACATGCACTCCGATATTGACGTTGTGCATAGATCAAAGCAAATACGTGTTCTGGGATGACAGAGCTAATGATTTGATTGCAACAGCGATCATGAAGAAATTTTGGTACAAGGCAGTGAATGGCACAAATAGTTGAAAGATATACTGTAATTTAATTAAGTAATGGCTGAAAGATCGTCGCAACCCCGCATCCGTCGCACCGCTTACCACCGTGGGCCCCCCAAGTTCTCCAGAGTTGTTGTGGGTCCCCCATTGGCCCCTAGAACTGTTGTGGGCCCCACCCAAGTTCTTCTTCTTCGCCGTTGGACTATTTTGACGTTGCGACAAGTTGTAGCCCGTCGTCGCACGTGCTAGCTTTGGAATCTTGGTTCGTTGCTCCGGTTGCTGCCCAGATCATTCGAGCGAGGAATCTATTCCGGGATCTGGACTGGGAGCGTGTTCTTTTATTCCAACCCCTGGCGTCTCTACCCAACGCCAGTGTAGCTTCCGCGTCGTGTTGAGGTAACGATCTGCACACTTAGGACCCCAACCCTCAGCCTGTTAATCAAGACTAAAAATCGATGTTTTCAATGTGTTTTAAATTCACTAATCAAAGATTAATAAAATGGATGTAGGCCGGTGGACTTGTGCACATAGGATAATTGTGACTTTGGACTCGTTGGACGGTGTTTCTCAGACGTTATACTTGCAGGCAAGTGAAACTTGCCAAATCTTGAGTAGGGCCATGTTTTTAGGCCACTTCCTTGTTTTTAGCGTAAAAGAGACTAGACAGTGAAATGATAGCTGTCTAGACGCAACTTTGAGATCTAGCTTGACAACGAAGCTAGGTCTGTCACCCTGCCATGTCATTCATGCATTGTTAACTGCCATGTTTAAATTCCTTACCTGTACGCTTTACTACTTGCCATGTCATGACATCCATGCATTGAATGTTGCATCCGTAGCACACGCTACATACTTGTACTTGCTTGTCCAGGCTAGGTGCACACCTATTCCTTCATGAAAAACACTTCCTGGCTCGTGATCCAGAAGCGAGCATTCTGACCGGCGCCCCGCTTGTGTCGCGGCGGCGCGGTGTCGTTTACCGAAAGTTTCACGGTTAGTGTAGGGTGCGGGAATATCGAACTCAGGGAGGCGAGGTTGTGCTTGGGTCAGGTAGGACCTAAATCACCCCGAGGGGGCGAGCTAGCCCGAATCGGTGAATGGTTGTCACGAAAGGAAATAAAAGGGTATGAACAACAAGAAAGAAAACCCGGGACTTTGGTTTCCAACCCGACGAGAGACTCTCGCCGATACGGCCTACGGGTATGGATAGCGATCGGGATTAGGGTCTAATGGTGAGACGTTGCCTCTGAAAGTGGTACCGATGTCCCATGGGCCCGATATTCCGGTCGGTGCCCAGGATGATACATCGGACTTCCCGGATTCGATCAGTGGGCACTCCCGTGTCCATTAACACTGATCGATCCCGGGAGCACTAAGCCCGCAACGATATCTCCCAACGTCTCATCCTGCCGCTCCCGCGTGCTAGGATTCGGCGTCTACGCTAAGGGCATGAGCTATGGCTAGGGAGTCAACCGCCAAGTTTATTCCCCCTTGGCACAACGGTCAAAGGCGGTCTTTTCCCGTCGATGACAATGAAACACCCCGCGTAACCGTTAGATTCCTACTCCTTATCGATTTCCTAACCCTATGGAAGCATCGGGAAGAGCCCCCGAAGGGGTTTCCACCAAAATCCCAGATTTGGGAACTACTCACAAAAATTCATGAAAAAGCGATCTAAATGAAATTTAACCGTTGAAATCATAATCGGACAATTGCAATGCGGAAGTAATGGAGTAATAAAGACAATACTAAAATTTTAGAAAGATCTTAAAACTTACAAAAGAGTAACAATTACAGCCGTCACAAGGAAATAAAACAGTAGAAAAAAGAACAGCTCCCGTTTCTGGAACCCTAGGGGTTCTATTTATAGACCTTCGCATCAACCGATCGGTTGACAAGTCAACCGATCGGTTGATCCGTTACAAATTAATAACAGAAAACGGCGAGCTTTCACCCGATCACATGAACCGGTCGGGTGAGTTCTTGAGTGACCGGTTGGATCTTGGAGCAGTCGGGTGAATCGATCGGTTCGACGTCCGTGTCCTCAGCTCTTCTTTTTCAGCTACAGATGAACCGATCGGGTGAGAGTCACCCGATCGGTTGGCGTTTTGCTTCGAGAAGACAGAGAACAGCCCCCGCTGAACTGGTCTGCGAACCGGTCGGGTGACTTCTTTGTGAGCTGCGGCAGAGACCGGGTGGTGCACGCGTGCATCACCCGATCGGTTGGAGATGACCAACCGACCAGGTGAGGGGCTGAAAGATGAATTCTTTGGCGTTTGACCCCCTGGATCACGCGTGACTTCTCCCGTTGCTCCGGGGACTTGGGATATCATCGTTAAACGTCCCCTACGTGGTCGATCCCCTGCAATCATGGATAAACAAAGAAAAGTGAAAGAAAATGGGAAAATATACGAAAACGAGTAAGAGACGGCGGAAAAACACGGAGAAACACAAAAGAAAACGTGCGTGAATATATGAAATATAAACGCACGTCAAAATCCCCCAAGCTGAACTCTTCCTCGTCCTCGAGGAAGACGAGTGAGAGTAGGAGCTCGGAAGGGAAAAATAGAGAGGAAGAAAGAAAAAGAAAACTCTAAACCCTAGATCGTCCATCAGAGCCACCAAAATCGAAAACGACACACCATGCAAGCAAACGCCAAATCACACCACTAAACCTAGGAAAGCGAGTCCAAATAAGTGTCGTGGGTCCACGCAGTGAAGCGCGAGTGAGCGTGGTCGTGTGCTAGCAAATGGTGATGCTTTCTACGATGTGCTATGAGGCTCGATATACACAAATCCAAGATATGACCCAAAATATCGATCCGAATTGAATTAAGCGGCGAATATAAGTTCAAGCATGCATGAGAAGAGTTAGAATAGAAGCGTATCATGCATCGGGGACTCCACAACTAGGGTTAAGGAAATCACGCCACTATAGCCTAGATACTAGCTAAAAAGTTCCCAAGCCAAGTGTTTTCGATAACGACGGGGGTTGAGATGATGTGGAGAAGAACACTCGGTGCAAATTCTCACCTTCCCTTTATTCTTGGCAAGTATGAAAAAATATTCACACTGAAATTTTTTTGGGTTTTGGGCATTTGTATTTTTTTGGATTTTTGGGCTATACACAATTTTTCTTTTCTTTTCTTTTTGGGTTTTTCTTTTCTTTTCTCCTTTTTTTTGGATTTTTGGCTATACACATGTGTACTCTCCCAAGTGGGAGAACGGTACACGACGAGGGGATTTGCACCAAGTAAAACAAAAAAGAAGTCGAAATCTAAACACTCGGGCAAAGGAAACTATTCTCGATAAATAGAGCATAGGCTAAATGGGTTATCCTAGTCCTTAGTTGTGGAATCCCGACGCATGCGAATTGAAGTATACGATACAAATATAGCATGCATATAGTGGAAACAAATACCGCATATTCAAATCGGAGCATGATAATCTAGGGGTCATTCCTGGACAGGTATATAAAGTAAAATCACAAGGCAGAAGCACACCAAATGCTAGTCACGACACACGACTCACAAAAAGCTAAGTGGACCCGCGATGCGTGAAATGCAAGAGGACTCGAAATCCTAGGGTTAGTGAGTGTGATTATCAATGCAATGCTAGGTGTGTGTGACTTTGTGGCGATTCATCATAGGATTCATCTCTAGGAGAAAGAGCTAAAAAAGAAGAAAAGAAAAAATAAAAACACGATGAAAACGACACAAAAAACGAAAAAGAAGGA
Source organism: Scilla litardierei (assembly GCA_030789695.1). Lineage (NCBI taxonomy): Eukaryota > Viridiplantae > Streptophyta > Magnoliopsida > Asparagales > Asparagaceae > Scilla > Scilla litardierei. The sequence goes on from CM061141.1 coordinate 163,895,225, forward strand.
CTCAAACGACGCACACAGTGCGACTCCCCCAAGCTGAAGTTTGCATTGCCCTCAATGCAATATGAGTGAGTACGGGAGGGCAATGAAAATGGGGGGGAATACGCACTGACACAAAAAGAAATGAAAACGAGGAAAACACATAGATAAAACTGAAAAAGAAAGAAAGATCAAAATCAAAATCAAACAATACGAAAAATAAAAATAAAACCACACGACACGACACTCAAAAAATGAAAAACAAACACACACACACACACAAAATGAGAAAAACAAACAAAACACGACAGCACGCCAAAGTAGACGTCCCCCAAGCTAGACCAGAAAGTGCTAGCGAAATGATGTGATCAATGAAATGCAGAGATGTGCAAGGGGGAGTCAAAAACAAAAGAGGTGAAATCAAAAAGCGACACGCGAATGCCCCCCCCCCCTCCGACAGAGACAAAGCAGGGCCCCCAAAAGACAGATGGGCACAAATATGGGGGGGCAAAAAGGGAGAAAGAAAGATCAAGCAGGGGCACCACCCTCCGGAGGTGGTGACGGGGGCCTGCGCTGTGGACCAGGGGTCGTGGGGGGTGGAATGTGGAGCTCGGAGACGTCGGGTGGGTCTTCACGGATGTAGCGAATGAAGCTTTGAAGAAAGGGGAGGTCTCGGTCGACGGACTCCTCGGTTATCCGACCACCCTGCCCAGCTAGGAGGATCATGGCCATGAATCGATCGGCTTGGTCTTGATCGGGGGCAGATGGGTTGGAGGTGGTGGGCTGAGCGGGGGGCTGTGCGCGACGAGCGCGACGGTTGGGCCTAGGGTTCGAAGAGCTGGCGTCGGTGGGTTTAACACGGCGGGGAGGCATTGTGCGGGTGTCTTGTGTGTGCGCGAGTATGTAAAAGTACAATGAATCAACACAAACATGAAATACGGCCAACGAGCAAATGGAATATCTGGGGTAAAAAAAATAAAATTAAGCAAAGGAGCGAGTTTACCCAAATGAGATGAAGATAGTTGCTCGAAGACGCCCCGATGCTACTCGATTGGAGCACTCTGTGAAGCTGCAGCGATCTCTTCAACAAGTCTTGATGTTTGGGGAGGATGGGTGAAATTTAGGGTTTTGTGTGTAGGGAGATGGCGGGGGGGATGGAGGGGAATCGATGGTTGACGGGTAGGGAGATGGCGGGGGAAGACGATCGAGGTTGATTTTGGGGAAGAAAGTAGGAAGGCGCACGAGAGGAGTCGAAACGGCGGCGGCTTGGGTGATCGGGCGAGGATGGAAATGAACGGACGTCGGGGGGGTTTATATAGGGTTTTAAGTCGAACCGATCGGGTGACTTGTCACCCGATCGGTTGACGGTTAGGTCGAAATTCTTGCCGAAGAAGTGCTACAGGCGAACCGGTCAGTTGACTTTTCAACCGATCGGTTGGCCGCTCCATTCATTTTCCCGAGAACTTAGGGCTGCTCACCCGGTCGCGTCAACCGATCGCGCTAGAACTCAACCGATCGGTTGACATTCCCCAAAAATTTCCGAGAGTTCTCCCCAGCTCACCCGGTCTGCCACCCGGTCTCTTCATTACTCAACCGATCGGGTCATATGGAGGCAGATCTCGGCATGTATCAGATACATCCCAACCGATCGGGTGAGTTGTCATCCGATCGGTTGGGGCTTGTTTCCTGCAAAAACCAATATATTTGTTTAAGTCCCCGAACGGATGTTCTCGCGGTTGATTTTATTTATAAAAATAGACAAAATAAAGTCAAAAATAACGTTGAAAAGTGGGGAAAAAGTTTAGAACATGGGTTGCCTCCCATGAAGCGCACTTGTTTAACGTCGTTGGCTCGACGCCCGCAAGAGATGCTCATAGTGGTTGATACGGGTGATGCCCGAAGTTCGGCATCTCTTCTTCATTGGAGCTGAAGGCAACTGGTGTAGTCAGCGGCTGGAAAAATACTTGCTCGACTACCCTCCCCTTGTTCTTGGGATCCGGGGGCTTTTCCCTGGTGTTGGCGCTTCCTGCCATCTTCTTCAGGATCCGGACCTCGTCTTTAGTGAGGTTCATGGGCTCTTTCCCCGCTCTCCTCGCAGGAGGAGCCTTGGGGAACCCGGGAGGGGTCGTTCTTGCTGCACTCGGTTCTTCAGCAGCTTCTTTGTTCTCGGGGTCGTCTCCATCTTCTGAATCCCCCAAGTCATCGGGGGGGTTTCTTAAGAGAATCTCCCAGGAGCTCTCTTCAACAGCCTTTTCTTCTTCCATCTCCAGCAGATTACACCGAGGGTCGTCTGGGGGATCGGGGTACTTCATGGATAACCCCAGATCAAATTCGACTTTTTCTCCGCCGACGTTTAGAGAAAGTTTTCCGTTCTTCACATCTATTAGAACACCAGCAGTGGCCATGAAAGGCCGTCCCAGGATGATGGGGGTGTGTGCGTCTTCAGGCATGTCCATGACTACAAAGTCCACGGGCACATGCACCCCTCTCACATTCACGGGGAGGTCATCCACAATTCCCACCGGATATTTGACCGACCGGTCAGCTAGTTGTAGGGTCATGCCGGTGGGCTCCAAATCACCCATTCCTATCCTTTTGTACATCGACAAGGGCATCAAACTTACACTCGCTCCGAGATCGACGAGTGCACGATGAATCTTTACTGCCCCGATCGTGCAAGGAATTGAGAAGCTCCCCGGGTCTTTAAGTTTCGACGGATTTGCCCTCTGGATAAGAGCGCTACACTCCACCGTCAACACTACTTTCTCTTTTCTAGACCCTCTCGTCACCAAATCTTTCAAGAATTTTGCATAGGAGGGGATTGTTTCGATTGCTTCTAGGAAGGGGATTTGCAGGCTTAGGTCCTTGACCATGGCGAAGAACTTGCCATATTTCTCATCAATTTTTGCCTGAGCCAACCGTTGTGGAAATGGCACAACGGGTTTATACACTTTCGGGCTCTCTTCCTCCTTCTTCTTATTCTCTTCTTCAGAGACTCCCTCCGGAGTCATAGGATTTGATGACGAAGCACCGGCGTCGTTTGATTTTTCGATCGGTTTCTCAACGACCAATGGTGCTTCCGGGTTGCTAGGGGGCACTCTAGTAGGAATTTGTGTCCCGCTTCTCAGAACGATAGCGGACACATTTGCGTGCTCGTGCACGAGTGCCGATGTTTGGGTTGTTCCCCTCGGGTTCACCTCCGGTTGTGGCGGTAATTGGTTTTGTGACCTTGCAAGGTTTACCACTTGTAACCCCAGCTGGGTTACTTGGTCCGTGAGGGTCCGCTGACCCATTTCCAGCTTTTGGTTGATCCTCTCCTGGTTGGTAATATATTGAGTCAAGAGAGACTCAACCGGAGAGACGGCCCTCTGTTGGCCATACTGCTGCTGCTGCTGGAACAGCTGCTGATTCCTGGGGGCGTAAGATTGTTGCTGAAATGGTTGCTGCTGTGGCCTAGCCGGCTGATAAGTTTGTTGCTGCGGCTGCTGAGGCGGTGAGGGCTGAAATGGTGGCCGGTAACTGAAGTTCGGGTGGTTCCGGTTGTTTGGAGAGTAGGCCGGGTTGGAATTTGTCCTTGGAGGATACGGCACATTTCCCGTAGGGTTGTAAAATAGTGTGCTCGCCTGATCCAACGGTGGTGAGATGTCACCCCCGTCGAATTCCCCAAAGAATTCAGATTCTACCGCAGAAATTTGCTGTGTACCGGCCCCACCGGCTCCTACCATTAGTGCGGAGATCTGGGTCGAAAGCAAGTCAAACTTGCTTGAAAGTTTGTCGATGTCCTCGACTCTGTGTATACCCCCGGATCTTGGTGTGGCTCTCTCGTCACACCACCGCTCATTGTTGGATGCCATATTTTCCAGAATATGCCCGGCATCCTCCTCGCTTCTAGACATGAAGGAACCCCCAGCCGCGGCGTCCATAGAAGATTTCAGGTCATCCCTCAACCCATTGTAGAACATATTAATAATCTGCCACTTCGGAAGCTCATGGTGAGGGCATCTTCTTTGTATCTCTTTATATCTCGTCCAAGCTTCATGCAAGGACTCGTTGCTGGCCTGGGAGAAGGAGGAGATCTCACTCCTCAACTTCATGGTCTTCCCCGGAGGAAAGAACTTCGTCAGAAAAGCGTTGGAGAGCTTCTCCCAGGTGTTGAAAGTGTTGGGGTCCTTCCCCCTTAGCCATTGCTTGGCTTTGTCTCGCAAAGAGAAGGGGAACAGTTTCAGACGGATAGCCTCTGTCGTGACACCATTAATCCGGAAGGTGTCACACTTCTCCAAGAAGGAGTCCAGGTGCTCGATCGAGCTCTCCATGGGTGCACCCGCAAACGGGTCCTGCTGGATCCATGTCACTAGAGACGGCTTCAGCTCAAAGCTTTGGGCCGCAATAGCTGGAGATCGGATGGCGGAAGTAGACTCGATGGATGGCATCGAGTACTCCAGCAAAGACTTGTGAGGTGGGGTGTTCTCCTCCATGGATTCGGGATCTTCTCTTCTTCGCTTCTCGACGGCCAAACGCCTAAGGGTGGCGTTAATCTCTGGATCGAGGGGAATCAAGTCGTCAAGACTCCTTGAACTCCTGCGCATGAAAAACAACAAACACCCGTGAAGCGACAAGTGGGAAAGAAACAGATAAAACAAGAAATAAAAATAAGGAAGAACAAAAAGAAAAAGAAAAAGGAGAATGTGAAAATTATCGCGAGGTAGGGATGTGAGCTAGACACGAGGGTTCAAGAGATCCTAAAATAACAAGCACGTTGCCTCCCCGGCAACGGCGCCATAAACTTGACCGGCGCCCCGCTTGCGTCGCGGCGGCGCGGTGTCGTTTACCGCAAGTTTCACGGTTAGTGTAGGGTGCGGGAATATCGAACTCAGGGAGGCGAGGTTGTGCTTGGGTCAGGTAAGACCTAAATCACCCTGAGGGGGCGAGCTAGCCCGAATCGGTGAATGGTTGTCACGAAAGGAAATAAAAGGGTATGAACAACAAGAAAGAAAACCCGGGACTTTGGTTTCCAACCCGACGAGAGACTCTCGACGATACGGCCTACGGGTATGGATAGCGATCGGGATTAGGGTCTAATGGTGAGACGTTGCCTCTGAAAGTGGTACCGGCGTCCCATGGGCCCGATATTCCGGTCGGTGCCCAGGATGATACACCGGACTTCCCGGATTCGATCGGTGGGCACTCCCGTGTCCATTAACACTGATCGATCCCGGGAGCACTAAGCCCACAACGATATCTCCCAACGTCTCATCCTGCCGCTCCCGCATGCTAGGATTCGGCGTCTACGCTAAGGGCGTGAGCTATGGCTAGGGAGTCAACCGCCAAGTTTATTCCCCCTTGGCCCAACGGTCAAAGGCGGTCTTTTTCCCGCCGATGACAATGAAACACCCCGCGTAACTGATCGCTCCGGGACGTGACCCAAAAGAACGGTTGTAGTTTTACCGCAAGTGCACGGTGTAGCAGCGAGCGGGATATCGAACACAGGGAGGACGAATGACTGTTCTTGCTCCGATCAACCTGGCTATTTAAGAAGAGAAATTTGCCTTTGGCGATCCTGTCACAATCGTCAGACAAATGGGCGAAATATCAAATCAAATAAAGAACGTCTAGGGAATGGGGAATCCCCGCTACACACCGTACTTCATAAATGTGGTTCATCGGTATCAAAATTGCTAGAATGTGAATTCGGATGAACTAGTTGCAACTGAATGTAGAACCAAGCTCACGCTCTCGCGCTGTTGCCGGTCTATAGCTATCCTAGGGTCGGGTCCAATCTCTTGCAAACCCTACCCTAGGGAAGCTAGCATTAGGATCAACATCATCGTCCAATCGCGCACCGAGCCCAATCTCTTGCAAACTCGGTCCACGATCTAGATTAGGATAGTTCCTACCCGTCCAATCTTTTGCAAACGGGTGTCGGCATAGAATTGCAACCGGGAATCCTAGTATCGGCCCAATCTCTTGCAAACCGATACTTCGAAAAATCCGACTCCAACCCAATTCGGATTTCTAGGGCTTCCTATCAAATTGGGATCCAATCTCTTGCAAATCCCAATTGATATGAATACCTAGCAATCCGTAGTAAATCGATCCTGATCTAATCTCTAATAGCAATTCTAGCTCAGTTTCTACCAATTCATTACAAATATGAAAGTGGGCTTGTAGGGTTCATCCCCACGCCCCAAGACGTGGAGACTACTCACAAATCATAGCAAGATCACAAAAATAATCGTTGAGATAAGCAATAGAAGTCATCATAACAATGATATAAACAATAAAAATAGAATTTTTAGGGAAAAGAGATGCAAACCAATGTAGTTCTTCAATTAATCCAACAAAAATCCAAGTTTTGCTCCTTCTCCAATCACAAGAATAAAGCTAAAAAACTAATCTAAAAAGCTGCAAAAAATCTAAGAGAGAGCTCCCTAAACTAGGGTAAAAACAAGGTTTAAATAGCCCCAAAAATCGTCCAAAAATTGTGACCAAAATGCCCCTGCACAGCCTGTTTTCCGCAGTTTTCGCTACAGGCAGCGCATCGCACTCGGCCGAGTGACAAAAGTCGCTCGGCCGAGTGAGAAACCCTGTAATTTTCCAGTAAGTTAGGGCCTTCAGGGGTCTCTACTTCGGGGGCGGCTCGGCCGAGTGAGTTGTCGTCACTCGGCCGATGACTTCACTGCACTCGGGCGGACGGGATTTACCACTCGGCCGAGTGGGTCTTCTGAAGTTCAGGCAGCCGAAAAACAGTAACTTCGATGTTTTGGAAGGGCTTCGTCTGGGCGCCACTCGGGCGGACGTGGTATCGTCACTCGGCCGATGTGGTCTTCGGTGCTCGGCCGAGTGCACATAGTAATCGTGTCTGAACTGGTCGGTCGAGCAGTGTCTCACTGGTCGGCCGAGTGGCTCCTCCACTCGGCCGAGTGGGACACAAAAAATGCCCAATCTGCTTGTTTTGGCCTCCTCGTCGCTCCTGCGACGTCCATTCTTCTTCCGCTCCTCTCCAATCAGCAAAATACCCCTCGGGGAGGTCGTCGGTGACCGTCTAGAGTAAGCGCATCTCGAGATCACTCCAAATCGCGCCAAATCACCTGAAATGCGACAAAAACAACAAATCGTGAAAAGTATCGCAATATCGTCGATATATCGTGAAAAACATGATTTGGGCGATCTAAATGGCATGCAAACATGCGGAAAAAAGGTGTAAAATAAGGAGCGATCAAAATCCCCCAAGCTTGCATCTTACTCGTCCTCGAGGAAGATAAGTAAAAGGCGAACCCGGTGGATTCGGAAAACGAAAACGGCGAAAAACGGAAAAAGAAAAACGAAGAAGAGTGAAAGCGAAATAAAACAAAGAAAAAAGAAAGAAGCGAAGAGGTAGGATACTAGATCATTTTCTCAGGACGTGGGTTTCACTTACTCATATAGCATGCACCGAATGAAAAATACATGTCAAAGAATTTTATTTTGATATCATAGTATAATAGTGCAAATAGAAATAGAAAACCCACGAAAAACGATATAATCATGAAAAACGGAATAATTTTAAAATTAACGTCGTCTGAATCATTTAAAGCGGTATACAAATCACAGATCACACACTTTTCAATTGAACGCTTTCTATCAGGAGTATAAGAGTATCACACTATAGAATAGAGAGAATAGAAAAGTATGGATTTCATGAAATGAGTGCTAGGCTTAGATTTCTGGATTTCATAAAACTAAAATAATCTCACCGAGTATAGAATATTAGTTAGCCTAGGTTGTCGTGCAATGTCAAGTAGTCACTCTCTCACACATCAATGGATCCCCTTTCCCAAGCTTATCTATAAGCGTGGTGGCATAAAAAATATTTACATCCCCATTTTTTTATACATATAGCTCCACAAGCAACGAAAAGAAAGAAGAAAGAAAGAAAGTGAGATGGGATCTTTTATTCAGGATTTTTCCTCTTTTTTTTTCTTTTTTTTTGTTTTTTTTTGCTTTTTTTTCTTTGCAATAAGCAATATATACACAACGATCCCAACTCAGAGAGAGATAATGATGTACAAGAATGTTTTTCTCTCTTTTTTTAATAGAATAAGAGATTTTGGAGCTAGGAATTAGTAGCGGGGGAAAATGCCATAAAATAGAATCACTAGGGGGAGATTCACCAATGATTTGAAAAGTAGAGAAATGATGTTCAAGATTTGTGGAGAAAGAAATAAATATAACTCTCGGTTCACTCTATAAGACATGGACGACAACTTCAGCAGGGTAATCTAATCTACTCAGTTTCGATCACAAAAAAGCTAACTAATCCAGATTTATCATAGCTAACATCATTCAATCATCCTGAAGTGAAGTGTACAATTCATGCATATAGAAGTGATATAGGAAAAGAAATCAGTACTCCAGATATAGGCACTCAATGCGTGAATCTTGGTGTGTTTTCTGTGGTAGCATACATATGAATATTCAGGCTCAGCTAATAATAAAATTTCATCCATTTTCATGCGGAAAAAGGTGTGGGTTACTATTCTAAATGCAAAGCAAGTCATAGCATCTGATATCTGAAATAAAACCTAAGACATGACAAATATAGCATGCATATAGAATAAGCTAAATCCAACGTCATCATCATCATAGAAAAGTCATCTCTAGCATGAGATGAAAAAGAAAGAAATAAAGATGAAGGAAAAATAAAACTATGCAATGCGGCACACAGGAAAATAAGAAAAACGTGATGCATGGCAAAATAAAAGAAAAATGATGAAAAATAAGTGCAAAAGCGAAAAAATGGTGTGAAAAACTAAAAATAAAGGTGGCAAATCGAAAAAGAACGTGAGAACTCACTCCCCCAAGCTAAATGGCACAGTGTCCTCAATGTGCAAAGTGTGGCACACCGAGAGACAAGCGATGGGAGGGGCAAGTGAGGATGCATGCATGGAAAAATGAAAAGAAAAAGGTAAAATAAAGAAATGAAAATATGATGCGGACATGATGCATGCACAGATAGGAGCGATACATAGATATAAGTGTCACCAAAAACTCTCCCTCTCTCCCAAAATAGATATAAGAAGATATGATCAAAAAAGAGAATACCATAATAAGTGAGGGGAGGGGGTGGACAAAAAGTGCAACAGGACCAAGCAGAAACGGGCAGCACAACGGCAGGAATAAATCAAGGCATCAAGGTGCCTAAGAAGGTGGTGCTGCGCCGTCTCCGTCCTGAGGCGGAGGTGGTGGTGGTGGTGGTGTAGGCTGCTGAGCTGGGGTGGGCGTGGAAGTGGAAGCAGGTCTAGTGTGTGTGGAAGTGTGCGTGGGAACCTGCTGGGTGGGTGGGGGTACACGCGGGAGACGCTCCAGAACCTGGGTGAGACAGTAATGGATCTGGGGGATCAGCTCGAAGCATCCAGCCATCGCAGAGACGGTGGAGGACAGGGTCCTAAGGTCACCTCTAAGACCACTCACCGCCAACTCAAGAGCATGTATGCTCTGCAGTACAGTGTTGGGCGGGGGTGGTGCAGAGGGACGCACCGGTCTAGGCTGTGCAGGGCGAGGCTGGCGTACGCGAGTAGAGTATGTAACGGGCTCAGCAGGGAAGGGGACAAAAGGTGCCGTGCCTGCAAATGTGGGCCTGGCCTCAGTGTGAGGCCGGGACACCGGCTGGTGAGAAGTGGAGGCAGCGGCAGCGAAAGAAGTGTGCAAAAGTGGCAGCGAGGCGGCCAGAGAGGTCAGTGGCACAGAAGTGTGGACAGACGCCACGACACTCTCGGAAAATACAGCGGCAGTGGAGACAGAGGGCTCTCCGCACTCGACTACGGTCGGCGGGCGCTCGGGTGGGGCAGAGGAAATCGGCTCAGCAGACAGAGGGCCAGCGGTGGTAGTGGGTGTGGTGGTGACAGTGGTGACAGCCGCGGAAGTGGTGGAAGTGGTGGAAGTGGGCTCAGCTGAGGTACTCGTGACACTGACAGAGGTGGGGACAGAGGTGTCAAGAGCGGCAAAAACATCAGGAATAGGCTGAGGGGCCACTGGGTCAACAGGGTCGGCAGCAGGCTCGGCAGGGTGTACAGCAGGGTCTGCGGGGGCAGCCTGGGCAGCGTGGGCAGCGTGGGCCTGCTCGGCCTCCTCGACCTCGAGCACGTAGGCAGCGGGGATGAGAACATCCATCGCAGGGAGCCAGTCGACGTGGGCTGGTGCAATCTGAGTCCGAGCAGGGCTCGGGAGAATCATGTAGTCGGCACCGTAAGGGCCGTGCAACCAGACCCAGTGACGCTCACCATGCGGACGAAGCATCTTCATCCGGGCCATAACATCTATCGACAGAGAAGTGGGGCCCGGGATGCGTCGCAAGTCGTCAGGTAGGTCCTCGCCGGTCATCATGGTAAGCAAGGTGATCAGACCGATGCAGCATATCGGTGAGCGAGCGCCCACCGATACAATGATGCGGTCTAAAAACCAAGCCGCAATGTCGATCACGACGGCGGGGACAAGCTCGTCTCCATCCCTAGATAGAGCTCTGGGACGTGTCATCGCATAGAGCATGTAGAGCTCTGGCGTAGACATCGTGCCCGGCTCATATCTGGCCAAAAAGGTGGTCGCCATGAGGCGCTGGGCTATGCGGAGGCAGGGGTGGACAATGGCCGAGGCCTTGGCCCTACTAGGGTCAAATGCAGCGTGGTGACCCGTAATCCGGGCCCAGAAGGCACCGGCATCGAAGGAAGGTGGGGGGATATGGGTGGGGCCGTAACCGCGATCGGCTCCGGGGACAGCGGGCCACGAGAAGAATGCTCTCATCATATCGAGAGTGACCTGGCACTCTCGATCCATGAACCGGAATGAGCATCCCTCGTCGGTCCGGGCGATCGAACTCAGAACTTCAAGTGTCGGGCGGGGGAACGTGTCCGCCGACACCTGAAGGAGGTCGCGCCAACCCACGTTGTCGTACAACGTGAGTATCCCCTCTAGTACCCCCAGGCGTCCTAGGTCAGCGAGGTGTGCAAACCTGGAGGGTACGATCGAGCGCTGGGAGATGCGGTCGAAGACGGCGTGGTGTGCGTCGTCTCGGAACGTAATCCCGAGTGGCCCGACCAGTGGAGCCGGTGGTGGTGGCTGTGGGTCGGCAGGGAGAGGCTGTGCGGGCTGTGGGTGCACTGCAGGCTGTGCGGGGCCTGCAGGCTGTGCTGGGTGTGCGGGGTGTGTGGGGGACGGTGGAGGAGAGTCCTCCAACTCGTGGGAGGGGCCGGCATCATCCAACCGCTTCCGCTTGGCGGAAGCTCTCTTCGACCGCGGCCGTGTCCGGGGCGGCATATCGGCCCCGAGCGCGTCGAAAAGTGAAAAAAGTGCGGTGCGTGTAAAAGAGTGGAAAGAGTGTACCCCGACATGCCGCGAGTGCTAAGCAGTGGAAGCGTGCGAAGTCAGCGCCTCCGCGAAGTCCGGATCAGCCCGTAGAAGCTCCCCTGGGCTCCCCTAAGCTCCAAAAAGCAACCTGCGCATGAAACGGCGATTTCAGCGGGTAATATTCAAAATCTATGGAGTATTAGGGGTATAATAGATAGATATAGGAATTGATTTGGGTTAGGGGTTCGATTAATACACGGATCCTCGAAAAATACACAAAAAGAGGCGAAAATAGGCGAAATAGGGGTACCGTAGGTGACCGGAGGCACGGCCGCCGGCGGCGACTCGGGGCAGGCGACGGGGGTGCTCGGCCGGCGGTGGCGGGCCGAGCGGCGGCGTGGCAGCGGCGGTCGGGTGAGTGGGGGCGCGAACGAGCGAGGATCGGGCGAGGGAGCTGAAGGGGCGCGGGTGCTTTGGGGGTTTTTTCGTTTCGAAAAATGTGCCCCCCCTCGCTCTTTATATTAAAAAAATTACGACTCGGCCAAGTGACGTGGTCACTCGGCCGAGCGAGGCCAATGAAAATTTCCTCCCCGCTATCGCTTCGGCCGAGTGGCTTTGCCAGCCTCGGCCGAGTGGAGTAAATCCATTCGGCCGAGTGACTCAAGCTACTCGGCATGACTCGCCCTAGGAGGGTATCCGTTTCACTCGGCCGAGTGAATATATATACTCGGCCGAGTAGCAGTTATATCGAAATCAAGAAAATAAACAGAGAGTTGGGTACATCAGACTTCCCTCGTTCGTGAGCGGCTCGGCCGGACGAACTTGTGTACTCGGCCGAGTGACTAGTATACTCGGTCGAGTGAGCCTTGTGTTCTGCTGTTTGTCTTCGTTTTGGCTCTAAACTCCGTCTTTCTTCCTCCAATCGATTTCATCTTCCTCCTAAGCGTCGAGCGCCTTCTTGGGGCGCTCCTCGTCGACTCGTTCATCCTCCTCATGATGGATCTACCTATCTCCTCTCCTATCAAGAAAAATAGGACCCGTTATCACAAAATTTTTGGGCGAACGACTCAAAACACTAAAAATTTCTAAAATGAAAATAAAGGAAAAGTAAAAATAAAGCAAAAACCGTCGGGTTGCCTCCCAACAAGCGCTCGTTTAAGGTCGTGAGCTCGACCCCCTATAATTTTCAATCAATGCGGGATGTTTGGTGCATATGAGATGCACCCATCAAACTTTCCGGGGAGAACGCTTGGATTGGGACGTTGCGGCGTCGTGTTCTCCCGTGGTGGTCTCTCGTCTCGAATAGTGTTGGGGGGAGGCTCCCCCAAGCTAGCATTTGCTCCGGTCAACGGCTTAACCGGTGATGCCGATTTCCGTACCGGCGGAGCTTTCTTTGGAGACTTTAGTTTCGAGAGCTTGCAGAGCTCTCGAATCCTTGTGACATCAGCGTCGCCTTCATCATCTTCAACGGAGAGGTCGGGGGAATCATTTTTCTTCTCTTCTTGGCCTAAATCCGGGCCGTCCTCAAAGTCTTCATCGAAAAGAGCGCCAATTGAGTCAGGAATCGCCTCTTCAATCACCTCATCAAGGAGGTCCATGTAGTCAAGTTCCTCATGATAAGGCATGTGCTTCATGGCCTTAGGAATGTGGAGCTCCACCTCGATGTTTCCGACGTTTAAAGTTAGGGTACCTTCGCGCACGTCGACGATGACTCCGGCGGTGGCTAGGAACGGGCGTCCAAGTATCAATGAAGTGTCTCCCTCCTCCTTAACGTCCATGATCACGAAGTCACATGGCAAGCATATTCCCCCCGGGACTTGTAGCGGTATGTCTTCGGCAACCCCCACCGGCCTTGTTATCCGTCCATCGGCTAATTGAATGCGCATGTCGGTGGGTTTCAACTTTGTCCCGGTGTTTAGCCTTAAGAACATGGAGAGAGGCATGAGGCTCACACTAGCCCCAAGATCAACCAACGCCTTTTGAAGAGGGACGCCGCCCAAAGTGCAAGGAATCCGAAAACTCCCCGGATCTTTAAATTTTGCCGGCTCCTTCTCTCTCTTGGTGAACCAAGAGCCCTCCTCGGCTAGCATGATCTTCTCCTTCCTTTTCCTCCCCGAAATCAAGTCCTTCAAAAATTTAGCATACGTGGGGATCTCGACGATGGCGTCAAGGAAGGGAATGTTAAGGCTAACTCCTCTTAGGTACTCGAGAAATTTTGCTAGCCTTTTCTCCATTTTCGCTCTAGCGAGCCTTTGTGGGAATGGGACCGGTGGCATGAAGCGCCTTTCCTCAATCAATTGCTCCGCTCTAGATTTCTCTTTGTCTTGTGGCTCCTTCTCCTTTTCAACTTCAACTATCGGCTCAATCGGCTCCAAGCCTTCCTCCACGGGCTCCTCAATAGGAATCATGGCGGGGGTGGTGTCCTTCCCGCCTCTAGTAGTAACGGCAACTACGGCATTGATGTGGCCCGTGTTGCCCCGTGGGTTTTGCTCCGGTTGCGCCGGCAATCTTTGAGTGTTCCGATTGAGCAACGCCAATTGCTCCGATATTTGAGCCACAACGGTATTAAGGGAGTCTTGCCCCGCCTTCAAGCTAGCATTTACCTTATTTTGCTCGACCATGAACGACTCCACTATAGTTTCGAAGTCGGATCGTTGTGGAGCTTGTGGAGGGTTTTGATTTTGATTCCTCCACCCTTGGTTGTATCCGGGAGGCCTATATGGTGGAACTTGTTGCTTTGGTTTAAAGTTTTGTTGTGGAGGCCCCCTCGGTGGATAGTATTGTTGTTGGGGTGGTGGTGGTCGAGCTTGTTGAGGTGGTTGTTGTGGCGGGTTCAAAGCTCCTTCATTGTTGGCGTAAGAGAATCCGTGATGATTTCTTGTGGCCGGATTGGCCCAATACCCTTGGTTCCCCGCAACATATTGTACTTGCTCCAAGGATCCTTCTACTTGCTCTCCTCCCGAGTACATGGCTTGAGATTGGTCTTGCCAATCACACATTTGGTTCGTCGGCGCGGAGGTGGAAGGGGTCCCTTGGGGCTCCGTGATGAACTTCTCCAATCTCTCCACTACCTTGTGGAGAGAATCAAACTTGCTCGTAAGCTCCGCTACGGCCTTTGCCTCGTAGATGCTAGTTGGCTTTAAGGAGGACGTAGAGTGTCCTCGCTCATCGCCCCATTGTTGATTATTTGAGGCCATCTCCTCAATTAGGGCCGTAGCTTCCTCGGGAGTCTTTGACAAGATAGCACCATTCGCCGCGGCATCAATAATTTGTTTGGTCCCCGGTTGGAGACCGTTGTAGAAGCTATGAACTAGCTCCCAATCTTCTATACTGTGGTGCGGGCATTGATGCTGCAAATCCTTAAAACGCTCCCAAGCTTCATAGAGCGTCTCCTGTGGTCCTTGCTTGAAGGACATGAGAGCGCTCCGGATCTTCACCGTCTTGGATGGCGGATAGAACTTATCAATAAATGCACTCGCCAACTCGTCCCAAGTGGTGAAGACTCCGTCAGCCTGCGTCCTCAACCAATAGAGTGCCTTGTCCTTAAGCGTGAAGGGGAAGAGACGCAGTCTGATAGCATCGATGGAGACCCCCGGCATCTGGAATGTGGCGCACTTTGACAAGAATAATTGGATGTGGTAGTGGGGGTTCTCATGGGCGTTCCCATGAAATGGGTCTTGTTGTATCAAAACCACCAATCCAGTCTTTAGCTTGAAGTTCTTGTCAGCCGCCAACTGCGGCACGGCAATGGACGAGGTAGTAGAAGAGGTCTTAGGCCGAAGCCTATCGCGAATAGAAATTATCCTCGCCATCCTTGCCGCCAATTCTTCAGGAGTTTCCGGGTTGGTCATATACCTCCCTTCCGGATTTTGTCTCTTTTCCGCTCTAAGTCTCCGCGCGGTACGTTCGATCTCGGGATCAAATAATAAAGCTTCAGGGCCCGCCGTAGATCTCGTGTACATACACAGGGGAAACAGAGTTTCAAAGAGAGGATTAGTACCGTGGAAGGGTTAGGTAAGAAATAAGAAATAAAAATAATGATAATAATAATTAAAAAAAAGAATAGCTAGGGTGAGAAAGAATCAAACGCAATCGCCTCCCCGGCAACGGCGCCAAAAACTTGATCGCTCCGGGACGTGACCCAAAAGAACGGTTGTAGTTTTACCGCAAGTGCACGATGTAGCAGCGAGCGGGATATCGAACACAGGGAGGACGAATGACTGTGCTTGCTCCGATCAACCTGGCTATTTAAGAAGAGAAATTTGCCTTTGGCGATCCTGTCACAATCGTCAGACAAATGGGCGAAATATCAAATCAAATAAAGAACGTCTAGGGAATGGGAAATCCCCGCTACACACCGTACTTCATAAATGTGGTTCATCGGTATCAAAATTGCTAGAATGTGAATTCGGATGAACTAGTTGCAACTGAATGTAGAACCAAGCTCACGCTCTCGCACTGTTGCCGGTCTATAGCTATCCTAGGGTCGGGTCCAATCTCTTGCAAACCCTACCCTAGGGAAGCTAGCATTAGGATCAACATCATCGTCCAATCGCGCACCGAGCCCAATCTCTTGCAAACTCGGTCCACGATCTAGATTAGGATAGTTCCTACCCGTCCAATCTCTTGCAAACGGGTGTCGGCATAGAATTGCAACCGGGAATCCTAGTATCGGCCCAATCTCTTGCAAACCGATACTTCCAATCTCTTGCGGTAGAAATAGAAGTCATCATAACAATGATATAAACAATAAAAATAGAATTTTTAGGGAAAAGAGATGCAAACCAATGTAGTTCTTCAATTAATCCAACAAAAATCCAAGTTTTGCTCCTTCTCCAATCACAAGAATAAAGCTAAAAAACTAATCTAAAAAGCTGCAAAAAATCTAAGAGAGAGCTCCCTAAACTAGGGTAAAAACAGGGTTTAAATAGCCCCAAAAATCGCCCAAAAATTGTGACCAAAATGCCCCTGCACAGCCTGTTTTCCGCAGTTTTCGCTACAGGCAGCGCATCGCACTCGGCTGAGTGACAAAAGTCGCTCGGCCGAGTGAGAAACCCTGTAATTTTCCAGTAAGTCAGGGCCTTCAGGGGTCTCTACTTCGGGGGGCGGCTCGGCCGAGTGAGTTGTCGTCACTCGGCCGATGACTTCACTGCACTCGGGCGGACGGGATTTACCACTCGGCCGAGTGGGTCTTCTGAAGTTCAGGCAGCCGAAAAACAGTAACTTCGATGTTTTGGAAGGGCTTCGTCTGGGTGCCACTCGGGCGGACGTGGTATCGTCACTCGGCCGATGTGGTCTTCGGTGCTCGGCCGAGTGCACATAGAAATCGTGTCTGAACTGGTCGGCCGAGCAGTGTCTCGCTGGTCGGCCGAGTGGCTCCTCCACTCGGCCGAGTGGGACACAAAAAATGCCCAACCTGCTTGTTTTGGCCTCCTCGTCGCTCCTGCGACGTCCATTCTTCTTCCGCTCCTCTCCAATCAGCAAAATACCCCTCGGGGAGGTCGTCGGTGACCGTCTAGAGTAAGCGCATCTCGAGATCACTCCAAATCGCGCCAAATCACCTGAAATGCGACAAAAACAACAAATCGTGAAAAGTATCGCAATATCGTCGATATATCGTGAAAAACATGATTTGTGCGATCTAAATGGCATGCAAACATGCGGAAAAAAGGTGTAAAATAAGGAGCGATCAGTAACCGTTAGATTCCTACTCCTTATCGATTTCCTAACCCTATGGACGCATCGGGAAGAGCCCCCGAAGGGGTTTCCACCAAAATTCCAGATTTGGGAACTACTCACAAAAATTCATGAAAAAGCGATCTAAATGAAATTTAACCGTTGAAATCATAATCGGACAATTGCAATGCGGAAGTAATGGAGTAATAAAGACAATACTAAAATTTTAGAAAGATCTGAAAATTTACAAAAGAGTAACAATTACAGCCGTCACAAGGAAATAAAACAGTAGAAAAAAGAACAGCTCCCGTTTCTGGAACCCTAGGGGTTCTATTTATAGACCTTCGCATCAACCGATCGGTTGACAAGTCAACCGATCGGTTGATCCGTTACAAATTAATAACAGAAAACGGTGAGCTTTCACCCGATCACATGAACCGGTCGGGTGAGTTCTTGAGTGACCGGTTGGATCTTGGAGCAGTCGAGTGAATCGATCGGTTTGACGTCTGTGTCTTCAGCTCTTCTTTTTCAGCTACAGATGAACCGATCGGGTGAGAGTCACCCGATCGGTTGGCGTTTTTCTTCGAGAAGACAGAGAACAGCCCCCGCTAAACCGGTCTGCGAACCGGTCGGGTGACTTCTTTGTGAGCTGCGGCAGAGACCAGGTGGTGCACGCGTGCATCACCCGATCGGTTGGAGATGACCAACCGACCGGGTGAGGGGCTGAAAGATGAATTCTTTGGCGTTTGACCCCCTGGATCACGCGTGACTTCTCCCGTTGCTCTGGGGACTTGGGATATCATCGTTAAACGTCCCCTACGTGGTCGATCCCCTGCAATCATGGATAAACAAAGAAAAGTGAAAGAAAACGGGAAAATATACGAAAACGAGTAAGAGACGGCGGAAAAACACGGAGAAACACAAAAGAAAACGTGCGTGAATATATGAAATATAAACGCACGTCACATTCATGTTCGGGGGTAAGGCCCTGGCTCGATACACGTGGAGGGGTAGGGTTGAGCGACCACTCAGCTTAGGAGTTGGCCCGATCAGCCACTCTAGCTATAAGGCGTGAACTCTGTGCACGACATGAAAACATGACTTGTGAATGATAGTAGTTGCTACTCTTTCCATGCCATGCTAGACACCTGTTGTACTTTACTTTACTTGTTGCACTCACACTTTAACTGCCATGTCATTACATCATGCTAGAACTGCTAGGTTGCTTTACTTTCAGTTTCAGTTTCCTTGCACAAGTCTCTTGTAGACTTGCTGACATGTGCCCCTTGCTCTTTTGGGTGTCACATGTTAGACTCTGAGCCAGAGACCATAGCTGAGTACGTGGTTGTTGCTGACGCTGAGCCTGAGTCCATGTCTGCCCAGGAGGAGTTTTGTGGACACCTGTGACCATTCTTAGTGACTTTGCTGAGATTCCTTTTGTTTTAGGTTTTCTGTTAGTTGTCGGTGCGTGGCACCTTTGCTTGTACGTTGTACTTTTGTTGGCCATGTTTTGGGCCTTTACACTCTTTTCTTTTCAGCCTGGTGTCTTTTTTGTGATGTTGGAACTTATTTATGGATATTCTGAGATTGCTTTTGTCTCATTTCCCTTTATTATTATCTTGTTTCGTATCGCATTGCAAGGACCTGCCATTTAAAGATAATTGACGCTTATCGGACTTGCAGCTTTACAGCTTCAAGTCTGAGCGGACCTACTCACGTCTCGCCTCCATATTTTTGAGAAGCGGGGCATGACAACGTAAATGAACCGTGCCCTACGGGCACAGGTTATGACTATCTATTATACATTTGAGAACCTTTTTTGAATTCTAGAGCTGACTAGGACAAGATAAAGAGTGGCTGAAATTTGATGTTGGTAAATAAATGTTTGAGATTGGATTTTGTGAAAATTTAAGTGGGAAAACTTAAAATTTGAGGGGGAAAAAGTGTCTTGGGAACCAAAACTTTGAAATTAAAAGTGTCTTGGGAAAGATTGTGTATTAGCGTAAAAAATTAGCGGAACAACAAATTAGCTTAAAAAATTGAAGTTAATATCATCACCAAAAAATAGTAAGATGTTTGTTGTTCCGCGTCGAAGGCGCCGGTGCCATTTTTCATGCTAATTTGTTGTTCCGCACCGAAGGCGCCCGTGCCAAATTTGTTGTTCGACGCCAAATTTGTTGTTTCGCTAAATTTTTTAGGCTAATTTGTTAGTCCGCACCGAAGGCGCCCGCGCCGAATTTGTTGTTCTGTGCCAAAGTTGTCCATGCCGAATTTGTTGCTCTCCGTCGAAGGGACCCACGTGTCGTTCCACACCAAATTTGTTGTTTCGTGCTGAATTTGTTGTTCTACGCCGAATTTGTTGTTCCGGCCTGAAAGGCGCCCATGCCGAATTTGTTGTTCAGGCCCGAAAGGCGCCCGTACCGAATTTGTTGTTCTACGCCGAATTTGTTATTCCGCGCCAAAGGCGCCCGTGCAAAATTTGTTGTTCTGCGCCGAATTTGTTGTTCTGCACCGAAGGTGACTGCCCTGAATTTGTTATTCCGCGCCGAATTTGATGTTCCACATCGATGGTGCCCACACCGTATTTGTTGTTCCGTACTGAAGGCACCCACGCCGAAGGTGCCCGTGCCGCTAAATATTTTTACGATAATTTGTTATTCTTTTAAATTTTGGATGTGGAAATAATTTTTTGAGGAACAAAGATTTCGTGGGGGAATCTTAAATGAACCGTGCCCACGGGCACGGGTTATGACTAGTATATATATATAATTCCTAGATACAGGAGTACAAAATACATCTATAACTCCATGTACATCAACAAAAAGTGATCATCATACAGACATCATCCATACAACACTCAAAAATGAATCAAAATACATACAGATTATCAAAAACTCTCAACCCTAACAAAGAAATCTAGGTCGAAGGGTGAGTGTCCATATCAGCAGCAGAAGAGGAAGCCAGCACAATCTGGAACTCATGTGCCTCTGGATCAACCATGGAATCCTCAGGAGGAGGAGGAGGAGCATCAGCAGAAGAGACATCCTGAGGAGCCGGAGAAGCAACCAGCTCAGAAGCAGTAACACCAAGATGCTCCATAATCTCAGTGACGAAAGGTGGAGGAGGCTGAGAAGGCTAAGGAGGAACAAAGGGTCTGAGATGATCAGGGAAAGGAATTCCCTGATGCTGGAACATCAGATAGAATAACTCATAAAGACCAGAAACCTTCTCGTCCAAAAGGTCACGAGAGGGTGCAGCTGAGGTAGATGTCTGATCAGCTAGAGGAATGGTGGATGACGAAGGAGCAGAAGTAGATTGCCTCTTCTTGGAACTGAGGACTTCAACTTCACAGAAGCATCTAGGAGAGGGCCAAAAGGCATAGGCTCGTAAGGAGTCAAATCAATACCAAAATGATGGAAGACCAATGTATAGAGACCTCCATAAGGGATATGAGCAGAGGCAATAGTGAACTCGACCTTGTCCATCCGATCAAGGAGGACACCGGCCTAATTCACTGACATCCCCGAGAAGATAGCATACATGCATCAGAGGATCTCCTGAGAGGGCTGATCGAAAGAGATATATTTTGGCAAGATGTTGAACTTCACCACAAGGTGAACAACCCAACCTCTAGCCGTGAATATATAGACCCTGTCTCCAGAAGAAAGGTAGGAGGGGATCACACGGAACATGTCCTGAAGGACATTCTGAGCAAGGTCACCAACATCAGAAATAGAGATGTCAGCAGGAAGGGAGCAAGTGGAAGGGATCCTAAGAATGGTCCCTAGGAGAGTTGCGTCAAGACGAATACGAGTCCCCTGAACCACATTATCAATCTCTCTTGTGTTAGCATACTCACCATGAATGCGGTTGGCATAAAATAATTTGACCAGGAAGGGATATGCACGTGGGGAGTCGATATGAGAGTATTGAAAGAGATCACCCAAGTGGGTTGACGAGAGAAACTCTGAGAGTCTCTCAGCAGTGAAGGCCTGATATACAATAAAATGCTTACGAAGGAGCTTGATCCCTAGCATGGAATGGAACTTTTCCAGACAAGCATCGTCTCGACAAATTGGAACTAGAAGATCAGCAGGAGGCACGGTAGGATTTTGGCCTTGGGAGAATCGGGAATGGACCCGGGGTGGGTGTCTGCAGCCACCCGAGTGGGTTCACCCTCAAGGTTAGGCTCATTGATACAAATACCAATGCGCTTCCATGGACGCTTCACGAGAGGCTCAGTGTAGGCTTCTTCTTCGAAGGAAGAAGAAGGGGAATAGCCACCCGAAGTGTCGGAGGGAGGAGGCTCAGGGTTCCTGGTGAGGGCTTTGTGGGGTCTCTTGGTTTTGGCAATAGTCAGATTAGGGATCCTTGGGCGTCTAGGAGGAACAAACTTCCCTTTGATCTTAGGAGCCATTGTACGAATCAAACGATACGAAAGAAACTCACGAATTGAATCGACACAAGAGAGAACGATACCTAATCCAAGGAGAACGAAGAAGAAGGAGATAGTAGACCAAGCAATCGAATGATCGGAGGGAGTGATTGGAAACTGGGGCTACGAATCAGAGAGAATCGACAGCAACAATACATTTTCGAAGGAGGGAGACGAGGGAAGTTCGTCGGATGAGAGAGAAAATTTCTGAAGTGAATCAATGGGTCTCGAAGATATAAGAATGGGTCCAAAGAATCTGGGTCGTTGGATTGAAAAATCGACGGCTCAAAGCAAGTTAACGAACTGCCACGGCATTAGACAGTCGACTGATGAACAATCATCATTCGATTGGTTGATAAGATAGAAATAAGCTTGGGTTGACAGACAGTCGACTGTTGGGTAATTCACAGTCGCCTGTCGGAGAGATAGTCGACTGTAACTTACACATCAGTCGACTGACAGAGAATCAAAAATATGATGATAAAAACAGAGACCTCTGAAGATTTGGACATGCGCCTGATGACCAAATTGCAGTCGCCTGTCACAGGGACAGTCGACTATAAAATATTCATCAGTCGCCTGTGTAAAAAATACAGTCTGCTGTATGAAAATATTGAGATGGGCAGTCGACTGTCGAAGGAATGACAGTCATTTGTCCTGGTCCAGAAATGCACAGTGAGGTTTAAATCCAGAGGATATAGACTACTCACCCTAGGACCTATACTCTAACACAAATCTACTCAGGAAATCAATATCAATATATAATAGATTCACGTACAAATCTCGTAAATCAATCCAAAACAATCGAAATCAACGAAATCTCAATTACATCTCTTAAAACAAATATATGTGAAACATATACTTTATCAAAAGAAGAGAAGTAAAAATGATGATATGAGTTCAAGCATGATATAACATGAAAGAATGAACTCCTATAATTCAGATTCACCCATAATCCCTAATTCTCCACGCAACCTCACAAATGAATCCTCTTTAAGAGGTTTAGTGAAGATGTCGACGATTTGTTTTTGATTTTCAATGTACTCTAAGATGATGTCCTTCTTAGCTACATTATCATTAATAAAATGGTGTCTCACATCTTTGTGTTTGGTACGGGTGTGGTGTACCAGATTCTTGGAAAGACAAATAGCACTTTGGTTATCAAACATGATAGGGCAAGTATCACAATTGACACCATAGTCCTTAAAAGTGTGTCTCATCCAAATAACTTGTGCACAAGCAAGACCCGCAGCAATATATTCTGCTTCAGTCGTGGACAGTGATACCGAGTTCTATGTCTTGAAAAATAAAGAAACTGTGCAATTTCCTAGGAAATGGTAAGTGCCAATAGTACTCTTCCTATTGGATTTGCATCCGACAAAATCGGCATCACTATATGAGATTAACTCATATGTGCTAAACTTAGGGTAAACTAACCCATAATCTAGTGATTGATTGAGATAACGAAAAATTCGTTCAACAGCAATCAAGTGTGACTGTTTAGGTCTAGATTGATATCTAGCACAAATGCATACAGAAAACATAATATCGTGCCTACTAGTAGTTAAGTAGAGTAAGCTACCGATCATACCTCGATATAGACGAACGTCTACATCTTTTTCGTTCTCATCCTTGTGTAGATGGGTTGTAGTACTCATGGGGGTCCTTTTGCTTGAAGACGATTCCATCCCGAATCGCTTGAGAAGCTCCCCGGTGTACTTGATTTGATGAATGAAAGTCTCATCCTTCAGTTGCCGAATTTGTAGTCCGAGGAAGTAGTTGAGCTCACACATGTGGCTCATTTCGAATTCATCCTTCATAGACTTAGAAAATTCTTGGCAAAGATTAAAGTTAGTAGAACCAAATATAATATCGTCTACATAAACTTGAATTAATAGGATGTCACGTTCATAGTTTTTAATAAAAAGAGTTGAATCAACTTCACCCATTTTAAAACCTAAATCCAAAAGAAAGGTTTTAAGTCGATCATACCGAGCTCTAGGAGCTTGTCTCAACCCATATAATGCTTTCTTAAGTTTAAAACATGGTTCAGAAATTTTTCATGTATGAAACCGGGTGGTTGAGAAAGATAAATTTCTTCATTAACAATTCCATTTAAAAATGCACTTTTAACATCCATTTGAAATAATTTAAAATTCTTATGAGATGCAAAAGATAAAAGCAATCTAATAGCTTCTAATCTAGCTACGGGGGCAAAAGATTCTTCGAAATCAATACCTTCTTCTTTTCGCTAGCCTTGAGCTACTAACCTTGCTTTGTTCCTTGTGATGACCTCGTTTTCATTGGTCTTGTTCTTGAAGATCAACTTGGTCCCAATCACTTAGTGACCACTTGGAAGGGGAACAAGCACCCAAACTTCATTTCTCTCAAATTGCATGAGTTCTTCTTCCATTGCCACTATCCAAGAGCTATCTTCACATGCTTCTTGGATGTTCTTTGGCTTATTGGTAGAGCAAACACAAAACGATAGAATTCATCAATTCTTGACCTCGTTCTCACACCTACACCAATATCTCCAATAATTTGGTCATGGGGATGATTACGAACGGTTGGATAAGCTTTGGGAATCCCTGCATCACTTGGAACATCCTCAACAATCTCATTAGTATTGTAAATCTCAATAATAGAATCATTAATTTTAACATTACTAAGGGAATCACATAAAACATTTACACTATCATCAACCACATGAGGAAAATCAAAATTTTCATAAAATGATATGTGTTGTGATTCCTCGATCGTTGAAGAGGTTTTGTTGTATATCCGGTAGGCTTTGCTACATATGGAATATCCAACAAAAATTCCTTCATCGGATCTTGGTTCAAATTTATCTAAGTTACCAAAGGTATTCTTGATAAAACATTTTGAACGAAAAACATGAAAATATTTAACTTGTGGCTTTTTGTCATAAAATAACTCAAAACAAGTTTTGTTCGTTCGAGGTCTTACTAGGATCCTATTAAGCATATAACATGCGTGTGCACCGCCTCCGCCCAAAATTGTAGTCCAAGATGACTATCATGGAGCATGGTACGGGCACACTCAATTAGGGTAATATTCTTTCTCTCTACAACACCATTTGTGGTGGTGCGCGAGGAAAAGAAAAGTTGTGAGTAATCCCGGAGTCGTCACAAAACTTTGTAAAAGACTCATTCTCAAATTCTCCTCCATGATCACTACGAATAGTGATAATGGTGGATCCTAAGAAATTTTGAATCTTCTTTGCAAATATGGAAAACTCTTCAAAAGGTTCATTCTTATTGGTTAAAAATGAAACCCAAGTAAATCTAGAGAAGCCGTCAACGATGATGTGTCATTATATTCCACATTTGATTTATATGATTACACATCAAAATGATTGCTCAATTAGATATTTCATACGCTTTTATGCTTATAATTGGAATTATTGTACTTTAAGAGCATTTGGTTGCATTTCAGGGAATATCGAGCGATTTGGAGTATATTGGAGGAGAGAGTGCGTGCTTCGACACCAGAGCTCCTGATGCGCCGTGTTCGGTGACTTAAAGCTACTGGGGAGCAAGGAAGGGGCAAGAGAGGAGGGACGAGGAAGAGAAGAACGAAGAAAGAATGGTTCTATGATACCATGACTCATGGATTCCAGGTCGCTCGATCGAACTATGATGCGGCGAAGGAATCGAGCGACCCAAAGTACTGGAAACAGAACAGCCGTGCACTATTTTCAAATATGCTATCACCTAGGATTTTTCAGTATTTTTCTGATATTTTTCCCAGATAGTAGATGACGTCCCCTGCTTGTGCGTGTCAGATGTGTGCAATATATAATTGGGGGCGTGAGATTTAAATATTTATAACCACAAGCGCACGGTGTTGTAGTGTGTCTTGGGGGTCGAACTCAGGGAGGCGTGGTTGTGCTTATGTCAAGAAGGACCAAATTCACCCCATGGGCGAGCTAGCACGAATCGGTAGATGGGTTGTCACAGAAAATAGAATGCGAAGGATAAACAATATAAAGGGAAACCCGGGACTTCGGTTTCCACCCTATCGTGCGGTTCTCGCCAACACGGCCTATGGGTAGGAAAATGATCGGAATTAGGGTCTAATGGTGAGACGTTGCCTCTAAGAGTGATACCGACGTCCCATGGGCCCGATATTCTGGTCGGTGCCCAGGATGATACGCCGGACTACCCGGGTTCGGTCAGTGGGTATTCACATGTCCATTAACACTGACCGACTCCGGGAGCACTAAGCTCGCAACGATAACTCCCAACGTCTCATCATGCTGCTCCCGCGCGCTAGGATTCGACGTCTACGCTAAGGGCGTGAGCTATTGCTAGGGAGTCAACCGCCAAGTTTATTCCCCCTTGGCCCAACGGTCAAAGGCGGTATTTTTCCCGCCGATGACAATAAAACACCCCGCGTAACCGATAGATTCCTAATCCCTATCGATTTCCTAGTCCTATGGACGCATCAGGGAGAACCCACGAAGGGGTTTCCACCAAAATCCCAGATTTGGGAACTACTCACACATATTTACTAAAAAGCAATCTAAATCAAAATCAACCGTTAGAAACAAGATCAGGCGATTGAAAAGTAGTAAGAGCAATGCAAATAACACTATATTAAAATTTGGTAAAGATCAGACAACTTACAAATATCTGAAAAATTACAGCCGTCAAGCGAGAGAAAAACAGCAAAAATAACAACTCTCCCGAATCTGGAAACCTAGGTTCTGTATTTATAGAAAACGACATCACCCGATCGGGTGAAGAATCACCCGATCGGGTGACCTGCTGCGAACTTCGGCAGCCATCTTCGAGACTTCACCCAGTAAGACGACACGGTCGGTTGATGGAAGCTGCTCGTCGTTTGGATATTGATCGTCGTAGGGTGAACCGATCGATTGATAAATCAACCGATCGGTTGGAATTGTTGCCCAAAAGACAGTAACTTCAGACGTGTTGGCACGGTCTGCTGACGGTCGGGTGAGCTCTCCGGGTCATCTT
This sequence comes from Scilla litardierei, assembly GCA_030789695.1. Classification (NCBI taxonomy): domain Eukaryota; kingdom Viridiplantae; phylum Streptophyta; class Magnoliopsida; order Asparagales; family Asparagaceae; genus Scilla; species Scilla litardierei. Next base: position 163,921,637 of record CM061141.1, read on the forward strand.
CTTCGGGGAAACGGCTACAGGTGAACCGATTGGGTGAAGATCACCCGATCGGTTGAGTTTCAGCTCCAATTTCCAGAGAGATCAGTCGGGTTGAACCGGTCGGCGACCCGGTCGGTTGATACTTTCGTTGCTTCAGCTGCTGATCGGGTCGTGCATGCGTGCATCACCCGATCGGTTGGCTGTGTCCAACCGATCGGGTGGGGGCTGAAAGATGCAATCTTCGTCGTTTGACCCCCTGGATCACGCATGACTCCTCCCGTTGCTCCAGGGACTTATGATATCATCGTTTTGTGTCCCCTACGTCGGTAAACTCCTGCAAACATACAAAAACACGGAAAAGTGAAAGAAAACAAGAAAATATGAGAAAACGGGTACGAGACGGCGGAAAATAATGGAAAAACACAAAAGAAAACGTGCGTGAAGATATGAAATATAAACGCATGTCAAAATCCCCCAAGCTGAACCCTTCCTCGTCCTCGAGGAAGACGAGTGAGAGTAGGAGCTCAGAGGGAGAAAATAGAGAGAAAGAGAGAATAAGAGAACTCTAAATCCTAAATCGCCCGTCAGGGCCAACAAAATCAAAAACGACACACCAAGCAAACAAACGCCAAATCACATCACTAAACCAAGTAATACGTGTCCAGACAAGTGTCGTGGGCCCACGCGGTGAAGTGCGAGTGAGTGTGGTCGTGTGCTAGCAGTCGGTGTCACTATCTACATCGTGAAGTAAGCTCCATATACACAAATCCAAGAAATGACCTAAATATCGATTCGATTTAGAACTAGCGGTGAATATATAGCTCAAGCATTCATGAGAAGAGTATGAGAATAGAAACGCATCATGTGTCAGGGACTCCACAGCTAGGGACTCGGGCATCACCACACTATCTCCTAGGTAATAGCTAGAAACTCCCTATTCCAAGTGTTTTCGAAAGCGATGGGGGTTGAGATGATGTGGAGTAGAACACTCGGTGCAAATTCTCGCCTTCCCTTTATTCCCGATAGGTAAGGAAATATTCACACACATTTTTTTTGGGTTTTGGATATATGTAATTTTTTTGGATTTTTGGCTATACCTATTTTTTTATTTTTCTCTTTTCTTTTCTTTTTTGGTTTTTCTTTTCTCTCTTTTTTGGATTTTTGGATTTTGGGATATATACATGTGTACTCTCCCAAGTGGGAGAACGGTACACGACGAGGGGATTTGCACCAAGTAAAAACAAAAAAAGAAATCGGAATCTAAACGCTTGGGCGAGGGAGATATTTAACTAATCAGAGCATAGGCTAAAATGGGTTATCCTAGTCCTAACCGTGGAATCCCGACACATGCTAAATGAAGCATGCGATATATGTATATTCATGCATACAGAAGCAGATAAGAGAGGCAAATACCGCATATTTAAATCAAAGCATGATAGTCTAGGGGTCATTCCTGGATAGGTATATAAAACACAATCACCAAGTAGAAGCACACCAAACGCTAGTCACGACACACGACTCACATAAAAGCTAAGTGGACCCACGATGCATGAAATGCAAGAGGACTCGACTTCCTAAGGCTAGTGAATGTGATTATCGAAGCCATGCTAGGCGTGTGTGTGATTTTTGTGGCGAGTCATCATAGGGTTCATCTCCAGGAGAAAGAGATAAAAATAAGAAAAGAAAAAGGAAAACACGAAGGAAAACGACTCAAAAACGAAGAAAAAGACGCAAATGACGCACGAAGTGCGACTCCCCCAAGCTGAAGCTTGCATTGCCCTCAATGCAATAAAAGTGAATACGGGAGGGCAATGAAAATGGGGGGAATACGCACCGACACAAAAAGATATGAAAGACAATAAAAACACACAAACGGAATTGAAAAGAAGAATAAAAATAAAAATCACAACACACGACATATAAACAGAAAAAAAAAAGAAAATCACATGACACGACAAATAAACAACACACAAAGAAAAATGACACACGACAACACATAAAAAAATTGACTTCCCCCAAGCTAGACGTGACAAGGCTAGCGATAAGATGTGATCATGAAAATGCAGAGATATGCAAGGGGGAGGTCAATAAAAGAAAAGAATGGAAACCGTGGGAGTAGACGAGGTAGTCGAGATGGAAGTAGTGATAGGAGGGGAAGGTCGCCTAGGGGGTGATGGTGGAGGTGAAGAATGTGATGGGGGAGGTGACGATAGTCGAGGTGGTGAAGGTGGTGGTGTGGGTGGTGGTGGTCCGTGGACGTGAGTGAGAAGGTGGAGGATGGCGGCCACGTTCCTCTCAAGTGCAAGGAAACGTGGGTGAGAGAAAATCGAAGGGGGTGGGACCGATGAGGTGGAGGAAGAAACGACAGCGCGAAGCGAAGCCAGCTCAGTCTCGAGAGCGAGACGAGCAGAAGTGGCTTGACGGAAGGAGGAGGTAGTGGTAGTACGGACCGGATGGGCGGCGACGGTGGTGATCGGGACAGAAGCCGGGATGGCATGACTATGACCAGCCCCGGAGTCTCCCTGGGACGCAGGGATATCCTGCACGCCTAAGTGGGCGACAGGGGAAGGTGGTCTCGGAGCGCCCTGGGGAATGAATGGAAGATGGAGCCCCTCCATAAACTCGGGGTCGGGAGGAAATGTCCAATCTGCCGACAATGCAATAGTCATGCGAGCGGGGTTGGGTAGAATGGTATAGGGAGATGGGGGGTGTCCGTAATGGAAGGTGAAGCGGCCATCGGGGCGGGGCTTAATCATGTGAATATGTCGCAGGACGTCGAGATCTAGACGTGAGGGTCCTGCGGCAGTGGAAAGATCTCGGGTGTCATGACCCGCTTCCCTAAAATGGAGGCGAGGCGTGAGAAGTCCACTCAGACTTGGAGCTGTGAGGCTCCAGTCTATAAAGCGTCTGGATTAACCAAGTATAGGTCCTTGCAAATGCGACACAGAAAAGAGACAGATATATTATTCCAATCTCAGAATGTCTACAAATAAAATCACAACATCACAGAAAAGCCACCAGGCTAAAAGAAAAGTCTAAAAGGCCCCAGCATGGTCAACAGAAATAAACGAACGTACAGAAAAGAGAAAAGGTGCTACGCACAGACAGCCTAACAAGAACTAAGCAGAAAGCAACAACGAAGGAAATCTCTACGACTGGTGGCCGGTGTCCTCGTACTCCATGTCAATGGTGGACCCAGGCTCAAAGTCAACAAACGCCTCGTCCTCAGCAACGGCTCAGCAACTAACATGCGACACCCAAAAGAGACAAGGGCGCATGTCAGCAAGTCTACAAGAGACTTGTGCAAGGAAACTAAAAGAAGGAAAACAACCTAGCAGTTCTAAAAATGTGCGATGACATGGCAGTTTAATGCATGGATGCAACAAGTGAGCAATGAAATAAGTATGACATGGCAGCAAGTATAACATGGCAACAAGTATAACATGGCAGCAAGTATAACATTCACACGGATTTTACAAGTCAAGTAAACATGTCGTGCTCAGAGTTTATGCCTTACAGCTGAAGTGGCTATATGGGCACACTTCTACGCTGAGTGGTCGCTTAACCCTACCCCCCCAACGTGTAATCGGGCATTGGCCTTTGACCAACACATGTAGCCCGCTTCTGGATCACGAGCCAGGAAATACATTTGGCATAGGGTTGTGCCTCCAACGCAGGTGCCTAGCATCAACAAGTCGGGCATTGGCTTTTGACCGACCCATGTAGCCCGCTTCTGGATCACGAGCCAGGAAGTGTATTTGGCATAGGGTTGTGCCTCCAATGCAGGTGCCTAGCCTGAACAAGGAAGTACGTAGCGTGTGCTACGAATGCAACATTCAAGCATGGATGACAAGGCATGGCAAGTTATAATTTAAGTGCATACAGATAAGTAATTTAAACGTGACAGGCAGAGCACAAGTAAAGAGCATGCAGTTATGAAAATTTAAACGTGACATGCAGAAATGCATGAATGACATGGCAGGGTGACAGATCTAGCTTCGTTGTCAAGCTAGATCTTAAAATTGCGTCTAGGCGAGTATCATTTCGTCGCCTAGTCTCTTGTACGCCTAAAATAAGAAATGGCCTAAAGCACGGCCTAAACAAAGAACTGGCAAGTTTTACTTGCCTGTAATCAACCGTCCTGCAAAACCGTCCAATCAGTCCAGTCTACCTATGTGCTCAGATCACCAGCCTACAGTCCCAAATTAAAATTATCTTTATTAGTGATTTACTAGAAAATTAAAATACCGATTTTTGTCTTCATTAGCAGGCATTGGTTGGGGGTCCTAAGTGTTCAGAAAATTACCCTTACACGACGCGAGAGCTACACTCGCGTCGAGTAGCGACGTCAGGGGTTGGAATAATAGGAAACTCTCCTGATTCCAGATTCCAAAATTAGATTCCTCGCTCGCCAATTCTCGGGCAGGGACCAAATCAGTGACCAAGATTCCAATCAGCGAGTAGGAGGTCGGTAGACGTTTTCACGGCTCCCGGGAAGCCGTAACAACGAACCGAGACGAACAGTTCGTCGTATACAAAGTCTACGACATTGAGCGTCGTAGGAGATGCTCGTGACGTCAGAAAATACTCCTAGGAGAAGTAGGGGGCTGTCGGAAGACCCCAACAGTGAGAGGGTACGATGCGGGATGATACGACGTGTCGATACGTCGCTAAACACGCAAAACAGCGATGGATCGCTGTTTTAGAGTTGCAGCGGCCTGAGGGATGAGGTCAACGGCAGCGGGGGTGTCCAGAGAGTCGACGACGGAGGGGAGGAGAAGAGGAGGCTGCATAGTTCGGGGCTAGCTATGCGGAGAAGATGAACAACAGCAGTAGCACGATACGACGGCATGGAGGAGATGAGACCTGGGGAAGATGGGGTGGCCGCTCGTGTCGGGTTGTGGATGCGGGGAGATGGGAAACCGTGGCTGGGCGTGCTAGGGATCTCGGAGAGATGGGGGAGAGCTCGACGAGGGGAAGGCTACGGGCTGAGGTTGGACTGAGCAAGGCGTGGCGAGGGTGCTGGGTCGCGGGTGGCCGGTGTTTGGAGAGATCACGGGGAGGAGGCGCGGGGTGTGTTGGCGTAAAGGAGGAGGAGAGCTGGTGTTTGCGAGTGGGTGGGGTGAAGGAGGAGGCCGTGGCCTGTGAGGGGGTGCTTCAGAGACAGGGCCGCGAGGGTGTGTTGGCGTGCGGAGAAGAAGTCGGGCGGCGCTGGCTTGTGTTGCGTGGGGAAGATGGAGTCGGGGTAGGGGGCGACTGATGTATGAGGGTAGGGAGAAAAAATAAAAGGATATAGGGTTCTATATATATATATATGCTAGCATAGAGTCTTCTAGGGTTTATATTATAAGGAGTATAGGGCATGTGAGCCTAGGATTGGTTTTATATAAGAATAGAGTGGGTAGGTGGCTGTGTACAAAGTTAGCTTGGGGTTTCTACTTGTGTGTGCTGGGGTTACAAGATGTGTTGCACGTGAATGCTACTATGGTCCTATAGCTTAGGCTGTACATGGGTTTGAAATGGCAGTATGTGAACATTGGCCTAGGGTTATTATAAAAAGTGTTGTGTGTGGTCAAGTGCAAGGAGAGGGCTGAGTCAACTTGCTTGGGTGTAAAATATAATAATAATATTAGGGATATAAGCCAAGAGAACTTAGGGTTAAATCGCTTATTAAACTGGGGAAAAAGTGAAAGTAGGCCAAACAAAACCCAAAAATGATAAAATAAATACTTGGGTGACCGCACGGACGAGAGAAACGAAACTAAGAAGACGGATCACAATTTCGACGACGAGGGACGAAACTAAAAATAAAAAGGCCTCACGACAAAAGTGAATATTGCGACGTCTCATCAAACAAAGTCAAATCGTGGGAGAACGACCTGTGAAATGACGTTCCAAATTAATTCCACAATTTAATACTCTCCGAGAGGGTCACAACGACATACCACACCATAGGGTTCGAATACAGACAAAGTCTAAAACAAATACGTGCACGAATAAGACTACGTGCACGACAAAGCGTACAAAGGATACGGGGTCCAAAAGCGACAGTAATCCCAAGTTGGGCACACGTCGGGGGTGGCTTGCTAAGGATGCAACCAAGGTGCTACAGCCCTATCGACTCAACGACACGACTCACATACACAGCAACGAACCAATCATGTACCCGAAATTGCTATACGCACAGCCGTATAACGAATAGTGAGTACCGGCCGTTACATCCTACCCATCTTAGAATAAAGTCCGTCCTCGGACTTTCTAACTATAAATATAACTCTAGCCAGACTAGTAGCTACCCCAATCACATCACACTATAATTCAACCAGGTATAGTCATTACAAGTGTTTATATATATACACTAGGTAGTCAAACAATAACTCTACTAACACGTATATATTCACGCACATTACACACTTACACCTATCATAGCCAGTCAAATTCATACACATATTTCAACCATTCATATAGTCACGTACATCCCTATATAACTATTAAACACTTATTACATACCATGGTGCACATACTCACAACCAATTAAATAGTTCACATCAGCAGATACCATCGTAATACTCCACATTTAGATAACTACCTATGTACATAACAATAAGGATACACTCTCCCTATATCTCCTAGTGTACATCCAATGTCAACATATCAACACACATAACCACACCACTTAATATTAAATCATGTTATTATATCTAAGATACATTTACCACTACTATAATTTCACAATTTTATAGTCATTCAAAAGCATGCAGATATTTCACCATATATTCACATCACATACGGTCCTATAACTATATTCACGACACGCCACACATACCATAGTCACCAACCTATAGCTAAGCACATACTTGCCCGTGCATGGTGCACACCCACGCACGCTAACATTCCATTCATATATACCAATCATACCACTATATACTCAGCACATCTACATGCCTATTTTAACTAGCACACATACGTTCACACAGGCAAGTCCTTAGCAAATAACTATACCACAAACCAACACCTATAACTATATACGGGTATAGTGACCCACAATCATGTGCGTAACACAACCAGGTACAACAATCCTATCACTATACATACATCATCCATCGCTATATTCAAGGTACTACATGCAACCACAGACATATGTAACAATATACTTAGAGTATACCCACTCAAGCTTGAGTGAGACTCAAGACATATATCAGGATACTCTATATACGTAACACGGTATTTATACCTATACCAATACCACTCCAATGTATACACATCTAGCAATATAACCATATACATACCATAATGTCAATCACACTTAATATCTAGTCAGGTAACACCCACATAGTTCAACCACTTTATATACCATAATAATATTACAGACATCACAAGACGTACAATTATAATACCCTCCTAACATATATGCATTCATCGTATAGTCACACACATGTAACATATATATTCACACCATATCCCTCTACCTATAATTAGTATTCATATACATCTACTTATCCGTACATAACTAAGATATGCAATAATCGTGTATACCTCATGGTCTACACGCACACAACATCCCGTAAAAGCAAGCAATACCAATCAAAATTATAATCCTACGACCATACGTATATCACACATATTCTCATGCAGCAAATACCTAACTACTTACGTCTAAGCACAATACATATCTACGTACGAGCACACACTCACACGCACTAACATATAGGTCATATAATAGGCCTACTCTCTTAACTATAAGTACACCTATTGTCATTACACCTAACATACACATGACTTACTTTTATATATATATATATATATATATATATATATATATATATATATATATATATATATATATATATACATACATATTAAGCATTCACAAGTATTTTTGAACCACATACTCAACTAACAGATATTCCAACACAAATTCCTAAGTGATATAACAATCCACACATATATAATAACACCACCATATATACAATTTCACACATATATCACGATTAACACTGATTACACATACATAATACAAGAGTCAAATATTAATATCTTAAGGGTAGCACGCTCATACGGTCCACACACTCCACCTATATGCACTACAACGACATTGCAATAAAATTAATGGGCTCGTTATTATGCTAAGGTTGACACATGCAACGATGAGCACTAATGGCTAAACAATAGGAAGAATCCGAAGCCAACAGCGTAACGAACAAGATCGATAAGCACGAGTTCAGATAGGACGAAGATAAGGAGACAGCTTGATTGGGTGAATCAGGGGTATAATTGTGAATGTTTAGGTGGGAAAAGAAGGATAGTGTGTAAAAGATATAAGTTAAAATACGAAGAGTACAAAACCGGTCGTACCTCAAAAATTGGAGTTCTCTTATGCATAGAAAAATATTGGTGGTCGATAAAATGAGTTGTTCGAAATAAGTTTGAGTCGTATATACATAATAAGAAGAATGGTTTATTAGCTTATTGAAAAAGAATGAAACATTCACACGAACATTACGGACGTAGGTTAGAAAATATTATACGGCAGTAATTTAATATAATTTCGGCAAAAATTTTGAATTTCAAAGAACGAAATTAAATTAACTGAAGTTAGGAAATTTAGGCTCATGTTAAACGCTTTCAAAGTCTTTAAACCGGGAAGAAATTTTTAATAAATAATATTAAAACTACTTTTAGAGGAACCAGGATTTGTCAAAAGAAACGGTTTTATACAAAGATTTTAAAGTACGAGTACGACGTACCTAGAACCGATATATAAAAATAATTGAATTCTATTTAGCTTGGAAAAATATTTTAAAGTATGTATGTTAAGCAGTTAAAATGAATCTCATAATTTAGAAAAGATGTTATATTGAATTTCAAAATAGTAATAGAGTTTTTAAACCGAAATGCGAAAGTATATGCCAGAAAATAGTAATGAGATAGTAATTAAACTTACAACCAAAAGACTTCAAAATCTACGAAAGGATTTTAACTCAATCGAATAGTGAGGAATTAAATACATAAGAAGAGGGTTTAAAAAAACAATTAACTGAGCGAAAACTTTTAATAAGGAAAAATCGAAATTGACTTTGAAGGATTCAAGATTTGCAACGGCGAAAATTCGAAAGACTAACGATAATCGCCATGAAGCGATCACGTGAAACGAGGGTAAGTATAAGATCGTGTGGTCTTATACAAAATACGCCTAGGATATGACTCATGAAACTCTACGGGAAATTCCTACGGTCGACCAACCAAAGATTAGGAAACTTAGCGCTAAGACTTTCTAAGGAACTAGACTGTAATGAACTACGTCCGGCTTGGCCCAAAATCGATGAACCCAAGCGTATGACTAAAGAAATTCTAGAAGTCTAATATGGTCGGAGCTAGGCAGGAACCACTAAGGTAAATCCTAAGATGACTATATCAATCTCTAGCATGGAGTCTAGCTAACAATTAGGGACCTCTAACTAGCAAGCATAAACGTCTAACTAAGTCTTACTAAACTCTTGATCTAATGGATTCCCTACTAAGCTGAGACAAATGTTCGGGCAACACGTCTACCAGCCACCTAAGACATAGGAAACGATAAAAATAATTAGACTCGGGGCTGATGATTTGGATGTTTTAATTTATTTAATGGACATTCTATTTTTATTATCGTTGTTCCGATAATTCGCAGTTGCAAGAGGGACCTGCAAGGGCCACCAATAAAACCTGTCACGACCCGCTTCCCTAAAATGGAGGCGAGGCGTGAGAAGTCCGCTCAAACTTGGAGCTAAGAGGCTCCAGTCTGTAAAGCGTCTGGATTAACCAAGTATAGGTCCTTGCAAATGCGACACAGAACAAAGATAATAATAAAAGAAAAGAGAGAAATATATTATTCCAATCTCAGAATGTCCACAAATAAAATCACAACATCACAGAAAAGCCACCAGGCTAAAAGAAAAGTCGAAAAGGCCCCAACATGGTCAACAGAAATAAACGAACGTACAGAAAAGAGAAAAGATGCTACGCACCGACAACCTAACAAGAACTAAGCAGAAAGCAACAACGAAGGAAATCTCTACGACTGGTCGCCGGTGTCCTCGTACTCCATGTCAACGGTGGACCCAGGCTCAAAGTCAACAAACGCCTCGTCCTCAGCAACGGCTCAGCAACTAACATGTGACACCCAAAAGAGACAAGGGCGCATGTCAGCAAGTCTACAAGAGACTTGTGCAAGGAAACTAAAAGAAGGAAAATAACCTAGCAGTTCTAAAAATGTGCGATGACATGGCAGTTTAATGCATGGATGCAACAAGTGAGCAATGAAATAAGTATGACATGGCAGCAAGTATAACATGGCAGCAAGTATAACATTCACACGGATTTTACAAGTCAAGTAAACATGTCGTGCTCAGAGTTTATGCCTTACAGCTGAAGTGGATGTACGGGCACACTTCTACGCGGAGTGGTCGCTTAACCCTACCCCCCCCCCCACGTGTAATCGGGCATTGGCCTTTGACCAACACATGTAGCCCGCTTCTGGATCACGAGCCAGGAAATACATTTGGCATAGGGTTGTGCCTCCAACGCAGGTGCCTAGTCTCAACAAGTCGGGCATTGGCTTTTGACCAACCCATGTAGCCCGCTTCTGGATCATGAGCCAGGAAATGTATTTGGCATAGGGTTGTGCCTCCAACGCAGGTGCCTAGCCTGAACAAGGAAGTACATAGCGTGTGCTACGAATGCAACATTCAAGCATGGATGACATGTCATGGCAAGTTATAATTTAAGTGCGTACAGATAAGGAATTTAAACGTGACAGGCAGAGCACAAGTAAAGAGCATGCAGTTATGAAAATTTAAACGTGACAGGCAGAAATGCATGAATGACATGGCAGGGTGACAGATCTAGCTTCGTTGTCAAGCTAGATCTTAAAATTGCGTCTAGGCGAGTATCATTTCGTCGCCTAGTCTCTTTTACGCCTAAAATAAGAAATGGCCTAAAGCACAGCCTAAGCAAAGAACTGGCAAGCTTTACTTGCCTGCAATCAACCGTCCTGCAAAACCGTTCAATCAGTCCAGTCTACCTATGTGCTCGGATCACCAGCCTACAGTCCCAAATTAAAATTATCTTTATTAGTGATTTACTAGACAATTAAAATACCGATTTTTATCTTCATTAGCAGGCATTGGTTGGGGGTCCTAAGTGTTCAGAAAATTACCCTTACACGACGCGAGAGCTACACTGGCGTCGGGTAGCTACGTCAGGGGTTGGAATAATAGAAAACTCTCCTGATTCCAGATTCCAAAATTAGATTCCTCGCTCGCCAATTCTCGGGCAGCGACCAAACCAGCGAACAAGATTCCAATCAGCGAGTAGGAGGTCGGTAGACGTTTTCACGGCTCCTGGGAAGCCGTAACAACGAACCGAGATGAACGGTTCGTCGTACTCGAAGTGTATGACATTGAGCGTCGTAGGAGATGCTCGTGACGTCGGAAAATACTCCTAGGAGAAGTAGGGGGCTGTCGAAAGACCCCAACAGTGAGAGGGTACGATGCGGGATGATACGACGTGTCGATACGTCGCTAAACATGCAAAACAATGATGGATCGCTGTTTCAGAGTTGCAGCGGCCAGAGGGATGAGGTCAACGGCAGCGGGGGTGTCCAGAGGTCGACAGCGGAGGGGAGGAGAAGCGGAGGTTGCGTAGTTCAGGGCTAGCTACGCGGAGAAGATGAACAGCAGCAGTAGCACGGCCTGACGGCGTGGAGGAGATGAGACCTGGGGAAGATGGGGTGGCCGCTCGTGTCAGGTTGTGGATGCAGGGAGATGGGAAACTGCGGCTGGGCGTGCTAGGGATCTCGGAGAGATGGGGGAGAGCTCGACGAGGGGAAGGCTACGGGCTGAGGTTGGACGGAGCAAGGCGTGGCGAGGGTGCTGGGTCGCGGGTGGCCGGTGTTTGGAGAGTGTTGGATATGGACGACATGTATACACCCATGAGGGGATGTATGAGGGTCTATGGACCTCAGATGTCACGTGCATGAAAGCATGTGTGAAGGGAACCTTTTCATGTGTGAAAAGGACCACTCGATAAGTGGAAAAAGTCACTTTATAAGTGCATAAAGGCACTTGATAAGTGCATAAGGAAGAGGATAAGGAATGGTGTTTATATAGGCTAATAAGCTTATATGTAGTTATTTCCTACAATAACTATCCCCTTGGCCTATAAATAGGACCCAAGGGTATGGCTTTTAAGGCTAATCCTTCATGCCATAAGTTTGCATAAGGCAACTTATTTTTCCTCTTCTCCCTTTAATTAAGTTCTTCTTCCAAATAGAGATTTAGACGGTGAAACGCTGCTTTGATCCTCTGTGACAAAGTACCGACCGTTGTGGCAAATCCAAGGGCGAAGTTCAGAGATTATAGCGAAGCATACGCTAACGTAAGTCTCTTCTCTCTTTCGACCCTCTATCATCGCATGATGGGATCCTACATTGGTATTGGAGCCATACGGGTTCGCCCCGGTCTCACCGATGAATGACATGTTGTCTCTTTCACGAATGAGTTTCCTTCCATTATGGATATGGTAGGAGCGCATCGTGACGGAGAGAACGCAAAAGTTGTTCTTTTCACGTTAGGGTCTTTTGCCATTACGGATATGGCAGGAACTCTCCGTGACGGGAAGAACTGACCGTTCATCTCGCCAAACTCGTGCTCCTCATGGATGCTGAGTCTCCATTCAATAGGGAATGTGAACTCTCTTCATGTAGAGCGTGAATTTTGCGGCCATGAAAGTGTGTTATTTTTTTTGGCACACGGCCATTATTAAAGCATAACCACTTTCTCGATGAACGGGTGTCTCATCGGAGAAGATGGTGGTTACAAAACATCTCATCGGAAAAGAAGATTGCCATGGAAGGGCATGGTGAATTGTCACCATGTAGTATGGCAATAGCATATCTCTTTGGTGCATGATCACCATGGCCATGCGGGTCATGGTGGCTATGCACCCCCCTCCCCATTGGGGAAGGGGTTGGCTTCGGCCAATGACAACCAAGACCACCCCCCATAGGGGGGGAGTGCGGCCGGACTCCAAGGAGGCCAGCCGGCCGGCCAGGGCCTCGGCCTGGGCCAGGCCCTGGCCGGCCCTAGCAGAGGCCAGGGCAGAGGCGCCCTGGCCTCTGCCAGGGCCAAGGGCCGGCCCTGGCCTCTGCCAGGGCCAATGCCGGCCCTGGCCGAGGCCATGGCCAGGGCCAGGGGCGCCCTGGCCTCGGCCAGGGCCAGGCGGAGGTCGGCCCTGGCCGAGGCCAGGGCCAGGGCCAGGCCGGCCCTGGCCGAGGCCAGGACCATCTGATTCGACCCCCGGCCTCGACCTCGGCCACATGCATGGCCGGCCTCTACGGTGCCGGCGGCAGTTGCCTGAGACAAAGCTCCCTGCGTGGGGGGAGGGCCTGGATCCCTACGAGGGTGGAATCCGGCCTTGGCACGGCCACGGCTCGACCTCGGCAATGGCCGGGGCAGGCCACTACCTCCCGCTGCAAAATACGTTTGCAAAATATGTTTTCAAAAATACGTTTTTTAAAAACGCTTTTCTGCTGCAAGTACTATAAGAGTACTATTGTTTGTTAAGTGATGGGGAAATATTGAAAGTTGTTCTAGATGGTGATTGGGATCGTGATGACCTTTCCGATTCTAGAGCAACATCTTAAATATTTTCCGAAAGTAACTTATCAAATGTAAGATTTATGCAATGTTTTTGATCGAAATTTTTTTTAAATGTCTTTTGCAGCATTTTAAAGCTAAAATGTCTTCCACTACTAAGAACATCGTTGCTGAGTTGAACAAAGGTGAAAAACTCAACGGCGATAATTACAAACTATGGTCCATGAAGATACAATATGTTCTAGAGGAGCAAGATGTGCTCGAAACTCTGACGAACATAATGATTGAACCTAAGTTAGGCACTACGGCCCAACTCAAAAGAGACAAGGAAGCTTTCAATGCTTGGTCTCGGAAGAACAAAATTGCTCGCGTTACGTAGTTGTCAAGTATGGCCGACGACATAATGCAAATCTTTCGAGAATATGACCAAGCTATGGACATATGGTCCAAGCTAGAGGAGAAGTTTGGTGGCACATCGGTGACCAAACTTCGCTCTTTAACTATAAAATTCGATTCGTACAAAAAACGTCCAGATCATTCCATGGGAATGCATCTGCGACACATGGCGAATCTTATTTCAGAGTTAAAGGATGCAGGTCATATGATCACTGATGAGCAACAAATCCAAGCGGTCATACGTTCCCTACCAATCGAATAGGACAACATGAAGATGCATCTCACTCATAATGAGAGCATCAAGAACATCAACGATGTTTCTAAGCACCTCGAGTTAGAGGAAGAGCGGCTTGCGGCCGCCAAGCCAAGTACAGAAGTGCACATGGTTGCTAGTTCCTCACACGGGGGAAAGAAATGTAAACATCACTCGAAGTTTGCTCATGACCATAAAAAGCAACCAGTGTCTACCAAGAAACCCAAACAAAAGGATGGGAACAAGAAATGGCACAAGAAGAAAGACTTGAAGAAGATCAAGTGCTTCAAGTGCAACAAGTTAGGTCACTTTGACCGTTCATGTGCGGATGGAGGTGACAAGGTAACTTGTAATAATACTAGTTACATATGTGTTTCTAGTTCAATATTTCTTGTAGAATCTAATCCCTTTTGGATAATTGATTCAGGTGCCACCGACCACATAGCAAGGGACAGACTGTCCTTCTTGGAGTATCACCGGATATCCCAAGGAACGAAGTGGATATATGTAGGAAACAACACACGTGTTGAGGTGAAAGGCGTTGGGACGTGCAAGCTCGTCTTGGACAACGACCACACTATCTTACTTCATGATGTTCTCTTCGCTCCGGATATTCGAAGGAATATAATATCTGTGGTCGTCTTAATGGGTCTTGGTTATAGTTGGTTCTTTCATAATTGTAATGTGGATTTGTCTTGTAATAATTCTGTAATTGGTTCTGAGTATGTTTTTAAAGGATTCATTGTATTGAATACGATGTACGATTCCTGAAATTTTAATGAAAATTTCCTTGTTACAAATTCTTCGATTTATGAGTCAGATGTAATTTGTTGGCACGCAAGGCTTGGTCATATTGGACCAACATGTCTGGATAGACTTGCCAAACGTGGCCTTCTTTCCAATGTTTCAAAGGTCGAAATGTCGACTTGCGAACATTGCCTTGTAGAGAAATCTTGTCGCAAGCCATTTGGAACCGGCACAAGGGCCAAGGTTCCATTACAGCTCATCCATTCGGACATATGTGGTCCGATGAATGTCAAGACAAGACGCGGGAAGTCCTACTTCATCACTTTTATTGATGACTTCACCCGATTCGGACATATCTATTTGATATCCCACAAAAGTGAAGCATTAACCTGCTTTAAAAACTATATGAGTTTAGTGGAAAATCAATTAGATCGCAAGATTAAGGTCTTGTGAACCGATAGAGGCGCTGAATATCAATCAGCAAGTTTTAAGGAACTTTGTGATGAAAAGGGCATAGTTCATCAAATAACTATACCTTATACTCCACAACAAAATGGTGTTGCTGAAAGGAGAAATAGGACTTTAATGGAAATGATCCATTCAATGATGGCGCAAGCTAACTTGCCACTCTCTTTTTGGGGTGATGCATTATTGACGGCTGCTTTCATCTTGAACCGCGTACCCTCGAAATAAGTTAGCTCCACTCCTTATGAGTTGTGGAACTAAAGGTCTCCTGACTTAAGCATTTTAAAACCTTGGGGGTGTGCATTCTACGCACATATTTCCTCCCATAAGTATGGCAAACTTGGGCCAAGGGGGAGGAAATGTATCTTTATACGATACGTAGAAAACTCCAAAGGTTATGTTTTCATTGGTCAGGAAGACAATGGAGGAGTGATTGAATTTGAGTCGAGGGATGTTACTTTCTTGGAAAATGAGTTTCCAAGACAGGGCGAGATAAGTCAGGACTTATCTCTATTTGAGATTTATGATCAAGAAGGATTACATCATTCGAGTGGGAGAATTCTTGGTGAAGACGAAAATACATTTCAACCTTCACCAATGGATGATACGAATGATGCGAATCATATTCCATATAGGAATAATGATCCAAGTGGGAGCAATTCTAATCACATTCCAAGTGGGAGTAATATTAGAATTGATCCAACTTCGAGTCAACAAGGACTTGAAGAATCTCAAATGCGACGTAGTATTGGTACAAGGTTAGCTCCTCTAAGATTTGAGGATGAATTCCCACAAACCTTTGTGACTTTACTACAAGAAGATGACGAGCCTGCTACTTTCAAACAGGCCGTATCATGCCCTGCAAAAGACAAATGGATGGAAGCGATGAAGGAGGAATTAGAATCCATGAAAATTAACCGAGTCTGGGACTTGGTTGACTTACCCAGAGGACGTAGAGCTATTGGGAACAAATGGGTTCTTAAGATCAAGCATAAGGCTGATGGTTCTATAGACAGATATAAAGCTCGCCTTGTCGCGAAAGGTTTTACGCAACAGGAAGGGATAGACTACGAAGAGACCTTCTCACCTGTTGTTCGTTTTACCTCGATTCGCTTGATTCTGGCTTTGGTAGCTTGCTTAGACCTCGAATTACATCAAATGGATGTAAAGACTGCCTTTCTCAATGGAGAATTGGACGAAGAGATCTATATGGAACAACCAACAGGGTTTGTAAAAGAAGGAAACAAACATAAGGTTTGTAAACTTCAAAAGTCCATATATGGTCTTAAACAATCCTCGAGGCAATGGTATATACGATTTCAAGAAGTTGTCTTATCAAATGGTTTTACCATGCTTGATGAAGATAACTGTGTATATATCAAGAGGATCAAAAGCAAGTATGTTATTATGTCTTTATATGTAGATGACATTTTAATAGCCGAAAATGACAAGGGCTTTGTGATGGATATCAAGGCTTGGCTTTCATCAATATTTGAGATGAAAGACATGGGAGAAGCCGCATATATTCTTGGAGTTAAGATTTCAAGGAATCGTTCGAAGAAACTTCTTTCTCTTTCACAAGAGACTTATATAAAAAAGGTTCTAGAACGTTTTAATATGCAGGACTGTAAGTCCATTGATACTCCTATAAGCAAATGCGATAACTTATATAAAAAAGTTCCATATTCCAGTGCAGTTGGTAGTCTTATGTATGCTATGATGTGTACAAGACCGGACATCTGTTTTGCTGTTGGAATGGTAAGTCGTTACCAATCCAAACCAGGGCAAGCACACTGGAAAGCGGTTAAGAGGATAATGTGGTATCTTAAAGGGACTGCGGACTATGCTTTATGCTATCAAGGAGATGCCTTGAGGCTCGAAGGCTACACTGATGCTGATTGGGCGGGTGATCTCGATGAGCGACGATCGACCTCAGGACATGTTTTTCTACTCGGGTCTGGTGCAATATCCTGGAGTAGCAAGAAGAAATCCTGCATCGCACTTTCAACTATGGAAGCTGAATTTGTAGCATTTAACATGGCGGTCCAAGAAGCTGTTTGGCTTAGGAGGTTCTTAGACAAGCTAATTGATGCAGATGACTCAGGTGTTGTACCAATATACAGTGACAGTCACATTAGGTACATATCTACGCATGAGATGATAGCAGATCCGCTTACGAATGCGATCCCGAGAGATATGTTTTACAAACACTTATCATCTCAAGGATTGCATAAGAGCTGAGTTGTATCAATGTATATTCCCATGTCTATGAAAGATCAAATTTAATAAAAGAATAAGTTCTTTTCGACATTGCATATGAGTTTCTTGAAAATGTTTGTGTACATTTCTTTTAATCTCAGCTATATTTTCTAGTATGTCGGACAGATTGAGGTTGGCTCTCTCACATGAGCAACCGCCTTTATTCTATCTGACGGATAAGATAAAGATGAGACCTGTTTAAAGTCAAAATCGTCAGACGGATGATTTAGAGTCATGACTTAAACAAAAATGGTCGTATGAAAGATCTGCATCATATGGATGCTTAAAAAAGATCTACGAGGATTTTTGAAATCTTATCTGTCTTATGCAGGATGTAGGTCCAGAAAATTAATGAGTAGAAAAAGGGACTCAAAGTCAGACATTGTGGTGTCTGATCATCATCCTTACAATATCATTAAGACATACGCTCCATGGGAAAGGAGTGATGTTGTAATACGTATTCATACTACGTATGCATTTGACCATTGGGTTAGAATAGTAATTGTGTTTACTATTATGTGAGACCCAAAGACCACATGGGTCTTAAACTTCTTACCCTTATGGACTCTAATTGGTTCCTTTAGATTTGACTGGGTGATCGCTGCCTTAGCATGTTGCTTATGGACTATGGTCAATTCGGTCCGGCGGGGCATGTTAGAAAAGCGAGTCAAGTCAAGATCGAAAGGATCGCAAGAAGAGGAAGATTAATTTCATATTCACATTTGGACTTTAGAGATTCAAAGCTGGCCAGCCAATTGTAATCCAGATGGGATTCAATTGTTGAATATAAAGTATAAGAAATGTGAATAAATAATCTAGGGTAAAGCAAGCGTTGATCTACTCAACTTTGCACCCCAAGGAGTATTGTGTATCTTTAACAAGTGCACAACAGCAGACTCTATGCGCATGACGGTCACACGGTCTATTTCTCAGTATGATAAACAGAAGAACTAAAGGAAAAGATGTTTCCTTGCAATCCCCTCAAGTGTGAGTGGGAGATGTTGGATATGGACGACATGTATACACCCATGAGGAGATGTATGAGGGTCTATGGACCTCAGATGTCACGTGCATGAAAGCATGTGTGAAGGGAACCTTTTCATGTGTGAAAAGGACCACTCGATAAGTGGAAAAAGTCACTTTATAAGTGCATAAAGGCACTTGATAAGTGCATAAGGAAGAGGATAAGGAATGGTGTTTATATAGGCTAATAAGCTTATATGTAGTTATTTCCTACAATAACTATCCCCTTGGCCTATAAATAGGACCCAAGGGTATGGCTTTTAAGGCTAATCCTTCATGCCATAAGTTTGCATAAGGCAACTTATTTTTCCTCTTCTCCCTTTAATTAAGTTCTTCTTCCAAATAGAGATTTAGACGGTGAAACGCTGCTTTGATCCTCTGTGACAAAGTACCGACCGTTGTGGCAAATCCAAGGGCGAAGTTCAGAGATTATAGCGAAGCATACGCTAACGTAAGTCTCTTCTCTCTTTCGACCCTCTATCATCGCATGATGGGATCCTACATTGGTATTGGAGCCATACGGGTTCGCCCCGGTCTCACCGATGAATGACATGTTGTCTCTTTCACGAATGAGTTTCCTTCCATTATGGATATGGTAGGAGCGCATCGTGGCGGAGAGAACGCAAAAGTTGTTCTTTTCACGTTAGGGTCTTTTGCCATTACGGATATGGCAGGAACTCTCCGTGACGGGAAGAACTGACCGTTCATCTCGCCAAACTCGTGCTCCTCATGGATGCTGAGTCTCCATTCAATAGGGAATGTGAACTCTCTTCATGTAGAGCGTGAATTTTGCGGCCATGAAAGTGTGTTATTTTTTTTGGCACACGGCCATTATTAAAGCATAACCACTTTCTCGATGAACGGGTGTCTCATCGGAGAAGATGGTGGTTACAAAACATCTCATCGGAAAAGAAGATTGCCATGGAAGGGCATGGTGAATTGTCACCATGTAGTATGGCAATAGCATATCTCTTTGGTGCATGATCACCATGGCCATGCGGGTCATGGTGGCTATGCACCCCCCTCCCCATTGGGGAAGGGGTTGGCTTCGGCCAATGACAACCAAGACCACCCCCCATAGGGGGGGAGTGCGGCCGGACTCCAAGGAGGCCAGCCGGCCGGCCAGGGCCTCGGCCTGGGCCAGGCCCTGGCCGGCCCTAGCAGAGGCCAGGGCAGAGGCGCCCTGGCCTCTGCCAGGGCCAAGGGCCGGCCCTGGCCTCTGCCAGGGCCAATGCCGGCCCTGGCCGAGGCCATGGCCAGGGCCAGGGGCGCCCTGGCCTCGGCCAGGGCCAGGCGGAGGTCGGCCCTGGCCGTGGCCAGGGCCAGGGCCAGGCCGGCCCTGGCCGAGGCCAGGGCCAGGGCCAGGCCGGCCCTGGCCGAGGCCAGGACCATCTGATTCGACCCCCGGCCTCGACCTCGGCCACATGCATGGCCGGCCTCTACGGTGCCGGCGGCAGTTGCCTGAGACAAAGCTCCCTGCGTGGGGGGAGGGCCTGGATCCCTACGAGGGTGGAATCCGGCCTTGGCACGGCCACGGCTCGACCTCGGCAATGGCCGGGGCAGGCCACTACCTCCCGCTGCAAAATACGTTTGCAAAATATGTTTTCAAAAATACGTTTTTTAAAAACGCTTTTCTGCTGCAAGTACTATAAGAGTACTATTGTTTGTTAAGTGATGGGGAAATATTGAAAGTTGTTCTAGATGGTGATTGGGATCGTGATGACCTTTCCGATTCTAGAGCAACATCTTAAATATTTTCCGAAAGTAACTTATCAAATGTAAGATTTATGCAATGTTTTTGATCGAAATTTTTTTTAAATGTCTTTTGCAGCATTTTAAAGCTAAAATGTCTTCCACTACTAAGAACATCGTTGCTGAGTTGAACAAAGGTGAAAAACTCAACGGCGATAATTACAAACTATGGTCCATGAAGATACAATATGTTCTAGAGGAGCAAGATGTGCTCGAAACTCTGACGAACATAATGATTGAACCTAAGTTAGGCACTACGGCCCAACTCAAAAGAGACAAGGAAGCTTTCAATGCTTGGTCTCGGAAGAACAAAATTGCTCGCGTTACGTAGTTGTCAAGTATGGCCGACGACATAATGCAAATCTTTCGAGAATATGACCAAGCTATGGACATATGGTCCAAGCTAGAGGAGAAGTTTGGTGGCACATCGGTGACCAAACTTCGCTCTTTAACTATAAAATTCGATTCGTACAAAAAACGTCCAGATCATTCCATGGGAATGCATCTGCGACACATGGCGAATCTTATTTCAGAGTTAAAGGATGCACGTCATATGATCACTGATGAGCAACAAATCCAAGCGGTCATACGTTCCCTACCAATCGAATAGGACAACATGAAGATGCATCTCACTCATAATGAGAGCATCAAGAACATCAACGATGTTTCTAAGCACCTCGAGTTAGAGGAAGAGCGGCTTGCGGCCGCCAAGCCAAGTACAGAAGTGCACATGGTTGCTAGTTCCTCACACGGGGGAAAGAAATGTAAACATCACTCGAAGTTTGCTCATGACCATAAAAAGCAACCAGTGTCTACCAAGAAACCCAAACAAAAGGATGGGAACAAGAAATGGCACAAGAAGAAAGACTTGAAGAAGATCAAGTGCTTCAAGTGCAACAAGTTAGGTCACTTTGACCGTTCATGTGCGGATGGAGGTGACAAGGTAACTTGTAATAATACTAGTTACATATGTGTTTCTAGTTCAATATTTCTTGTAGAATCTAATCCCTTTTGGATAATTGATTCAGGTGCCACCGACCACATAGCAAGGGACAGACTGTCCTTCTTGGAGTATCACCGGATATCCCAAGGAACGAAGTGGATATATGTAGGAAACAACACACGTGTTGAGGTGAAAGGCGTTGGGACGTGCAAGCTCGTCTTGGACAACGACCACACTATCTTACTTCATGATGTTCTCTTCGCTCCGGATATTCGAAGGAATATAATATCTGTGGTCGTCTTAATGGGTCTTGGTTATAGTTGGTTCTTTCATAATTGTAATGTGGATTTGTCTTGTAATAATTCTGTAATTGGTTCTGAGTATGTTTTTAAAGGATTCATTGTATTGAATACGATGTACGATTCCTGAAATTTTAATGAAAATTTCCTTGTTACAAATTCTTCGATTTATGAGTCAGATGTAATTTGTTGGCACGCAAGGCTTGGTCATATTGGACCAACATGTCTGGATAGACTTGCCAAACGTGGCCTTCTTTCCAATGTTTCAAAGGTCGAAATGTCGACTTGCGAACATTGCCTTGTAGAGAAATCTTGTCGCAAGCCATTTGGAACCGGCACAAGGGCCAAGGTTCCATTACAGCTCATCCATTCGGACATATGTGGTCCGATGAATGTCAAGACAAGACGCGGGAAGTCCTACTTCATCACTTTTATTGATGACTTCACCCGATTCGGACATATCTATTTGATATCCCACAAAAGTGAAGCATTAACCTGCTTTAAAAACTATATGAGTTTAGTGGAAAATCAATTAGATCGCAAGATTAAGGTCTTGTGAACCGATAGAGGCGCTGAATATCAATCAGCAAGTTTTAAGGAACTTTGTGATGAAAAGGGCATAGTTCATCAAATAACTATACCTTATACTCCACAACAAAATGGTGTTGCTGAAAGGAGAAATAGGACTTTAATGGAAATGATCCATTCAATGATGGCGCAAGCTAACTTGCCACTCTCTTTTTGGGGTGATGCATTATTGACGGCTGCTTTCATCTTGAACCGCGTACCCTCGAAATAAGTTAGCTCCACTCCTTATGAGTTGTGGAACTAAAGGTCTCCTGACTTAAGCATTTTAAAACCTTGGGGGTGTGCATTCTACGCACATATTTCCTCCCATAAGTATGGCAAACTTGGGCCAAGGGGGAGGAAATGTATCTTTATACGATACGTAGAAAACTCCAAAGGTTATGTTTTCATTGGTCAGGAAGACAATGGAGGAGTGATTGAATTTGAGTCGAGGGATGTTACTTTCTTGGAAAATGAGTTTCCAAGACAGGGCGAGATAAGTCAGGACTTATCTCTATTTGAGATTTATGATCAAGAAGGATTACATCATTCGAGTGGGAGAATTCTTGGTGAAGACGAAAATACATTTCAACCTTCACCAATGGATGATACGAATGATGCGAATCATATTCCATATAGGAATAATGATCCAAGTGGGAGCAATTCTAATCACATTCCAAGTGGGAGTAATATTAGAATTGATCCAACTTCGAGTCAACAAGGACTTGAAGAATCTCAAATGCGACGTAGTATTGGTACAAGGTTAGCTCCTCTAAGATTTGAGGATGAATTCCCACAAACCTTTGTGACTTTACTACAAGAAGATGACGAGCCTGCTACTTTCAAACAGGCCGTATCATGCCCTGCAAAAGACAAATGGATGGAAGCGATGAAGGAGGAATTAGAATCCATGAAAATTAACCGAGTCTGGGACTTGGTTGACTTACCCAGAGGACGTAGAGCTATTGGGAACAAATGGGTTCTTAAGATCAAGCATAAGGCTGATGGTTCTATAGACAGATATAAAGCTCGCCTTGTCGCGAAAGGTTTTACGCAACAGGAAGGGATAGACTACGAAGAGACCTTCTCACCTGTTGTTCGTTTTACCTCGATTCGCTTGATTCTGGCTTTGGTAGCTTGCTTAGACCTCGAATTACATCAAATGGATGTAAAGACTGCCTTTCTCAATGGAGAATTGGACGAAGAGATCTATATGGAACAACCAACAGGGTTTGTAAAAGAAGGAAACAAACATAAGGTTTGTAAACTTCAAAAGTCCATATATGGTCTTAAACAATCCTCGAGGCAATGGTATATACGATTTCAAGAAGTTGTCTTATCAAATGGTTTTACCATGCTTGATGAAGATAACTGTGTATATATCAAGAGGATCAAAAGCAAGTATGTTATTATGTCTTTATATGTAGATGACATTTTAATAGCCGAAAATGACAAGGGCTTTGTGATGGATATCAAGGCTTGGCTTTCATCAATATTTGAGATGAAAGACATGGGAGAAGCCGCATATATTCTTGGAGTTAAGATTTCAAGGAATCGTTCGAAGAAACTTCTTTCTCTTTCACAAGAGACTTATATAAAAAAGGTTCTAGAACGTTTTAATATGCAGGACTGTAAGTCCATTGATACTCCTATAAGCAAATGCGATAACTTATATAAAAAAGTTCCATATTCCAGTGCAGTTGGTAGTCTTATGTATGCTATGATGTGTACAAGACCGGACATCTGTTTTGCTGTTGGAATGGTAAGTCGTTACCAATCCAAACCAGGGCAAGCACACTGGAAAGCGGTTAAGAGGATAATGTGGTATCTTAAAGGGACTGCGGACTATGCTTTATGCTATCAAGGAGATGCCTTGAGGCTCGAAGGCTACACTGATGCTGATTGGGCGGGTGATCTCGATGAGCGACGATCGACCTCAGGACATGTTTTTCTACTCGGGTCTGGTGCAATATCCTGGAGTAGCAAGAAGAAATCCTGCATCGCACTTTCAACTATGGAAGCTGAATTTGTAGCATTTAACATGGCGGTCCAAGAAGCTGTTTGGCTTAGGAGGTTCTTAGACAAGCTAATTGATGCAGATGACTCGGGTGTTGTACCAATATACAGTGACAGTCACATTAGGTACATATCTACGCATGAGATGATAGCAGATCCGCTTACGAATGCGATCCCGAGAGATATGTTTTACAAACACTTATCATCTCAAGGATTGCATAAGAGCTGAGTTGTATCAATGTATATTCCCATGTCTATGAAAGATCAAATTTAATAAAAGAATAAGTTCTTTTCGACATTGCATATGAGTTTCTTGAAAATGTTTGTGTACATTTCTTTTAATCTCAGCTATATTTTCTAGTATGTCGGACAGATTGAGGTTGGCTCTCTCACATGAGCAACCGCCTTTATTCTATCTGACGGATAAGATAAAGATGAGACCTGTTTAAAGTCAAAATCGTCAGACGGATGATTTAGAGTCATGACTTAAACAAAAATGGTCGTATGAAAGATCTGCATCATATGGATGCTTAAAAAAGATCTACGAGGATTTTTGAAATCTTATCTGTCTTATGCAGGATGTAGGTCCAGAAAATTAATGAGTAGAAAAAGGGACTCAAAGTCAGACATTGTGGTGTCTGATCATCATCCTTACAATATCATTAAGACATACGCTCCATGGGAAAGGAGTGATGTTGTAATACGTATTCATACTACGTATGCATTTGACCATTGGGTTAGAATAGTAATTGTGTTTACTATTATGTGAGACCCAAAGACCACATGGGTCTTAAACTTCTTACCCTTATGGACTCTAATTGGTTCCTTTAGATTTGACTGGGTGATCGCTGCCTTAGCATGTTGCTTATGGACTATGGTCAATTCGGTCCGGCGGGGCATGTTAGAAAAGCGAGTCAAGTCAAGATCGAAAGGATCGCAAGAAGAGGAAGATTAATTTCATATTCACATTTGGACTTTAGAGATTCAAAGCTGGCCAGCCAATTGTAATCCAGATGGGATTCAATTGTTGAATATAAAGTATAAGAAATGTGAATAAATAATCTAGGGTAAAGCAAGCGTTGATCTACTCAACTTTGCACCCCAAGGAGTATTGTGTATCTTTAACAAGTGCACAACAGCAGACTCTATGCGCATGACGGTCACACGGTCTATTTCTCAGTATGATAAACAGAAGAACTAAAGGAAAAGATGTTTCCTTGCAATCCCCTCAAGTGTGAGTGGGAGATGTTGGATATGGACGACATGTATACACCCATGAGGAGATGTATGAGGGTCTATGGACCTCAGATGTCGCGTGCATGAAAGCATGTGCGAAGGGAACCTTTTCATGTGTGAAAAGGACCACTCGATAAGTGGAAAAAGTCACTTTATAAGTGCATAAAGGCACTTGATAAGTGCATAAGGAAGAGGATAAGGAATGGTGTTTATATAGGCCAATAAGCTTATATGTAGTTATTTCCTACAATAACTACCCCCTTGGCCTATAAATAGGACCCAAGGGTATGGCTTTTAAGGCTAATCCTTCATGCCATAAGTTTGCATAAGGCAACTTTTTTTTCCTCTTCTCCCTTCCATTAAGTTCTTCTTCCAAATAGAGATTTAGACGGTGAAACGCTACTTTGATCCTCTGTGACAAAGTACCGACTGTTGTGGCAAATCCAAGGGCGAAGTTCAGAGATTATAGCAAAGTATACGCTAACGTAAGTCTCTTCTCTCTTTCGATCCTCTATCATCGCATGATGGGATCCTACAGAGAGATCACGGGGAGGAGGCGTGGGGTGTGTTGGCGTAAAGGAGGAGGAGAGCTGGTGTTTGCGAGTGGGTGGGGTGAAGGAGGAGGCCGCGGCCTGTGGGGGGTTGCTCCGGAGAAAGGGCCGCGGGGGTGTGTTGGCGGGCAGAGAAGAAGTCGGGGCAGCGCTGGCTTGTGTTACGTGGGGAAGATGGAGTCGGGGTAGGGGGCGGCTGATGTATGAGGGTAGGGAGAAAAAAATAAAAGGACCTATGGTTCTATATATATGCTAGGGTTTATATTATAAGGAGTATAGGACAGGTGAGCCTAGGATTGGTTTTATATTGGAATAGAGTGGGTAGGTGGCTGTGTACAAAGTTAACTTGGGTTTCTACTTGTGTGTGCTGGGGTTACATGATGTGTTGCACGTGAATGCTACTATGGTCCTATAGCTTAGGCTGTACATGGGTTTGAAATGGCAGTATGTGAACATTGGCCTAGGGTTATTATAAAAAGTGTTGTGTGTGGTCAAGTGCAAGGAGAGGGCTGAGTCAACTTGCTTGGGTGTAAAATATAATAATAATATTAGGGATATAAGCCAAGAGAACTTAGGGTTAAATCGCTTATTAAACTGGGGAAAAGTGAAAGTAGGCCAAACGAAACCCAAAAATGATGAAATAAATACTGGGGTGACTGCACGGACGAGAGAAATGAAACTAAGAAGACGGATCACAATTTCGACGACGAGGGACGAAACTAAAAATAAAGAGGCCTCACGACAAAAGTGCATATTGCGACGTCTCATCAAACAAAGTCAAATCGTGGGAGAACGACCCGTGAAATGACGTTCCAAATTAATTCTACAATTTGATACTCTCCGAGAGGGTCACAACGACATACCACACCATATGGTTTGAATACAGACAAAGTCTAAAACAAATACGTGCACGAATAAGACTACGTGCACGACAAAGCGTACAAATGATACGGGGTCCAAAAGCGACAGTAATCCCAAGTTGGGCACACGTCGGGGGTGGCTTGCTAAGGATGCAACCAAGGTGCTACGGCCCTATCGACTCAACGACACGACTCACATACACAGCAACGAACCAATCAGGTACCTGAAATTGCTATACGCACAGCCGTATAACGAATAGTGAGTATCGGCCGTTACATCGGGGGATGACAATGTTAAACCGGGGAGCAGAAGCTATGATCGTGATAAGGCCCCCGCAACAAATCTTGCCCTTGCCGGCACGGCTAATCTCCAGAAGCTTGGAAATAAGCCAAGCACCAGCATGGACGGGAACGGTGGGGGCCCTAAAAGAAATCACGTCATCACCCCGAACGAAGGGAAAGGTCATGGCCCAGAGAATGAAGAGATCAGGGATGGTCACGGTACCTAACTCATCCCTAGGGGAAAACGTGGAAGAAATAATCCGGTGGGCCAGACGGAAGATAGGGTGAATGATGGAGGAGGCCTTGGCATTGCCTCGGGGATAGTCAGGGTGAAGGGTGAGGCGGAACCAGAACTGATCGCCGTCAAATTCGGGCGGATACCCGGTGTCACACCCCGCTTCCCTAAAATGGAGGCGAGACGTGAGAAGGTCTGCTCAAGCGTGGAGCTGTGAAGCTGCACGCCTGATAAGCGTAAATTTAGTATAAGCAGGTCCCTGTAATTGCAAACGAAACAACAATAATAATAATAATAAAATGAGACGGATATGAAATACCAATCCCACAGTTTGTCCACCGAAATATTCAACATCACAGAAAAGCCACCAGGCTAAAAGAAAGAGTCTAAAGGCCCAGAACAAGGCCAAACAAAACTCAACATAACAGAGTATCAACTAGGTGCCAACGCACCGACAACCTAAGCAATCTAACAAAACTAGACGTAGACACTAAGACTGATCTCCAGTGTCTACAAAGTCCTCGTCCAACACGGGCGCAAGCTCGGCGTCCGCAAACATCTCACCCTCAGCAAGTAACTCTGGCTCGGGGTCTAACATGTGTCACCCAAAAGAGAAAAGGGGCACATGTCAGCAAGTCTAAAAGACTTGGGCAAGGAAACTGAAAGTAACTAACAACCTAGCACTTATAATATTAAACAATGACATGACAGTTTAGTTTGATGCAGCAGTTTAAAAAGAGAATATCACGCACTCACGATGTAGCGAAAGCTACCAATTCACTAATCACTTATCACTTATCACTGTTTATCACTTAGTGCATAGAGAGTCCACCTGCTGGCCAGCTCGTGGCTCAGGCCGCTTATCTCTATCACTATTAATCACTTGTGCACTAGAGATTTCGCCTGCTGGCCGGAGTGGCGGATCAGGCCAACTCGGGGCTCAGGTGGCCGCATATCTCTTACCCCACCCATGTGTGTCGAGCGTTGGGGTTTCCAACTACAGGGCCCGCTTCTGGAACACGAGCCAGGAATATAAGTATTGTAGCGTGTGCTACACAATCACGATGACTAATCAATATGCAATGCCATGAACAGATATTTGCGTACCGTTAATTGAATTTAAATATGACATACAAACATGATGAAGGTGACGGACCAAGCTTCGTTGTCAAGCTAGGTCAATGGCGTCTAGACGGCTATCCTTTTACCATCTAGTCTCTTTTACGCTAAAGCAAGGGAAATGGCCTAAGACATGGCCCAAATTAAGAGATGCAAGTTTCACTTGCCTGATACCGGGGTTGACGAGCAATGAAGATCATCACAAGATAAACTACGGGTGGATCACGTGAAGAAACAAAGGAACGATGTCAAGCAACCATGGCAACGGAAGAACGTTCCGGTTCAAATCTGGAAATGAGGGAAAAAATCTGGAGAAATGGGTTTTGATGTGGATTTTGGGGTTTTGAAGAAGGTTTGGGGAAGATGGAAGGTGGGTTATGACAAAGGAGGGTTTGGATGATGGAGGATGAGCTTGGGATGAAGGATTAATGGTTTGAGAAAGATGGGGGCTCAATGGAGGAGGAGTTAGGGTTTTAGGTCATGAGGAAGAAGAAGAAAACGTTTGGAGGGGTATTTATAGAGTTTGGTGGCGGCTAGGGCAAAACTAGGGTTTACATCACTGGTTAGTCGGTTAAAGAACAACCACTGACCGACTAGTTTGGGAACTAGTCGGTCGGTTGACCAACGCAGACCGACTAAGAGTAAACAGTAACCCAGACGAAAATTAGGATTTAGATTTAGTCGGTCAAAGAACAATTACTGACCGACTAGTTCAACATCTTGTCGGTCGATGAACATTCTTAGACCGACTAAGAGTAAACAGTAACTTGACTGTACAGAAGAACTAAGAATTAGTTGGTCTGAGTACAAAACTTAACCGACTAGTTTAACAACTAGTCGGTCGAAAGATGAACTTAGACCGACTAAGAATGAACAGTACTGATACCAAAAATTAGTAATTGAGTTAGTCGGTTAAAGAAGCATTGCTGACCGACTAGTTTGCAACCTAGTCGGTCAACCAACGTTCTTAGACCGACTAACGACAAACAGTAACTCCTGAATAACTTTTCAAGCCCGCTAGTCGGTTCAAGGAGGTTTTCCGACCGACTGGATCGTCATCTAGTCGGTCGGTGCCCCCTCTTATACCGGCTAACATGCACCAAAAGTTCCGAAATGGAGCGCGAAGCTCCGGGATGGTTTCCTAAGTCTCCTAGGATCGTTCTAACTCTAAGATATCGACGTTATGAAGCCCGTCACGAATGACTTGCTTCAAACACACCGACCGACGGAAGAATCTAGAGAATCACGACGAAACGAACGAAAATGAAAACTACGGAGACGGAAAAAGGAAATCTCAACAAGGGAAAGTAACCAAATATATAAATATTTATAATAAAATCCATACATGAAATCCAGTCGTTACATCCTCCCCAACTTAAGAAAAATTACGTCCTCGGAATTCCCAACACTCACGTGTCCGGGAACAAAAGTGGGTAGCGCTCTCGCATCTCATCTTCTCTCTCCCAAGTAGACTCTCCCGGCGAACCGTGCCGCCACATCACCCTAACAAGATCGACGACCTTGTTCCGAAGTGACTTCTGACGCCTGTCCAGAATCTGCACTGGATGCTGGTCATACGTCAAATCTGGGCAAACGGCGATCTCCGAGAAATCTACGGCATGAGACGGATCGTTGATGTATCGACGAAGCTGCGACACATGGAAAACATCATGGACTCCTTCCAAAGATGGCGACAAGGCTAAGCGGTAAGCTACTTCACCGACACTCTCCAAAACATCAAACGGTCCAATGTATCGCGGGCTCAACTTCCCTCGCTTCCCAAAACGAATCACTCCACGATTCGGGGAAATCCTCAGAAACACATGATCGCCCGGCTGAAACTCCAAAGGACGACGTTTCGTATCCGCCCAATGCTTAAAACGGTCCTGAGCAATCCTCAGCCTCTCCCGAATGTTCCTGACGACCTCCACAGCATCCACAATCATCTCAGGCCCCAACAGCTCCCGATCGCCAACGTCATCCCAACTCAATGGTGATCGACATTTCCTCCCATACAAAGCGGCGAAAGGCGCCATGCCAATAGACGCCTGGTAGCTGTTGTTGTAAGAGAACTCCACCAAGTGTAGATGGTCCTCCCACGAACCCTTGAAATCCAACATGCACGCTCTCAGCATGTCTTCCAAAATCTGAATCGTCCTCTCGGACTGGCCATCCGTCTGTGGATGGTACGCCGTGCTGAAACTCAGACGCGTACCCAAACTCTTCTGCAACCTCTGCCAGAACTGAGATGTGAAACTCGTGTCTCTGTCTGACACGATACTCATGAGGACTCCGTGAAGTCGCACAACCTCCTCCATATATCTCCTTGCTAGCGCCTCAGTGGACTGTCCCACTCGGAATGGAATAAAGTTCGCGGATTTGGTCAATCGGTCCACGATCACCCAAATCGCGTCATTCTGCTTCGGACTCCGAGGTAGTCCAGTCACGAAATCCATAGTGATGTGTTGCCATTTCCACTCCGGAATCGGAAGCGGTTGTAGCAACCCGGCCGTACGCTGATGCTCCGCCTTCACTTGCTGGCAAACCAAACACTTGGCCACACTCTGTGCCACACTTCTCTTCATGCCATGCCACCAAAAGTTCAGACGAAGATCCTTGCACATCTTGGTCCCACCAGGATGCACGGAATACGACGAACTGTGTGCCTCCACCATCAACTCCTCTCTGATATCCCCAGCTGGCACACACAACCTGACTTCAAACCTCAGCGAGCCATCCTCATGAATCAAGAAGTCAGTCCACAGACCAGCTTCAACCTACCCTCGAATCCTTACCAATTTCGGATCTCCGGCCTGACTCGCCTTAATCCGATCCACAATCGTTGACTGCACCTGCATGTACATCAACGAAGAAGCTTCCCCAGGAAGAACAATCTCCACACCAGACTCGCAAAAATCCTGCTACAATCTCCACTGCGAGGTCAAAATCATCACCGCTGGAAGCCTACTCAGCGCATCAGGGACCACATTCACCTTGCCAGGGTGATACTGCAAATCAATCTCATAATCCGCCATGAGCTCCAACCATCGACGATGTTGCATGTTGAGCTCCTTCTGAGTAAAAATATACTTCAAGCTTTTGTGATCGGTGAAAATCTTCACTTTCTCACTCATCAAGAAGTGCCTCCAAATCTTAAGAGCAAACACAACGACAGCCAACTCCAAATCATGCGTCGGGTAATTCTTCTCATGAACCTTGAGCTGACGAGACGCATACGCCACAACATGCCCGTGCTGATGCAACACACAACCGAGACCCTTGCCAGAAGCATCGTAAAAGATCTCAAATCCACCGCTGCGATCAGGCACAACAAGAATAGGGGCAGTCGTCAACCTCTCCCTCAGAACACCAAAGGCACTCTCACAATCACCCGACCAAACAAAAGGTACGTCCTTCCGCGTCAACCTGGTCATCGGCTCAGCAATACGAGTAAAGTCCTTAATGAAACGCTGATAGTAACCAGCAAGCCCAAGGAAACTCCGAATCTCAGACGCAGACGACGGAACAGGCCATTCTCTGATGGCCCTAATCTTCTCGGGATCCACTGAAATACCATCTCCAGTCACCACATGACCGAGAAAAGCAACTCTATCCAGCCAAAACTCGCACTTCGAAAATTTAGCATACAACCGATGCTTCCTCAAAATCTCCAACACTGTCCTCAAGTGCGATGCATGCTCCTCCTCCGACTTTGAATAGATCAGAATGTCGTCAATAAAGATAACGACAAACTTATCCAAAAAGTCATAGAAAATCAGGTTCATCAGATTCATGAAAACTGCGGGTGCATTAGTTACGCCAAAAGGCATAACCACAAACTCATAGTGTCCATACTTCATCCTGAACGCTGTCTTCGGAACATCTCCCTTCTTCACCTTCAACTGATGGTAACCACTTCTCAAATCCAATTTTGAAAACACCCTCGAACCTCCAAGATGATCAAAGATATCATCGATACGAGGCAACGGGTATTTATTCTTGATGGTCACCGCATTCAACTCCTGATAGTCCACGCACATGCGACGCGAACCATCCTTCTTCTTCACCAGCAGCACCGATGCTCCCCACGGAGACACACTAGGGTTGATATAACCCTTCTGCAAAAGCTCATCCAGCTGCTTCCGCAATTCCTCCAACTCAGCGGGTGCCATACGATACGGCGCCTTCGAAATCGGCTGCGCTCCCGGAACAAGATCAATAGAAAATTCTAGAGCTCGATCAGGTGGCAAACCAGACATCTCCTTGGGGAAGACGTCATCGAAATCACGCACCACAACTAGCCTCTCCAACTCCATCTGCAAAGCCACAACCTCCACTGGTCTGGCCCGAAATCTGACAGGACCAAGCGAACTGCTACCACGGCTGAACTCAAATACTGGATGTCCGGGAATCTCGAACACCACCCTCTTCCTCCGACAGTCAATCGTAGCGTAGAAGCTCGCAAGCCAATCCATCCCAAAGACCGCATCGTAGTTGGTGATGTTGTGGACAATAAAATCAGCATAAAGCTCATGTCCACAAACCACCACAGAGCAAGGGCTACACCCACGATGCACCGAGACTACTCCATTCCCTGTAACGATGTTCCAACTCTTGGGGAGAGGGGATGTCGACAAGGAATGCTTCTCCACGAAGCTCTGGGCCAAAATGCACATCGACGCGCCTGAGTCAAAGAGGACTCGGGCAGGGAATGTGCAAACCAAAACCACACCTAACAAACAGTCTAATCAATCAAATCTTACTCTAGCAACATTCATACACAAGCAACCAACATAATTTTTTTTTAACAATCAACTAATTAAGAAAGGAACAACTAGATTGAAAGTTACCTGCAATGACCTCATCCATGGCCAAAATCTCCTCCTCGGTCATCAGAAATGCCTGCCTCCTAGGCGGAACAGCCTGCCGAAAGGCATGCCCTTGTGGAACCAGGGGTACCCCACGACCAGCGGGCACCGGGGCTCTCTGCTGCAACGGCGGGGCAGCAATAGGTGTCCTCCAAGGCTGCTTCAACCTCGGGCACTCCCTGAGAGCATGGGCGGGATCTCCACAGGCAATACACTGCCCCAAGAACCTCCTACACGATTCCTTGATATGGCCCTCCTTGCTACAGAAATGGCAAGTCTTCTGAACAGGCCCTCCCGGCCTCTTAAACTGAACAGGCTGGTTCGGCCTGAATCCAGGTCTAACCACATCTCTCGCCTGTTCCACAGGCCTCTTCCCAGCACCAACAATAGACCCCTTCCTCTGGTTCACAAGCAGCTCCTGCCTCTTGGCTGCTAGTAGAACCTTTTGATAAGATTCCCGGTCAGAAGAGGTCACAAAAACCTGGAGCTCCGAAGCAAGTCCCTGCAGGAACCTCTGGGCTCTCTCCTCAGCGTCCTGCACCATCTTCGGTGCAAACCGACTCAGCCTCATGAACTCTTGGTGATACCGGTCCACCGACGAGCTTCCTTGCTTCAGATCGATAAAACGCTGCAGCATCTCTTCCCTGGCAGCTTTTGGGAAGAACTCACCATCAAATCTGGCCTTGAAGGTAGCCCAGACGATCAGCTCCACCAACATCTTCTCTTCCGCATCCCACCAATTTCTGGCGTTATCTCTCAGCTGGCGCTTCGCCAAGTCAACCCAACTAACTTCGTTGACCTTGGACATCTTCAGATTGTCCTCGATATTCCTCATCCATTCATCAGCAGCTAGTGGACCTTCGGTTCCATCAAAGTATGCAGGACCCAGCTCTCTGAACTGCTTCGCCCCAGGCTTAGGGCGAGGGGCTTCCACCACCCGAGCAGCTCGAGCCACCGTAGCATTCTATACCTGCAGTAGCACACCCTGCTGAACTTGCATCATCTGCATCATCATCCGCATCATCTCTCCGTTAGTGGGCTCCCGCTCAGGCTCCTCGTCATGAGGGAGCGCACCACTACCACCACCACGGGTGATTCGCCTTCATGCCATCTAATGACACAGAAAACGAAACAATTAGACTCATAGCTTAGGGCTCGGATGTCGAATTTATTTGTTGGACAATCTTATATTATTATCGTTATCCCGGTAATTGCAGTTACAGAAGGACCTGCATGGGCCACCACTAAAACCTGTCACGCCCCGCTTCCCTAAAATGGAGGCGAGACGTGAGAAGGTCCGCTCAAGCGTGGAGCTGTGAAGCTGCACGCCTGATAAGCGTAAATTTAGTATAAGCATGTCCCTGTAATTGCAAATGAAACAACAATAATAATAATAATAAAATGAGACGGATATGAAATACCAATCCCACAGTTTGTCCACCGAAATATTCAACATCACAGAAAAGCCACCAGGCTAAAAGAAAGAGTCTAAAGGCCCAGAACAAGGCCAAACAAAACTCAACATAACAGAGTTTCAACTAGGTGCCAACGCACTGACAACCTAAGCAATCTAACAAAACTAGACGTAGACACTAAGACTGATCTCCAGTGTCTACGAAGTCCTCGTCCAACACGGGCGTAAGCTCGGCGTCCGCAAACATCTCACCCTCAGCAAGTAACTCTGGCTCGGGGTCTAACATGTGTCACCCAAAAGAGAAAAGGGGCACATGTCAGCAAGTCTAAAAGACTTGGGCAAGGAAACTGAAAGTAACTAACAACCTAGCACTTATAATATTAAACAATGACATGACAGTTTAGTTTGATGCAGCAGTTTAAAAAGAGAATATCACGCACTCACGATGTAGCGAAAGCTACCAATTCACTAATCATTTATCACTTATCACTGTTTATCACTTAGTGCATAGAGAGTCCACCTGCTGGCCAGCTCGTGGCTCAGGCCGCTTATCTCTATCACTATTAATCACTTGTGCACTAGAGATTTCGCCTGCTGGCCGGAGTGGCGGATCAGGCCAACTCGGGGCTCAGGTGGCCGCATATCTCTTACCCCACCCATGTGTGTCGAGCGTTGGGGTTTCTAACTACAGGGCCCACTTCTGGAACACGAGCCAGGAATATAAGTATTGTAGCGTGTGCTACACAATCACGATGACTAATCAATATGCAATGCCATGAACAGATATTTGCGTACCGTTAATTGAATTTAAATATGACATACAAACATGATGAAGGTGACGGACCAAGCTTCGTTGTCAAGCTAGGTCAATGGCGTCTAGACGGCTATCCTTTCACCGTCTAGTCTCTTTTACGCTAAAGCAAGGGAAATGGCCTAAGACATGGCCCAAATTAAGAGATGCAAGTTTCACTTGCCTGATACCGGGGTTGACGAGCAATGAAGATCGTCACAAGCTAAACTACGGGTGGATCACGTGAAGAAACAAAGGAACGATGTCGAGCAACCACGGCAACGGAAGAACGTTCCGGTTCAAATCTGGAAATGAGGGGAAAATCTGGAGAAATGGGTTTTGATGTGGATTTTGGGGTTTTGATGAAGGTTTGGGGAAGATGGAAGGTGGGTTGTGACAAAGGAGGGTTTGGATGATGGAGGATGAGCTTGGGATGAAGGATTAATGGTTTGAGAAAGATGGTGGCTCAATGGAGGAGGAGTTAGGGTTTTAGGTCATGAGGAAGAAGAAGAAAACGTTTGGAGGGGTATTTATAGAGTTTGGTGGCGGCTAGGGCAAAACTAGGGTTTACAGCACTGGTTAGTCGGTCAAAGAACAACCACTGACCGACTAGTTTGGGAACTAGTCGGTCGGTTGACCAACGCAGACCGACTAAGAGTAAACAGTAACCCAGACGAAAATTAGGATTTAGATTTAGTCGGTCAAAGAACAATTACTGACCGACTAGTTCAACATCTAGTCGGTCGATGAACATTCTTAGACCGACTAAGAGTAAACAGTAACTTGACTGTACAGAAGAACTAAGAATTAGTCGGTCTGAGTACAAAACTTAACCGACTAGTTTAACAACTAGTCGGTCGAAAGATGAACTTAGACCGACTAAGAATGAACAGTACTG
This sequence comes from Scilla litardierei, assembly GCA_030789695.1. Lineage (NCBI taxonomy): Eukaryota > Viridiplantae > Streptophyta > Magnoliopsida > Asparagales > Asparagaceae > Scilla > Scilla litardierei. Next base: position 163,958,226 of record CM061141.1, read on the forward strand.
ATACCAAAAATTAGTAATTGAGTTAGTCGGTTAAAGAAGCATTGCTGACCGACTAGTTTGCAACCTAGTCGGTCAACCAACGTTCTTAGACCGACTAACGACAAACAGTAACTCCTGAATAACTTTTCAAGCCCGCTAGTCGGTTCAAGGAGGTTTTCCGATCGACTGGATCGTCATCTAGTCGGTCGGTGCCCCCTCTTATACCGGCTAACGTGCACCAAAAGTTCCGAAATGGAGCGTGAAGCTTCGGGATGGTTTCCTAAGTCTCCTAGGCTCGTTCTAACTCTAAGATATCGACGTTATGAAGCCCGTCACGAATGACTTGCTTCAAACACGCCGATCGACGGAAGAATCTAGAAAATCACGACGAAACGAACGAAAATGAAAACTACGGAGACGGAAAAAGGAAATCTCAACAAGGGAAAGTAACCAAATATATAAATATTTATAATAAAATCCATACATGAAAACCAGTCGTTACACCCGGAGGGGCGGATAGCGTCGTTCCCCAAGATGGGGAAACCAAATATGTCATTGATGATATCCAGGTGGGTGCGAATGGTTCTACTACGGACCCGAAATATGACGACCGACCCCTACTCACAGACAAGTGTGGATAAAAATTCGAGTGTGAGTGGAGGGTAGGACACAGCGTTAGCATTTAGAAAATCCAACCAACCTAAGTTTGCGAAGAGGGGCTTGACCTCGGTGAATACACCGAGATCGATAAGCGATTGGGTGTGGGCAAACTTGGTCCATAGATGCCCCCGAGCATCAAGTCTATGGTAAAAGTCTTTGTGCTCTTGGTTCCTAAAGCGGTAGCCATGCGGGCCCATCAGTGGGTCCGCAATTGGGACGATAGGTTGGGGTTGGGGTTGTGCAGGATGTGCGGGGGGTGTGGGTGTGGTGGACGTGTAGTTTTGCGTCTCTTGCGAGACGACCCCTCCTCTCGCATGATGGCCTTACCCTTATCCTTATCTTTGGTCATGTGAGAGTGTGTGTATGTGCGTGAATGCGAAATGTGATGAATGCAAACTAGCACAATCGATCGAGCAAGTAAAAATTTCTAGGGTAAAATATGAAATTGAGCTGAGGAGTGAAGTTACCCAAGCGAGACGAAGATCCTTACACGTAGATGTCCCAACGCTATGCAATGGGGAGAAGTGTGAAGCCGCGACGACTCCTTTCAGCAAATTTCGAAAATGGGGGTTTTGGGCGGAAATTAGGGCTTTTGCGGGGGGTGGAATCGAATAAAAAGGGGGAGAGATCGACGGAGAGATAGAAAAGGAGAGGGGAGAGATCGATTGGGGTGATTTTATGACCGGTTGAAGGAAAAACGAGGTCGGGCGAGGGAGAGAGAGTTGAAACGGCGAGAGAGAAATCGGGGTCGGGCGAGGGAGATGAACGGGTGGGGGGGTTTATTTATAGGGTTTAAGTCGAACCGATCGGGTGAAATGTCACCCGATCGGTTGACTTTTAGGTCGAAAAATTTGCCGAAAAGAGGCTACAGGCGACCCGATCGGTTGAGAACTCAACCGATCGGGTGGCCGCTTCACACTTTTGCCCGAGAGTTTGTACAACTCACCCGGTCATTCACACGACCATGCTTTGCGTCAACTGATCGGTTGATCAACTCCCTAAAATTCCCGAGACTTCTGCACAGATCACATGGTCTGCCACCCGATCTCAGCTTTGCTTCACCCGACCGGTTCGTTGGAGCTCAGATACGGCCATTGTCTGATACGTCTCACCCGATCGGTTGAGTAATCACCCGATCGGGTGAGGGCTTGTTTCCTGCAAAAATTCACAAATGGCCTAAGTCTCTCGACGGATGATCCCGCGGCTGAATTTAATTATTAAAATAGAAAAAATAAAGATAATAAAAATCCTTAAAACGAAGATAAAAGTTTTAGAGCATGGGTTGCCTCCCATGAAGCGCTTTTGTTTAACGTCGTTTGCTCGACGCCCGTTGATGATATTCAAGGAGGACGGGGGTGATGCCCTAAAGTCGGCATCGCTTCGGATTCAGAGTTGGCGGCCTTCGGTATTGTCGGCGGTGACAAGAAAACTTGCTCGACGACCCTCCCTTTATTGGCGGGATCCTGGGGTTTCTCCCTTATATTGGCATCTACCGCCACTCGTTTCAGGATCCGAATCTCTTCTCCGGTGAGCCCCATGGGCTCTTTCCCTTTCCTCCTCGTCGGAGGAGCATTTTGAAATCCGGGAGGGACCGTGTGTGCCGCATCCGCTTTCCCAGCAACGTCATATTTCTTCATGCCGACTGGTTCTTCTATGTCCCCCAAGCTATCGGGGGGATTTCTTGAAAGAATTTCCCAGGAGCTTGCCTCCACAACTCTCTCTTCTTCTAACTCCAGCACATTGCATCTTGGATCATCCGGGGGATCGGGTTCTTCATTGACAACCCCAAGTCAAATTAGACTTTCTCGTTGCCGATGTTAAGGGAAAGCTTCCCATTTTTCACATCTATCAAAACGTCGGTAGTGGCCATGAAAGGCCATCCAAGAATGATGGGGGTGTGCACATCTTCAGGCATGTCCATGACGACGAAGTCCACCGGCACATGCACCCCTCTTACATTGACAGGGAGGTCATCTACAACACCCACCGGATACTTGACCGAACGGTCTGCAAGCTGTAATGTCATGCCGGTGGGCTCCAAGTCACCCATCCATATCCTCTTATACAGCGACAGGGGCATCAAACTGATGCTCGCTCCAAGATCGACGAGCGCACGATGGATCTTTACTTCCCCGATCGCTTAAGGGATAGAGAAGCTCCCCGGGTCTTTAAGCTTTGGCGGATTTGCTCTCTGAATGAGAGCGCTGCATTCCGCCGTCAATACGACCTTCTCCTTTCTGGATCCTCTCGTCACTAAATCCTTTAGAAATTTGGCGTAGGAGGGAATCGTCTCTATAGCTTCAAGGAAGGGGATTTGCAAGCTTAGATCCTTGACCATGGTAAAGAATTTGCCATACTTTTCGTCTATCTTGGCTTGGGCTAGCCGTTGCGGAAAAGGCACAACGGGCTTGAACACTTTGAGGCTCCCTTCCTCGGTTTTCTTCTTCTCCTCTTCAGGGACTCCCTTCGGAGTCGATTGCTTTGGCGACGAAGCACCGTCGTCATTAAATTTTTCAATTGGTCGTTCTACGACCAACGGTGCATCCGGTTCCTTGGGGGGCACTCTTGTGGGGATTTGTGTCCCGCTTCTCAACACGATAGCAGACACATTCGCATTCTCGTGCGTGAGTGACAAAGTCTGATTTTCTCCCCTCGGGTTCACTTCAGGTTGTGGCGGTAATAGATTCTGCGGCCTCTGAAGGTTTGCCACTTGTAACCTCAGCTGGGTTACCTGATCAGTGAGAACTCTCTGCCCTATCTACAGCTTCAAATTTATCTTCTCCTGGTTGGGGATGTATTGAGTCAGGAGGGACTCAACCAGAGAGATGGCCCTCTGTTGGCCATATTGATGCTGAATGGGTTGCTGATTCCTGGGAGCATATTGCTGATACTGTTGTGGAGGCTGCTGCTGCTGAAATTGCTGCTGCTGAAACTACTGCTGCTGAGGCCTAGCCGGCTGATATATTAGCTACTGTTGTTGCTGAGGAGGCGGCTATTGATACGGTGCCCGGTAACTAAGGTTGGGGTGGTTCCGGTTATTTGGGGAGTAGGCCGGATTGGAGCTAGTCCGTGGTGGATACGTCGCATTTCCCGTAGGATTGTAGAATAGTGCGCTCGCTTGGTCCAACGGTGGTGAGATGTCACCACCCTCGAAGTCTCCCAAGACTTCGGCCTCCACTGCTGCAATAAGTTGTGTACCGGTGCCACCGGCTCCTACCATCAGTGCGGAGATCTGGGTCGATAGCAAGTCAAACTTGCTGGATAATTTGTCGACGTCCTCGACCCTATGGATACCCCCAGATCTAGGTGTGGCTCTCTCGTCACACCACCACTCATTGTTTGATGCCATATTTTCTAGAATGTTCCCGGCATCTTCCTCACTTCTGGACATGAAAGACCCCCCAGCCGTGGTGTCCATCGATGATTTCAAATCATCCATCAATCCGTTGTAGAACAGATTAATTATCTTCCACTTGGGAAGCTCGTGATGAGGGCATCTTCGCTGCATCTCTTTGAACCTTGTCCAAGCCTCATGCAGGGACTCGTGGCTGGCTTGGGAGAAGGAGGAGATCTCACTCCTCAGCTTCATGGTCTTCCCCAGAGGAAAGAACTTTGTCAAAAAAGTGTTTGAAAGCTTCTCCCAAGTGTTGAACATATTTGGGTCCTTCCCCCTAAGCCACAGCTTGGCCTTATCTCGCAGAGAGAAGGGGAATAGCTTCAAACGGATCGCCTCAGTTGTGACACCGTTTATCCGGAAGGTGTCACATTTCTCCAAGAAGGAGTCCAAATGTTCGATGGGGCTCTCCATGGGTGCCCCCGAGAATTGATCCTGCTGGATCCACGTCACCAAAGATGGCTTAAGCTCGAAGCTTTGCGCCATAATAGCAGGAGGACGGATGGCGGAGGTGGACTCGATGGATGGCATCGAGTACTCCAGCAGAGACTTGTGAGGTGGGGTGTTCTCCCCCATGTCTTCGGGCTCTTCTCTTCTTCGCTTCTCGACGGCCAGACGCCTTAGGGTGGTGTTTATCTCAGGATCAACAGGAATCAAGTCGTCAAGACTCCTTATGTTCCTGCGCATTAAAAACAACAAACACCCGTGAAGCGAGAAGTGGAAAGGAAACAGATAAAATAGAAAATAAAAATAAGAAAATAAAAGTGAAAAAGAAGAATGCGAAAATTATCGTGAGATAGAGATGAGAGCTAGACTCAAGGGTTCATGAGATCCTAAAATAACAAGCACGTTGCCTCCCCGACAACGGCGCCATAAAGCTTGACGTCTCCTGCTTGTGCGTGTCAGATGTGTGCAATATATAATTGGGGGCGTGAGATTTAAATATTTATAACCGTAAGCGCACGGTGTTGTAGTGTGGCTTGGGGGTCGAACTCAGGGAGGCGTGGTTGTGCTTGTGTCAAGAAGGACCAAATTCACCCCATGGGCGAGCTAGCCCGAATCGGTAGATGGGTTGTCACAGAAAATAGAATGTGAAGGATAAACAATCGGGACTTTGGTTTCCACCCTATCATGCGATTCTCGCCAACACGGCCTACGGGTAGGAAAACGATCGGAATTAGGGTCTAATGGTGAGACGTTGCCTCTAAGAGTGATACTGGTGTCCAATGGGCCCGATATTCCGGTAGGTGCCCAGGATAATACGCCGGACTACCCGGGTTCGGTCAGTAGGCATTCCCATGTCTATTAACACTGACCGACTCCGGGAGCACTAAGCTCGCAACGATAACTCCCAACGTCTCATCCTGCCGCTCCCGCACGCTAGGATTCGATGTCTACGCTAAGGGCGTGAACTATGACTAGGGAGTCAACCGCCAAGTTTATTACCTCTTGGCCCAACGGTCAAAGGCGGTCTTTTTCCCGCCGATGACAATAAAACACCCCACGTAACCGATAGATTCCTAATCCCTATCGATTTCCTAGTCCTATGGACGCATCGGGGAGAACCCACGAAGGGGTTTCCACCAAAATCCCAGATTTGGGAACTACTCACACATATTTATTGAAAAGCAATCTAAATCAAAATCGACCGTTAGAAACATGATCAGGCGATTGAAAAGTAGTAAGAGCAATGCAAATAACACTATAGTAAAGTTTGGTAAAGATCAGACAACTTACAAATATCTGAAAAATTACAGCCGTCAAGAGAGAGAAAAACAGCAAAAATAACAACTCTCCCGAATCTGGAAACCTAGGTTCTGTATTTATAGAAAACGACATCACCCGATCGGTTGACCTGCTGCGAACTTCGGCAGCCATCTTTGAGACTTCACCCGGTCAGACGACACGGTCGGTTGGTGGAAGCTGCTCGTCGTTTGGATCTTGATCGTCGTCGGGTGAACCGATCGGTTGATAAATCAACCGATCGGTTGTAATTGTTGCCCAAAAGACAGTAACTTCGGATGTTTTGGCACGGTCTACTGACGGTCGGGTGAGCTCTCCGGGTCATCTTCTTCGGGGAAACGGCTACAGGTGAACCCATCGGGTGAAGATCACCCGATCGGTTGAGTTTCAGCTCCAATTTCCAGAGAGATCAGTCGGGTTGAACCGGTCGGTGACACGATCGGTTGATACTTTCGTTGCTTCAGCGGCTGACCGGGTCGTGCACGCGTGCATCACCCAATCGGTTGGCTGTGTCCAACCGATCGGGTGGGGGGCTGAAAGATGCGATCTTCGTCGTTTGACCCCCTGGATCACGCGTGACTCCTCCCGTTGCTCCGGGGCCTTATGATATTGTCGTTTTGTGTCCCCTACGTCGGCAAACTCCTACAAACATACAAAAACACGGAAAAGTGAAAGAAAACAAGAAAATACGAGAAAACGGGTACGAGACGGTAGAAAATAACGGAAAAACACAAAAGAAAACGTGTGTGAAGATATGAAATATAAACACACGTCAGTAGACTTTAAGAAGGTTTCAACACCAACAAGAACGCGCCAATCGGAGGTCGAATGAGCTCTGGGGAATTTCTGCAAGCTGATGCTACAGTGTTGAAATCTGTTTTCAGCACCCTACTCGACCGAGCAGCACCCTACTCGACCGAGCAGGGTGCTGCAGTGCTGAAATTCGGCTGAACATCAACCTACTCGATCGAGCAGTTGGCTGCTCGACCGAGCAGCTGCATGCTGGACCGAGTAGCTATGTACATGGTCCGAGCTGGCAGTGCGTTATTTTGGGCGATGAATCCAGACTTTTGACGACTCGACCGAGCAGCCTATTACTCGACCGAGCAGCTAACTACTTGGAGCGAGCAGACCCTACTCGGTCCAAGAAGACAGAGCGACGTTTTGGGCGATGGATCCAGACTTCTGACGACTCGACCGAGCAGCCACCTACTCGACAGAGTCGCCGTGGGCCCAGATTTTAAGTTGCGTCCGGATCTTGTTTTGGGCACGACTGGGAGAGGGCTTCTGAAGGGGGTTTGCAAGGGTTTTTGAGGGAGATATATATTGTTTTGTAGCCATCATTTTTGGGGGAGCTTGTTTTAGACTTTTAGGGGAGTTTTTAGAAAGTTTTGGAGAGAGTTTTTAGGAGTTTTTAGAGAGCTTTGGGGACAATCTTTTTGGGGAGTTTGGCGGTGCCATAGGCCCCTCCCTTGTATCAAGATAAGTACTTTTGACCTTTTGAATTCCATTATTATTTCTTTGTGGTTTCTTATTGTTTTATCTCTTTTTGATGCATGCAATGAAGTTTTCGTGCGTTCTATTATCTATTGCTATGCTTGAGTAATCTTTTCTAGGGCTAAGGGATTAGCCCTAGGATTTTAGGATTTAGATGTAAAGTTGGGATTTTTATGATGCGTTGGGTATAAAAGGGGTTGTATTTTGGTTGATCTGGTAAAATCCCTAGGAGAACTCCTACTGAGATCGTGCCCACAGTCGGTGTAATCGATTAGCTTAAGGAGTATCCTACGGATTTAATTAGGGAGTTTGTGGATTCAACCGAGGTACGTCACCACGCCCGGCTCGTGCCTTGATGGGATCCACCGACGAACTATATCACTAATTGACGGCTACCGCCATTGCGTCAATAAGAGCCACCAACATACCTCGAAGCTCTAACCCACGAGAGTGTTACGAGTTGAGAGCGTTCGAACCACGAGAGTGGTGAGAACTTTGTAGATCCTTAATGCACGTATCGTATGCGCCTATTGTCACGCCCCGCTTCCCATTATACTTGGGAGTGAGGACGCGAGCGGGCCCTTTTGGGCTGGAGCGGTGAAGCTCCAACCCAATACGCGTCTGTGGGTAAACCGTAAACAGGTTCTTGCATACAAACTCGGAACAAAAGGGAATTTCATTATTATTACAATGATGTCCAGATTTTATAAGTACACAAATAAGGCCATGCATGGCCATTAGAAACAAAAACGCAAACAGAGTTACACATGAATATAATTACAACAATTATTAAATTTTAGCGGCATTGCAAAGGCTCGTTGTTCTCCAGCAGCGGATCTCAGCGTCTGGGCACCCTGGTCAAGCTGCTCAGTCTCTAGGCTTGCTCCTCTGCAAATCTGTCTAATACCTGACGTATATTTCACAAGACAAGAAATATACGTCAGCGAGGGTCGCTCGGCAAGATTTAAAACATTACTAATAAAATGACCCTCTGCAAGATAATAATATGGTTTACAAAGCTTTAAGGGGAGAAACACATTATGATTCCAATAGGATGTTAAATAGCAGCATAAGGAGCATGTGAGCAAACGACGTGTAGTGTGCAAAGTAGCAGACATGAGAGGGTGTAGTGTGTACAGCAATGAGTATAACAAGTGTAGTGCGTGCAGCAATGAGTATAGCAAGTGTAGTGCATAACGTAACAAGTGGCATACATGGCTTTTGTAATGCACAGAGTAAGGCACGTCATTTGCGATATACAAAGTAAAACACGATATGAACTTAGTTAACAGTTTATACATTCACGATAGTAGCAGAAGTAAACAAGAGTGCCAACCTGTACTTAATCTAGTGACAAGCCCAGTGTCTGAGGGGGAGGTGAATAGCATCACACCCAAGCCAACGGGAGCTACACGTGACTCTCTACTCACCGACCTGGCCAAGTGTCGGTCAAGTTCACCAATAGAGTGTAATCAAGCTTTCCAGCCTCTACTACACTAGACTACCCCACCCAAAGTGTCCATAAGTCAATCCGTAGTTCAATGTTTACCGTATGGCAAACATTCCGTAAATGCCCCGCGGGCCCATATCCGTATTGCCCGAAGGCACATTAGTCCGTAATTGCCCGAAGGCCCAATAATCCGTAATTTGCCCAAAGGCACAATAGTCCGTAAATTTGCCCCAAGGGCCCAGTATCACATTTCATCACTGGCGTACATTTAGCGGTTTAAAAGTATACAAATAATGCGAGCGTTTCAAATACTTTATTTCAAAAAGTGATGAAAGTAAAAAAGCAACCAACCATTTCACAAGATTCATTAAGCCCGAACAACGCACTTAAAAGTTGTCTTTTGCAATTGTTTGGTAATTTCGGTCATGAGACCGGAGCAATATGGTTAAAAGCGGTGAGCGATAAATATTTGGGCTTTTGAAACTTGTAGAAAATCAATATACTAAAAAGTAAATACTTGCGTCTTTGAAAGCAGTTGTAGGAAACGATATACTTGCAAGGGATAAGTACTTGCACCTTGAAAATTAGTAGGAAAAATAGTATACTTGCCAATCATAAAATCTCAGTTTAACGATTTAACTGTAACGGTTATAAAACATGTAAAGAGGTGCACTTGCCTTTTGGAATATCTCAAAACAATTAAAAGCAGCGGTAAAAATGTGCACTTGCATACCGGGATATCTCAATTTAAAACAATCAGGAGAAAAGCAGCGGTAAGAATGTACACTTGCCTATCGGCATATCTCAAAAACAATCCAAAGCAGCAGTAAAATGTTCACTTGCCTGAGGCGACACGATTTGGGGTGTTCAGACGATAGCAATGAGGAGTAATTATCTGCGTTAAAGGATTTGGTATCAAGCCAAAGAACAAAATTAGACTTACTTATCATACTGCTTTCCTATTATTAGTTACTATTACTAGTATATTCTAATCTACACTACGAATTAGACTAGCTATACTGTTATATAATAATTATTAAGACTAACCCCATTACAAAAGAATTTATACATTAACTCACTCATTATATTACCTAATAAGTTACAGGGAGTACACTGATAGTGCAAATATTCAAAACGTAACATGGCATAACCCACTAGCTTATCAAGATACATTAATTGGAAACATTTGCATCTGACAACCCTACTAACCTAACTGATATATAAGTATATATAAAATTAACACATAGTTACTGTTCACAAATATAAGACTGTTCACGTGCATTATTAAACCAACTCACAGGTTTCGTTTCTCTCCTCTTCGCTGTTACTTGCAGGTGGCGGTGCGGACGACGAGTGCAGGTGAAGGCGAGCTCCGGCGGAGGCACTCGACAGCGGCAGCAGTGAGGTGGGGTGCGGCGTGATGTCATCGATGTCGGCATGTGGAGCGGCATCGAGCTGGTGGGCTTACGGCGCGGGGAGTTGGCGGACGCCGGAGATGGATGGTCGAAACGGGGTCGAGGCGAGGGTCGTCGTGAACGGCGAGAGGGGCGTTAAGGCTGCTCGGTGTCAGAGAGGCCTGGCGCTGGCCCCGTTGGAGGCGCGGGGGCAGACGGCAGAGGGAGGAAGGGGGGTCACCGGCGGGCGCTCAGGGGTCGACTGTCGTCGGGGTGGCGACTGGCGGCGTGGCAAGGCGTCCGGGTGGAGCGAGAGGGAGGCACATGGGCGGAGAAGGCCGGAGAGAGGGTCGGACGGCGTCCACGTATGGGGGTCGAGCGGCGTGAAGAAGTGGCCGTCGCTCGGGCTTGTATGCGAGGATGATGGACAGAGGCGAGCTGCGTGAATATGGGATAGAAGAAAGAAAGGGCCTAGGTCTCTTTATTTGTTAGCTGTGTGTGTTAGCCCTTAGGCTTTTCTAGGGGTTATTATAATAGCTAGGGACTCTTATATATTAGTAATTAGTAGGGTGGGGGCTTGGAAAGACAGCACGTGAAATGTTTTGGATTTTTAAAAGTTTCCCTTTTTGTGTGTTTTATTTGGTGCGTGAGTGGGTAAAGGTGGGTTCGGCCTAGGTTTTATTAGGAAATATGATTGAATTCATATTAAAAGTTATTTAAAATCATTATTAATCGGATTGGCATTTAAAGGGTTAAGCTACATTAGGAAGGTTGAATAAAATAAATTGATTGTGTTATAAATGGGTTATTAGGGCTAATCAAGTCTATTAAAAAGGTTCTAACATGGAAAGTATTTTAAACATTTAAAACGTTTTAAATTCAAATTTGAATTTTGAATGAAAATTAAAAACAGATTTTAAGAAAAGGCATTTAAAAAAATAATTGTAATAAAGGGTTATAATAATAGGAAAGCTTTTGAAAGGAAATTAATAGGTTTAATTAGGATTTAAATTTGGAAAGTAATTCAAAATTGTTTGAATTTAAAAGATTTTTAAATTTTGAAATTCGAATTCGAAAATAAATTTCGAAATGAGTATTAAAGAAATTGTTTTAAGGTTACTAAAAAATAAAGTCAATAATAAAAATATTTAATACGTATAAGGCTAGTAGCTAATACTGGTACGGGGAACAGGAACGTCTAACTACAGATACGGGGAAAAGTAATACACGAGAGAAATACGGATATAACGTAACGATGAAAAACTGGTCGTTACACATATCGCGAGAGCGGGGTTAATGTGATACGTTAGATTCATGATGTTCAGACACATGAATTCACTTCCTAGATGCTACAATCCCAATTAAACCAATGCAACGTAGAATTCTCAAACGAGCATCGACGTCCGATGGTCCTAGCGGCGAGCCCTAAAGACCTAATCTTTTATATTTTATTTCTTTCTTTCTTTGTGTGGAATCCCCCGTTTGCGACATCGAGTGACACAATCTTTGCATCCATCACCATTATAACATCACATATTCCACATCCACCAATAAACCCGCAAGTCTAACTCAACCTAGGAGTAGATAGGTAGTATAGCACCACTTCCCCGTGTTCGATACCTGCTCGCCACTATACAGTGCGGTTGTGGTAAACGACATCGTTTCGGAGTTAGTTCCGGCTCGATCAAGTTTATGGCGCCGTTTCCGGGGAGGCCTTCTGCCGTATTATCTATTTACCACAATTAGGTTGATTAGCTTGCGTTAAAACAAAAAACCAACCAAGAAACAAAAAACAAAAACAAAAAAACAAAAAAAACAGAGAGAGAGATTTTTCCCCACCAACTGCTATTATTATTATCTTTATCTCTGTCTGTACCATTGACGTCTTTTCCAGGTTGTTTTATTTGCTTGATCAGGTACAGTTGATGCAGCGATGGTGCTTCCAAGGATACGACCGGGTTCTATAAGATCCTATACATATCTCGCTACATTCTATCAGGCTGATGGCGAGTCCTTGAGAGAAGCCTTGTGCAAGTTCGAAAGAATGTTAGGGATGTTCCAGACGGAGTCAGACCATGAGTGGGATAGTCCCAAGCTATTTGATATCTTTGCTAGAAGGCTAAATAGACCCTCACATGAGTTTATGGAGAGGATGCAAGTGCGAAAGTTCAGTGATCTGTAGTTGGCAGCAACCTTAGAGCAAATGATAGATGATGCTCAATCTACCGGTTCGCTAACCGTTATGGTAGGTAAGCTATCCGACCAAGTATTCATCGATTTTGTTATGGCTAATGTCTCTGGTGCAGGTACTATCATAGATGGAGTGTATGCTTCACTTGAATGTGATCATATCCACCTTTACACCATCAACACTCCACAAATAGAGACATCCGAGCTGCCAGCAGAGGACACATATATGGACATATTGAGAAGCATCGTGGACACAGTTCGATACACCAGTCCATTAACAATAACGACAGGTGACCCTTTTGAGCTTGGATTTCAAAACTTTATTACTCATCGTATCTCTTCCACAGGCACAATTGATGATGGAGTCTACGCTCTAGTTGAGGGGCACAAGACCCACTTTTATACCGTGGCCGAGATAAAGGAGCACATAGAGCCGCCTGCACCTAACGTGGAGATGGCCAAGCCACACCATCCAGTGCCTCGAGTTCCAGGATGGAAACGAAGACAAAGGCATAAAAAGGAGAAGATGAAATTCACTTTGCCTAATATACCAGAGGAACCTGAAGAGGAGGCCGAAGCACTGCATCGCGAGGAGGCAGAGCTATATTTATTTTACATATTACACACGGAGCCAGAGACTTTCGCCGAGGAGGTCATGCATTGGGACGAGGACACAATCATTCATGAGGATCCCGAGCATTATCGTCCTTCTTTCGAGCTACCGTAGCCACCTCCACTTTCTACAGAGGCTGAGCATCCCTCAAAGGACCACCCACTAGAGCTTACTGCTCTCCTTCAGGGAGATCTCTTCACCCCCTCATCTCCTACATTTGATTCCCCTCCTGTGTATGATGTTTATTATGATTCATATTTTGATGACTCATTGTGCCTTTTGCATGATACACATACAAATAATAAAGAGGTACGATGGGTCGTATACGAGGAGGAGAGCGAGGAGTTAGCACACATGGATGCTATTGAATATGATCAGAAGGTGCGATGGGATGCGTCTGACGATGATGAGGAGCATCTTGACGAGACCTACACTATTATACAGAGTTACTTGAGGAACCAGAGGAAAACAACGAGGAGTTGATTATCGTGGTACATAAGAGCAGAGATGTATTTTCAGGGAAGTATTGTCTACCTATTTTTACTTTACATATTTCTTTTGACGATCTTCTTTGGAAAACTTTTATTTTGGGGAAGAATTATCAACATCATATTGATGCGGCTTATCTCTTGTAGGGTACAGATGGAGTCCTTGGGGAGATACTGGGAGCCGCATTGCTGGAGCATGATGGAGTCCGTGGACACATGCACCTGGCGGAGCCATGAGAGGAGCAGTTAGAACAGTTGCCTGCACCGACAAAGATACTGGATCCGCCTTTTGCTACAGGTGGTACCAATCCAGTAGTGTAGTATTTTATGCTTTCAATAAACACGAATGCTCTCGGCAGCGAGAGGACCGTATAGGATTTTATATGCTTTCTTAGTTTAATAAATTCACCTCATATGATGGCTCAATTATCTTTTGCACACAACCCACTATTAATCATCCATGCCCACCCTTATATTTGGCGCTTATTTTGCCTCTCTCCCCAATTTTTATGTTATGTTTAAGCTTGGGGGAGAGAAAATATTTTGTTGAGTGGCCCCTATCTTGTTGTTGTCCTCTATTTATATCATACACACATTGAGGACAATGTGATGTTTAAGCTTGGTGGAGTGCATAGTACACGCACTTTGCTTCATCGTGAAACACACTTCGAAATTTTCATATGAACCATGTTCACTTCTATATTTATGTCTAATATGCTTCATTTTCTATGAAATATCGTGGATTTTTTTATGAACTCTGATATCTGTTAGATTAGAGTTCGATTCCTTGATTAGTGTATCTGTGCTAATATGCATTTTCATAGTAGAACCCATAGTTTCACAACCATATTCTCGAAACAGTTAAGCTAAAATGAATGAATCAAATCTGAAAATTATTTGACTCCTGCATGATTTGATTGATAATTCTATTGCTTCATGGATGTTTAGTGATTCAAATGAGATACGATAACCCCACGACAACCAAAGTAGTGATGATTAGGATTCCTGAAACCGAGCCATGTCTAGATTCTATGCTTTTTATTTTTCTTTTGTGAATAGCCAATAAATGATCTTTGATCATGTTTTGCATTACATCGCGTTTACATGAGTTTGCAAAAATCCCAAAAATGCAAAAAAATCAAACAAATATCCTGAATAAAAGGCCCTAGGGGTTCTTCATAACCCAATGCCCTAAGACCGTCTGGTCTGGGATGCATAGGCCGCTTTTTGTATATATTGAGTTATCTCGTATATATAAAGAAAGAAAAATATATATGAAATATTCATATAGCCAAAAAAATATAAAAGTATAAAAATTCCATATCCTTATCTCCATTTCTATATAAAGCTAAGACATGGCAAAGTTGATGGGTTCTAGGAGTCTAGAAATGGTCGTAGTGTGGTGATGCCTTACCTTGATTGAATTTATTAAATTCATTCCATGAAGTATAACAAAATACCACGCATGCTTGAAAATGTTTGATCATGACATATTATACTGCTTGGAGAATGAGTTGTAGGCATTGGTTTCATTTCTGTGAACTTAGTATATTGCATAATAAACTATGATATGATATAACTCTTCTCTCATTTTATTGCTTATCAAGTTCATTACATTTATTGAAATCCACGTTATTTTAATTTGAGCGAGACTTAAGTATCTGTTATGTATATGTGTTCTAATTTCAAATTGACGTGTGTTCACGAGATCTTGCATACCTTGGGTTCTTGTATTTTCCGTATTTAAGATTGAACCCCTTGTCTCCATTACACACCACCGCCTCAATCTCCTTTGTATCCCTCTCCCGTGTTAGCTTCTTACTAGTCTTCCTCAAGGACGAGTAAGAGGTAAACTTGGGGGATTTTGATGTGTCATTATATTCTACATTTTATCTATACGATTACACGTCAAAATGATTGCTCAATTACATATTTCATACGCTTTTATGCTTATAATTGGAATTATTGTACTTTAAGAGCGTTTGGTTGTATTTCTGGGAATATCGAGCGATTTGGAGTATATCGGAGGAGAGAGTGCGTGCTTCGACACCGGAGCTTCTGAGGCACCGTGTTCGGTGACTTAAAGCTGTCGGGGAGCAAGGAAGGGGCAAGAGATAAGGGACAAGGAAGAGGAGAACAAAGAAATCATGGTTCTATAATACCATGACTCATGGATTCCAGGTCGCTCGATCGAACTATGATGCGGCGAAGGAATCGAGCGACCCAAAGTGCTGGAAACAGGACAGCCGTGCACTATTTTCAAATCTTCTATCACCTGGGATATTTCAATATTTTTCTGATTTTTTTTCCAGATAGTAGACTTCAAGAAGGTTCCAACTCCATGAAGAACGCACCAATCGGAGGTCAGATGAGCTCTGGGGAATTTCTGCAAGCTAATGCTACAGTGCTGAAATCTGTTTTCAGCACCCTACTCGTCCGAGCAGAGTGCTGCAGTGCTGAAATTCGGCTGAACATCAACCTACTCGACCGAGTAGTTGGCTGCTCGACCGAGCAGTTGCATACTCGACTGAGCAGCTACGTACTCGGTCCGAGCAGGCAGTGCGTTGTTTTGGCCGATGAATCCAGACTTTTGACGACTCGATCGAGCAGCATATTACTCGATCGAGCAGCTACCTACTCGGGCAGAGCAGACCCTACTCGGTCCAAGCAGCCAGAGCGACGTTTTGGGCGATGGATCCAGACTTCTAACGACTCGACCGAGCAGCCATCTACTCAACCGAGTCGCCGTGGACCCAGATTTTAAGTTGCGTCCGGATCTTGTTTTGGGCACGACTGGGAGAGGGCTTCTGAAGGGGGTTTGCAAGGGTTTTTGAGGGAAATATATATTGTCTTGTAGCCGTCATTTTTTGGCGGAGCTTTTTTTAAGACTTTTATGGGAGTTTTTTAGAGAGTTTTGGAGAGAGTTTTTAGGAGTTTTTAGGAGTTTTTAGAGAGCTTTGTGGACGATCTTTTTGGGGAGTTTGGCTATGCCCTAGGCCCCTCCCTTGTATCAAGATAAGTACTTTTGTCTTTTTGAATTCCATTATTATTTCTTTGTAGTTTCTTATTGCTTTATCTCTTTTTGATGCATGCAATGAAGTTTTCGTGCGTTCTATTATCTATTGCTATGCTTGAGTAATCTTTTCTAAGGCTACGGGATTAGCCCTAGGATTTTAGGATTTAGATGTAAAGTTGGGATTTTTATGATGCGTTGGGTATAAAAGGGGTTGTATTTTGGTTGATTTGGCAAAATCCATAGGAGAACTCGTACTGAGATCGTGTCCGCGGTCGGTGGAATCGATTATCTTAAGGAGTATCCTACGGATTTAATTAGGGAGTTAGTGGATTCAACCGAGGTATGTGACCACGCCCGGCTCGTGCCTTGATGGGATCCACCGACGAACTATATTACTAATTGACGGCTACCGCCATTGCATCAATAAGAGCCACCAACATACCTCGAAGCTCTAACCCACGAGAATGTTACGAGTTGAGAGCGTTCGAACCACGAGAATGGTGAGAACTTTGTAGATCCTTAATGCACATATCGTATGTGCCAATCGCGTGAGTGGGGTTAATACGATACGTTAGATTCATGATGATTAGACACATGAATTCACTTCCTAGATGCTACAATCCCCAATTAAACCAATGCAACGTAGAAGTCTCAACCGAGCATCGACGTCCGACGGTCCTAGCGGCGAGTCCTAAAGTGCTAATCTTTTATATTTTATTTCTTTCTTTCTTTGTGTGGAATCCCCTGTTTGCGACATCGAGTGACACGATCTTCGCATCCATCACCATTATAACATCCCATATTCCACATCCACCAATAAACCCGCAAGTCTAACTCAACCAAGGAGTAGATCGGTAGTATAGCACCGCTTCCTCGGGTTCGATACCCGCTTGCAACTATACCGTGCGCTTGCGGTAAACGACATCGTTTCGGAGTTAGTTTCGGCTCAATCAAACGACAACTAATCCATCGTGGGCATTACCTAAAGAAGCAGTTCTAGTTGGCCCAAATAAATCTAGATGACATAGTTCTAGGGGCCTCTTAGAAGTTATGCCTTCTTTAAGTTTGAAAGTTGATTTACTAAGTTTACCTCTTTGACATGAATCACAAAAATTCTTTTTACTAAAAGTAATTTTCGGAAAACCTTTTACTAGATCATGCTTAGCTAATTTATCTAAGTGCTTAAAATGAACATGACCAAAACGGCGATGGCATAATAGTTTTTTATTTGTGTTAGCAACTAATCAATGTTCTACGGTTTTAGGCAAGCTCAAATAATAAATATTTTTACGCCTAATACCGGTTAATAAAACATGTGAATCAAAATCAACAATTTCACACATACCCTCTCCAAAGTTAACCTTGTAACATTTGTTACAAAGTTGATTAATAGAGATAAGGTTATGACATAAACCACTAACTAAATAAACATTAGTAATAAGTGGTTTGGAAGGATTACCGAATTTACCTACTCCAATGATGGTTCCCTTTTGATTACCTCTAAAGGTGACCATTGCACCATCCTTGATGCTAATCACTTCAGAGAGCAATGAGGGATCTCCCATCATATGTTTGGAGCAACCACTGTCGAGTATCCATCTTTTCCTTTTAGAGCTAATATGACGTTTATTGCTTTCTTTCTTTTTCTTGGGTACCTACTTAATATACCATAAGCTCATGGTACCCAATTTTTGTTGGGTCCAGGGGGATTAGCCGTTTAGAAGCTAAGTCCAAATGGACTTCCGCTTCCCAACATAATTACCACTATTTATAACATCATGCAAATAGGAATCAACATAAGCATTCCTATCGTTTAAGCTAGTGTTCTTAGGACCTCAAATTGTGTATGTTTTGGGTGTCCTTTTTCTAGTTGCATGCATAATTAATTGATTTCTATGTGGTGCGAGCTTCCTAGGAACATGCGTTCTAGCATAAGAAGATGGAGGTGGATAAGTATTGAACATATATGGGTTGTATGCATACTTAGGAACATGCATGTTATATGCAACATATGGAGCATGCATAACATGAGGTGGATTTGCATACATGGAAGAATGATGCATATGAGCATATGAGCGTGTAGGGGCACGTGCATGAGTATTTCTCTTGTGAGGGTTTGCACGTGTCCGTGGGTGTGGAACATAAAAAGTGTAATGAGTGTCAACTTGTGAATTAGGAGATTTCCTATGTGGATGAAGGTTGGTGTACATATAAGCATGACCTCAATTTTGGTTTCCACCCTTAGTGGGTTTCTTGCCAAAAGGAAGAGATTGTGAAGTGGTGGCCTTCTTGGTAGGTTTGCTACATATAGTGTTTTTGAAACCACTTGTGGATGCACCGGAGGATGGCCTCACAAATTCTATAGTTACACCACTATAGGAGGTACGAGAGTTGGATGCATTTCCTGCCACATAACCAAGTCCAACACGATGTGTGGCCGGAAATTGGTTTGAGAGCAATTCATCAATTGTCCTTTCCCTTTGTTAAATCTCATAACTCGGGAGGACATGAGCTCATATTTCTCCTTAAGAGAACAAATATTGGTATCCAAGGTGGACACCCGTGTTTTGAGCTCGTGCACTTGGGTTTTAAGAGAATCATTCTCTATACCCAATTGTGTGTTTTGTGAAGCTAGATCACTATTATCCTTAGGATACGTTTGATCTAGTTGAGATTTGACGGAATTCACCTCATTTCTCAATGTGTCATTTTGAGAAACCAAAGATGCTTTCTCAAGTGTTAGTGTATCAACAATGGTGTCATTGTTGATAATGCATGGTATGGATGGTTTGCTAACAGTTAATTTCTTTAAACTAGTATATCTAAGCATTAGAGATTGATACTTAGAAAATAGTTCTTCGTTAGCAAAACGGAGTTCATCCATTGTTACCTCGGATTCATCGATGTCGGATCACTCTCATCGGAGAGTGGATCATCCCGGGCCATGAAACACATATGGGCACTTTCACATTTCTCATCCTCGGATTCACTTGAGGAATCTCTGCTTGAATCATCAAATGTATCGACAAGTCCTTTCTTCTTATCCTTCTTGAATTTGTCGGACTTGTGGTACTTTGGAGCTTTCCACTTCTCTTTGTTTCGGAGCATTGGCCAATCCTTCTTGATGTGTCCTAGCTTGTTACACTTAAAACAAAGAGATGAATTGTTGTTAGTGGAATCAAATTTATTCTTGGAGGGAAATTTACCTTTGCAAAAGAAGCATTGGAACTTCTTCGCCATTTGAGCCATTTCCTCCAAGTCCATCTCGTTTTCTGATTCTTCACTATCGGAGGATGACGAATTAGCTTTGAATCCTAATGCTTTCTTCTTGGCTTCCGTAGGGTTCATCATAGCTCGAATCTTCAATCGGTTCTCCCGTCTTACTTCGTAAGACATGAGAGTACCGATGAGATTTACGACTGTGTTGTGTAATTCTTCATGTCGTTGACCTCCTCGATGGCGATATCTCTTCGTTCCCATTTGGAGGTCATTCCCATTATGATCTTTCTCACCTTCTCTGGTTGGGTGTAGACTTGCCCAAGAGCTTCGACTTCATTGTTGATGTCGGTAAAATGTCTGTACATCGTTGCTATGCTCTCATTATCCTGCATGTGAAACATATCGAAATTTTGCACAACAACATATAGTTTAGATAGTTTTACCTTATTCGTTTCCTCGTGGGTAACGGCTAGATGGTCCCAAATTTGATATACACTCGTACATGTGCATATCTTGTTGAACTCATCTGGATCCAATGCACAATGAAGAGCGTTCATTGCCTTGGCGTTGTTGACTTCGGCGGACTTCTCGGAGGGCGTCCATTTGTCATAATCCTCTTCGGAGGGTTCGACGTATTCCTTGTAGAGGGTTCTCCAAAGAGAAGCACTCCTCAGAAACGTTTCCATCCGGCATTTCCAATAGCCGAAATTCGTGCCATTGAAACGCGGAGGACGAACCGTTGATTGTCCTTCGAAGACGGTGGACGGGCCATCACAGTCGTGATTGTTGTATGAAGTCGGTGGAGGAACGTTGTTGTTGTTGGATGCCATAGCTATAAACCAGCACTCTGATACCAATTGTAAGGTCCTTGGCTATGAGGAAAACACTAGAAGGGGGGTTGAATAATGTTTATACAATTTAAAATGATAATTACACCAAATTAAATTCCTAACCAACAATTAATGTGGAATGAAAATAAACCCTAAAATGAAACAATGCAAACACAATGATGTTTCAAGGGTTCAGATTATCCAAGTCAACTCCCGACTTGTTCTCGGTAATCCTACGTCCCTTCCACCCGGATACCACCGGATACTCAAGTTAGAACCTAACTTGAGGTTTTCTTTAAACCCACTTGTAGCAACCCTACAAGTGAAATTGAAGTACACTCGATGTCCTTCACTCCCACAACTTGGGAGCAAGCAAAACATTCCCACAACCCGAGAGTAAATCAAATAACGAAAGTTATGAAATAATGAAAAGACAACACTTACAATCACCTATGCCTCGAAGTAGAACTTGAAGGAGAAGTGTGTTGTGTGTTGAATGACTCTTTTGGAAGAGAGGAAAGCCCTTTCCCTTGACACACCAATTGCCTAGAAGATTTTTCTTTGGTTCTAAGTCGGAAAGCAAGAGATTAAAAGATAAGAATTCTAAGGCTTTGGGATTTTGAGAGCTTTGATCAAGGAAGATTGAAAGCTTGAATGGTTGAGCAAAATGAGTAACCTCTCAATGGAACAGTAGAGGCTGCCTTTATAGGTTTCTTAAATCCCTAAAACAGAATCCCTAAAACCCCCTTTGAAATCTATAGATAAACCCCAACGGATAGAATTTGCACACTCGACAATCGACTATTGAACAAAACACAGTCGACTACTGCACTGTATCAGAAGGTAGGTGAGAATTCAAACGGTAACGTACCACGTGGACAGTCAACTGATGAAGAGAAGACAGTCAACTGTAAATCCAACAGGCGACTGTAATTCCTTCTACAGGTGACTGGCCGTAATATGGGTAAGCTGAGAATGTCTTAGAAAATTCTGGGAATACAGGACATGTGACTAATGCAGAACACACAGGCGACTGTGAAACCAACATCAGTCAACTGTCACAAACCCTGACATTTTCCAGAGAGTTGAGTCTGCAGAGAAGCTCAAAGACAGACAACTGTTGAATCATTGACAGTCGACTGTGCCATTGGACAGTCGAGTGTAAATACAACATCAATCGACTGGCACTAGAACTAGAAATATTCCAGAGAGCAAGTTCTGCAGAAGAATCATGGACAGACGACTGTTGAAGCATTTACAGTCGTCTGTGCCTTGGACAGGCGACTGTAAATACAACATCAGTCGACTGACCAGATGAAACTGCGAATGATCTTTGGGTTGAAGATAGACAGTCGACTGATTAACAAATCACAATCGACTGTCTCTTGGACAGGCGCCTGTAAAATGTACATCATTCACCTGAAAGAGTTAAAGCTTAGAGAGCCCAAAAATCAACTGATTAAGTATGTGCATAATAGGAGACTATAGAACAAAACACAGTCGACTGTTTTTAGACAGGCGACAGTAAATCGTTCAGCAGTCGACTATTGAAATCACAACATGCACATACTTGAGAATTATGAATTGGAGTCTAAGGAAAACTTATCTAATGATTTCCTAAGACTGAAATGAAGATGTGTGTGTGCTCCAACATAGTTGTACTTCTAAGCTACATACTAGAAGAGAAAAAGAAGATTACATTATGTAGAACTCTCTCTTCTATCCAAAGTATGAGCTTGAAGTCTTTTAGGAGCTTCAATCACCGTCTTTGATGATCCAATCCACTTTTCTTGCTTTCATTGATCTTTGAGTGATATCCATTTGCTAATTGATCTTCAAGATATGCTTAGGCAATGGATTAACTGCAAATAGGGGATTAGTCACAAGTATTTATGTTTACTCATCATTAACACCAAGTAGGGAGAAGTTCAATACTCAACACACAGTTCCCCATCCCCATTTTATATGCTTTTACCCTATTATTTGGAACAATATGACTTTTGAAGCATATATGCCCATTTCAGGGATTTGGGGTGATATTAGAGCGATTTGGAGTCAATAAGACGATCGGCGACGTGAAAGCACCAAAAAGACTCATGATGACATGCTTGAGGTGCCAAAGAAGAAGACTATAGGAAGAAAGGCGGAAGAGAAAGAGAAAGGAGAAGCCAAGAAGCAACTGAGTCAGTTTCACAGGCGACTCGACCGAGTAGCAACAGCTACTTGGCCGAGCTGACACGCAAAGTTCGCAAGGAAACGGCTAAACCCTACTCGATCGAATAGAGTGGCTACTCGGTTGAGCTGAACCAATTTCCAGAGAAGCATATTGAAGCTAAAGCAGCAACCCCCTGCAACTCGACTGAGCACGAAGGCTACTCGGTCGAGTAAGGCAAGCGCCTAGATTTTCAGACATTCTCTCACTCTTTTGAGATCTGCTATCATCTTAGTTGGCAAAGTATTTTTCTCATATTTTTTAAGGATAGTAGACTTCATGACAGTTCCAAATCCACCAAGAATGTGTCAATCGAAGGTCGAATGAAATCTGGAAAATTTCTGCAAGTTGACATTGCAGTGCTGAAATCTGTACTCGACCCGAGCAGCTAGGCAACTTGACCGACTATTTGACCGAGCAGTATACCTACTCGGCCGAGCTGCAGAGAATTGAAGAAAGAAGGCAAAAACAGGCTCTGAAAATCAAACTCGACTCAACCAAGTAGGGGGGGCTACTCGACCGAGCACGCTGGGGCCCAGAACTTAAGTTGCGGCCGGAATTGATTTTGGGCACGAATTTCAGAGGGTTTCTTAGGTTATTTGCTAGGGTTTTGAAGGGGCTATATATAGGGATTGTAGCCGTCATTATAGAGGAGTTTTTGGAGGTTAGGTCTTATTTTCTTTGGAGCTCTTGGAGACCCTTTTTGGAGTTAGGCCATGCCATAGGCCCCTCCTCTTGTATCAAGCTGAGCATTCTATCTCTTTAATTCAATTTTTGTTCTTCTTATTGTGTTTCTATGATGCTAGCAATGATATATATTGTTTTCATAATGTTTGCAATGCTTGAGTAGTCTTTTCTAGGGCTAATGGATTAGCCCATGGATTTTAGGATTGAGAAGCAAAGTTAGGATTTTTAGGTTGTGTTAGTATAAAAGGGAAGTATTTTGGTTGATCTTGCAAAGTTTGTAGGAGAACTCGTAATGAGATCGTGCCCACGGTTAGTGGAATCGATTGGCTTAAGGAGTATCCTATAGGCTTAATTAGAGAGTTAGTTGATTCAATTCGGTCTCGTGACCATGTCCAGCTCGTGTCTTGATGGGATCCACCGACGAACTATATTACTAACTGACGGCTACCGCCATTGCGTCAATAAGAGCCACCAAAATACATCGAAGCTCTAACCCACGAGAGTGGCATGAGCTGAGATCATTCCGACCACGAGAGTGGCGTGAATATTGTCGATTCTTAATACACGTGTCGTGTGCACCTATGGGTTAATGCAATATGTTAGATTCATGGTGATTAGAACCATGAATTCCACATTTTGGATGCGACAATCCCTATAAAGACAATGCAACTTAAGAGTCCTAACCTAGCATCTACATCCGACGATCCTAGTGATGAGCCCTGGTCTTTTATTCATTTCTTTGTAGAGTTCATTGTTTACGACGTTGAGTGACACGACTTTCGCATCCATCACAATCACGACACTCCATAATCCACATCCACCAATAGATCTGCAAGTCTAACTCAACCTAGGAGTAGATAGGTACTATATCACCACTTTCCCGTGTTCGATACCCGCTTGCCACTATACCATGCACTTGCGGTAAAATGACATCATTTCGGAGTTAATTCTGGGTCGATCACACATCCACCCCTACCCACCCTAAGGACGTACGGTATCGTCATCAGGGACGACGCTCATCGCGAGTGTTTCATTGCCATCTGCCACCGTTCCATCATCCCCACCCATTTCGCATCCATCTCTGCCCTCGTTAGCCTTGGCATCCTTCAGGGTATCCATAGGCTATACAAAACCATTGGCTTCGATCACCTCCTCACCATGCAAGCACCCACCTACACGCACCTCACCTTCGAGGTGATAAGCTCCATCGGATGATGTAAGGATCGCCTTACCCTTGCAATACTGACAACACACACTAGGGGGGTGAATAGTGTAATGGCAATAAAATTGTCCAATTAAAATTTAACTTGCAAATGAGGAATTATAAATGCAAGAGGAATTAAAAGCCACAATCAATCCAACTGCAAATACACAGTTTTACACTGGTTCCCCAAACTTGCGTACATCCAGCCACACCAATATTCACTATATTCCCACACAGAGAAGTGAATACAAATCTCACAAGGAGATATCCCACAAAGAGGATTTATGCCCTACACAAGGACCCAACCAATCCTACATGAGGATCAAGCCTCCCACATAAAGAATCACTAACTCCCACTCAGAGAATTAGGGTTAGCCCTACACTAGGACACTAAACTCCCACAAAGAGAGTTACTCCCACAAAGAGAGTTTCCTAAGTCCCACAAAGAGACAACCTCCCACAAAGAGAGAACCTCCCACAAAGAGAGAAAGGTCTAATTCCCACAAAGAGAATTAGAGACACAAATTACACCAAGTAAAATAAATACTCTTACCTATGCCTTTAGATGCTTACTCATGAATGGATGCAAGGCATGAAAGAGAATCTCCAAGTGTTGGGATATGCTTGAGAGCACTATGATGATTTCCCTTGAGCTGGACTTCAATGCATGAAGATAGATGAATGCTCAATTGAGAGAAATGAGGGAGCTTGAGAGTTTCTTATTGATCTCTTGAGATTTTCTATAGAGTCAAGAGTTATCAAGTGTTGTCAAGCATTCTCAAGTGATGGCAGCAAACTCAAATATATAGGAACCCCATATCAAGCCCCAAAACCCAAAGAAACAGCCAAAGAAAGAATTCAGCAACGGCCAGAAACTGGGCAAAAACGACAGGAACATTCGACTGATGATCAAAAGACAGTCGACTGATCAACGGCTAGAAAATATCCAACGGCTATAATCTGAGGCAGGACAGTCAACTGATGAAGTCAATACAGTCGACTGACAAACAGGACAGGCGCCCGTTAATCCTTCAGCAGGCGATTGTTGCAGGGGATGGATCGAAACAGAGAGCTACACTCTTCTTCCAGTTAGACGCACAGGCGACTGATGTCAATAATACAGTCGACTATCTATTAGCGAGGCGACTGTAAAACCTTAATCAGTCATCTGCAGTATAAGATGGAGAAACAACAGAGAGATGCAGAGAATGCACTTATGCTATATAGGCGACTGATGACCAATCTCCAGGCGTCTGTAAAAATACAGGCGACTGTAAACTGATCGACAGACGACTGTGCATAAAGCTCAAGTTTGAGTCAATTGAATGTTGCTTGAGCTGTGCATGTCAGACGACTATAGAAGGATCTACAGGCGACTGGAAATCACCCAGTCGACTGTGTTTCCTTCAGCAGGCGACTAACGGAAAGCCAGACACTCCAAATGAGTCTTTGGACAGAGTGAACCTATTGGGTTGGATTCTATGATAATCCTAAGGCTCACTATGATGGTTATATGCATATGCATGAATGAGTAAACCATCTAATAAGGCATTACATTAATCCTAGACTCAAAAGAGAGAGAAAGCAATACAGTAAATTGCATGGATTACAATGATTTCCTTAGAGTCTAAGTCTTCAATCTTGATGCCTTGATTACTCTCCATCATCTCCAAGCTTTGGCACTCCTTGAGTCCAAGCATTGGCTCTTCTCCACTTGATGTCAATCCTTGCACCAAGTGATTAGTCTCCAAGAAAGATATTCTTGAGATAAAACTGAGAGACTAAAACATGAGAGTCATTAGCAACAACATAATGTTGTGATCATCATCAAAATAAGATCGGTATAAAACACCAATACTCAACAATCTCCCCCTTTTTGATGATGACACACATTATGTAAAATACAAAGTATTAAAGCACAATGCTAATGAGCTCCCCCTACTTATATGCACCAAATAAACAATGAGCTACACAAAGGTAAATACTCATAATACCCACTGAAATCAAGGTGACATATAATAGGCATGGATTACATAAACCAATTGTAAACCAAAAGTAAAATACAATATCATGCAAACATGCAAGGTTTATCTAATCACATACATCTCTCCCCATAGATATATCACTCCCCATATGCATATGAATATATCTCCCCATATATATTTACATAATGCATATATCTCTCCCCCTTGACATCGTCAAAAAGGTGGACATCAAAAATATCCCCCTTTGTCATCTTAACCAAGATGTGACAATATGCAAGAAAAGAAAGATATGTATGATACCAAAATTTAAAAATTTAGTGGGTATCAATTCACTATCCCATGCTCCCCTTAGATCATAGAAATGGTCAACTTTTGACTTCTAGGATCTAATACCAATTATAATTAATGGAGCCATGGGCCTAAACATGTATCAAAGCAAAGATATGGAAAAATCAAGCTTCAAAGATACACAAAGAATATTGCCAAAAACAAATATAACATGAAACATATTGGCAATATACAAGAGGTTTGGTTTGAGATCAAAAACAACCAAATGTGAATAATGATCTCAAATAACCTCCGAAATGAGAGTTAAAATATGTCTTAAAATACTTTAAACATATAACATATTAACGCTCCCATTGACATACACATGGATCAAAAAATGCATGCATGTCAATAAACCCCAAGGTCCCCATTTTCATGAAAAATAAGTTTGAAAATATTTTCAAAATCATGAAACACACACAAACAATGGGTATGCTAAAAATAAACATTCAAGCACAATACCCATGCAATATGCATATGTGTGAGGAACCTAAATATTAGGCAACCAAACCCAAGAGGAGTTTGATTTCCTAATGTAATCACATGAGGTGATCACATCCCTAACTAGAGGTTGATGTAACTATCCCTCTCTTGCACACTAACCTTAGTGGGAATCCATAATCTCAAGGATTTCCTAGGCAAGGGTTTTGCCTTTGCAAGAGGGGGGATGTGGCATGCTTAAGTGTAGAAACGAATTTCTTGGCATGCAAAGAATGAGGATTTTGCTTCTTAACAAAAAATGAAGATTTTTCATTCTTCCTCATTACCTTGTGATCTACATGCTTCTTGTTGATGTTATTGTTGTACAAGAAAGCATGGTGATTCTTCTTAGGTGCTTTAGCAATATTTCTTGTATTTGCACCATAAGAGGAATTAGAGGTGGGTTTGGAAACCACATTTTGAATATAACCCAAAGCTCCTCTATGATTTGCCGGATGTTGTTTTTCCAACAAATCGTGGAGTGAATCCCTAGAATACACAAAGCTTATGAGCTTACGGGATTCCTCTTCACATTTCAACGTAAGTTGTCAAATGTGAGCATCTAAGCTATGGTTTTGAGCAACAAGTTTTTCATTTGTAAGGCTCAATTCCTTAACTTGAGAGAGAAGTGTGTCTCTCTCACTACTGTCATAAGCATGCTTTTCATCATGAATTACACTAGCAATTTCTAGTTCATGCAACTTACTCTTAGCAATTCTATATTTTGCTTTTCATCTATTGTAAGAGTTGATGCACTTACTAGCCTTTTCGGAAACCATACCGAAACGATGTTCAAGCTCCTCGTATGAGATCTTCTCTTTAATCTCATCAATGACATCTTCTTTGACTACCTCGTCGCTTTCCTCCTTGCTTGAGCAAAGCGAAGACTCTTCCTCATTAGCCATGAGGCACAATTCCTCATAGCAATTGTAATTATCGAGCCAAGCATCCAATTCCTCCTCAGTTAATCCGGATGGGATTGGTGTTGGGGCAACAAAGGCTACAAAGCATGCATGAGCATCCTCCTTTGCATCCTCTTCTTCGTTGCTCGAAGTGTCCTCACTTGAATTATCAAAGGTCCCGATTAGTCCCTTCTTTTGATTCTTGGACTTGGACCTTCCTTTCCAATGCTTCTTCCATTTACCCTTGTAAGTTTCTTTGTTGGGTTTGGAAGAGCATTCGGTGGACAAGTGACATTTTCCACTGCAAGTATAACAAGTAGGAACCTTGTTAGAATTGGAGGCAAACTTTGACAAAGACTTACCTTGCTTGCACTTGAGGAATGCTTTGAATTGCTCGGCAAGCTCCTCAATTTATTCTCCACTTGCATCTTCTTGCTCATCTTCTTCACTAGGAGCTTCTCGATGGAATTTCCTCCTCCACTTGATTGGCTCCTCCTTAGCATGGAATACAACCCCCCTTTGCTTCTCTAGCTTCTCGGGCTTTGTTGGTTGAATCTCCTTCTTGTGTTGAAGCTTCACTTCATATGCCAGGAGATTACCAATGCACTCCTCAACGGTATATTTGGACGTGTCATATGACTCCAAAATTCTGTTAGTCGTTGACTCCCAACGAGGTGTGAGAGAGTCAAGGATCTTCTCTACACGATCCTCTTGGGAAATCATCTTCCCGAGTCCCTCCAAAGCGTTCACGATCTCAGTGAACCTTGTGAACATCTCTGAAATGCTTTCGCCTTCCTGCATCTTAAACATTTCATATTTAGATCTAAACACAGTTTGTTTAGATTTCTTTACCTTCGTTGTCCCTTCATGACAAATCTCCAAGGTATGCCAAATGTCGTTAGCTGTTTTGCACATGGAGATGCGATTGAACTCATCTGCTGAGAGAGCGCAATGTAATGCGTTCATAGCTCTCGCATTGAACTTGATCGAGTCCTTCTCCGCCTTTGTCCTTGAAGCGGCGGGTGTAGTGGGCTTCTCAAATGGCACCTCCGTGATGTCCCATAGGTCTTGACCCTCCATGTAGATCATCATCCTGATCTTCCAACTTGGGTAGTTGGTTCCGTTGAATAGCGGGGGTCGAACGGTTGAGTGACCTTCTTCATGAGACGCGGATGAGGCGTTGAATGCCATTGTTGCAGTATGCTATAACCTCGCTCTGATACCAATTGTAAGGATCGTCTTACCTTTGCAATACTGACAACACACACTAGAGGGGGGATGAATAGTGTAATGGCAATAAAATTTTCCAATTAAAATTTAACTAGCAAATGCGGAATTATAAATGCAAGAGGAATTAAAAGGCACAATCAATCCAAACGCAAACACACAGTTTTACACTGGTTCCCCAAACTTGGGTACATCCAGCCACACCAATATTCACTATATTTCCACACAGAGAAGTGAATACAAATCTCACAAGGAGATACCCCACAAAGAGGATTTATGCCCTACACAAGGACCCAACCAATCCTACAAGAGGATCAAGACTCCCACACAGAGAATCACTAACTCCCACTCAGAGAATTAGGGTTAGCCCTACACTAGGACACTAAACTCCACAAAGAGAGTTACTACCACAAAGAGAGTTTCCTAAGTCCCACAAAGAGACAACCTCCCACAAAGAGAGAACCTCCCACAAAGAGAGAAAGTTCTAATTCCCACAAAGAGAATTAGAGACACAAATTACACCAAGTAAAATAAATACTCTTACCTATGCCTTGAGATGCTTACTCATGAATGGATGCAAGGCATGGAAGAGGATCTCTAACTATTGGGATATGCTTGAGAGCACTTGGATGATTTCCTTGAGCTGGACTTCAATGCATGAAGATAGATGAATGCTCAATTGAGGAAAATGAGGGAGCTTGTGAGTTGCTTATTGATCTCTTGAGATTTTCTATAGAGTCAAGAGTTATCAAGTGTTGTCAAGCGTTCTCAAGTGATGGCAGCAAACTCAAATATATAGGAACCCCATATCAAGCCCCAAAACCCAAAGAAACAGCCAAAGAAAGAATTCAGCAATGGCTAGAAACTGGGCGAAAACGATAGGAACAGTCGACTGATGATCAAAAGACAGTCGACTGATCAACGGCTAGAAAATATCCAACGGCCATAATCTGAGGCAGGACAGTCGACTGATGAAGTCAATACAGTCGACTGACAAACAGGACAGGTGCTTGTTAATCCTTCAGCAGGCGACTGCTGCAGGGGATGGATCGAAACAGAGAGCTGCACTCTTTCTCTAGTTAGATGCATAGGCGACTGATGTCAATAGTACAGTCGACTATCCATTAGCCAGGCGACTATAAAACCTTAATCAGTCGTCTGCAGTATAAGATGGAGGAACAACATGGAGATGCAGAGAATGCACTTACGCTATACAGGCGACTGATGACCAATCTCCAGGCGACTGTAAACTGATCGATAGACGACTGTGCGTAAAGCTCAAGTTTGAGTCAATTGAAATGTTGACTTGAGTTGTGCATGTCAGACGACTGTAGAAGGATCTGCAGGCGACTGGAAATTACCCAGTCGACTATGTTTCCTTCAGCAGGCGACTAACGGAAAGCTAGAGACTCCAAATGAGTCTTTGGACAGAGTGAACCTATTGGGTTGGATTCTATGATAATTCTAAGGCTCACTATGATGGTTATATGCATATGCATGAATGAGTAAACCATCTAACAAGGCATTACATTAATCCTAGACTCAAAAGAGAGAGAAAGCAATAAAGTAAATTGCATGGATTACAATGCTTTCCTTAGAGTCTAAGTCTTCAATCTTGATGCCTTGATTGCTCTCCATCATCTCCAAGCTTTGGCACTCCTTGAGTCCAAGCATTGGCTCTTCTCCACTTGATGTCAATCCTTGCACCAAGTGATTAGTCTCCAAGAAAGATATTCTTGAGATAAAACTGAGAGACTAAAACATGAGAGTCATTAACAACAACATAATGTTGTGATCATCATCAAAATAAGATTGGTATAAAACACCAATACTCAACAGATGAGAGGTTGACTCCATCCGCTTCCGATTGCTCGATCGTGACGTCATGGTCACACACGCCATGATTCGAGCCCACTTCCGCTTCCCTCCCATCCCCGATCCCACCGGAGCGTACAACCCCGACATGGAGCTTACCTCTTTCGACGTAAAGAAGTTCTAGTATCGCATCACAGGCCTCCAAAGATATAGCCACAGCCCGGCTAAGTCCTCATCCATGGTCTACCCATACCTATGCTACGCCCAGCGCTACCTCGCCACCACCCTATTCTCTAGGCCAGAGGTCGGGACCCTCTCACTACCTGAGCTTGCCCATCTTATGAGGATGACCCGACTTCTGTGCCGCCACCCAGATGGCCAGATCCACCCATTCCTACACTCTGACGCAGCCGCCTGACTGTGTCACCGCCTTCTCTAGACCGCCGCTGCCACGACAAATCTGTTGCAGTGGCTTCTTCACCATTTTCGCCTCCAAGCTCGGTATTGATCTTCTAGCAGGACTAGTGGCACCCACCGAGCCTACCTGACTGAATTTAGATGTGCTTGCTCGCATGCACATTATCAGGCCGCACGGTGAGCGCCACTGCATCTATCTCTTGGGCACCCACCGCGCGCACCATATGTATCTACCTCGCTCAGATCTTACTGCTGTAGCCCTAGGCATGCTTAAACGTGTCATACCTGACATTTTCCCCATCCCACCCATCCATTAGCTTGAGCCCCCAAGTGGACCAGTCGCCACGGAGGACGCTGATGACTGTGTGCTCAGCACTGATGAGGATCCCGATATCGCTGCCATTCTAGCCGCCCAGCCTGTGAGCACTTCTGTCCCCACATGTCAGTGCTCCCGCCACCACCACTTCCACACCCACCACCATTTTGATATGTCCATATTTTTCATTCATTTACTGCATCATTTCAAATCATATTCTCCATCCAAAGTTCATAATTTCATATATTACCACGCTTCTAATGCTATATGCGAGTTTCGTATAGATTTGTGGATCTTCAGGAACTTTGGAGTGAATCGGAGCTATTATAGGACACAGACACATTCGAGACGTCTGGAGCATCATTGGCTAGGTTCCATAGGTGTTCGGTAAGGCAAGGAAGAAGATTGGAGGAGAGGAGGAGAAGAGAGCAAGAGTTGAGAGCTCTATGAGCAATTGGAATCTGTTTCCCGGGCTACTTGATCGAGTCGATCAGCACCCGACTGAGCTGACACGAAGAAATCACCGCGAGAACGGACACGCCCCACTCGACAGAGTAGATAGCCAACTTGACCAAGTTGCATCCAAACAGAGCTACTATTCTGAGACATTCTCCCAGCAATGTAGCTCGACCGAGCAGGCCATCTACTCGACTTGAGTCGCCACCAAACAGAACAGTGTTTCGAGGAGAGTTCAGCTCTACTGTACCTCGACCGAGTGAAGGGGCTACTCGACAAAGTAACCCAGATCAGCCCAGAGCCAACGATGCAGCAAAGCGGAGCCGCATGTCAGCTCGATCGAGCGGCGCCGCTACTCGACCGAGTAAGGCACCGCGGCCAGATTACTTAGTGGGCCCAAGTGCCTAGATTTTCTGATTTTTGTTGGGTCCATACCCCTTGTATATAAGCAGGATTTTAACCCTTTGTTAGAGAGAGACTATTTTCTTTAGTTTAGTTTTAGAGAAGAGAGTTCTTAGTCGTCGCTATTTTGTAGAAGACAAAGTTCATATTTTTATTAGTCACTTTTGCTTGGAATCTTATGCCCTTAATTCTCTGCATGTGCTTGTTGATCTACGATGGTTTGGTAATGATCCTCTCTCTTTACATGCTTTATTTAATGTCTTCAATTGCGATGTTGATCTCTCTAGCCTTTATCGAATTTTCTATTGTCATCTCTATGATCCACGAGTAGTCTTTTCTAGTGCTAATGGATTAGCCCTAGGATCTTAGGATTTAGATGTAAAGTTAGGATTTTTATGTTGTTTTGGTATAAAAGGGATGTGATTTGGTTGATCTAGCCAAGTTTGTAGGAGATTCCAAATATGGTTTGTGACAACGATAGTGGCATGCACTTTGGACGGATATCCTACGAACTTAATTAGGCACGTTAGTGAATTCAATCGGAGTTTGTGACAACGATAGTGGCACTTGCTTTGATGGTCTACACCGACGTCCTATATCACTATTTGAAGTCTACAATAGTAGCGTCAATGAGAGCCACCAATTCACAAATTGATGCCATATCCACGATAGTGGCGTGAGTAGAGATTAAGAGTAGTTGTCGATTATAATGCACAGATCATGTGTGAGGACATCCACGATGGCAGGGCTAAGCACAGGATACGTTAAACGAGTGGCACGATGATAGTTGGCCATGAGTTCTGCATTTTAGATGCGACAATCTCTTCCTAATAAAGCCAATTCAACGTAAGAATTCTAACCTATCATTGACATCCGACCATCCTAGTGGTGAGTCCAAATGCCCTAGTCTTTTTATATTGTTGATAATCTTGATAAGAGATATTTTTTGACAACCGATTTGAATACGCCTGATGACATTGTTCTGAGATCTGAAAAATACCCAAGTTAATTAACATCACCTCCCTGTGGGTTCGACATCTTTCTATACTTCAAAGCCTGACATCGTGCACTTGCGGTAATTTCTGGGGTTAATTTAGGAACACATCTAGCCCTTGGCATTGTTAGCGGGGATTTATCTCCGTGTGATTCGTGTCATAACTAGGTGGGTTTTGAGGTTAATTCTGGGTGTATCAAGCTTTTGGCACAGTTGCCGGGGAGGTAACGGTTATTACGTGGGATTATTTCTTTATTGAAGAAATTGTTAGCAATTATTACCATCTTCTATCTTTTCATATTTTTATTCTCTTTATTCCTTTGTTACCGACACTTCTCTCCAGTCAATATTCTTTATAAGTGATCAGGTACTATGGAGATGCAAGTACGTTGGATCAGCGATTCTGACAATGGCTCAGATGGGTTTAGCTTATCTCCATACCAAGAATATGATCATCAGGACTCATACATGGAGGGAGCCATGGTCGAATGCACAGCAAGGGAGCTGCAGGATGCAGTCCGATTTGTCTGATCGAGAACCTACATGGCAGGTGATGAGTCCCAACAAATGGTTATGGATTATATACTAAACAATATCACTGATACAAGTACCATTGAGGATGGCATCCATATACGCTTTGAAGGGGCCGTAATGTACCTCTGTGATATTGAGACTCTGCAAGTTGAGGCGTATGAACCACCGAGTGACCCCCAATTCTTGAGTATCTTGGAAAGAGTCGTGACCGACGTATGGGCCAACGGTTCGGTTTGATTCCCTATGGAGGATCCTATGGTGCAAGGGCTCTCAATTTTCATTGCAAGCACCTTCAAGGATGCAGAGTTCTTAGACGGCATCCCCATCTCCAACGGAGTCTACGGACGGTACGAAGGAGACGCTTTACACTTCTATAGTGATAATATCCTCCAAACCGAGACATAAAAAGACTACGTTCACGACGAGTGTGTAGAACCCGAGCAGCTTCAATGCGACATCATTCAGGGAAGCCCTCTTGACTCCACACTCGATAT
The DNA here is from genome assembly GCA_030789695.1 of Scilla litardierei. Taxonomy (NCBI): domain Eukaryota; kingdom Viridiplantae; phylum Streptophyta; class Magnoliopsida; order Asparagales; family Asparagaceae; genus Scilla; species Scilla litardierei. The sequence goes on from CM061141.1 coordinate 163,993,151, forward strand.
TACGTGTGAAGCTGAAAATCTTATTCCTATTGACAGGTGTACTATGGAGCCTAATCCCATAGAGATGGACTCCGTAGACATCTATCACGATGCACCATCATCACCTTGCTTATCCTACAAATCCACCGAAGAAGAATTCGCAGCAGACAAACCAAAAATTGAAGATGCTCCCTTATCACATGCAAGCGATGACGGGGGTACATCGCCTCCTCTGGTAGAACTAAAACATCTTCCTGCTAATTTAAAATATGCATTTCTAGGGGAGAATTCCACTTACCCCATCACTGTTAGCGCCTCCCTGACTGAACCACAATTAGAAAGCCTTCTAAACACCCTCAGAGCATATAGAAAAGTGATATGGTACAACACTACCGATCTGAAAGGCATTAGCGAAACCATATGCACCCACAGAATCCACCTCGAGGATAATGAAGCTACTTCCAATGAGCCTCCAAGGCGATTGCATCCTAACATGAAAGAAGTAATAAAAAAAGTGGTGTTAAAATTGCTTGAAGCTGATATCATCTATCCCATTTCCGACAGTAGATGGGTTAGTCTTGTTCAGGTGGTCCCCAGAAAGGGGGGCATGACCATTGTGCGGAATGATAAAAACGAATTGATATCCACTAGGACTGTCACTGGTTGTCGCATGTGTATTGATTAAGAAAACTTAATAAGGCCACCAGAAACGACCATTTTCCCCTCCCATTTATTGACCAGAAGCTTGAGCGACTTGCCAAGCACAAATATTTCTGTTACCTTGATGGGTATTCCAGACTCTTCCAAATCCCGTTGCATCATGAAGACCAAGAAAAAACGACGTTTACTTGTCCTTATGGCACCTTCACATACCGAAGAATGCCGTTTGGATTATGTAATGCACATGCGACATTCCAAAGGTGCATGACGTCTATGTTCTCGGACTTCATTCAGAATATTATGGAAGTTTTCATGGATGACTTTTCCGTTTATGGCACGAACTTTGATGCTTGCTTAGCCAATTTGTCTAAAGTTTTAGAACGAGGCCATGATAATAACTTGACTTTACTACTCATCTAACATAACACGTACTTGGCCCCACCATAGTGGATGGCCATGTACGCGACACGTGCATTATGATCGACTTATTCTCAATATCCGTTCATGCCACTATCGTGGATTACAGTTTCGATCTGTGATATGATGGCTCTTATTAATGCTACTATCGTAGATCACCAATTAGTAATATAGGGCATTATTGGAGACCCTCAAAGCACGTGCCATTATCGTGGATCATAAACCCTAAGTGAATTCGCTAATGACCCTAATCAAGCTTATAGAATAATTTCTAGGTAAAGTGCCACTATCGTGGATCACAAACACTAAATGAGAATTCTATAAACTTGAATAGATCAATCACATCACATCCCTTATTCACCAAATCAACCTAAAAATCACAACTTTACATCTAAATCCTAAAATCCTAGGGCTCATCCATTAGCCCTAGATAGAAATACTCATGATTCATAGAAAAAACGATAAAAACAATAGTAATAAAAAGATTCAACATCGTCGCAACAACTAGCATCAAAACAATAAGAGAGAGATAAGAAAACGTTACCAAACCAATGTGAGCAAAGAGTCTTCTTCAGAAATTTAAGATCAAACAAGGTTCCAAAGCAATAACAATCCAAAGATCCAAACTTTGTCTTCCAAAAGAATAATAGCGAAGGCTAAGAGAACTCAAAACTCTCTAAAACTAAAACTCATCAACTCCTCTCTAACCTAGGAAATAAAAGTGCTTAAATACAAGTGGTTTCGGACCCACAAAAACTGACGCAGAATCCCAACTCTTCCTAGAAAATTGTTGGAGAGCCGCCCGACTCGACCGAGCGGCAAGGCTACTTGGTCCGAGTAAAGCATCTTTGCGCCGTCGACAGCAGCTGGGGAAATAGTCGCTTGGACCGAGTGGATGTCCCAATCGGTCGAGCTGCAGGGTTTGAGAAATGGCCTCAAATCGTTTCTCTGCCAAGTGTTCTACTCGACCGAGTCAGCTTGGCACTCGGTCGGGTGGTCGTGTCTGCTTGGTCGAGCGGCAGTGGCTGCAGAAGCATCACAAATTGTCGTTCTGTCAATTATTTGACTCGACCGAGTAGTATGGCTACTCGGTCGAGTAGCTCTTCTTGCTCTGAAATGCGGCTTAGTGTCGAACTCCTTCTCTTTGGCATCACCTACTCGATCGAGTAGCTGAATCTACTCGGTCGAGTTCTGGACTCGATTTTGGCCTTCGAAATAATGTGCTGGCATATGCTTCACTCGACCGATTAGCATATGCTACTCGGTCCGAGTGCACTGAAAATGCTGAGAAGTTGGGTGTTCTCATTATTTTGATCTCCTTTCACCTTCATCTCTCTTCTTCTCCTCAAATCTCCTCTTCCACCAAGTCAATCACCTTGTAGGACATTGATGGGCTACAGATTTACACCCGAAAACTACCGCAAGTGCACGGTGTCAGAGCTTTGTAATATAGAAAGATATTGATCTCACAGGGAGGTGATGCTAATAGACTTGGGTATTTTCTAGATCTTAGAACGTTGTCAGCGGGCGTACTTAAATTGGTTAGCACAAATATCTCTTATCATGGATTATCAACAATATAAAAAGACTAGGGCATTAGGAGTCACTGCTAGGATTGTCGGACGTCGATGCTAGGCTAGAAATCTTACGTTGAATTGGCTTTATTAGGGAGAGATTGTCTCTTCTAAAAATGTAGAACTCATGGCCAACTATCGTTGAGCCACTCGTCTAACGTATCCCGAGTTAGCCCCACCTCGTGGATAGACTCTCGCGAGATACGTGCATTACGATTGACAACTCTACTCAATCTCGCTCTTACCACCTCATGGGAATTAGAATTTGATATGTGACTTGATGGCTCTCATGAGTGATATAGGAATGCTGGTAGATCCCGTCAGAAAGTTCGCGCCACCTCGTGGGAATACGAACCCTAATTGGATCCCTAACATACCTAATTAAGTCCATATGATATCCGTTCGAAGTTCGCGCCACCTCGTGGGAATACGAACCATATACCGAATCCCCTGCAAACTTGGCTGAATCAACTAAATCACATCCCTTTTATACCAAAACAACATAAAAACCTAACTATACATCTAAATCCTAAGATCCTAGGGCTAATCCATCAGCCCTATATAAGACTACTCATGGATCATGGAAATAACAATAGAGAATTCGATAAAAACAAGAGAGATCGCCATCGCAATAGAAAACATAAATGCAAACATTAGAAGATTAGAAATCGTTACCAAAATGTTGCAGCACAATAGACAATCACAGAGAATTAAGGACTCAAGATTCCAAGCAAAAGCAATATATAAAAATCCAGTCTTTGCCTTCTACAAAATTACGACGGCTAAGAAACTCTCTCTAAAGCTAAGCTAAAAACTGACTAAGGAAAAATAGTATCCTTCTTAAAATAGGGTAAAAATAATGCTTATATACAAGGGGTAGGGACCCCAAAAAAATCAAAAGATATGGGCACTTGGGCCCACTAAATAGTCTGTACGCGGCGCCCTACACGATCGAGTAGCGGCACTGCTCAGTCGTGCTGACATGCGGCTTCCGCTTTGCTGCTGTTTGGCTATTGGCTGATGCGGGCTACTCGGTTGAGTAGCCCCTCCACTCGATCGAGCTATAGTAGGCTGAAATTCTCCTCAAAACATTGCTCTGTTTAAATTGTGCTCAGTCGAGTAGAAGGTCTGCTCGGTTGAGTCGCCATGCTTGCTCGGTCGAGCTACAGTGTTGGGAGAGTGGCTCGAAATAGTCATTCTGTTTAGAGTCAGCTCGGTCGAGTAGAAGGTCTGCTCGGTCGAGTGCTGCATATCAGATCTGCTGGGGTTATGAGAGTATCGGCTCAGTCGAGTGCTGAGCAGCTCGATCGAATTGACTGGGAAATCAACTCCAAGTGCCCCTAGATCTCTCAACTCTCGTTCTCTTCTCCTCTACTCCTCCAATCTTCTTTCGCACCTCGCTGAACATCTGTTGAACTTTACCAATGATGCTCTGGATGTCTCGAATGTGTCCATGTCCTAAAAATGCTTCAATTCGCTACAAAGTTCCTGAAAATCCACATTTATAAACGAAATTCGAATATAACGTTAGAAGTGTGATAATATGTGTGTGTGTGTGTGTGTTTAATTTGAATGGCGAATATGATATGAAATGATGCAGTAAATACATGAAAAATATGGGCACATCAAAATCCCCCAAGCTTACCTCTTACTCGTACTCGAGGAAGACGAATACAATGCTCACCAATGAGAGAAAATAAAAAATAGGAAAAAGAATATGAAGTGGGGAGAGGGGCTAGATTATTTGCTCAGATCTCAAGCTATAAGCTACTTATCACGATATTTTGAAAATGAATCACTGACGTCCCCACGTTGTGCGTGTCAGATGTGTGCAATATATGCTTGGGGGCGTGAGATTTAAATATTTATAACCGCAAGCGCACGGTGTTGTAGTGTGGCTTGGGGGTCGAAATCAGGGAGGCGTGGTTGTGCTTGTGTCAGAAAGGACCGGATTCACCCCATGGGTGAGCTAGCCCAAATCGGTAGATGGGTTTTCACGGAAATAGAATGCGAGGGAAAACAATATAAAGGGAAACCCGGGACTTTGGTTTCCACCCTATCAAGTGATTCTCGATAACACGCCAGACGGATAGGGTAACGATCGGAATTGGGGTCTATTGGTGATACGTTGCCTCTATGAGTGATACCAGCGTCCCATGGGCCCGATATTCTGGTCGGTGCCCAGGATGATACGCGTGACTTCCCGGGTTCGGTCAGTGGGCATTCCCATGTCCATTAACACTGACCGACTCCGAGAGCACTAAGCTCGCAACGATAACTCCCAACATCTCATCCTGCCGCTCCCGCGCTCTAGGATTCGATGTCTACGCTAAGGGCGTGAGCTATGGCTAGGGATTCAACCGCCAAGTTTATTCCCCCTCGGCCCAACGGTCAAAGGCGCCGATGACAATGAAACACCTCGCGTAACCGATAGATTCCTATCCCTATCGATTTCCTAGTCCTATGGACGCATTAGGGAGAACCCACGAAGGGGTTTCCACCAAAATACCAGATTTGGGAATTACTCACACATATTTGCTAAAAAGCGATCTAAATGAAAATCGACCGTTAAAAACATAATCAGACGATTGAAATGAAGTAATAGCAATGCAATTATGATAATATCAAAGTTTGGTTAAGATCAGGACACTTACAAATGACAAAGAAATTACAGCCGTCACAAAAGATGAAAACAGCAAAAAATAACAACTCTCGTTTTCTGGAAACCTAGGGCTTCTATATATAGAAAACGACATTACCCGATCGGGTGAAGAATCACCCGATCGGATGACCTGCTACGAACTTTGGCAGCAATCTTCAAAATTTCACCCGGTCAGGCGACACGGTCGGTTGGCGGAAGCTGCTCGTCGTTTGGATCTTGGCGTCGTCGGGTAAACCGATCGGTTAATAAATCAACCGATCGGTTGGAATTGTTGCCCAAAAAGACAGAGACTTTGGAAGTTTTGGCACGGTTTGCTGGCGGCCGGGTGAGCTCTTCGGGTCATCACTTCGAGAAAACGGCTACAGATGAACCGATCGGGTGAAGATCACCCGATCAATTGGACTTCAGCTCCAATTTCCCGAGAAGTTAGTCGGGTTGAACCGGTCGGCGACCCGGTCACTTGATGCTCCCGTAGCTTCAGCTGCTGTCCGGGTGGTGCATGCGTGCATCACCCGATCGGTTGGCTGTGTCCAACCGATCGGGTGGGGGCTGAAAGATGGAGATCTCTGTCGTTTGACCCCCCCCCCCCCCCCGGATCACGCGTGACTCCTCCCGTTGCCCCGGGGACTTAAGATATCGTCGTTAAACATCCCCTACGCTGGCAAACTCCTACAAACACGTAAAAACATGGAGAAGTGAAAGAAAACAAGAAAATACGAGAAAACAGAAACGAGACGGTGGAAAATAACGGAAAAACATAAAAGAAAACGTGCGTGAATATATGAAATATAAACGCACGTCAAAATCCCCCAAGCTGAATCCTTCCTCTTCCTCGAGGAAGACGAGTGAGAGTAGGAGCTCGGAGGGAGAAAATAGAGAGAAAGAGAGAAAAAGAGAACTCTAAATCCTAAATCTCCCGTCAGGGCCAACAAAATCAAAAACGACACACCAAGCAAGCAAACGCCAAATCACATCACTAAACCAAGGAATACGAGTCCAGACAAGTGTCGTGGGACCACGCGGTGAAGCGCGAGTGAGCACGGTCGTGTGCTTGCAGACGGTGTCGCTATCTACATTGTGCTATAAGCCATATGTAATGCCCTACCAGCTACTGCACAAGTACTAGAGGGGGGGTGAATAGTACTTTAAAATAATAAGGCGTATTATTCCAAATTAAATTGCACACAACTACCAAGTCAATTTGCGGAAGCTTAAATTGAATGACAACAATGAAATTAACAATGCTAACAAATGAAGTTAATGGGTTCGGATCCACCCAAGTCTCCCCGACTTGTTCCCGGTGATCCTACGTCCCAACCACCCGGATCCCTTCCGGATACTTGAGTTAGAAACCCTAACTCAAGATTTCCACTATGAATATCTTGTGAAAAACCTTCACAAGATCAAATCATACAAGCAATGGCAAAGTGAATCCCACAACCCGGGATCACAAACTTCTCTCACAACCGAGAGAGCCAATAAGCAATATAAAAGAGTTTAATATGAAATAAATACTCTTACCACAAAATCCTATACCTTGAGTTTTTCTTACCCAAAAGGTGGAATGAAGGATTTGAGGAAGATGAAGTTACCAAACCCTAGCACCAAGGAAATGAGCAGCAATGGGTGCCTAGGGAAGATTTGGAAACTTGAATCAAGCAATAGCTTGAAGAGCTCACCAAGAACAAGCTTCTCTCTAGATCTAGAAATGAGAGAGAATGGGTTTCTTGTGAGGAAGAGAGCTTTAGATTTGAGGGAGAATAGCTATCTCTTTAGAACTCAATGAATCTCTTAATGACAGCTCTATCAAAGATAGAAATGACCTAGGTTCGTATTTATAGGGTCCCATAAAAACAAGTTAGGTCAATCTCCAACGGAAAGAAATCTGTGAGATCTAGTCGGTCAAAGAACACTCACTGACCGACTAGTTCATCAACTAGTCGGTCAGTCACAAAGCATGGACCGACTAAGAGCAGATCTGAGAAGAGATAGAATTTCAGACCTAGAAAACTAGTCGGTCCAAGAACACTGTCTGACCGACTAGTTTCACAACTAGTCGGTCATCCAATGAACGTAGACCGACTAAGAGGCAAAACAACATAGTCTGAAGGCAAGTTGACTTAGTCGGTCCAAGAACAAAAGTTGACCGACTAGATTGTCAACTAGTCAGTCATCAAACGTTCTTAGACCGACTAACGGTAAACAGTAGCTTAGGAGAATTTTAGAGTGAACAGTCAGTCTCAACTAGTCGGTCAAAGAAGCTTCACTGACCGACTAGTTCACAAACTAGTCGGTCGGTGAGTCAACATAGACCGACTAACTGTAAACAGTAAAGAGCTAAGAATTAACTGACAGAAACTAGTCGGTCCAAGAACAGTGGCCGACCGACTAGATCACCATCTAGTCGGTCAGTACTAGTTCTTGTACCAACTAACATGCACAACAAAGTCCGAATCGAAGCGCGACGCTTCGAGGAAGTTAGAGTGAACTTGTGCAAGAATCCTAGAGCTACGAAATGAGCGTAATGAAGATAGAAACGTAAGATATACTCAAGTCTTAACATTCTATCAATCGAAACTAAAAGACTATAAATAAAACCTTAATAAACGGTCTTTGAGAGCTTCGATTGAATCTTCATTACTTCCAAAGCGTCGCAAGAGCTTCAACGAAGCTTTAGGCATGAAACTGAGCTTTGGAAAGTGTTGAGATGTCGCTTTGAATGTTCACGTGAAATTGGCGACGATCTCCAATACTGCGCTCACAAATTGTTAGATCATGAATTATTTATGTTTGCTCATCATCCAAAACCAAATCCGGGGAGTCCAATATTCAACATTCTCCCCCTTTTTGGTGATGACAAACCAACATAAATATTAATCAAAGATAATAATTCAAATGTAAAATACTTACTCCCCCTGCATTGATGACACGTCAATTCCAAAATGAATATAAATGAATTGCATCAAGCAGACTAGTAAGATAAATAAAGTGAATTGATTTTTGAAATATCGGATTTTGAAAATCCTTATATGTATCTTAACTCCCTCTGAATCTAGCATATCAAACTAGATTCTTAGAAATTGAGTTAAATTTTCATTTGCGCTATTTATTATCATTATCTCTCCCCCTTTGGCATTATCCCAAAAATGGGGGGCATACAACGACAACAATTAGGAAATGTAAAATCCAACATCGGGAGTCGTAGACAAAGGCAATGGACCAACTTGACACCAAGGGAAAAATTGTGGAAATCAAAACAAGGTGTGCCAAATTTTCCATTATCAAAAAAAAAATTCAAAATCATCAAAAACACCAAATCATTATTCATTTCTTGAATAAAGAAACATACTCTTCAATATTCAATATTCTTGGTTAATTTTGTGCACGGAGAACAATTCTATAAAATTACAGAATTTAAATCCATTTAACCAACTTTTTATGCGTCGATTCGATATCACATTTCAAAAATATTCAACGAATATTAAAACTTGCACGACGAATAAAAGATAAAGTGAACGATGATGAACATATATATATATATAGACAACATGAGTACATCCAAAAAATATCACATCGAATATATGAGATACATCATATCAAGCGCTACATATCATCAAAAAGAAATACATCATCATCATCATAAAATCCAACACCGACTACCAGAAAGCACAAAAAAAAATACATCAAAGCATCTCTCAACCCCATCGTAACCCAAGACACTCTCACTAGAATATATCATCCAAAACGTATATGGAGAGTCCTCGGAACAACGATCACGAGGAGGAGGCAGGATCTGCAGCGTCCGTGGGTCCAGTCGACGGAGTGGACTCAGGCTCTGCAGGGAGAAGAGGTGTCTCAACAGATGGAATCGTCGGGGCAGGAGTCGAGATCTCAGCAACAGGCTCAACAGCAGCATGAGTCTCGACAGAAGCAGCAGCAGCAGATACATGAGCAGGCTCGGAAACTGGGTCAGCAGCAGGCTCAGAAGGCTGAAGAGCTGCAGCAGATGGCTCTGGAACACCGGAAGAGGTGGCAACTCCAGGAGCAGAAGAGGAAGTACCAGCAGCAGTGCCCTCGGGGGCACGAGTCGAAGCACGACAGAGCTCCTCAATGTCCTCCTCAGCCATCTCATCAAACTCCTCATCCTCAGACACGGAAGGAGGAAGCTCAACACCCATCTGACGAGCCATACGGCAGACTACCTCCTCGGTACGAGCCAAGCGGGACTCGTGACGACGAAGTATCCGTAGGACATCATCAAGGGTGGCAACAGGAGTAGCAGAGGCACTGGCAGAGGCAGGGACAGACGCAGAAGGTGTCGTCCTCTGAACGTGACGAAGCGCCGCAAGAGATTTCTTGACGGCCGTCGCATTCAGGGGAGGACCAAGGGGACGCTCATCGTCACGAGGCAATGTGACACGAAAATGATGAAACACGAGGGTCAACATGCAAGGAAATGGGATATGAGCCGATTTATTGGACTTTCGAATACACTCGAAAGAGTCAATCTTATCGAGTATAATTCGAGCCCAATTAATCGAGCTCCCCATGAAGATCGCATAGATAAGCTTCAAAAATGTCTGGGATGGTAAAGAAGAGGAGCCGTACTTGGGAAGCAAGCACGACTTCAGAATCAGATTTAGGACCCATGCATTTGGCTTGAAAGATTTAGAAGGCACGCCAATCATGGCAGAAGGAATCTGATGGAAAATCTCTGAAAGGATGGTCTGATCAAGAGAAGAAATATCATCTACCGAGATATCAGAAGGAAGAAGGCCAGACGAAGAGATACCCAAAATCTCTCCTAAGATTTCCGCAGTGAGGACTATAGGAGTCCCCAAAACGGTCGTCTCAACAGAGTGGGTCTGATCGTACTGACCCCGGATCCTATTAGCATAGAAAAGATTCACTAATCTAGGGAAGGGGTGAGGATTCGCCTTCGGGTCATATCGAAGGTAATCGAGAAGACCCGACGACGACAGAAGATCAGCTAACCCTATGAAGTCGCTAAACTGGACGAAATGCTCCAGAAGCAGCGGGCAATGTTCGATACGGTTATATGCCGCGAGACACAAAGGGTCATCGCGACATAAGGAAATATCGACACCGCCCACCGGCATCGGACCCTTTCCCTTAGGCTTACGGGTAGACGTACGAGGGTGGGTGCTAGACTCGGGATGAATAGGAGGAGTGGGTTCCCTATGAGTCTCGGTCTCGGGGTTATACTCCGTATCGGAATCGGTAGGAGTATGGAACGAAGATTGAGAAGCAAGAATTTTGGCCTTGGGCTTAGGCTTGGGTTTGGGTTTCGGTTGACCTCTAGGTTGAGCGGTCGTCGCCCTCTTCTTCTTGAGAGGAGGCGAAGACGACGAAGGAAGGGTGGTCTTGGCTCTACGCTTCGGAAGGGTTGGATGCTCGGGATCCGAAGAGATTGGATCAACGGTCATCGGAGAGGGGCTAGAGGGAGTGATCGGGATACGTGTTCGAGCCATAATCTCGGCACAACACGACACACGAGATTGGAAAGAAGAGATCCTAGCCGAAATTAGAAAACCCTAATCGAAACCCTAGGAGATGAAATCAACTGGAAAACCTAACCCTAGAGCTGAAACCGAACCCTAGATAGGAGAGGGAGGAAGAGAGGATACCCTAGGTCGGAGATCGGCGGACGACGACGGCTGGAATGGTCGGAAAGTGGCCGGAAGACGAAGGGTCTCGAGGGAGGTCGGGGTTTTGAGCGGAGAGAGAAGAGATTTCGATCGATTAGAATGAAAATCGATCGACTAAACTGAGTTTAAGTCGGTCGATTTCGCAAAAGACCAAACAGCCCCTGGCACAACTAGTCGGTCACAGTTCAAGCACTGACCGACTAGATCACGATCTAGTCGGTCGGTCAATGAGCTTGAACCGACTAGTTGCAAACAGTGGCTGAATCCAAGATTTACTGACAAGATTTAGTCGGTCTGCGTTCATTTACTGACCGACTAGTTTCACAACTAGTCGGTCGGTCACTGAACATGAACCGACTAAAGAGTTTAAGATGGAAAGGAAACTCAATAAGCTTGAGTTAGTCGGTGTAAGTTCTTCTACTAACCGACTAGATGAACATCTAGTCGGTTGGTGGTTGAACTGATACCGGCTAACAAAGTCCAAAAAGGTGATAATCAAGTTCTCTCCACAAAACACTTGGACGATAGATCGCAAAACTCTCAATACTCATCTAAACTACCCCATTAAACGTCGAAATCTTAAATATGACATTGAAATACGATTTCGATCATAAATTCAAATAAATCACATAAAATTCCCAATAATTCAATTAATCTAGCATGAATGAAATATCGCGAAATATATTAGCATGCAAGATGATTGAATTTAAATATGAAACCTATATCTCGGATTCACCCATAATCCCCAATTCTCGACGCAACCGCACAAAGGAGTCCTCCTTTAGGGGTTTCGTGAAAATATCGGCGATTTGCTTTTGGGTTTCAACGTACACTAAAATGATGTCCTTTTTAGCAACATGATCATCTAAGAAATGGTGTCGGACATCTATGTGTTTCGATCGGGAATGGTGCACCGGATTCTTCGAAAGACAAATAGCACTTTGGTTATCCACCATGATAGGGCTAGTATCACAATGAATACCAAAATCCTTCAATGTGTGTCTCATCCAAAGAACCTGGGCACAAGCGGCACCGGCGGCAATATATTCCGTCTCGGTGGTTGAAAGTGAAACCGAATTTTGCTTCTTGGAAAACCAAGAGACAAGAGAATTTCCTAGAAAATGGCAAGTGCCACTAGTACTTTTCCTGTCGGATTTGCATCCCGCATAATCAGCGTCACTATATGAGACTAACTCATATGTGCTAGATCTCGGATAAAGTAATCCAAAATCTAATGTGTAACTCAGATAGGTTGAGACTCCTTAGGTTGAGACTGATAACGAGCACATATACATACGGCAAACATAATATCGGGCCTACTTGCGGTAGGATAAAGCAAACTACCTATCATACCTCGATATAGACGAATGTCTACATCCTTACCGCCCGTATCCTTGTCAAGATGCGTAGTCGTGCTCATTGGAGTCTTTTTCCCGGAGGCATTCTCCATTCCAAATCGCTTTAGCAACTCCACCGTGTACTTCGTTTGGTGGATGAAGATTGCATCGTTCATTTGGCGAATTTGGAGACCTAAGAAATATTTGAGTTCGCCCATGTGGCTCATCTCAAATTGTTCCTTCATCACATTAGAAAACTCTTCGCAAAGAGGGAAATTAGTAGCACCGAAAATGATATCATCAACATAAATTTGAACTAATAAAATATCATTATTCGCATGCTTAATAAAAAGTGTTGAATCGGCTTCGCCCATTTTAAAATTCAAATCCAAAAGAAAATTCTTTAGGCGATCATACCAAGCTCGAGGAGCTTGTCTCAAACCATAAAGAGCTTTCTTTAGTTTAAAAACGTGATTTGGAAATTTTTCATTTACGAAGCCCGGAGGTTGAGAAACGTAAACTTCCTCAACGACATCTCCGTTTAAAAATGCACTTTTAACATCCATTTGAAATAATTTAAAATTCTTATGGCATGCAAAAGACAAAAGTAATCTAATTGATTCTAATCTAGCTACCGGAGCGAAAGATTCTTCGAAATCGATACCTTCCTCTTGACGATAGCCTTGAGCTACTAACCGAGCTTTGTTACGGACGACGACTTGGTTTTCGTCGGTTTTGTTCTTGAAGATCCACTTTGTCCCTATGACGGTGTGGTTCTTCGATGGCAATGGAACAAGCTCCCAAACTTCATTCCTCTCGAATTGAATGAGCTCCCCCTCCATGGCTAAGATCCAAGCGCTATCTTCGCATGCTTCATTAATATTCTTTGGCTCTATCGATGAGGCAAAGGCACAATTTGCGAAGCGGTGAACTTGGGATCTCGTCTTGACACTATCATAGATATTGCCAATGACTTGCTCATGGGGATGGTCACGAACCGAATGAAGCCGTTTGGGAATACCTTGATCACTTGGAACATTCTCAACAACTTCATTAGTTGGGTTAGTCTCAATAGAATCAATAGAATCATTAGACTTAGAATTTTCAAACGAATCACATAAAACATCCATAGAATCATTATCATTTGAAATTCTAGTTGGAACAAATCCTTCATTAAATGAGACATGAAGCGATTCCTCGATCGTTGAGGTTCGTTTGTTGAATATCCGGTAGGCTTTGCTACGCGTAGAATATCCAACAAAAATCCCCTCATCGGATCTCGGATCGAATTTGTCCAAACTACCATATGTGTTCTTAATAAAACATTTCGAACCAAAAACACGAAAATGTTTAACTTGAGGCAACCTACCAAACAACAATTCATAACAAGTTTGTTTAGTGCCGGGCCTCAAAAGTATTCTATTAAACACATAGCAAGCGGTGTGTACCGCTTCCGCCCAAAATTGATGGCCAAGTTGGCTATCATCAAGCATAGTGCGAGCACACTCCACTAGCGTCCTATTCTTTCTCTCAACTACACCATTTTGAGGAGGTGCACGAGGGAAAGAGAAGGTGTGAGTAATACCAACTTCATCACAAAATGTCTCAAAAGACTCATTCTCAAATTCACCTCCATGATCACTACGAATAGTGACAATGGTGGTTCCTAAGAGATTTTGTACTTTCTTAACAAAAATTGTGAAGTTTTCAAAAGCTTCATTTTTATTACACAATGAAAATACCCAAGTAAATCTTGAATAGTCATCTACGATGACAAGTCCATACCTTGCATTTCCTAAGGAAGCTACTCTAGTTGGCCCAAATAAATCTAGATGTAATAGCTCTAGTGGCCGTTTAGTAGAGATGCTTTTCTTAGGTTTAAATGAAGATTTAGGAAGCTTGCCGCGTTGACAACAATCACAAAAACTTTTCTTTTCAAAAACAAGCTTCGGAAAACCTTTAATAGAATTCAATTTTGAAAGCTTATATAGTGTTCCAAAGTTCACATGTCCAAAGCGTCGATGCCATAAGTGTTGTTCACTTGTGTTGGCAACGAGACATTGTTCATATGACTTCGGAAGATCCAAAATATAGATGTCTTTACGACGAGTTCCGGAAAATAATAATTTTTCATTATCCTTTCTTAAAATGTGACACAATCCTTTCGCAAAGCTAACTTTGTAACCTTTGTCACAAAGTTGACTTATTGAAATAAGATTATGATTTAAACCACTAACAAGATAAACGTCACTAATTAATGGTTTAGAAAGGTTACCGACTTTACCAACACCTATGATGGTTCCGCTCTCGTTGCCTCCAAATACGACGCGGTTTCCATTCGCAATGGGAACCACTCCGGAGAGCAAACGAGCGTCACCCGTCATGTGTTTGGAGCACCCGCTATCGAGTATCCAATTCCCTTTGGAGCTAAATTTAAATTTGATGCTCCTTTTCTTTTTCTTTTCCTTGAGTACCTAAAGATAGACACTTTCATATCATGGTACCCAAGGTCATTGGGTCCAAGGGATTAGACCTTTGGAAGCCAAGTCCAAGTGGACTTAGACTTCCCCACATAATTCTTACTATGCACAACATCCGAAAAATAAGCATTCATGTACATTTGTTTTTCGTCCATGCTTGTGTCCTTTGGGCTCCAAATAGTGAAAATTTTGGGAGCCATCATCCTATTGGGTGCATGCATGCTACGTTGATTTCTACGTGATGCATGTTGTGGATAGGCATACGGGACATGATGGAATGGTGCACGAAAAGAATTATTCATATGATGAGGTGGGTGTACATATGCATGTGTGGAAACACATGCGTGAGGGTGTCTCACTTGGTGTGCACGTGCCCGGGAATGTGTTGCATAAAAATCATCATACGTGTGAGACGGTGGAGTAGGACGTGTGTTCCTACGTGGCATGTTATTAGTGTACATGTAGGCATGCCCCTTCTTTGGAGGTCCACCCAAAGTGGGTTTCTTTCCGAAAGAGGGTGTGGACGAGGTGGAAGCACCATTGGTAGATAAACTACCAATAGAGTGTTTGCTCCCACTCGTTGAGGCTTCGGAAGTTGGCCTAACAAAAGTAGTGACCGACTTGGATGAATTTCCCATCATATACCCCAAGCCAATGTGGTGTTTGGCCGGAAGTAAATCTTTTAGGATATTATCCAAATGGCCCTTACCCTTGTTGAATTTGTTGATTCTCCCCAATGTGTCCTCATATTTCTCTTTGAGAGAACGCAAAGAAGTATCCAAAGCGGATATTTGCGATGTGAGCACATAAACACGAGATTTAAGATTCTCGTTCTCAATACTCAAAGTCGAGTTTTGAGAAGTCAAATCCGCTATCTCATGTTCTTCCGCATCCTCAATGCTAACATGTTCAAGTTTAGATTTGAGATTCACAATCTCATTTCTTAACTCTTCAACAACGGTGTCGTTGTTGGTGATGATATTCTTAGGCGATGTTTGAATGCTAGCTAGGTCATCTTTTACCTTAGTATATCTATTTACTAACTTAGTGTATTTTGACCAAAGTTGAGAGTTAGCATTTCTAAGATCATCCATCGTTACCTCATCGCTTTCGTCATTACTATCATCGGAAGAGGAGGATCCTTGATCGTTCTCCTCTCTTGCCATGAAGCACATATGTGCTTGCTCCACTTTCTCATCATCCGACTCTCCGCTTGAGGAATCCTCGGAGTCGGTGAATGTTGCTCCGACAAGTCCTTTCTTGTACCCCTTCTTGTATTTCTTGGACTTATCGAATTTTGACGTCTTCCACTTCTCCTTTTGTTTGTTGAGAGGACACTCCGCTTTCATGTGTCCTGGCTTATTGCACTTGAAACACAAAGGAGAGGAAGAAGCATTAGAAGAGCCAAATTTACCTTTGGTCTTGAAGTTACCTTTCCGGAAGAAACGGTTGAACTTCTTGGCCATGAGTGCCATGGACTCCAAGTCCAACTCGTTTTCCGAGTCTTCATCATCGGAAGATGTGGATGAAGCCGCCTTGAATGCAATCGCCTTTTTCTTAGGCGCATCTAGGTTCAAATATGACTTCATCTTTTCTTGTAGCTTCACCTTGCTATCTTTGCGTACCTCGTATGACATCAAAGTACCCATTAGTTGAACTACAGTATATTTGTTCATGTCATTACCTTCCTCGATGGCGAAGGTACGTTTTTCCCAAGAAGAGGGAAGTCCTTCAATAAGCTTTAAGCACTTCTCCTTTTGAGTGTAGATCTTGCCGAGGGCCTCTAACTCGTTTATTATGTCAACGAAGCGAGCGTAATATTCTTTCATCTTCTCGCCCTGTTGCATGTGAAACATTTCGTAATCTTTGGTTACGACAACGAGTTTAGAGTCTCTTACCCGACTCGTCCCATCATGTAGTATGAGGAGAGAGTTCCAAATTTGATATGCACTCTTACATGTGCATATCTTATTAAAATCCTCGGGCTCCAATGCGCATTGCAAGGCGTTCATTGCCTTGGCATTGCTTACCTCCGCGGCGACCTCCGCGGTAGTCCATTTCTCAAAATCTTCTTCTTCGGGCTCGTTGTACTCCTTCATTGTAGTCCTCCATAAAGATGCACTTCGGAGGAAGGTTTCCATCCGACATTTCCAGTACCCGTAGTTGGTACCGTTGAAGAATGGAGGCCTTGTAGAGGAATGTCCTTCCATCACCGATGACGCTCCTTCACGGTTCCTGAAGGTGTCGTAGTTGGAAGGTGGAGGCACGGTCTTGTTGTCGTTGGCAGACATAGCTGAGTATCTGGCTCTGATACCAAATGTAATGCCCTACCAGCTACTGCACAAGTACTAGAGGGGGGGTGAATAGTACTTTAAAATAATAAGGCGTATTATTCCAAATTAAATTGCACACAACTACCAAGTCAATTTGCGGAAGCTTAAATTGAATGACAACAATGAAATTAACAATGCTAACAAATGAAGTTAATGGGTTCGGATCCACCCAAGTCTCCCCGACTTGTTCCCGGTGATCCTACGTCCCAACCACCCGGATCCCTTCCGGATACTTGAGTTAGAAACCCTAACTCAAGATTTCCACTATGAATATCTTGTGAAAAACCTTCACAAGATCAAATCATACAAGCAATGGCAAAGTGAATCCCACAACCCGGGATCACAAACTTCTCTCACAACCGAGAGAGCCAATAAGCAATATAAAAGAGTTTAATATGAAATAAATACTCTTACCACAAAATCCTATACCTTGAGTTTTTCTTACCCAAAAGGTGGAATGAAGGATTTGAGGAAGATGAAGTTACCAAACCCTAGCACCAAGGAAATGAGCAGCAATGGGTGCCTAGGGAAGATTTGGAAACTTGAATCAAGCAATAGCTTGAAGAGCTCACCAAGAACAAGCTTCTCTCTAGATCTAGAAATGAGAGAGAATGGGTTTCTTGTGAGGAAGAGAGCTTTAGATTTGAGGGAGAATAGCTATCTCTTTAGAACTCAATGAATCTCTTAATGACAGCTCTATCAAAGATAGAAATGACCTAGGTTCGTATTTATAGGGTCCCATAAAAACAAGTTAGGTCAATCTCCAACGGAAAGAAATCTGTGAGATCTAGTCGGTCAAAGAACACTCACTGACCGACTAGTTCATCAACTAGTCGGTCAGTCACAAAGCATGGACCGACTAAGAGCAGATCTGAGAAGAGATAGAATTTCAGACCTAGAAAACTAGTCGGTCCAAGAACACTGTCTGACCGACTAGTTTCACAACTAGTCGGTCATCCAATGAACGTAGACCGACTAAGAGGCAAAACAACATAGTCTGAAGGCAAGTTGACTTAGTCGGTCCAAGAACAAAAGTTGACCGACTAGATTGTCAACTAGTCGGTCATCAAACGTTCTTAGACCGACTAACGGTAAACAGTAGCTTAGGAGAATTTTAGAGTGAACAGTCAGTCTCAACTAGTCGGTCAAAGAAGCTTCACTGACCGACTAGTTCACAAACTAGTCGGTCGGTGAGTCAACATAGACCGACTAACTGTAAACAGTAAAGAGCTAAGAATTAACTGACAGAAACTAGTCGGTCCAAGAACAGTGGCCGACCGACTAGATCACCATCTAGTCGGTCAGTACTTGTTCTTGTACCAACTAACATGCACAACAAAGTCCGAATCGAAGCGCGACGCTTCGAGGAAGTTAGAGTGAACTTGTGCAAGAATCCTAGAGCTACGAAATGAGCGTAATGAAGATAGAAACGTAAGATATACTCAAGGCTTAACATTCTATCAATCGAAACTAAAAGACTATAAATAAAACCTTAATAAACGGTCTTTGAGAGCTTCGATTGAATCTTCATTACTTCCAAAGCGTCGCAAGAGCTTCAACGAAGCTTTAGGCATGAAACTGAGCTTTGGAAAGTGTTGAGATGTCGCTTTGAATGTTCACGTGAAATTGGCGACGATCTCCAATACTGCGCTCACAAATTGTTAGATCATGAATTATTTATGTTTGCTCATCATCCAAAACCAAATCCGGGGAGTCCAATATTCAACACCATATACACAAATCCAAGAAATGACCCAAATATCAATTTGATTTAGAAATAGCGGTGAATATATAGCTCAAGCATGCAGGAGAAGAGTATGAGAATAGAAACGCATCATGTGTCAGGGACTCCACAGCTAGGGACTCGGACATCACCACACTATCGCCTAGATAATAGCTAGAAATTCCCTATTCCAAGTGTTTTCGAAAGCGATGGGGGTTGAGTTGATGTGGAGTAGAACACTTGGTGCAAATTCTCGCCTTCCCTTTATTCTCGATAGGTAGGGAAATATTCACACACAATTTTTTTTAGGTTTTGGATATATGAATTTTTTTTTGGATTATTGGCTATACATATGTATTTTTTTGCTTTCTTTTCTCTTTTCTTTTCTATTTGGGTTTTTCTTTTCTCTCTTTTTTGGATTTTTGGATTTCGGGATATATACACGTGTGTACTCTCCCAAGTGGGAGAACGGTACACGACTAGCCTCATGTACATGAGCCTCATTTATGTATTGTTCATCATGCCATTTAGTTTTGGGATTCTATTAATTCCTATAATCGATATCAATCGATATCAACGTGTCATTACGGTTTTTGTTTTCACAATCCATGTCTTATTAGTTTCATGTTTTACATAAAATTTTATTTTTACTATCTTTGATTCAGTAAAAATTATTATTCATAAGTTATAAGCATGATATAAGTAGACTAGATGTTGGTATTAAAATTTTTGAACATAAATTACCATAAACTTATGAAATAGCCATAGCATCCATGAGTTAAGTGATGATTGGAATTTATCTATTATGCCAACAGGATTTAGTCACTTGTTTACTTTTATTACCATATGTATAAGATAATCATGCTATCTAATTGGTTCTAGTCTATATGAGATTAGCTTTACACTACAACAAAACTAGTCATTTACAACTTCTAAAAAAGGTTGTAATAGGGATACGACAACTTTTTAACAAACGTTGTAATATGCAAAGTTGTAATAGGATCGGCTCCTTCGACTACTTTTTCTACATGTTGTAAGAAAACGTTGTAATAGATAACCATTACAACTTTTTTGAAAAGTTGTGCAAACTTTTATTACAACCTTTATAGAATGTTGTGTAAAGAGATATTACAACCTTTAATAAAAGTTGTGTAAACTTTTATTACAAGTTTTATAAAAGGTTATGTAAAGCGATATTACAACTTTTAATAAACGTTGTGAAAACTGCTATTACAACCTTTATAAAAGGTTGTGAAAACCTCCATTGCACCTGGTCTACTACAACGTTTATAAAACGTTGCAGAAAAAGCACAAATTTAAAAAAAATATACGCAGGTGCAGATATTCCAAATAAACACACAAAATATTATTCATAAACCACACAAAAAATATTATTCATAAACCACATTCATTGTTCATCTACAACAACAATCTACCCTAAAGGAGCCAGTTCCATAACCAATGCTAGCACTAGTATAACCTGCACCACTGCCCACACCAGAAGCAGAAACAGGAGAAGAGGACCTCCCAAGTGAAAGGAGCCAGTTCCATAATCTCGCCTCCAAGTCAGGATAAAATCTACTAATAAGAGTCATCTCAATCAGAATTCGGACTGCTGGATATCCACTAGTATCCTTTGCAAGCATCGCAGACGCCTGCTTTATCTGAAAAACAAAAAATTCTCGACTAAGTAACAAGGGTAACAAGCTGATTGTTATCATGAAATATGTCAACCAAAGTTAAACAATTTATACCAAAGGATACTAGCAGGCCTGTTTATAGAGCCTTCATGGCATGGGTTCAAACCTAGATGTATTGAAATAATGCAGATGAGCCAGATGATCTTTCTGTACAAATAAATTCACTTTAAACTTCACTGATACTGGATCATAGGATTCAATTTTACCATTACAGGAAGACTTGACATATTGATGTTAGGCCAAGCCCTAGTAATCTGGTTTGTTTTATGTATGATGCAAAGATCCCCCCTTAAACATGATGGAAAACAGAAAAATCAACGGAATTATGGTACATGTTCTTCATGAATAGATGGCACAGCAATCAAGTGAGATAAAATGGATCCTCTTCAGACATTGTCTGGCCAGAACTCCCTGAAAAAAGCTCGTTCAAATTCTCTCTCTTTCAGCCGTTCCTCCTCTTCTTGCATTTTCCTTATCCTTCTTGAGACGGTCTTCTGTTTCTTCTTAGACTGCAAAGGTTCCTGTGGTAGATGAGCATGTTAATTATATCCTTTTTACATCAACAGATATGTAAAATTAGTCCACATGGATGATTAGAAATACTTGTTAACTACAGTAACAGCCTTAACTACACAGATGGCAGCAAAAGCCAGGCCTTGATTTCAGTTTCTTCTAAAAGTGATTAATAGTAATATGTTGAGAGCTAACCGATCAACCTAAAATGAAAAATAGTAGATTAAAACTTAACATATATCAGAAACCTCAGTTTTAACACTTATCAAACATCCTCCTGATATATATAATGTGGCTTTTTGAAATCCGGCACTTGCCTTTCAATAATTTTAGGCTTCTCAGTTCTCTTCCTCTGCAAATTTTAATATTAACAACTAAGCAATAGATGGAGGAGGAGAATATGAGGACAGATTGAAGTTTTTACTCTTCCAGCATCCAAATGCGTAATATTTATCACGCTAGGGGTTTCAGATGACAATGAGAAAGAAGTTGGAAGTTTTTCATGAAGATCGTCTTAAATACTCACATGCTCATCTGTTTTTTCAGTCTTAGGAACTTTCACCATCTTTTGCTTTGTTTTCTCTGCACCAAGACCGCACTTATTCTTCTTTATATGAGTTTGCAACGGCTCCAACCTTCCCTGTTAGGAAAAACCATTATCATTTAGCACATTTGACGAGGGAAAAAAGGATATGTAAAAATGCAATAAAAGCAAAGAGAAGTAAATAGAGAAGGACAAGTAATTACTACTTACCGTATCCCTGACAAAAAGTAATAGAAGATATCATAATGTAACAAGGAAAATCAGTAAACTTATGTTTTTGCCCAAGGTCCTATAGCTATGTAGGGCGGACACTAATACGATGAAACCTCATTGTGTCGAACACATGTCAGAAACGCATGTTGGACATCCTATATAATTTAGGGAATTGCCGCATGTTAGAGTGTCGTGTCCATGCTGGCATGACCATGTCCACGCAACATGGTCTAAAAGTATGGAAAAACAGACTAAATGATATGATGACAACTATAAAGTACAAAATGACCGAGTAATAAAGCAAGAACCACTGTGTTGACCCATCATTCACATTAACATTCGCCAAATCACCAAGCCAACAAAGAGGAGTAAGCCGTGCATGATGGTTCTTAACAAATATGTGAAAATTTCAAGCACCGCAATAAAGTACATGCGCCAGAAACATAAACAAATAGGATAAAAAAAGCAGGACAAAAAAGAAAGAAAGGTGAATTCTTCAATAGATAGCATAGGTAATGTTGAGAACAAAGTGTTCATCTAGTAAATGTCGAGGGTAACAAGATCAGAAGTAGGTAACAAGATCAAAGGCGAGCTAAATGTACTACCAATTACCTTCAAGAGTTAAAGGGTGAATGCAAATGGGGTTCCCTGTCTGGACAAGAGACAGTTCCTTCTGTCCGAACGAGCCTGATGGCCTGTTTATAGAGCCTTCATGGCATGGGTTCAAACCTAGATGTATTGAAATAATGCAGATGAGCCAGATGATCTTTCTGTACAAATAAATTCACTTAAACTTCACTGATACTGGATCATAGGATTCAATTTTACCATTACAGGAAGACTTGACATATTGATGTTGGGCAAAGCCCTAGTAATCTGGTTTGTTTTATGTATGATGCAAAGATCCCCCCCTTAAACAACTTGGAAAACAGAAAAATCAACCGAAGTATGGTACATGTTCTTCATGAATAGATGGCACAACAATCAAGTGCGATAAAATGGATTACCGGGCTCTAGGCGTAACCAATGAATTATCTCTACAGCAGTAACCAATGAATTACTCAAATTGATATCAAACACTACAGCAGTAACCAATGAATTATCTCTAATCGAAATAATTACATATTATCTAAGCTTTATACATTCAGCAATCATTGAATCAGAAAAATCGACGAATGCAGTGTGAGAAGGGATACATTCACCTGGAAAATGAAGAGAGACATTGATATCTCCGAACTCTATTATATTATGACATGCATCACATATAAAACTACCTAAAATACTCAGCATGCTACATGGGACTGAGTTGACGACACGTGCTCACCAATGTCAGATATCATTTATTCAAGCCAAATCCAGCAAAGAGTTCTAGCATAGCTGAATCGTCAAACGCATAGTCCTCGAAGTTTCATGGAAAATATTAAAATTCGAATGAAACAAAGTCAAGGATGAAATGTACACAACATGTATTCTTAATAGTTTCAGGCATATCCTCATTAACCGTAGGTCTGTTTCCTCTTAAGAAGCAAAATATCCTCGCATGTGTTGTCTCAAAATTGGAAGTGTTCCATTGTTTAATATTGTGAATCTTGCTTAGCGAGGAAGAAAAGCAATCATATCGTGAACTGCACAAAATGCTATGGAAGTTGCAAACGACTAGCTGTTTGATAAAGAAATAGCACAACACAATTGTTTAATAGCCTTTGAATGGGTCTGCATGTTTACAACCAAGGAAATAATGGAACATGATACATTGATAAAATAGGGCCACACCACTCTTGATACTGGTAAAAAGGGTCTGCTGAGTATGACATTGTATGCAAATGGCATCTTAATGACTAGATACGTAATTGGTAATATTGTCTGATGAGACGGTTCATCATAATTTGATCAACATATGTAGCATTACTATCGATTACATATTGGTAAGTTGGCAAGTATATCTTTGTAATGAAGTTGTAGATGGTTTAAGTTGTCTCCAATTTATGTTTGAATGAGTTATTGAACAGAATATCAAATATACCCTAGTGTCAATTAGGATGCATCAAATTTTGAAGCCCAATAATTCTTATTTTACTACCAACAAATCATCAGTAAGCACTCAGCCAAGCCATCAGATCCTTTTTGAAAACAGAAACTATTTGATCCACCTGAGGTCATTTCTCAGAAGCGGTAGCAAGATTGATGTTTTCGAGATATGTCCTCTTACAAAAACATCCCATCCTCTAGTAATTACATAGATCATTTTGTTAGATGTCAAAGTTTGTTGTATGGTCCTTCGCTTCGCCAGATCCAACTTCTCTCAAAAGAAAACAACAATAATGACACAAATAGAGAAAAGTTTCTGACTAGTGTGTACATGCATGATCCAAACTATGAGAAACTCCAACACATGTAGTTCGGGGAACACCGGTGCAATCTTCCCTTCATATAATGATTCCAGGAAACATGACAAGTGGAACTCCGAAGTACACTTTGGACTTCCACCATAGGACAAGAACAAGAAAACTTGGAAAAGCAAAGGTAGTGCGTAGTTGTAGTAGTAACAACATGCTAAAAATCTATCAAAGTAAAATATTTACCTAGAACAAAGCCGTTGCTGTTCAGCTATGCGATGTGATAGTGATATTTCTCGGTGTCTCCTGAAATTGGATAATTGAAAATAGAAAGTATAAGTAATTTGCAAGATCTGGCCTTCATATCTTTCAAATTTTGCCTATAGAACATTTTTTGTTCTGGAGCACAAAGTTAACATCTAAATTTTTGTGTATTAAGATTAGAATAACATACAAGCAAAATTTGTATATACACTTGCAAGCATAAGCCACAAGTAATATGTAAAATAATATTAAAGATAAATATGGCCAGCTTGCCTTCTCTAGTGACCATGTGATCTCAAACTATACTAGTTTTGGGTGAAGAAACATTAAATAAAGTTGTCTTTTTGTCTTTCATTTTTTAATTCTTTGTTGTTGTTTGATGGATAAAACCATAGATGGGCTGAAGAATAACTATGAGCAATACCAAACACATCACAAGAATGCAAACATTACGAATAATTTAGTTTGAGGTTTATAATTTGACAAATTAAAAAAATCTCTTTCATCAATATGGCTACAAATGAAATATATGTAGATCCCTAGGGCCAAGATCAAAGTCTGATGCTGAAGTCTGGATCTCATGACCTTTACCCCTTTCCAAAGAGCCACCGCTCCTAGATCCATTGGAACCCCAACAAGCTCCATTGTTACGTGGACGGTTGAAGTCCTTTCCTTCAACGTAAGCTCAAGAACGAGATTGCACAACGAAGAACAAGATCTAGGGGAATTTTATTACTGGAAGAGAAAATTTCAAGGAAATTACAGGAAAATGAAAAATAGAGGAACTTAGAATGGGGACTGAAAGTTACCGGCGGTGAGAGCTTTGAGAATGTCGAGCCTCCGGCCCCTGAAATCCTTGAACACGGCCTCGGCACTCTTGCCGTCCATTTCCGCGCCGGATGGACCTAGGGCCTTTCTTCGTCGTCCATCCCTGAACACGACGGCGAAGCTTTCATCAGCGCCGCGGCAAAAAATTAATTTGGAAGATAGCGTGGGTTTTCTTCAGCGCCGCGGCCAAAATTTTGGGGGACGGGGGGGAAAATTTTAGGGCAGCGGCAAAAGAGCGTGGGGTTTTCTTCAGCGCCGCAGCCAAGATTTTGGGAGCAAAAAATTTTGGGGGACGGGGGGAAAAAATTTAGGGCAGCAGCAAAAATTAAAGCCTTGTTGCTTATTTACAAGTTTATCATTAAAGTATTCACAAGCTTGTCACTAATTGAAAATAACTTATTAACAACTATTTATGAAAAGGTTGTATTAACCCTTTTTTACAACTATCAAGTTAAAAAAGTTGTATTAAATTTTTTTTACACCTTTTCGAAAATAAAGAGTTGTGGTCTCAAACTAAACATTTACAACTATTTAGATAAAAAGGTTGTAATAACCATTTTTTACAACTATCCACAATAAAAAAGTTGTAATAAACATTTCTTACAACTTTCAAACAAAAAAAGTTGTGGTAGCCATTTATTACAACTATCAAAATAGAAACGTTGTAACATGAAAGTTGTAAATGACTAATTTTGTTGTAGTGTTAATACTCTACTCTATAAAGAATAGCCTTATAATTATCCTCTCTTTTATATAAGATTAGCTTTATGACTCTATTCTATGGAGATTAGCATTGAAATTGTACTTTGCTCTAAATACGATTGGCTTTAATACTCTACTCTATAGAGATTAGCCTTTGAAATTATGTTATACTTTATACGAGATTAGTTTTTAATATATTTTTCATTATGTATGACTGATCTTATATATCCTTTGACATATGAAAATTTTGATGGTAAATTCACTACTTTCATCCAAGGTTTTAGGTCTCGGTTTCGGTCTCGGTATCGCTCTTCCCAAAATTTAGGTTTCGGTATCGGTATCGTCCGTTTCGGTGGTTTCGGACAGTAGTTTCGTTTCGTCGGTATCGGTAGTTTCAGATACTTAAAACTCTATTAAATACTATCAAATATTATCAAATATTAGCACAAATACTTTTTTACTAGTTACACATTTTGTTAAAAGTATTATACTAAATATATTACATTTTTTTGATCAACAGGATTGAAAATAAATGAGAATGGCAAGCTTTTGAATAAATGGAAGGGTTTGATGGCTAAAAATGATAAGTTTGTAAATAAATGGAAAACCTTTAGTGGCTGAATGTCAAGCTTGTTATTAAATGGAAAGCCTTTAGTGGCCAGCTCACTCAAAAGGTCAAACTTCTTAATAAATGCTAGCATGTGTTGGACAACTGCACTTGCACCGTGCAAACAAAATTTTAAAATATGCTACTATGTAAGACCTCAAATTGCAGGAGACGGGCTTCTTCGGGGATGCGGCGGGAGGCGGGCGACCATGAGGTACGTCCATCTCTTCGTTTCTTCTTCTTTTTCTGGATTTTGGTGATGTTTCCTCCTCCTTCTTCTTGTTTTCATTTTTTTAAGTTTCAGTCGGTATCGGACAAGTTTCGGCCGGTATCGGCCGATACGGCCGAAACCCCGGCCGATACGAGCGAAACCCCGGCCGATACGGCCGAAACCGAGAAGTAACGTGTGGTTTCGGACCGGTCCCCTCTGAAACCGATCCGAAACGGCCGATACCGGTCGGTTTCGGCCGAAACCTAAAACTATGTCTCATATTGCAACCTAACTGTTTCAATGCTAAGTGTGTCCCAATGAAATTTAAATGGGTCGACTTGAAGAGTTTTGACCAGACCCTACAAAGAGAGGTCTACTTCTTACCACTCACCCAAATCCCATTCAGAAGGCTGGCATGAGTGCCACATGCCAATTTTTTAAAGCTTCATTGTGATTGTTAAATTAGATTCATTTAACCATTATATGAAATAAGTTAGAATTTCAACTTTAGATACTCCAATCCATGTATCTCCTCTTTTATTAGTTACTGGTAGGTTAATATCGGTGGTATTTTCTGGTTCTGAATGGATCATATTGCATGACTAATATCCAATACAATACGAACAATGGCACTATACCATATGATTTTTCAAACTATGGGAAATACATGCATGCCCTATATAATCCACCCCTCCCAATCCCCTGTCGGTCATGTATGTCCATGCAGTTAGCAAAAAAATAGAAAAGATGTATGTTCACTTAGATAAACTGATTACACCTAAAATTAATTTAAAACAAGTACTTCTGTAGGAAATACCAAAGAAGCACAAACACTTCAAAATAGGATTGTGTATGTGGCAGCCATGTTAGACGCGCACGCGTGCACACACGCGCGCGCGCGCGCGCCTTATATTTACCCAGCACGTGCCAGGCAATTCACATTCGTGTCCAATTTTAAAAACCAAAAGGGATGCATGTCTAACACGTGTTCACTTTAAATAAAATCTAAAGGTCACATGTCGGATACTTGAAAACCATGTGGTGTTGCAGACTAGGACAAAAGGATGGGTAGAAAGACGACTGCGATTAAATCTTGAGCAAACAATGGATATGATGAGAGTATTTGAAAATTTTGGAGGAAAACCTTAAATTTTGGGAGGGTACTAAATCTGGATGGAAATAAAATTTGGTTATATAAAATTTTAAATTTTAAGGGAAACTAAATTTTAATTTAAAATTTTGGGAGGAACCAAATCCAGATAGAACTAAATTTTAGGGAAAACTAAAATTTTAAATTTTGGTAGAAACTAAATCTGGAGGAAACTAAATTTTGGGTGGGAGATTTAGACTAGGACAAAAGGGTGGATACAAAGACATCGTGGATTGAATCTTGAAGAATCAATGGATAACATGAGAGTTTGTGAAAATTTTAAGGGAAAAGCCTAAAATTTTAGAAGTACTAAATCTGGAGAACTAAAACATTTGGTGGAAACTAAATTTTAGTTTGAATGGGATTAATAGTTTTTCTTAGGGGATATTTTAAATGAGACTATAAATGTTTTTGGATGAGAGATATTTTGAATGTGTGGAAATTTTTTGGGAAAATATTTTGAATGTTACGTGACCTATGGTCACGGATTATGACTTGTGTGTGTGTGTTCATTCTTAATCACGTGTGTACCTTGTCAATAAAACTTAAACATTGCTTAAACTTGATTCATTATATTATTTTTAGATATTATTTTTTTTATTTTATTACTTGATTAACAACTATAGATTTTTTTCAGTAAAATTAATATCATTTTTAACAGAATGCATCATAATCACTATATGTTTCAATGTGTATATAAATATCCATGCACACACATAAGCTACTATCTTCATGTGTCCCTATGTCCTGCTTTTTAAGAATTTTCCATATCTCCATCATCGTGTCAGATCGTATCAATGTCTGTGTCGTGTCTGTGTCTGTATCAATGTCCGTGAATGTATCCATGCTACATACGAAAATACAGTATGTTACCAGAAGCATAAAATAACCATACTGGCATCATCACTACAGGTCAATAAGCATTACTATTAGAACCAATTGTCATCATCGATGAGAGCAAAGCTAATATAGATAAACAATTAGAAATATATAGAAGGTTTTAACAAGTGACTCTGAATATGACAATGTTTCTAAATAAGTAAATATTATTTAACACCCACAAAAACTTGAATGGAAACATCAGAAGTTTGCAAGATGAGTAAAAAGGGAGGACGATAGAAATAACGCTTGCCATAAATAACTCACTGAAAAAATATCTACACATGAAGAAGTTCCAGTAGCAAAGGATCTAAAGAGAGAGAGAGAGAGACATGCTATCATGGATGGAGTACCTGCTACAAGAAATGAGAGCCACACATAGGCATGATATTTACAAGAGATAGGTCCATGATGGAGTAGAATAAAAGTGTTGCATTCATGATGGAGAAAGAACCGATGAAGAAACACCAATTAGATGTATGGACTGAAATTAGACCATGTAATACAATAAGGCAGAGCCAGAGAAAGAACATCCAAGGAAAAATATATGTGACCATGATACAGGTAACACACAACAACTGAATCAATCCTAAGACAAGAACATGCAATCCGTGACAGATGCAAAATTTAGAGAATATACATTTCAAGGCAAACTTTGAGCTTACGAGTCTCTTCTGTATGCAACAATGTAGACTTTAAGAACCTATGAGTCATGTGTGGCAACACAGCATGTGCTTGAGGAACACAGGCCAGGCCTTCATAGGGCAAGCGCAGTGCAGCCTTACAAATGATGGTGTTTGTATTTAAGCAACAACTAGGTTTTACTAAATAGAGGCTAAAGTTTTGGGGCAATGCTATAATACCATATTAGAAGAACTGAGAAGTAACCTAGAATCCAATAGTCGTTACTGATTATCCTCCCAATTGCATATACCTAGAATTCGATAGTTTTTTGAATAATGAATAATTACTAACAGAAAAGCAAACTATAAACAAACATTTAACCACAAGGTAGTGCATTTAATGAAATGTTATTACACCTTGATTACATGATAACCAGAAAATTTTTATAAAAATATGTTGGAAATTTTTGAATTTCTGACCATTTGTAGTGAATTACATCCGACAACATGAAATTTCAAGTTTTCATGGGAAGTTTTCAATTTAATAGAGACAATATTTGCATTCAATAAAGCCGAACCCTAGCAAAAGATAATCTACAATAAAACAAAACAAAGAACCAAAAATGAAAAAAAAACTGAAAAAATGAAAAGAAAAAACCAAAACCAAAACCAAAAAAAGGAGCACATTCACAAGCAAGCGAACACAAATATGCATGCCCACAAATCTACACAAAATGAAATCAATGGAGTTATTTAGTAATCATTTTAAGCATAGCAATCAAATGCTTGTGTATATAAATGTATGTACTAAGAAATACAATAACATATAGTAAAAAAACATACACTGGAACAAGGCTTGCATGCCAATCATTTACAATGAATAAGCATTTCTCGCCATAATTATAGCCTCCCAACGGAAGTACCAAAGGAGCCTCACAAGCTGCATGACTAAGTAATGTAAACCTAAACTGTAAAATCGAACAACATTGTCAACACAACAAGAAACCACTATAAAATTGCAAACTTCCAAAATCATTCAGGATGGTCAGGAAACCTGGTTATCACCAAAAGCCCCACGAGTGTCGCCATAAGGGTTTCCAGGTCTATGATAAGAAGAATGATCTACGAAAACCTGTCATTCATGATTCAGAAGTTGATGTTGGGGGTGAAAATTAATTACAAAAGAAAAGGTATAATCATATAGTTCCATGTTTGTTAATATGATGGAAGAAATTATAGATCTCCAAATTTAAATTGTTTTATGACAAAATCAACATTAGAAATCATTGCATATCATCATGTATTCAGATAATTGAATATGATCCACTGATAATAACAGGAAAACTAGGGATAAAAATCCATCAAAATGGAAAAGGGAAAGGGTGTGAAAAATTGAAATAAAGATATAAAAGTATATATTTCTCAGTTTTCTATAACATAAAAAAAGTATGGTCAGTCAGGACAGCATATGATAATTTCAATTTGATGGGATGATGAGAGTTTAATACCCAATCAACACCAGCCCTATACTCAGGGAAAAATGCAACTTCCTGCACTCCTCCAAAGCAATTGATATTAATGCGTCTTCCAAGATCCACTGCATTAGCATAATTCTTATTTGAAACTCCATTCAAATATCTAGGAGATACAACCATCACACGATGACCACGAGCAGCAAGGGCAATTGGCAGGGAACCGCGCGCAAACATCTCCCAGGCCTCCAGTCTTTGAATAGGGAGCAGCTTCAGATGTGACAAAAACGATATTATGCCTTACTCTGGCCTTAGCATGTTCCTCTTTGCCAGTCCTCTGTGCTTCTTCCACACTCACACCACTCGCAACGGAGATCTCCGCAAGCTCTGCATGTGAAAAAAGATTACCTCAGATGCTCTAACAAATCATAAAAATGAATATAAAGATAAATAAATGGGGTAGCACAAGTTTGCATTCCAAAAGTGTGTCCCAGGAAATATATGAATTAGAGTACATCTATTAAATGATCGTATACACCATTAAGAAGAAATAGGACATGACAAGTATACATTAAAATAAGAAAAAAAGATAATTTAAAAGGATGAAAGATAATAAGATGGAATAAATATTCAAAAAGAAAAACAAAACAAAACAAAACAACATCCCGAAAAATTATAACAAACACAGTTTCATCCATAACCACTCAAGTCGGAATTCTGCTCCTGATCTAGAATCAAAAGACATTCTGTAAATTTGAGACTAAAATCCAACTTAGGGATATGATGTTCCTACATGAGTAGTACAAAGAAATTATAATTGCATAGTTATGTCAACCATTCATGTACCAAGTCATGTGAACTGCATAAACTACAGTCGTCTTCTCAACGAATCTTCATATAGTTCATGCCATTTGGAAGATGTTTTATTCCTACACGAACATCTTGCAAATAACTCATTCAATATATTAATATTATCTCCCATAGTCTTAGGCTTAGCAATTCAGAAAATGGCTATCTCTTGGCTCTATGATATTCAAAAGTATGTCGTTAGATGTCAAACAATGGTATGATACATTGAAGGGCATCTAACTTGGGTCATATCCTTGCCATCATGACTACTGTAACCCTCAATTCCGCTAAAAAAACTTATGAGTTGCATGCACTAACACTAGGATATTTGTTACATTCAACGGCCAGGCTT
Source organism: Scilla litardierei (assembly GCA_030789695.1). Classification (NCBI taxonomy): domain Eukaryota; kingdom Viridiplantae; phylum Streptophyta; class Magnoliopsida; order Asparagales; family Asparagaceae; genus Scilla; species Scilla litardierei. Next base: position 164,025,228 of record CM061141.1, read on the forward strand.
TTGTCGTAAATCAAAAAACAGAATGTCATAAATGATCATTTTCCTGACTTGCGGTCCTCATGATAAATTTTGCCATAAATCAAGTAGAATGACGACATGGAGTCATAGTCCAATAAAAAGGAAATAGTGGCAAGTGAAGCTAGATGTAGATCTAATGTTAGATCTCTCTCCAATTATGTGATTCTCCCATCACATTGAAAACCTAAGACCTAACAATTTTTTTGGGATACTTACCGAGTAGATTTCTGCATATTCTTTTTAATCATGTTTAAGTTCTTCTAGCCAAACTCAATCCTTCAATTGTTTGTAAGTCATCAGACAATAGAAAAAAATTAGCAGCAAAAGAATTATAGGGCTCAACAAATTATAATCAAAATTGTTCAATAATGATACTTAAATCAGCAGCACTGGACCCATTAAGGCAAACAAACAGAAATCAAATCAGTGGCTGGACCTACACACTGTTCTATCTAAAACCACAAAATAAAAATCTTCTATTTGCACCAAATTTTAATTGGCAAAACATTCAGTACCCATCCAAAAAATAACATTCACAGCAAAATTATCCATCTCCACAAAATTTAATTCCCAAAAAAAATCAATTAGATACGAATAAAAACAATTACAACAGATTTGACGATACCATTAGACTCTTTTTCGATATCTAGTATCTTCTCGCTGGACAGCTCCGCCTCCTTGATCCGCTCGGCGACGCACCACCTCCTCAGAGAGAAGGACCCACCCCGTCGGCGCGGGAATCCGACGGCGTGGGCCCCACCGGGATTCCGACGTGGCAGCAGGTCCGGTGGCGGGGCTGCGTAGGCGCACGCGACGCGATGCAGGGTAGACGCCATTTTTTGCAGTAGAGCAAATGACGACGGAAGAAAGAAAAAACAAAACGACCGCTAATGATATAAATAAAATTCAGATATTTGTGCTTTAAAGCGAAACAAAAAAAGGAAGAGAGAGTGGAGTGATCGAGAAAGTAGTTTTTTTTGGTTATTTCACAATGAAGAGTCAAAAGATGGATCCAAAATCTCCGCGAAATTGGCGATCCTATGTACTTAGTTTTGATTTTTCTTTTTTCTTTTAATTTTTTGTGGCACAGAAAATGCAAACTTTTTAGTTGTTGATTGACACACTTTAATCTGTTAAGTAGTCGTACAACCTTTCATTCTCATACGTTGTTTTATGCAGAGAAACGGTGGTTTTAAGAGAATAGATTTAACTTTACCACAATTGTTTCAATTGGGGCCTCTTCTTTTGCAATTTTTTTGGGAATCTTCGCTCCTTCGGCACTGCTCATCCTCTGATGCGCGGAATCCATGCTCGCTTTCTCGTGGGCTGTTCGTTTCACACAAAATTTTGAAGGTCGGAAAGTCTGACGTGGCGTTGTCAGTGAGGATTCTCCGTGGCTTTGTGTTTTCGGCCTATTTAGCTCCGATTACAAGCGATTCTCGCCGCTTGTGGGTACCTCGTGTGTGATCACCTCACTGCAACGTCCGAGGCGCCCTCTTCCTCCTTCGCCCCATCTGCCTGCTACCTTTCCTTGTTTGAGGTCTCCGTGCGAGAAAACCCTAAAAAAATTTTCTCCCCACCCCATTCTGCTCCAAGTGCGCTGTATTTTGGGTTGCCAAAGAGATCCACGGCTGCGGGATCGTCGGGTGTGCACAAGGCAGCGTGCATGTGCAGTTCGGAGCTTGGATTGGAGATTCGGAGCAGGTTTTGAGGTAAAGATGGGGTTTTTAATTGTTATTCGTTTACGTTTTTAGCATTCTTGGGGCAGACGGCCGAAAACCCTAACTGTGTTTCTCCTCCAAGCTTTGTACGGTGGCTGGATCTGTTGTGGGTTGCCGAAATTGATCCACTGCGACGCGGATCGTCGGGAGTGCCCACAACAGCAACATCTCGTTGAGGGGAGTTACATCGTGACTAGGCTGGCTTGGGATCTTCAAGGAAGGTATAATTTCGGTTTAACTTTGTGTGTTGGTATGCTAGATTGCGGAGATGCAAAGAGAATGATGCCGAGATTGCAATTTTTCTGCAGATATGTGGGTTGGTCTTTATGAAATTTTGTGTGTTTACGAATAGGAAGAAAAAATGTAGGAGATATGATGAAAGTTTTGCTTCCCAAATATGCGAGACCCACCATACACAGCATGATTTGTGCAATACAACACATTGCATGCAAGCTGAGCCCTTAACTGAAGTCGGTTACATTATATAAATTGCCATATGATGAAAATACAGAATGAAAATGAGTATTGTAAATAATGATGACTTGTTGGTGCTTTGCTATGGTTATGCATGATTATTTTCAAGAAATCAGCAATGCTTAATTTATGTCGGTTTATTCTGAGGGCAATATGTTGAGGATTCATGCATGGCATGTAATGGCGTTGAGTGTTGCGAAATCATGTAGGAGGATATGAAATGTATTATTCTGTTTTCAAAGAGCTCAATGATGACACGTAATAATTTCATGCGTCTGATTTACGTATTTCTAGAGTACATGCAGGCAGGATGGTTCCTTCATTCAACATATTGCGTAGCAGTGAGATTATGTGACTTGAGGAAAAAACAAAGATGGTGTATGATTTGTAAATTGGTTACAATCAACACATGACATCTTCATTAAATGGGTTTATAGGAACGAGAAGGAATAAAATTAAAAAATTTTCGTGATATGTTTAGATGAAGAAGCAACCGCCTGGACACAAAGATGGAAAATGAAAAATTATTACCTGAGGACTCAATAAATTTTTCCCCCTTCCTTTCACTTGGTGTTGAGTGTGAATATGCCACATTTTTGTATGGTTTATGTTTTAATATTTTTTGCATGGTTCATTATATTATATACTTGGATTGGGAGATGTTTGATTACTTCGTGCCATATACAAATTAAGGTAGCTTGTTATCTATTTTTTTAATAATTTCATAAGTATGTATCACTTTATGCATGGTATTATGTTTGGTACAAATACGGTTTAGATGGATCGCAATGGAGAACATTTGGATTGTGCAACATGTGAAGCGGCCGCGTTGACGATCATTTTAGTCTTCGTAAACCTCGTACTATACAACGAGGGCAGGACAAACCGATTACCTAGAGAGCCATCTGAATTGCGTGAGCATCATAGAAACTCCCACATGAAGAGAATTCTTGATGGGAGTGAAAGTAGTTGTTTACACTACTTACGAATGCAGAGCCATGCATTCATAAATCCGGCAAATATAATGAGACAAAGGAGTCTTCTCACCGACACTATTCATGTGTCAGTAGAGGAGCAGCTGGCAATGTTTCTTCATATCGTTGGGCACAAGTCAAAGAACAGAGTAATGCAAGTTGACTTTATCCGGTCAGGTTCTACAATTAGCAGGTACTTTAACCTAGTAATGCAGGCAATTGGCAACTTGCGTGATATGTTCATGAAGCAAGCTCCTAATGAGACGCCCCCTGAGATTATCAATAATCTTATTTGGTACCCATATTTCAAGGTAAGGGTGTATTCTTGGGTAGTAACAACATAGTAGATGTATTGATTGAAGGTGTACTTATTATTGTCATCGTTGTTGGGTCTTGCAGGATTGTATTGGTCTCATTGATGGGACCCATATCGATGCCATATTACCAATCAATCTTGTTCCTTGCTTTAGAGGCCGTAAAGGGGTGACACAAAATGTCCTCGCAGCTGTTACGCCAAATAAAAGATTCACATACGTAATGGCAGGGTGGGAAGGATCGGCAAATGATTTTACTGTCCTTAAAGATGTGCTGTCTTTACCCCCCCATACGGTCTTCGAGTGTATGAAGGTAATATGCACAATGTTAATTAAATAATACAAATTAATATTTATGGATTCTAAGGATCATATACTGACAATACGTTTCTGTATGTAGGAAAATATTACCTATGCGATGCTGGCTATACTACCATGCCAGGGTTCATATCGCCCTACAGGGGTACACTACTACAAAAAAACGCTTGGATAGCGCTTTTTTTTACACTTGGATAGCACTTTTAAGCGCTATCCAAGCTACCGCTATGGTAGCTAGGATAGCGCTTTTATAAGCGCTATCGTAGTGGTTTACTAAGATAGCGCTTATAAAAGCGCTATCCAAGCTACCGCTATGGTAGCTTGGATAGCGCTTTTATAAGCGCTATCTTAGTGGCTTACTAAAGTTAAAGTTTACACTGGCCGTGGCTAATATACAGTAGCCACGGACTGGCTGTGGCTAATAGTCATTAGCCACGGACTGACCGTGGCTAATAGTCATTAGCCACGGACTGACCGTGGCTAATGTTTAATTTTTTTTATAAAAAAAATAGAAAAACAAATTTCGGCTTTACACACAAAAGACTTTTGCATTACAAATATCAAATGCACAGTAATCAAATAAAAAACAAACCAGACTGATTTAAAGAAAAATAAAAGCATATCCAAGTGATTAGCATAAACATGGTTGTAGTTAAATTACAAATATTCATTAGAGGCGGTGCTCAGAGACAACGTTGCAATCTTCAGGGAGACCCTTGAGCTGCCTCATCGAACCCAGGCTGCCGCATTGCACGAGGTTCTTATTTCTCAGCTGCCAGATCGAGCCTTGGACCCCATGGTCGGACGGGGTGAAGACGCGGTTGACGGCACCGTGCTTCTCTCCGTCGGGATGCGGCAAGCTCAGCTCGATTGCCAAGGGTTTCAGGGTGCTGTCGCCCTTCAAGAACAGAAGGGTTCGCGTCGCGTATACCTTGCTGGAAGTAGCATTGATGCGGTTCAGATATGGCATCAACGCGTCGTGGTGGTCCAATATGAATAGCTTGTTGCTCTCCAGGGCCTGAAGTCGAACAAGTTGTTAACAAACCTCGCTTAAAATAACATTTGCGCAGGTTTAAGTTCACTCGGATTTACGAATTACCTGATCAACTGTAAGCCCGTCTAGGTTCCCCTGAATCTGATCCTCTGTTATAGAACTCATATGATCGACATACATTTTCGGATCAAGACTGCTTGTTGGAGGAAATTCCTGAAAATGTCCCAAATATTGTCAGTCAATTCCTGCAATAGCTAAAACATTTCAAGATTGCGATTCGACGTCGAATTACCATGAGCCGCCTGATGCTGACCGGGTTCACGCCGGTAAGCATCTCTCGTCCAAATTCTTCGTCAGTCCTCCAAGCAAACTTGTTCTCTGTGTATCATACAACGTCCAAAGATCATCAGGAATCAGAAATAAGACGATATCATGCAAATTAACTGGAGCTGGTCTCAATACCTTTGATAACCTGTGGCATAAGAAGCTTCAGTAGGTAGTCCCCATCAAACCTGACCAACTCCTTGATCATCTTGAACGGAGTTATATAAACCTGACCATCAAACCTTTGGCTTATCCAATAACCTTGATTTATCCGCAATAGCCCCCAATTAAACCAAGTTATATCTCTATGTACTTGCTGACATGACAGCACAGAATTTATGTGCAGGCATCAGTTTAGTTTCATAAACATGAAAAGTTAACTAATTCATAAACTGTGTCTTATTTCTTTATAATTGTTTGCTAATCACCGGTTACATTTTTAAAATGACATGTTCCCAGTTTTATATGACATGTTGGACATGGATGTGGAAGAGATTGCAGCGAAATTGCTCACCATTTCGAGTACCAGTATCCATTGCGCCGGGGGGAGGGGGTTCAAATGATCTGGCAAGCAGTTGCTCGTAAATTATCACCACTTAGGCTGAGACTTAACAAGGAGGTATCTTCACAATCACAACTAGTAGCAAGAACTGGACAATGTTTTACAAGTCATGTGAATTGATATTACTGGTTAGTTGTAGGATTAGCCCTGAAAGGTTGTATCTGGATGTTCCGTATTTTAAGTTTTGTAGGCTTAAATTCATTTTATATACCATACACGAGCAAATTATTGTAGAATGGATCTAGATGTTAATCATCTGAGGGTATATGAAGTTGAGAATATCAATATGAAGTTTCTAATTAGTTTTCAGTCTGAAAAACTGTGGAATGGAATTCAAAATACATCCAGCATGCATCATTGGTTTGATAATTTTATGTTATAGTTAAGGTATAGACATGAAACCAACTAAACATTTTTTAAAATGTAATTGAGTTATATCACAGCTATAAATTGTATGGTTTATACAAAATTCTACCATATTTCTTAGCAACAAAATCTTCCTAATGTTTGTTACTGACTAATATCAATAAGCCTCCTGTAAATGTTCATGAAACCAATGAAACCAACTAAACATATTTTCAAAGAGTATTCGCATGATTGGCATATCCGATTAATTGAATTCACATATCGCCGGCATATTGGGTATGTATTGATACCACTTTATTGTCACGCCTCAAAACAACCAGTTAAACTAATGATTTTTGAAGGCCTTGACATGGATAATTGAAGTTGAAGCCTGTCGATGGAGATGATTGATTTTGAGTTAAAACAGAGTTTGCTATTATAAGACTCAAAATGTAAATTGGGTCCTAATTGAGTTATGTTTTTCTTCTTAGAATTTTGTTTTGCATGAATTTTATGTTAATTAAGTGTCTAATTTGCAACTATTTAGTTTAGAAATATTTGGTTTAGTATAAATAAGGGGGTTGTATCTAATTGATGTGATGAGTTTCCTGAAAATTTATGGGTGGTTTTGAGATGCATTTTTGAAAATACTCTGTATTTTGTGATTGCTTGGATTTAAGGACATTGAAACAAAACTAGCAAAAATTCTTCTAAAACAAGGCTTCCAACTAATAAATCACCAATTGATCAATGAGAAATAAAACACATCATAATCATCCTCAAGTCAATTACCTTGTCTTCAAAGGTAATGAGAGGGTGTGTGCTATGTTCCAGCTATGCACATTTTATCTCTCTCTTTCTTGCATGACAGCACTTCTGCATGACGGATGTATACGGTTGGGTGTAGCATGATAGAAATTTTTTTTTCCTTTTTTCCCAGACTATGACATGTTTGCATATTTGAAATGGTGGATTGGAAATTAGGTACATGCAATATAACAACTTTGTAATGACAATAACTGTCTTCATGATTCGTAGTTTAAATAGGAGAAATGGCCATCTAGCTTGCCAGCCTATGCTAATCGATGATTAATATGACATGCAACAATTACCAAAATAGGAAACAAAAAGAGGAAGAAAAAGAACATACAGTCATTATATACACTAATACAGCAACAATGAGCCTTACCAGGGTCAGATGATTCCATTCTGCTGCTCATCCTCAGGCATACCATGAAGAGCACTGCCCATGAGAAGGACCTGAAATAAGAGTATTATTGCTCTTATTTAACAAAATCGCAAAACAACCATTACATGATCAATTGAAAAGAGAGAAATGTAGTTATCACCATAGAGTGAATTCAGGCAATCACAGAATACAACAGAAAAGCTAAGAAAACTTTGTAGTTTGCATGCCCAACACAATTATTAATCCAGACACAGTGATGATCCTGTAGGCATTAGAAGGTAATGTTGGACATCAGAATGTTAATTAAATGACATGAAAAATGAGTCACAGTACATACCATTCTCAAAACACACCTTTTACAAACACGGCAATGGTGGGCACGCGGAGGCTTATAATGGGCACATTTTTGACAATATCTCAATTCTCCCCTTCTTCTTCAACCATTCTCCATGGGCTTCTCTGCTCCTGACTTCTTTATGGCATTATTAAGCGCCTTGGCCTCCGACTTCGCCCTGTCCTCATTCACATGAGAACCCTCGTACCTGTAAGAACTTGCAAGGCCAACCAACAGCTGTTGAAGCATAAAAGGCACGTTAAGACCCACAAAAAAGAACCAAATTATATGATTTCATCCATTTAGCCTTTTTACTCTGTGGCTATCTAATACACTAAGGCTGCTACTAAAAAGCTTTTAAAGTTGTAAGATGAGCTTCATGATGGTTACTTCATTTATCATGAGATCTAGCACACAACACACAACGGCGCACATGTGTGTAGGAGTAATAGGATTGTTATAAGGAGTGGGTAAGAGCATGGGCGAGAGCATACTCAGATTAACAAGGTATTTTCCTTTTTCAATGGTGGAGTAAACAGAGCCAATGAACATAAAAGATTGATGTAGCCAGCCCCAAAATTTTGGGACAAAGGCTTCAGTAATCTCAACTAGCATGCCTACAATGTTCACATAATTGACCCTACCATGTGGTTTTGGATTATTTCAATAGTTTATTTTTCATAAATTAGCATGTGTTGCTTTTATACTCCAAATATTTATCATGTCGATATGATCATCTACAAACTAGTACATGGCCAAAATAGAACCTATCATTTGTAAATGCATTTTCCGCCCTGATTTATGTTATGCATAACTAGGGAGAACCTGGTAGAATCCAATGAAAACTAAGAAAATCCCAGTTTTTTACAACTCAACTCTAACTCAAATATCCTTTCATTAGCAGCTAAAATGCTTTGTGAATCCATACAAAAGATTATCAACAGATGAGCACACATAACAACATATAAGAACAGAATGATCTGAAATTTTTTATGTAAGAAGAGCCACTCCCCGTTCCAATTTCTAATGCTCAATCCACAATCGCTTATACAAAAATTAAAATAATAGCAATAACAACAACAATCATGAAACATTACGCATATAGGGACATCTGTTTGCGGTTTCATGCTATTCCTCGGTTTGTGCAGGCTACAAGGTGGGCATATATAATCTAACCCATCGGTCTTCAATTAATCATGTGGATAAACAAGCCAGAACAAATGAGATTGACCATGCTAATTTCTTATTTGTATTCTAAAATAACTACTGATCTTCAAACAAACTATTTTTTAAAGATATGTTAGATTATTGGGAAGTGTCTAAACAAAACAAATAGGCATGCTAGTTGAGATTTCTTCAAATAACTCACTAAAATTCAACAAAAAAACCAACAAAATTTGAACTTTTGTGCAACAATAATAATATACTTCCAATTATCAATTTCTACAAAAGTTATACGATATGTTTAAAAATAATGGGTTGCAAGATTGTTTCACCTTAAACCTCGCGAATTCGGCCTTCAAGTGCCTGACAAAATCATCCTCCCAGCTCAAAGATATATTTTGGACCAACATCCATTTGTGTATGCACTGATGGATAAGGTTAAATAATTAAGGAAAAAATATTTGACAAGCACCTTGGCCATTGCATAACAATTTCTAATGAAAAAACAGCCTTTAGTACAAGGCACTGATCGGGTCGCATTTAGTTCTTTCATTAATCGAACATTTTACAATCTCAGGTAAAAACACAATGATATATGATGTTTGTTTTCCAGGGACTTTACTGATTGAACCTAAACCTCAGGACCTACAAAGCACCAGTGAGCATCACATGGAGAAAATTTTCTAATATTTTACTTGCAAAATTTGTCAGTTTTGACCCACAATTCTTTTTATCAGATATGACTGGATGCTGCTACCACTTTATTACAGAAGTATGGCCTTGTTGGTATTTTCTGGAGCACTCCCCTCTTTCATAATTTCATATCTCTTTATTCTGGGCATTGGTCGAAAATAAGCAGAAGTTCTGTCAATAAACTCTTTCAACATCTTTTTGATCAGAAGTCTTTCAACGATCATTTTGATTATAAACAACTACATCTAGAAATTTAGATATTGTGTGCGGGTTTGGAGTCACCCTGAGATCTAATGATGCATCAACTGTGTCTGTGCATTCATATATCTTTTTAAGCCTTACCTTCATCTTTTGAATGATAAAATCTTCGAATTGAGATTTTTGTTGATCATATATTGAGTTACATTTGAATATTTAGCAATCTCCTTCTCGACAGCCTAATAGGAAGTATTGAGATAGATAAGATATCCGAGAACTTATGCATTATAGATTAATGAGACTGAAAGTTCTGTATATGCAAAATAAACAGCATACAAAGCCATAAATTTTGCAAGATTGGACAAGGAACTTTCTCGTAAGCTAAAACAGTGACAATCGTGGCTATGATCATGCAATTTCCGAAGTTGCTTTTTAATTTTTTATAGTGGTTAATGACTATTATTCTTCATACAGTTCCATTGGCAATCATTGTCTAACTATATGATATTTTTTTAAGATAGATAACTACAACAAATTGATTGAACATATATTCCTTAAGTTATTCAAGTCAAAGGCAACGTTTAATTCCAGATAATTTGTATACGTGAAAAATTGACAATGAGTCATCAAAGGATTACATTAGGTGACAATTAACAAACATCCTAATACTACAAACACAACAGCAATCCCAATTAGCAAACTATTATTGATAACGAAATAAATTAAACTAAAAAATATATCTAAAACTGACCTCCTCTATCAACTAGAATGAAAGTGGGGAAGCCTCCTGGCTTGGATTTGAAGGAGAGATCGAACTCATCGAAACTCTTGCAAGCTTTCAGTTGCAAAAAAACATTAAGCAAAGAATAGAAAGAGAAACCCTAACCCTTGGATGAGAGCAGCGGATGATTCTTGAGCAGCGGGAACGGCAACGAAGAAGCAAACCCCTCGATCGATCGCACGAAGAGGAAGGATGATGAAATTTTCTGGGTTTCGGATGTTTGGTTCCCTCAGTCGGTACCGCAAAACCCTCGATTGATCTCACAAAGAGGGAAGATTCGGATGAGTGGTGCCCTCGTGCGCTATCCCAAAACTCGATTGATCGATGGGGCTTAGCAGGAGAGTGGATGGGGTTCCAACTGTTCCAAGCGGGGAGATGAGATCGCGAAGAGAAGAGGGGTTTGCGATAGAGAAGAGGGAAGATGATTTGTATGAGGCCCCTTTCGAGCAGCACAGTACGGGGAAGATGATTAGTAAATTATGGCACAGCACAGGCAAGCTTCTCCCCTTTCAAGCAGCAGTCGGAGACGCCGCTGAGGAGGGTTGGGAGGAGGGAGAGGCCTGAGACGAGGGTTGGGAAATTAACTTAGGGCATGGAACATGAGAGGGTTCACGCGGGAATCGGAAAATTTTTCAGCCTAGCTGGAATTTTTTTTAAGCGCTATCGAAGAGATTATTAATATGCATATTTTTTAATAAAAGTGTTTACGTAGTATCATAGCGCTAACAAAAAGCGCTATACAAGGTATTACTTGGATAGCGTTTTAACAAAAAGCGCTATCTAAGTGATTTTTACCTTAATTTTGATTTATTTTTATTTTCTAAAAGTGAAGAAGCGATATACAAGAGCTCACTTAGATATCGCTTTTTAAAAGCGCTATCTAAGTGGCGTTACCCAAGCCCAAATCTGTAGTAGTGGTATGTGATACCACCGGAAGGACCATACTGATCGTGTTCCTAGAAATCGCAAAGATCTATTCAACCGCAGTCATTCTTCATTACGAACAAAGATAGAGTCGACCTTTGGAATACTTAAGAACAAGTTTAAGATATTGACGTCAAAGCCCCACTATCCATTCCCAAGTCAGGTCGATACTGTCCTAGTTTGCATTATATTGCATAATTATATCCAAGTAGCTGATCCACATGACCCCCCAGCTAAATGAGGATGTGGGTGTGGTTGAGGAGGATGGCGATGTTATCGATGATCATGACGACGAGATTATGGATCTTTCGCAACAGTTGCACATACGGGAACAAACCCAACAAAGGGACCAATGGAAAATGCGAAGGGATCAAATCGCATGGGGCATGTGGGTCGACTATTGTAACATACATAACAATGGTAGCACAATTGAACATGGCATGTGAGGGATGCTTTTAATTGTGTTGTGTGTGGATGCATGCGGATCCTTATGAATTTTAATATGTAGTCCAACTTGGGTGATTGTACTTGGATTATGTTATATGTATCATGTCAACTTATGATATAATGGTATTGATATACATGCAATAAATGTTAGTCACTATAGGATGACACAGATTTGAATTTGCAACTTTAACTCTTTCATGTTGTAGGCATGGCAGGGTCTTCTTCGCAGCCCGGACAGGAGAGTGAGCCTATGCCCCCTTATATGACCAGACTTAACGGAACCCGTGGTTTGCTGAAGGCCATGGTAATGATCCATTGCTTGGGAGGCCGATGCCTCGTAGGAACATTGATTCTCCTTATCCTTCGATGTCCTTCCACGATGGAGGGCCTGGCATGCCTTTTCAACAATTCCAGCTGTATGGCATGCCAATGCAGGTGCAACCAATCCCAGGTTATATGCAACTGCTCCAATGGGGGTTTCAATTCATGTATTAGCCCGTCCCCACATAGTGCATTCAATAAGCCATCGTCACAAAGTGGGAATGAACATACGGGGGGAAGTGGGTCGTCGAGGAAGTCGGGGCGACGGGATGATGAGGGTGAAGATTCGGTGTCTAGTCCTAGCAAAAGGACTAAGCTGCAAACTGCCAAGGGGCCTAAAAACCAAATTTGGCAGTGGGACCATGACTTGTCCCTCATTCTGTTCCTTGCTGACCAGGCCAGGCAAGGCAATAAGGCAGATAAGACATTCAAGCCTACGACATTTAACCAAGCAGCTGCCCATATAAATAGTTTTTGGCACTTCCTACACAAGCACAAATGTCATAAATCATATGAAAGGGTTGCACCGGCGCATGACCGATGTGTCAACGTGCCTCCAGATAAGTGGGGCTGGATGCTGTCCAAGTAAGCAGATGATAGTGTTGGATGAAGAGGTGTATGCACCATGGGCCAATGTATTCACTTTTACTTTTAAGGGCACATGAAAATATTGTAATGCCCTACAAGCTACTACACAAGTACTAGAGGGGGGGGTGAATAGTACTTTAAAAATAACAAGGAGTATAATTCCAAATTATAGTGGAAACAACTACCAAAACAATTTGCGGAAGCTTAAATTGAATGACAACAACAAAATTAACAATGCTAACAAGAGATGTTAATGGGTTCGGATCCACCCAAGTCTCCCTGACTTGTTCCCGGTGATCCTACGTCCCAACCACCCGGATCCCCTCCGGATACTTAGGTTAGAAACCCTAACCCAAGATTTCCACTATGAATATCTTGTGAAAAACCTTCACAAGATCAAATCATACATGCAATGGCAATAGTGAATCCCACAACCCGGGATCACAACCTTCTCTCACAACCGAGAGAATCAATAAGCAATATAAATGAGTTTATATTGAAATAAACAATCTTACCACAAAATCCTATACCTTGAGTTTTTCTTACCAAATAGGTGAAAGGAAGGATTTGAGGAAGATGAAGTCACCAAGACCTAGCACCAAGGAAATGACCAGCAATAGGTGCCTAGGAGTGATTTGGAGACTTGAATCAAGCTAGAGCTTGAAGGGCTCACCAAGAACAAACTTCTCTCAAGATGGATTCTAGATCTAGAATGTGAGAGAATGGATTTCTTGTGAGGAAGAGAGCTTTAGAAATGAGTGAGAATGGCTATCTCTTTCTATCTCAATGAATCTCTTAATGGCAGCTCTAACCTAGAGAGAAATGACCTAGGTTCGTATTTATAGGGTCCCATAAAAACAAGTTAGGTCAATTCCCAACGGATAGAAATCTGAGGCAATTAGTCGGTCAAAGAACAACCACTGACCGACTAGTTCATCAACTAGTCGGTCAGTCAAACAACATGGACCGACTAAGTGAGGAACTGAGAAGAGATAGAAATTCAGACCTAGAAATCTAGTCGGTCCAAGAAGACATTCTGACCGACTAGTTTCACAACTAGTCGGTCAGTCAGTGAACGTAGACCGACTAAGAGGCAAAGTGAAATAGTCTGAATACAAATTGACTTAGTCGGTCCAAGAACAAAAGTTGACCGACTAGATTGTCAACTAGTCGGTCACCAAACGTTCTTAGACCGACTAACGATAAACAGTAGCTTAGGAGAAATGTAGCATGTACAGTAAATCACAACTAGTCGGTCAAAGAAGCATCACTGACCGACTAGTTCACAAACTAGTCGGTCGGTGAGTCAACGTAGACCGACTAACTGTAAACAGTAAGGTGCAAGAAATTAAGGAAGCAAACTAGTCGGTCCAAGAAGCTATTCTGACCGACTAGATCACCATCTAGTCGGTCAGTACTTCTTCTTGTACCAACTAATATGCACAAACAAGTCCGAATCGAAGCGCGACGCTTCGAGGAAGTTAGAATGAACTTGTACTAAGATCCTAGAGCTACGATATGAGCGTTATGAAGATAGAATCGTAAGATATACTCAAGGCTTAACATTCTATAGATCGAAGCTAAAAGACTATAAATAAAACCTTAATAAACGGTCTTCGAGAGCTTCGATTAATTCTTCATGACTTCCAAAACGGCGCAAGAGCTTCAACGAAGCTTTAGGCATGAATACGAGCTTTGAGAAGTCTTGAGATGTCGCTTTGATTGTTCTCGTGAATTTGGCGACGATCTCCAATACTGCGCTCACAAATTGTTAGTTCATGAATTATTTATGTTTGCTCATCATCCAAAACCAAGTCCGGGGAGTCCAATATTCAACATTCTCCCCCTTTTTGGTGATGACAAACCAATCATAAAAAAAATCAAAAATAATGATTCAAATGTAAAATACTTACTCCCCCCTGCATTGATGACACGTTAATTCCAAAATGAGTATATATGAATTGCATCAATCAGACGAGTAAGATATATAAAGAGAATCGATTTTTGAAATATCGGATTTTGAAAATCCTTATATATATCTTAACTCCCCCTGAATCTAACATATCAAACTAGATTCTTGGAAATTGAGTTAAATTTTCATTTGCCCTATTTATTATCATTATCTCTCCCCCTTTGGCATTATCCCAAAAATGGGGGGCATACAACGACAACAACTAGGGAAATTAAAATCCAACATCGGGAGTCGTAGATGTTGACGATGGACGCAATTGACACCAAGGGAAAAACGATTAAATCAAATCAAGGTGTGCCAAATTGTCCATCATCTAAAAGCGAAAATTAAAATCATCAAAAATACCAAATATTAATTCATTTATTGAGTAAAGGAACATACTCTCCAATATTCAAGTTTTCAAGTGTCGAGCGACGAATTCACATATCATATGCGTTGAACAAATAGCAAAAGTGCACGACGAATAAAATAAGGAGAACATCGATGTATATATATATAAAAACATCATGAGTACATCCAAAAAGATATCACATCGAGTACATCAAAATACAAACGACCATGGATATCAACCAAAAATGTAAATACATCATACATCAACTAACCATCAGCATCATCCAAAGTACATCAAAATACAACACCGACATCCATAAAAATCAAAATACATCAAGATAACCCTCAAACTCCATCCTAACCCAAAATACTCTCAATAAGATGCATCATCCAAAGAGCAGTGGAGAGTCCTCGATACAGACGATCACGAGGAAGTGGCTGGATCTGTAGTCTCCGTGGGTCCAGTCGACGGAGTGGACTCAGGCTCTGCAGGGAGGAGAGGCGTGTCAACAGACAGGATCGTCGGGGCAGGAGTAGAAACGACGACGTCGGGCTCAACAGCAGTGGTCTCAACAGGAGTAACAGCAGGCAAGACAGGAGCAGGGTCGTCAACAGGAGCAGCAGCAGCCTCAGAAGTCTGAACTACTGGTGCAGAAGTCTCTGGAGCACCGGAAGAGGTGCCATCTCCAGGAGCAGATGTGGTAGCAGCAGCAGCAGCAGTGGCCTCATCTCCACGAGCCAAGGAAGTGACAAGATCGTCAATATCCTCATCGTCCATCTCCTCGGCCTCAGAAACGGAAGGAGGAAGCTCAATGCCCATCATATGAGCCATACGGCAAACTACCTCCTCGGTACGAGCCAAACGCGACTCGTGCCGACGAAGTAGGCGTACGACATCATCTAATGTGGCAGAAGGAGTGGGGGCAGCAGCAGCTGAGGGAGTGGCCTGGGAAGCAGATGTGGTCGACCTCTGCACGTGACGAAGCGTCGCAAGAGATTTCTTAACGGCCGTCGCGTTCAGAGGAGGACCCAAGGGACGCTCATCATCAGGAGGGAGGGGAACACCGAAACGACAGAAAACCAAGGTCAACAGACATGGATATGGGATATGCGCAGATTTAGTGGTCTTACGTATACGCTCGAAAGAGTCCATCTTATCGAGTATAATGCGAGCCCAATTAATCTCGCTACCCATGAACAGAGCGTATATCAGTTTCAAAAACGGCTGAGATGGAAGAGATGAAGATCCATACTTGGGAAGAAGGCATGATTTCAGGATCAGGTTAATCACCCAAGCATTCGGCTTGAATGATTTCGAAGGAACTCCAATGAATGTGGGGGGATAACCTGGAAGATTTTGCCTAGGGTCCGCTGATCGAGGGAAGAGATATCATCGACAGAGATGTCAGAAGGGAGGAGGCCACACGACGAGCAACCAATCAACTCCCCCAAGATTTCTGCCGTGAGGACTATCGGAGTCCCCAAAATAGAAGTCTCAATGGAGTGGGTCTCGCCGTACAGACCCCGGACACGGTTGGCATAGAATAATTTGACCAGGCGAGGATATGGTCTAGGGTTCGCCTTAGCGTCAAATCGAAGGTAGTCCAATAGGCCACTATAGGAGAGAAGATCAGCAAGGCCAAGGAAATCAGAAAACTGAACGTAATGCTCTAACAGCAGTGGGCAGTGCTCTATACGGTTGTACGCTGCGAGACACTGAGGGTCATCGTGGCACAACGATATGTCTACACCGCCGACTGGCATAGGAGCTTTACCCTTAGCCTTACGGGACTTAGGAGGAGGTGGAGGAGGGGGTGGAGTAGGTGCCTTCTCGGGATGTTCAGGGGTGTATTCCTCATCGGTATAATCCTCGGAATCACTATCTGAACGCTCACCGGGAGGTGTGGGTGCACGGAACTTCTTAGGCTTAGGCTTGGGCTTGGACGATTGGCCGGTAGGTTTAGGCTTGGACGTCCTCTTCCTCTTCAACGGAGTTGAAGATGAAGAGGGGGGTCGAGAGGTCTTGGCCCTACGTTTGGGAGGGGTCGAAGCGGTAGCACCCTCTACGGTCATAGGGGATGCCCCAGAAGATGTAATCGGGATTCTCGTTCGTGCCATGATCTCGGCACAACGAGTACAATCAAATGTCGGGATAGGTTCAAATACCCTAAACACAAACCCTAGAACCTCACACACAAGCCCTAAGAGATCTAAGAGAGACAAATTCGAAACCCTAGAACCTAGATGAGATCTAAATCAAACCCTAGAGATTCAAAACAGAGATCAAGGAAGGGGGTTATACCTAGGAGAGAGGGCGACGGCGTCGGACGGCGGGGATGGCCGGAAAACTGGCCGGAGACGACGGGAAGATGAAGGGTTTTCGATAGGGGAGAGGGAGATTTCGAGATGGAGAACGAAATAGACCGACTAAACAGAAGATTAGTCGGACTGAAAGGGGCATAAGTCGGTTGAGAATGCGAAAAGACGCATTAGCCCTAACGCACTTAGTCGGTCACAGTTCAAGCACTGACCGACTAGAGTACGATCTAGTCGGTCGGTCAATGAGCTTGAACCGACTAAGTCGAAACAGAGGCCAACAGAAATTTTTAGGGCAAGAGTTAGTCGGTCACAGTATAATCACTGACCGACTAGTTTTCAATCTAGTCGGTCGGTAAGTGTACTGTGACCGACTAAAGAAAGAAAATGTCAATAGATAGATTAAAGCTTGATCTAGTCGGTCTGAGTTCACTAGCTGACCGACTAGATGAGCATCTAGTCGGTTGGCTAATGAACTGAAACCGACTAGAAGAGTCCAAAAGTTGATAAATGAGTTCTCTTCAAAAAACCACTTGGATGAAACATCTTAACTCTCTCATTAGTCATCTAAACTACCCCACAAAACGTCGAAATCTCATATACGATATTCAAATACGAATTCGAGCACAAATTCAAACATATCACATAAAATCCCCAAAAATTCAATAAATCTAGCATGAACGAAATATCGTGAAATCTAATAGCATGCAAGACAATTGAATGAAACATGAATCCTATATCTCGGATTCACCCATAATCCCCAATTCTCGACGCAACCGCACAAAGGAGTCCTCCTTTAGGGGTTTCATGAAAATATCGGCGATTTGTTTTTGGGTTTCAACGTACACTAATATGATGTCCTTTTTAGCAACATGATCATCTAAAAAATGGTGTCGGACATCTATGTGTTTAGATCGGGAATGGTGCACCGGATTCTTTGAAAGACAGATAGCACTTTGGTTATCCACCATGATAGGGCTAGTATCACAGTGAATACCAAAATCCTTCAATGTGTGTCTCATCCAAAGAACCTGGGCACAAGCGGCACCGGCGGCAATATATTCCGCCTCGGTGGTTGAAAGTGATACGGAATTTTGCTTCTTGGAAAACCAAGAGACAATAGAATTTCCTAGAAAATGGCAAGTGCCACTAGCACTTTTCATGTCGGATTTGCATCCCGCATAATCGGCATCACTATATGAGACTAACTCATACGTGCTAGATTTTGGATAAAGTAATCCAAAATCAAGTGTATAACTTAGATAACGGAAAATACGTTTTACCGCTACTAAGTGAGACTCCTTAGGTTGAGACTGATAACGAGCACATATGCATACGGCAAACATAATATCGGGCCTACTTGCGGTAAGATAAAGTAAACTACCTATCATACCTCGATATAGACGAATGTCTACATCCTTACCGCCCGTATCCTTGTCAAGATGCGTAGTCGTGCTCATTGGAGTCTTTTTCCCGGAAGCACTCTCCATTCCAAATCGCTTTAGCAACTCCACCGTGTATTTCATTTGGTGGATGAAGATTGCATCGTTCAATTGGCGAATTTGGAGACCTAAGAAATATTTGAGTTCGCCCATGTGGCTCATCTCAAATTGTTCCTTCATAACATTAGAAAACTCTTCGCAAAGAGTGAAGTTAGTAGCACCGAAAATGATATCATCAACATAAATTTGAACTAATAAAATATCATTATTCACATGCTTAACAAAAAGTGTAGAATTGGCTTCGCCCATTTTAAAATTCAAATCCAAAAGAAAATTCTTTAGGCGATCATACCAAGCTCGAGGAGCTTGTCTCAAACCATAAAGAGCTTTCTTTAGTTTAAAAACATGATTTGGAAAATTTTCATTTATGAAGTCCGGAGGTTGAGAAACGTAAACTTCCTCAACAACATCTCCGTTTAAAAATGCACTTTTAACATCCATTTGAAATAACTTAAAATTTTTATGGCATGCATAAGACAATAATAGTCTAATTGATTCTAATCTAGCTACCGGAGCGAAGGATTCTTCGAAATCGATACCTTCCTCTTGGCGATAGCCTTGAGCAACTAACCGAGCTTTGTTCCGGACGACGACTTGGTTTTCGTCGGTTTTGTTCTTGAAGATCCACTTTGTCCCTATGATGGTGTGGTTCTTCGATGGCAAAGGAACAAGCTCCCATACCTCATTCCTCTCGAATTGAATAAGTTCCTCCTCCATGGCAAGGATCCAAGCACTATCTTCGCATGCTTCAACTATATTCTTTGGCTCTATCGATGAGGCAAAGTCACAATTGGCGAAGTGGTGGACTTGCGATCTCGTCTTGACACTATCATGAATATTGCCAATGACTTGCTCATGGGGATGGTCGCGAACGGTATGAAGCCGCTTGGGAATACCTTGATCACTAGGCACATTCTCAACAACTTCATTAGTCAGGTTAGTATCAATAGAATCAATTGAATCAATGAACTTAGAATTTTCAAACGAATCACATAAAACGTCCATAGAATCATCATCATTTGAAATTCTAGAAGTAGTAAAATTCTCATTAAAAGAGACATGAAGTGATTCCTCGATCGTAGAGGATCTTTTGTTGTATATCCGGTAGGCTTTGCTACGTGAGGAATACCCAACAAATATCCCCTCATCCGATCTCGGATCAAACTTGTCCAAATTATCATATGTGTTTTTAATAAAACATTTTGCGCCGAAAACACGAAAATGTTTAACTTGAGGCAATCTACCAAACAACAATTCATAGCAAGTTTGTTTGGTGCCAGGCCTCAAAAGTATTCTATTAAACACATAACAAGCGGTGTGTACCGCTTCCGCCCAAAATTGATAACCAAGTTGACTATCTTCGAGCATAGTGCGAGCACACTCCACAAGCGTTCTATTCTTCCTCTCAACAACACCATTTTGAGGAGGTGCGCGAGGGAAAGAAAACGTGTGAGTAATTCCTAGATCATCACAAAAATTTGAGAAAGACTCATTCTCAAATTCACCCCCATGATCACTACGAATAGTGACAATGGTGGTTCCGATGAGATTTTGTACTTTCTTCACAAATATTGTGAAGTTTTCAAAAGCTTCATTTTTATTACATAAGAAAAATACCCATGTAAATCTTGAATAATCATCAACGATGACTAGTCCATATCTTGCATTTCCTAAGGAAGCAACTCTAGTTGGCCCAAATAAATCTAGATGTAATAGCTCTAGTGGCCGTTTAGTAGAAATGCTTTTCTTAGGTTTAAATGAAGATTTAGGAAGCTTGCCACGTTGACAAGAATCACAAAAACTTTTCTTTTCAAAAACGAGCTTCGGAAAACCTTTAATGGAATTTAATTTTGAAAGCTTATAAAGTGTTCCAAAGTTCACATGTCCAAAGCGTCGATGCCATAAGTGTTGTTCACTTGTGTTGGCAACGAGACATTGTTCATATGACTTAGGAAGATCCAAAATATAGATATCTTTATGGCGTGTGCCGGAAAATAATAATTTATTATTATCATTTGAAATATGACACAATCCTTTCGCAAAGCTAACTTTGTAACCTTTGTCACAAAGTTGGCTTATTGAAATAAGATTATGATTCAAACCATTAACTAGATAGACATCACTAATTAATGGTTTAGATGGGTTACCCACTTTACCAACACCGACGATTGTTCCGCTCTCGTTGCCTCCAAATACGACGCGATTTCCATTTGCAATGGGAACCACTCCGGAGAGCAATTGAGCGTCACCCGTCATGTGTTTTGAACACCCGCTATCGAGTATCCAATTCCCTTTGGAGCTAAATTTAAATTGTTGATCCTTTCCTTTTTCTTTTCCTTGAGTACCTAAAGATAGAAAATTTCATATCATGGTACCCAAGGTCATTGGGTCCTCAAAGGTTAGACCTTTGGAAGCTAAGTCCAATTGGACTTAGACTTCCCCACATAATTTCTACTATGCACAACATCCGAAAAATAAGCATTCATATACACTTGTTTTCATCCATGCTTGTGTCCTTTGGGCTCCAAATAGTGAAAATCTTGGGAGCCCTCATCCTATTGGGTGCATGCATGCGACGTTGATTTCTACGTGATGCATGTTGTGGATAGGCATAAGGAACATGATGGAATGGTGCACGACGAGAATTATTCATATGATGAGGTGGGTGAACATATGCATGTGTGGGAACATGTACGTGAGGGTGTCTCACATGGTGTGCACGTGCCCGAGAATGTGTTGCATAAAAATCATCATATGTGTGAGACGGTGGAGTAGGACGTGTGTTCCTACGTGGCATGGTATTGGTGTACATATAAGCATGCCCCTTCTTTGGAGGTCCACCCAAAGTGGGTTTCTTTCCGAAAGAGGGTGTGGACGATGTGGAAGCACCATTGGTAGATGAACTACCAATAGAGTGTTTGCTACCACTCGTAGAGTCACCGGAAGTTGGCCTAACAAAAGTAGTGGCCGCTTTGGATAGACATCCCATCGTATACCCCAAACCAATGTGGTGATTGGCCGGAAGTAAGTCACTTAGGATTTTATCCAAATGGTCCTTACCCTTATTGAATTTATTAATTCGGCCTAATGTGTTCTCATATTTCTCTTTGAGAGAACGCATAGAAGTATCCAAGTTTGATACTTGCGATGTGAGCACATAAACACGAGATTTAAGATTCTCATTCTCAATACTCAAAGTCGAGTTTTGAGAAGTCAAATCCGCTATCCTATGTTCTTCCGGATCATCAATGCTAACATGTTCAAGTTTAGATTTGAGATTGACAATCTCATTTCTTAACTCTTCAACAACGGTGTCGTTGTTGGTGATGATAGTCTTAGGCGAGGTTTGAATGCTAGCTAGGTCATCTTTTACTTTAGTATATCTATTTACTAATTTAGTGTATTTAGACCATAAATGAGAGTTAGCATCCCTAAGATCATCCATAGTTACCTCATTGCCTTCGTCGTCGCTATCATCGGAGGAGGAAGATCCTTGATCATGCTCCTCTCTTACCATGAAGCACATGTGCGCTTGCTCCACTTTCTCATCGTCCGACTCTCCGCTTGAGGAATCCTCGGAGTCGGTGAATGTTGCTCCGACAAGTCCCTTTTTGTACCCCTTTTTGTACTTCTTCGACTTGTCGAACTTCGGCGCCTTCCACTTCTCCTTTTGCTTGTTTTGAGGACAATCCGCTTTGATGTGTCCTGGCTTATTGCATTTAAAGCACAAAGGTGGAGAGGCGTTAGTAGAAGTAAATTTAGATTTTTGTTTGAAGTTACCCTTTCGGAAGAAGCGATTGAACTTCTTTGCCATGAGTGCAATGGATTCCATGTCCATTTCTTCTTCCGAGTCCTCATCATCGGTAGAGGTGGATGAAGCCGCCTTGAATGCAATTGCCTTTTTCATAGGCACGTCTTGGTTCAAATAGGACTTCATCTTTTCTTGTAACTTCACCTTGCTATCTTTGCGTACCTCGTATGACATCAAAGTATCCATCAATTGAACTACGGTATACTTATTCATGTCATTACCTTCCTCGATGGCGAAGGTACGTTTCTCCCAAGAAGAAGGAAGTCCTTCGATAAGCTTTGAGCACTTCTCCTTTTGAGTGTAGGATTTACCGAGGGCCTCTAACTCATTTATTATGTCAACGAAGTGAGCGTAATATTCCTTCATCTTCTCGCCCTGTTGCATATGAAACATTTCGTAATCTTTGTTTACGACTACGAGTTTAGAGTCTCTTACCCTACTCGTCCCTTCATGTAGAATGAGGAGGGAGTTCCAAATTTGATATGCACTCTTACATGTGCATATCTTATTGAAGTCCTCGGGCTCCAATGCGCATTGCAAGGCGTTCATTGCCTTGGCATTGCTTACCTCCGCGGCGATCTCCGCGGTAGTCCATTTCTCAAAGTCTTCTTCTTCGGGCTCGATGTATTCCTTCATTGTGGTCCTCCAAAAGGATGCACTCCGGAGGAAGGTTTCCATCCGGCATTTCCAGTACCCGTAGTTGGTACCGTTGAAGAATGGAGGCCTCGTAGAGGAATGTCCTTCCATCACCGAAGATGCTCCTTCACAGTTCCTGAAGGTGTCATAGTTGGAAGGTGGACGCACGGTGTTGTTGTCGTTGGCAGACATAGCTAAGTATCTGGCTTTGATACCAAATGTAATGCCCTACAAGCTACTGCACAAGTACTAGAGGGGGGGTGAATAGTACTTTAAAAATAACAAGGAGTATAATTCCAAATTATAGTGCAAACAACTACCAAAACAATTTGCGGAAGCTTAAATTGAATGACAACAACAAAATTAACAATGCTAACAAGAGATGTTAATGGGTTCGGATCCACCCAAGTCTCCCCGACTTGTTCCCGGTGATCCTACGTCCCAACCACCCGGATCCCCTCCGGATACTTAGGTTAGAAACCCTAACCCAAGATTTCCACTATGAATATCTTGTGAAAAACCTTCACAAGATCAAATCATACATGCAATGGCAATAGTGAATCCCACAACCCGGGATCACAACCTTCTCTCACAACCGAGAGAATCAATAAGCAATATAAATGAGTTTATATTGAAATAAACAATCTTACCACAAAATCCTATACCTTGAGTTTTTCTTACCAAATAGGTGAAAGGAAGGATTTGAGGAAGATGAAGTCACCAAGACCTAGCACCAAGGAAATGACCAGCAATAGGTGCCTAGGAGTGATTTGGAGACTTGAATCAAGCTAGAGCTTGAAGGGCTCACCAAGAACAAACTTCTCTCAAGATGGATTCTAGATCTAGAATGTGAGAGAATGGATTTCTTGTGAGGAAGAGAGCTTTAGAAATGAGTGAGAATGGCTATCTCTTTCTATCTCAATGAATCTCTTAATGGCAGCTCTAACCTAGAGAGAAATGACCTAGGTTCGTATTTATAGGGTCCCATAAAAACAAGTTAGGTCAATTCCCAACGGATAGAAATCTGAGGCAATTAGTCGGTCAAAGAACAACCACTGACCGACTAGTTCATCAACTAGTCGGTCAGTCAAACAACATGGACCGACTAAGTGAGGAACTGAGAAGAGATAGAAATTCAGACCTAGAAATCTAGTCGGTCCAAGAAGACATTCTGACCGACTAGTTTCACAACTAGTCGGTCAGTCAGTGAACGTAGACCGACTAAGAGGCAAAGTGAAATAGTCTGAATACAAATTGACTTAGTCGGTCCAAGAACAAAAGTTGACCGACTAGATTGTCAACTAGTCGGTCACCAAACGTTCTTAGACCGACTAACGATAAACAGTAGCTTAGGAGAAATGTAGCATGTACAGTAAATCACAACTAGTCGGTCAAAGAAGCATCACTGACCGACTAGTTCACAAACTAGTCGGTCGGTGAGTCAACGTAGACCGACTAACTGTAAACAGTAAGGTGCAAGAAATTAAGGAAGCAAACTAGTCGGTCCAAGAAGCTATTCTGACCGACTAGATCATCATCTAGTCGGTCAGTACTTCTTCTTGTACCAACTAATATGCACAAACAAGTCCGAATCGAAGCGCGACGCTTCGAGGAAGTTAGAATGAACTTGTACTAAGATCCTAGAGCTACGATATGAGCGTTATGAAGATAGAATCGTAAGATATACTCAAGGCTTAACATTCTATAGATCGAAGCTAAAAGACTATAAATAAAACCTTAATAAACGGTCTTCGAGAGCTTCGATTAATTCTTCATGACTTCCAAAACGGCGCAAGAGCTTCAACGAAGCTTTAGGCATGAATACGAGCTTTGAGAAGTCTTGAGATGTCGCTTTGATTGTTCTCGTGAATTTGGCGACGATCTCCAATACTGCGCTCACAAATTGTTAGTTCATGAATTATTTATGTTTGCTCATCATCCAAAACCAAGTCCGGGGAGTCCAATATTCAACAAATATTGTGAGTATAAACGGCCTAATTTATATGGCAATTTTCGTGCAGGCTAACCCTAGGTTGAAACCCTATGTTAATCAACCGTTGCCTTGGCTTGATGATTTGTATATCGTCGTAGGAGATGACGATGCCAATGGGATTTTTCGGAGGTCCACATTCCAATCATTTTACCCCCTAGCAAATGCTGTCGATGGGGAAGATTCAAGTCAGGCACATACCCCGCAAGCTGATATCCCCCATGACATCCCATCGACAGGATCGACGTGGAATTTTCAGGCCGGGCCTAGCATTGCTACCCCTCCCTCTGTGGGGAGGAAGAAAACTCTTCGACGGGGTTCAAACAAAGTCCAGGATAGGATGGATATGCTGGTTGAGACAGTAGAGAAGGTTGCCATGGTAATTTCTACATCTCATGCCCATTGGACCAAAGAGCTAGCCGCTACGGTATATGCATACACCGAGTATCCATCAACATTGTTGGATGTAGTGTACGATTATCTTGAAGAAAACGACCGTGAAGGACGCAAGTTTATGGCTAAGCCCGATGAGTCACGACGGAGAATATTGAAGCATAAAATTGAGATGATTCAAAGGGCTATGGAGGAAGAAGGTGTAGGTGATGATGGCGCTGATGAACCATTGGACTTGGATTGATGTTCCCTGTAGAGGGGTGTAGGAGATGGAGTGTTGTTGTTGTGGTAGGAAGATGTGGATGGAAGTGAGAAGGAGTGTTGTTGTGTACTGTATCATTAGTGATATGTATCAGTAGTGTTGTATAATTATGTGTACTGAACATGAGAATGAGTGTTGATGTTGGTGGTCTTAATAATATGTTGCTCTTGAAGCTTTGTATATGTGGAGTGAGAAGGAGAAGGAGTGAGAAGGAGAATACGTGTACTGTATAATATGTGGCCTGTATAATTATGTTTATCTTGAGAACATGTGTACTGTATCATGTGTTGTGGTTGGTCTTGAGAACATGAGAAGGAGTGAGAAGGAGAATATGTGTACTGTATAATTATGTTTATCTTGAAGCTTTGTATGGCATTTCAGTGGTTTGAAGGTAGAATTTGAGTCTTTGCAACATCTGAGGGCTATATTGAATTTCCTGAGCTCTTTGTTGCTCTTTGAGTTTGTTTATGGCAGAATTTTTGTTGCCTTTGTTGCTCTTTGAGTCTTTCCAGTATATACAGAGTTTTTATATGCCATTTTCTGCTTCTAGTGGGGTTGTTTGCTATAGCCATATGATGGATACAGGGTGGTGATTTAATTTTTTTAATCTACTCATTGTTGTGGAAGGTAGGCTTGATGCTTCCTATCAACCCCAATCTGATTGCTTTCAAAGCTATTGCTGGAAAAACTGCCTGC
Organism: Scilla litardierei; assembly: GCA_030789695.1. NCBI lineage: Eukaryota > Viridiplantae > Streptophyta > Magnoliopsida > Asparagales > Asparagaceae > Scilla > Scilla litardierei. The sequence continues at coordinate 164,051,819 of CM061141.1, forward strand.
AACTGACGTCCCCGCGTTGTGCGTGTCAGATGTGTGCAATATATGATTGGGGGCGTGCGATTTAAATATTTATAACCGCAAGCGCACGGTGTTGTAGAGTGGCTTGGGGGTCGAACTCAGAGAGGCGTGGTTGTGCTTGTGTCAGAAAGGACCGGATTCACCCCATGGGTGAGCTAGCCCGAATCGGTAGATGGGTTGTCACGGAAAATAGAATGCGAGGAATAAACAATATAGAGGGAAACCCAGGACTTCGGTTTCCACCCTATCGTGTGATTCTCGCCAACACGGACAACGGGTAGGAAAACGATCAGAGTTAGGGTCTAATAGTGATACGTTGCCTCTAAGAGTGATATCGGCGTCCCATGGGCCCGATATTCCGGTCGGTGCCCAGGATGATACGCCGGACTACCCGGGTTCGGTCAGTGGGCATTCCCATGTCCATTAACACTGACCGACTCCTGGAGCACTAAGCTCGCAACGATAACTCCCAACATCTCATCCTGCCGCTCCCGCGCGCTAGGATTCGATGTCTACGCTAAGGGCGTGAGCTATGGCTAGGGAGTCAACCGCCAAGTTTATTCCTTCTTGGCCCAACGGTCAAAGGCGGTCTTTTTCCCGCCGATGACAATGAAACACCCCGCGTAACCGATAGATTCTTAATCCCTATCGATTTCCTAGTCCTATGGACGCATCGGGGAGAACCCACGAAGGGGTTTCCACCAAAATTCCAGATTTGGGAACTACACACACATATTTACTAAAAAGCAATCTAAATCAAAATCGACCATTAAAAGCATGATCAGGCGATTGAAAAGTAGTAAGAGCAATGCAAATAACACTATATTAAAGTTTGGTAAAGATCAGACAACTTACAAATATCTAGAAAATTACAGCCGTCAAGAGAGAGAAAAACAGCAAAATAACAACTCTCTCCCGTTTTCTGGAAACCTAGGGTCTCTATTTATAGAAAACGACATCACTTGATCAGGTGAAGAATCACCCGATCGGGTGACCTGCTGTGAACTTCGGCAGCAATCTTCAGCATTTCACCTGGTCAGGCGACACGGTCGGTTGATGGAAGCTGCTCGTCGTTTGGATCTTGAGCTCATCGGGTGAACCGATCGGTTGATAAATCAACCGATCGGTTGGAATTGTTGCCCAAAAAGACAGAGACTTGCGACATTTTGGCACAATCAGCCAGCTGTCGGGTGAGCTCTCCGGGTCATCTTTTTCGGGGAAACGGCTACAGGTGAACCGATCGGGTGAAGATCACCCAATCGGTTGAGTTTCAGCTCCAATTTCCAGAGAGAACAGTCGGTTGAACCGGTCGGTAACCCGGTCGGTTGACACTTTCATTGCTTCAGCGGCTGACCGGGTCGTGCACGCGTGCATTACCCGATCGGTTGGCTGTGTCCAACCGATCGGGTGGGGGCAGAAAGATAGAGATCTTCGTCGTTTGGCCCCCTGGATCACGCGTGACTCCTCCCGTTGCTCCGGGGACTTATGATATCGTCGTTAAACGTCCCCTACACTGGCAAACTCCTGCAAACACGTAAAAACATGGAGAACTGAAAGAAAACAAGAAAATACGAGAAAACGGATACGAGACGGAGGAAAATAACGGAAAAACACAAAAGAAAACGTGCGTGAATATATGAAATATAAACGCACGTCAAAATCCCCCAAGGTGAACCCTTCCTCGTCCTCGAGGAAGACGAGTGAGAGTAGGAGCTCGGAGGGAGAAAATAGAGAGAAAGAGAGAAAAAGAGAACTCTAAGTCCTAAATCGCCCGTCAGGGCCAACAAAATCAAAAACGACACACCAAACAAGCAAACGCCAAATCACATCACTAAACTAAGGAATACGAGTCCAGACAAGTGCCGTAGGCCCACGCGGTGAAGCGCGAGTGAGTGTGGTTGCATGCTAGCAGACGGTGTCGCTATATACATTGTGCTATAAACTCCATATACACAAATCCAAGAAATGACCCAAATATCGATTCGATTTAGAAATGGCGGTGAATATATAGCTCAAGCATGCATGAGAAGAGTATGAGAATAGAAACGCCTCATGTGTCAGGCACAACACAGCTAGGGACTCGGGCATCACCACACTATCGCCTAGGTAATACCTAGAAATTCCCTATTCCAAGTGTTTTCGAAAGTGATGGGGGTTGAGATGATGTGGAGTAGAACACTCGGTGCAAATTCTTGCCTTCCCTTTATTCTCGATAGGTAGGGAAATTTTCACGCACGTTTTTTTTGGGTTTTGGATATATGTATATTTTTTTTGGGGTTTTGGCTATTCATATGTATTATATTTTTTTCTTTCTTTTCTCTTTTCTTTTCTTTCTGTTCTCTTTTCTTTTCTTTCTTTTTTTTTGATTTTTTGATTTTGGGATATATACACGTGTGTACTCTCCCAAGTGGGAGAACGGTACACGACGAGGGGATTTGCACCAAGTAAAATAAAAAAGAAATCGGATTCTAAACACTTGGGCAAGGGAAATGTCTCGCTAATCAGAGCATAGGCTAAAATGGGCTATCCTAGTCCTAAATGTGGAATCCCGACACATGCGAAATGAAGCATACGATATATGTATATTCACGCATACAGAAGCAGATAAGAGAGGCAAATACCGCATATTCAAATCGAAGCATGATAATCTAGGGGTCATTCCTGGACAGGTATATAAAGTAAAATCACAAAGTAGAAGCACACCAAACGCTAGTCGCGACACACGACTCAAAAAAGGCTAAGTGGACCCGCGATGCATGAAATGCAAGAGGACTCGACTTCCTAGGGTTAGTAAATGTGATTATCAAAGCCATGCTAGGTGTGTGTGTGATTTTTGTGACAATTCATCATAGGGTTCATCTCTAGGAGAAAGAGATAAAAAGAAGAAAAGAAAAAACAAAGACACGATGAAAACGACTCAAAAACGAGGAATAACGGCACAAATGACGCACGGAGTGCGATCCCCCAAGCTGAAACTTACATTTCCCTCAATGCAAATAAGAGTAAAGACGGGAGGGTAATGAAAATGGGGGGGGGGGGAATACACACAGACACAAAAGACATGAAAAAAAGAAAAACACACATACGAAACTGAAAATAAAAATAAAAATAAAGATAAAGGTCACACCACACGACATACAAACGGAAAATAAAAATAGAAAATCACATGGCACGACATATATAACAAGCACACATAGAAAACATCACACGACAGCACACAGAAAAATAGACATCTCCAAGCTAGACATGACAATGCTAGCGATATGATGTGATCATGAAAATGCAGAGATATGCTAGGGGGATGTGAATAAAAGAAAAAAAGGAAATAAAAATAAAAATGGGACCTGATGCGTGAGTGGGTCCTCCCCCAAGCTGTGGTAAAGCAGGGCCCCACAAAGACAGATGTGCACTAAAAATAGGGGGAGGCAAAAACTGGATGGGAATATATCAAGCAGAGGCACCACCCTCTGGGGGTGGTGATGGGGCCCTCTGCTGTGGACCAGGAGTGGTGGGGGGTGGGATGTCAGGCTCGAAATCATCAGGTGAGTCAGTACGAATGTGACGCATGAGGCTTTGAAGGACGGGTAGGTCACGCTCGACTGACTGCTGAGTTGCCTCACCACCAACTCCTGCTATGAGGAGCATGGCCATGAACCGGTCAGCTTGGTCGTCGTCACGGAATGTCATCTGGTATTCGGTGTCGCCTATGTAAATGGGGTCAGAGGGGCGTGGGGCGGGGTGGCGGATGAATTGGTGGTGGTGGTGGCTCGGGTGGGGGATCGTGTGCGCCGGGTAGCCCTAGGGTTGGACGTGCCAGCATTGGCGGGTCTAGCACGGCGTGGAGGCATTGTGCAGGAGGAGTCGTGTGTGTGTGTGAGTGTATGCAAGATGCGATGAATGCACACTAACACAGGCAATCTAGGGCAAAATATAAAATTGAGCTAAGGAACGAAGTTACCCAAGCGAGATGAAGATCCTTGCTCGTAGATGTCCCAACGCAATGCAATGTGGAGAAGTGTGAAGCCGCGACGTTTCTTTTCAGCAAATTTTCGAAAATGGGGGGGGGGGGGGTTTGGGCGGAAATTAGGGTTTTGATGCGGGTGAAATCGAAGAGAAAGAGAGAGAGAGAGATCAATGGAAAGATGGAAAAAGAGAGGGGAGAGAGCGATTGAGAGGGTTGCGTGGTCGGTTGAGGGAGAAACGAGGTCGGGCGAGGGAGAGGAAGTCGAAACGACAAGAGGGAATCGAGATCGGGCTAGAGAGATGAACGGGTGAGGGAGGGTTTATATAGTGTTTAAGTCGAACCGATTGGGTGAGTTTTCACCCGATCGGTTGACAATTAGGTCGAAAATATTACTGAAAATTGGCTACAGGCGACCCGATCGGTTGAGAACTCAACCGATCGGGCGACCGCTTCACACTTTTTCCCGAAAGTTTAGTACAGCTCACCCGGTCAGTCACCCGACCACGCTTTGTATCAACCGATCGGTTGATCAATTCCCAGAATTCCCAAGACTTCGGCCGTTCCCAAACGGTCTGCCACCCGGTCACGCCTTGCTTCACCCGACTGGTTCACTGGAGAGCAGATACGGGCCATCGTCTGATACATCTCACTCGATCGGTTGATCGGTCGCCCGATCGGGTGAGGGCTTGTTTCCTGCAAAAATTCACGAATGGCCTAAATTTCTCAACGGATGATCCCGCGGTTAAATTTAATTGTTAAAATAGAAAAAATAAAGACAATAAAAATCCTAAAAATGAAGATAAGAGTTTAGAGCATGGGTTGCCTCCCATGAAGCGCTTTTGTTTAACGTCGTTTGCTCGACGCCCGTAGATGATATTCAAGGTGGACGGGGGTGATGCCCTAAAATCGGCATCGCTTCAGACTCAGAGTTGGCGGCCTTCGGTGTCGTCGTCGGTGACAAGAAAACTTGCTCGACGACCCTCCCTTTGTTGACGGGATCCGGGGGCTTCTCCCTTATATTGGCGTCTACCGCCACTCGTTTCAGGATCCGAATCTCTTCTCCCGTGAGCCCCATGGGCTCTTTCCCTTTCCTCCTCATCGGAGGATCATTTTTAAATCTGGGAGGGACCGTGTGTGCCGCATCCGCTTTCCCAGCAACATCATATTTCTTCAGGCCGACTGGTTCTTCTAAGTCCCCCAAGCTATCGGGGGGTTTCTTGAAAGAATTTCCCAGGAGCTTGCTTCCACAACTCTCTCTTCTTCTAACTCTAGCATGTTGCATCTTGGATCATCCGGAGGATTGGGGTGCTTCATTGACAACCCTAAGTCAAACTCGACTTTTTCGCTGCCGACGTTAAGGGAAAGCTTCCCATTCTTCACATCTATTAAAACACTGGCAGTGGCCATGAAAGGCCGTCCAAGGATGATGGGGGTGTGCGCATCTTCAGGCATGTCCATGACGACGAAGTCCACCGGCACATGCACCCCACTTACGTTGACAGGGAGGTCATCTACAACCCCCACCGGATATTTGACCGATCGGTTTGTAAGCTGTAGGGTCATACCGGTGGGCTCCAAGTCGCCCATCCCTATCCTCTTATATAGCGACAAGGGCATTAAACTGACGCTCGTTCCAAGATCGACGAGAGAGCGATGGATCTTTACCTCCCCGATCGCACAAGGGATAGAGAAGCTCCCCGAGTCTTTAAGCTTAGGCGGATTTGCTCTCTGAATGAGAGCGCTGCATTCCACCGTCAATACGACCTCCTCCTTTCTGGACCCTCTTGTCACCAAATCCTTTAAAAATTTTGCGTAGAGGGAATCGTCTCGATAGCTTCGAGGAAGGGGATTTGCAAGCTTAGATCCTTAACCATGGCAAAGAATTTGCCATACTTCTCGTCTATCTTGGCTTGGGCTAGCCGTTGTGGAAAAGGCACAACGGGCTTGAATACTCTGAGGCTCCCTTCCTCGGTTTTCTTCTTCTCCTCTTCAGGGACTCCCTCCGGAGTCGTTTGCTTTGGCGACGAAGCACCGTTGTAATTCAATTTTTCAATTGGTCGCTCTACGACCAACGGTGCTTCCGGTTCCTTGGGGGGGCACTCTTGTGGGGATTTGTGTCCCGCTTCTCAATACGATAGCGGACACATTCGCATTCTCGTGTGTGAGTGCCAATGTCTGATTTGCTCCCCTCGGGTTCACTTCAGGTTGTGGCAGCAATAGATTTTGCGACCTTTGAAGGTTCGCCACTTGTAACCCCAGCTGGGTTACTTGGTCAGTGAGAGCCATATGCCCCATCTCCAGCTTCAAATTTATCTTCTCCTGGTTGGTGATGTATTGAGTCAAGATGGACTCAACCGGAGAGATGGCCCTCTGCTGGCCATATTGTTGCTACTGCTGAATGGGCTGCTGATTCCTGGGAGCATATTACTGATACTGTTACGGAGGCTACTACTGTTGAAACTGCTGCTACTGAGGCCTAGCTGGCTGATATATTAGCTGATGTTGTTGCTGAGGAGGCGGCTGCTGATACGGTACCCGGTAGCAAAGGTTGGGGTGGTTTCGGTTATTTGGATAGTAGACTGGATTGGAGCTAGTCCGTGGTGGATACGGCGCATTTCCCATAGGATTGTAGAATAGTGCGCTCGCTTGGTCCAACGGTGGTGAAATGTCACCACCCTCGAAGTCTCCCATGACTTCGGATTCCACCGCCGCAATATGTTGTATACCGGCACCACCGGCTCCTACCATTAGCGTCGAGATCTGGGTCGACAGCAAGTCAAACTTGCTGGATAATTTGTCGACGTCCTCGACCCTGTGGATACCCCCAGATCTAGGTGTGGCTCTCTCGTCACACCACCGCTCATTGTTTGATGCCATATTTTCTAGAATGTTCCCGACATCTTCTTCACTTCTGGACATGAATGACCCCCCAGCCGCGACGTCCATTGAAGACTTCAAGTCATCCCTCAATCCATTATAGAACAGATTAATTATCTGCCACTTTGGAAGCTCGTGATGAGGTCATCTTCGCTGCATCTCCTTAAATCTTGTCCATGCTTCATGCAGGGACTCGTGGCTGGTTTGAGAGAAGGAGGAGATCTCACTCCTCAGCTTCATGGTCCTCTCCAGTGGAAAGAATTTCGTCAGAAAAGTGTTTGAAAGCTTCTCCTAATTGTTGAACGTATTTGGGTCCTTACCCCTAAGCCACAGCTTGGCCTTATCTCACAGAAAGAAGGGGAATAGATTCAGACGGATTGCCTCAGTTATGACACCATTTATGCGGAAGGTGTCACATTTCTCCAAGAAGGAGTCCAAATGTTTGATGAGGCTCTCCATGGATGCCCCCGAGAATTTATCCTGCTGAATCCACGTCACTAAGGACAGCTTGAGCTCGAAGCTCTGCGCCATAATAGCAGGAGGACGGATGACGGAGGTGGACTCGAGGGAAGGCATCGAGTACTCCAGCAGGGACTTGTGAGGTGGGGTGTTCTCCCCCATGGTTTTGGGCTCTTCTCTTCTTCTCTTCTCTGCGGTAAGACGCCTTAGGGTGGCGTTTATCTCAGGATCAACAGGAATCAAGTCATCGACACTCCTTGAACTCCTGCGCATGAAAAGCAACAAACACTCGTGAAGCAAAAGTGTGATAGAAACAGATAAAAATAGAAAATAAAAATAAGAAAATAAAAGTGAAAAAGAAGAATGCGAAAATTATCGCGAGGTAGAGATGTGAGCTAGACTCAAGGGTTCATAAGATCCAAAAATAACAAGCACGTTGCCTCCCCGGCAACGGCGCCATAAATGCTTGACGTCCACATGTTGTGCGTGTCAGATGTGTGCAATATATGGTTGGGGTCGTGAGATTTAAATATTTATAACCGCAAGCGCACGGTGTTGTAGTGTGGCTTGGGGGTCGAACTCAGGGAGGCGTGGTTGTGCTTGTGTCAGAAAGGACCGGATTCACCCCATGGGTGAGCTAGCCCGAATCGGTAGATGGGTTATCATGGAAATAGAATGCGAGGGATAAACAATATAAAGGGAAACCCGAGACTTTGGTTTCCACCCTATAATGTGATTCTCGATAACACGCCGACGAATAGGGTAACGATCGGAATTGGGTCTATTGGTGAGACGTTGCCTCTATGAGTGATACCAGCGTCACATGGGCCCGATATTCCGGTCGGTGCCCAGGATGATACGCCAGACTTTCCGGGTTCGGTCAGTGGGCATTCCCATGTCCATTAACACTGACCGACTCCGAGAGTACTAAGATCGCAACGATAACTCCCAACATCTCAACCTGCCGCTCCCGCGCGCTAAGATTCGATGTCTACGCTAAGGGCGTGAGCTATGGCTAGGGAGTCAACCACCAAGTTTATTCCCCCTCGGCCCAACGGGCAAATGTGGTCTTTTTCCCACCGATGACAATGAAACACCCCGCGTAACAGATAGATTTCTAATCCCTATCAATTTCCTAGTCCTCTGGACGCATTAGGGAGAACCCACGAAGGGGTTTCCACCAAAATCCTAGATTTGGGAACTACTCACACATATTTGCTAAAAAGCGATCTAAATGAAAATCGACCGTTAAAAACATAATCAGACGATTGAAATGAAGTGATAGCAATGCAATTAAGATAATATCAAAGTTTGGTTAAGATCAGAACACTTACAAATGACAAAGAAATTACAGCCGTCACAAAAGATGAAAACAGCAAAAAATAACAACTCTTGTTTTCTGGAAACCTAGAGCTTATATATATAAAAAATGACATCACCCGATCGGGTGAAGAATCACCTGATCGGGTGACCTGCTGTGAACTTCGGCAGCAATCTTCAAAATTTCACCCGGTCAGGCGACACGGTCGGTTGGCGGAAGCTGCTCGTCGTTTGGATCTTGGCGTCGTTGGGTGAACCGATCGGTTGATAAATCAACCGATCGGTTGGAATTGTTGCCCAAAAAGACAGAGACTTCGGAAGTTTTGGCACGGTTTGTTGGCGGCCGGGTGAGCTCTCCGGGTCATCACTTTGAGAAAACGGCTACAGATGAACCGATCGGGTGACGATCACCCGATCGGTTGGACTTCAGCTCCAATTTCCCGAGAAGTTAGTCGGGTTGAACCGGTGGGCGACCCGGTCGGTTGATGCTCCCGTAGCTTCAGCTGCTGTCCGGGTGGTGCACGCGTGCATCACCCGATCGGTTGGCTGTGTCCAACCGATCGGGTGGGGGCTGAAAGATGGAGATCTCAGTTGTTTGACCCCCCCGGATCACGTGTGACTCCTCCCGTTGCTCCGGGGTGTAACGGTCTGTTTTCTTTGTACTTTGTTCGTGCACGTGCTTTTGGCCGTGCACGTGATTATTTTAGACTTTGTTTGTTTGTGAACACTTTGTTGTGATATGCCGTTGTGAACGTCTCTGAGAGTATTAAATAGTGGCACTAATTTGGAATGACATTCCTCGAGTCGTTTTCCCACAATTTAATCTTATTCGATGAGACGTTGCGATTTTCACTTTTGACGGGAGACGTTTCTATTTTTAGTTTCGTCGTCCGACGTTGAAATTGAGATCCGCCTTCTTAGTTAGCTTTCTTTCGTCATCACGATCTCCCGGATATTTATTTTATAATTTTTGGAGCTCATTTGACCTACTTTATATTTTTAGCAAGGTTTAAAATATTTTTAAAAGCTAGGTTTTAAATTAATTTCGGCCAAATAAAATTTATTGAGTTTAAAACATTTTAAATAATTTTTGAGTCAAATTCCAGCTCATTTGGGCCACACCCAAGCCTTGTGCGAGTTGGAGAGGGTGAGATTCGAATTTTAAATTATTTTAAACTCCTAATCCCATTAGGATTAGCCCTAGACCAAGTCAACCCATCTACACTATATAAACAACCTCTAGGAAGACCTATTTTCGCAAGAAAATAACCCTAGCCGCTTCCAAAACACAAAATTCACGTTGCGATGATTCGTCGCAACGTTGCTGCACCAACCCCCGCACCGACCGAGGAAAACATCCCAAAATCCCCGCACCAACCGACCGCTCCGCCCGCACCAAGCTTCGTCCACACCCGTTGTAGCCGCCCGCTCCGTTCTCCCGTGTCCGACCGAGAAATCCTCTCGGTCAGACCGATAGCCGCCCCCGCTCACGCCCGCATCCCCGCACCGCACCAAGCCCCGCTCCAAGCCCCCGCTCCGCCCCGTGTCTGACCGAGGCGCCCGCCCGCACCGACCGAATGCCGCTTCGTTGCAAAGTTGCAAACGTTGCAACTCTCGTCCGCCCGCACTGACCAACGGTTCCCTCCGCACCGACCGAGAGCACCAAGCCCGCACCGCACCCGCAGCTGTGCAGCGCCGTTCCCCCGTGTCTGACCGAGCCCGACCCCCGCATTTGGCTGTGTCCGACCGAGAGCCATTCGTCGCAACCCCGCACCCGTCGCACCACTTGCCACCATGTGCCCCCCAAGTTCTCCAGAGGTATTTTGGGTCTCCTATTGGTCCCTAGGACTACTGTGGGCCCCACCTAGGTGCTTTCTCTCCGACGATTTACCGTGTACGACGTTGCGACACGTCGTAGCCCGTCGTCGCACATGCTAGCTTTGGAATTTGGATTCGTTGCTCTGGTTGCTGCTCTGAACTTTCCAGCGAGGAATCTATATTGGAATCAGGACTTGGAGCACGTTCTTTTATTCCAACCCCTGGCGTCGCTACGCGACGCCAGTGTAGCTTTCGCGTCGTGTTGAGGTAACGCTTTGCACCCATAGGACCCCAACCATTGCCTGCTAATCAAGACTAAAATTGATGTTTTTAAAGTATTTTAAATGTTTTAGAATTCACTAATCAAGATTAATAAAACGGATGTAGGCCGGTGGACTTGTGCACGTAGGATAATTGTGACTTTGGACTCGTTGGTCGGTGTGCTCAGACGTTGTACTTGCAGGCAAGTGAAACTTGCCAACTCTTGTGTAGGGCCATGTTTTTAGGCCACTTCCTTGTTTTTAGCATAAAAGAGACTAGTCAGTGAAATGATAGCTTGCTAGACGCCTACTTGATCTAATTCGACAACGAAACTAGATCCGTCACCTAAATTGATCTAGCTTGACAACGAAGCTAGATCCAACTCTTTAACTTGTTGATCATGCATACTAAACTGTCATGTTTACTTTCCTTACCTGTACGCTTTACTACTCGCCATGTCATGTCATCCATGCATTGAATGTCGCATTCGTAGCACACGCTACAATACTTGTACTTGTACTTCCTTGTCCGGCTAGGTGCACCTCTATGCCATCGTGATAAAACACTTCCTGGCTCATGATCCAGAAGATGGACGCCGGTCCATATACACATGGAGGGGTAGGGATAAGCGATCACTTGAGCTTAGGAGTTGGCCCGCGCAGCCACTCTAGCCAAAAGGCGTAATCTCTGTGCACGACGTGCTTACTTTACTTGTCTTGTACTAGTGAGTGTTTCTTGTAAAACTTGACATCCATGCTATGTTCGTACTTTACTTTACTTTACTTTACTTGTTGCACTCATACTTTAACTGCCATGTCATTGCATTCATGCTAGAACTGCTAGGTTGCTTACCTTCACTTTCAGTTTCCTTGCACAAGTCTCTTGTAGACTTGCTGACATGTGCCCCTTGCTCTTTTGGGCGTCACATGTTAGACCCTGAGCCAGAGACCGTAGCTGAGGACGAGGTGTTTGCTGACATTGAGCCAGAGCCTACTTTTGACGAGGAGTTGGTGGACACCGGAGACCAGTCTTAGAGACTGTTTGAGTTGCTTTTGCTTAGGTTGTTGTTAGTTGTCGGTGCGTAGCACCATTACTTTGTTTTCGTACTTTGTACTTTTGTTGGCCATGCTGGGGCCTCTTTTAGACTCTTTTCTTTTAGCCTGGTGGCTTTTCTGCGATGTTGAAATTTATTATTATAGATATTCTGAGATTTATCTTTTGTCTCATTTCCTTATTATTATCCTTGTTTCGTTTCGCGTTGCAAGGACCTGCAGTTTAAAGTGATTGACGCTTATCGGACTTGCAGCTTTGTAGCTTCAAGTCTGAGCGGACCTTCTCACGCTTCGCCTCCACGTTTTTGGGAAGTGGGGCGTGACAGGTTTTGTTGGTGGCCCATGCAGGTCTATCTTGCAATTGCAAACTAACAGAACAACGATAATAACGGAATGTCCATTAAATAAATTGCAACATCCAAGTCATTAAGCTATTGAGTCTAATTTGTTTGTTCGTTTTCTATGTCATTACATGGCTGGACGACGACAGACCCAATCTGGTAGTGGGCCCAATCGTGCTGAGGTACCGGATAGAGAGCCCACCAATGCTGAGATCATGAGGATGATGCACCAGATGATGCAGGTGCAGCAGGGCATGCTCCAGAATACCCAGGGTACCTCTCGCTTCGAGCCAGGAGCGAAGCAGTTTCAGGAGCTGGGCCCGACTTACTTCGATGGATCTGAAGGACCGTTGGCTGCTGAGGAGTGGATCAGAAACACTGAGGATAATCTGAAGATGTCGAAGGTCAACCCGGCTGGATGGGTTGATCTGGTGAAGAAGCAGCTTAAGGATAATGCCCGCAACTGGTGGGATGCAGAGGAGGAGCTGTTGGTGAGCCCTATACCTTGGGCTACTTTCAAGTCCAGGTTCGATGAGGAGTACTTTCTGAAGGCCGCTATGAGGGAGATGTTGCAGCGCTTCATTGAGCTGAAGCAGGGGAATCTGACGGTGGACCAGTACTACCAGGAGTTTACTAGGCTGAGTCGCTTCGCACCGAAGATGGTGGAAGATGCTGAGGAGAAGGCTCAGAGGTTTCTGCAGGGTCTTTCCCTAGACTTGCAGAGCCTGATGTCTACGACAGATATGGAGTCATATCAGAAGTTGCTGGTAGCTGCTCGGAGACAGGAGAGGATTGCGAGGCAGAAGAGAGGACAGATTTCTGGAGCCGGGAAGAGGCCTATGGAGCAGGTCAGAGGAGTGGTGAGGCCTAATCAGACGGTGCAGTTCAAGAGGCCAGGTGGGCCTACTCAGAAGACTTGCCATTTCTGTGGCAAGACCGGGCATGTTAAGGAGCAGTGTAGGAGGATGTTGGGACAGTGCCTGATTTGTGGAGATCCTACGCATACTATTAAGGAGTGCCCGAAGTCTAAGCAGCCTTGGAAGGAACCAGTCGCAGCACAGCCGTTGCAGCAGAGAGCACCTGTACCTGCAGGTCGTGAACCAGCCCTCGTTCCGCAGAAGCAAGCTTTTCAGCAGGCCATGCAGCCGAGGAGGCAGGCTTATCTGATAACGGCAGTGGAGAGCGAGGCTATGGATGAGGTTATCACAGGTAACTCTCAAACTAGTTGTTTTCTTCCTTGGATAGTTTTGGTTGTTAGCCATGTTTGATTGCTTGCATATGATTGTTGTTAGAATAAGGTTTGATTGTTAGACTGTTTGTTAGGTGTGATTTTGGTTTGCACATTTCCTGCACGGGTCCTTTTGGACTCTGGTGCATCGATGTGCATTATTTCTCGGAGCTTCATGGAGAAGCACTCCTTGATGACTTCCCCTCTTCCCAAGAGTTGGAATATCGTTACAGGAAATGGCGTGATCTCGGTGCATCTTGGGTGCAATTCTTGCCCTTTTGTGGTCTGTGGACATGAGCTTTACGCTGATTTTATTGTCCACGACATCATCAACTACGATGCCGTGCTTGGAATGGATTGACTTGTGAGCTTATATGCTACGATCGATTGTCGGAGGAAGAAGGTGGTGTTCGAGATCCCCGGACATCCAGTATTTGAGTTCAGTCGAGGTAGCAGTTCGCTTGGCCCTGTCAGGTTCCGGGCCAGACCGGTGGAGATTGTTGCTATGCAGATGGAGCATGATAGACTAGCTGTGGTACGTGAATTCGACGACGTCTTCCCCGAGGAGATGTCTGGACTGCCGCCCGAACGAGCTCTCGAGTTTTCGATCGATCTTATTCCGGGAGCGCAGCCTATTTCGAAGGCGCCGTATCGGATGGCACCAGCAAAGTTGGAGGAGTTGCGTAGGTAGCTGGATGAGCTTCTACAGAAGGGTTACATCAATCCTAGTGTGTCTCCGTGGGGAGCACCGGTGTTGCTGGTGAAGAAGAAGGATGGTTCGTGTCGCATGTGTGTGGATTACCGGGAGCTGAATGCTGTGACTATCAAGAATAAATATCCCTTGCCTCGCATAGATGACATCTTTGATCAGCTCGGAGGATCGAGGGTGTTCTCTAAGTTGGATTTGAGGAGTGGTTACCATCAGCTTAAAGTGAAGAAGGAGGACATCCCGAAGACAGCGTTCAGGACGAAGTATGGTCACTACGAGTTCGTGGTTAGGCCTTTTGGTGTAACCAATGCGCCCACGGTTTTTATGAACCTGATGAATCTGATCTTCTACGACCTTCTAGACAAGTTTGTCGTTATCTTTATTGACGACATTCTGATCTATTCAAAGTCGGAGGAAGAGCATGCATCACACTTGAGGACAGTGTTGGAGATTCTGAGGAAGCATAATTTGTATGCTAAGTATTCCAAGTGCGAGTTTTGGCTGGATAGAGTTGCTTTTCTCGGGCATGTGGTGTTAGGTGATGGAATTTCTGTGGATCCCGAGAAGATTATGGCTATTAGAGAGTGGCCTGTTCCGCAGTCAGCGTCCGAGATCAGGAGTTTCCTTGGGCTTGCAGGTTATTATCGGCATTTCATTAAGGAATTTTCCCGGATTGCTGAGCCGATGACCAGACTGACGCGGAAGGATGTACCATATGTTTGGTCTGATGATTGCGAGAAGGCTTTTGATATTCTGAAGGAGAGGTTGACGACTGCCCCTGTACTTGCTGTGCCTGATCGGAGTGGAGGATTCAAGATCTTTTGCGATGCTTCTGGCAAAGGTCTTGGATGTGTGCTGCATCAGCATCAGCATGTGGTTGCGTATGCTTCTCGTCAGCTTAAGGCTCATGAGAAGAATTACCCGACGCATGATTTGGAGTTGGCTGCTGTCGTGTTTGCGCTCAAGATTTGGAGGCACTTCCTGCTGAGTGAGAAGGTGAAGATCTTCACTGATCACAAAAGCTTGAAGTATATCTTTACGCAGAAGGAGCTCAACATGCGACAACGTCGATGGTTGGAGCTCATGGCAGACTATGAGATCGATTTGCAGTATCACCCTGGCAAGGTGAATGTGGTTCTGGATGCGCTGAGCAGACTTCCAGCGGTGATGATGTTGGCCTCGCAGTGGAGATTGTAGCAGGATTTTTGCGAGACTGGTATCGAGATTATTCTTCCTGGAGAGACTTCTTCGTTGATGAGCATGCAGATACAGTCGACGATCGTGGATAGGATCAAGGCTGGACAGGCTGGAGATGCTAAGCTGGTGAAGATTCGGGAGCAGGTGGAAGCCGGTCTACGGATTAACTTCTTGATTCACGAGGATGGTTCGTTGAGATTTGGAGCCAGGTTGTGTATGCCAGCTGGAGATATCAGAGAGGAATTATTGGTGGAGTCACACAGTTCGCCGTATTCTGTGCATCCTGGTGGGACCAAGATGTACAAGGATCTTCGTCTGAACTTTTGGCGGCATGGTATGAAGAGGAGTGTGGCTCGGAGTGTAGCCAAGTGTTTGGTTTGCCAGCAGGTAAAGGCGGAGCATCAGCGTACGGCAGGGTTGCTACAACCACTTCCGATTCCGGAGTGGAAGTGGCAGCACATCACTATGGATTTCGTGACTGGATTACCTCGGAGTCCGAAGCAGAATGACGCGATTTGGGTGATCGTAGACCGATTGACCAAATCCGCGCACTTTATTCCCTTCCGGGTAGGACAGTCCACTGAGACGCTAGCGAGGAGATATATGGAGGTAAATTCTTTTACTCTCCATTTTTATTTCCTTTCCTAGTTTAGATAGTGATGTAACGTGAATCGTGCAGGAGATCGTACGACTTCACAGAGTCCCTGTGAGTATCGTGTCGGACAGAGACACGAGATTCACGTCTCAGTTTTGGCAGAGTCTACAGAAGAGCTTGGGTACGAGTCTGAGTTTCAGCACGGCGTACCACCTGCAGACAGATGGCCAGTCCGAGAGGACGATTCAGATTTTGGAGGATATGTTGAGAGCATGCATGCTGGACTTTAAGGGATCTTGGGAGGATCATCTCCATCACGTTGAGTTTGCCTATAATAACAGCTACCAGGCGAGTATTGGAATGGCGCCTTTCACCGCGCTATATGGAAAGAAATGTCGATCGCCACTGAGCTGGGATGACATTGGAGATCGGGAGCTGTTAGGACCGGAGATGATTGTGGAGGCCGTGGATGTTGTGAGGAACATTCAGGAGAAGCTGAGGATTGCGTAGGACCGTTTCAAGCATTGGGCTGATGCTAAACGGAGGCCTTTGGAGTTTCAGCCTGGCGATCATGTCTTTCTGAAGATTTCTTCGAACCGCGGAGTTATTTGATTTGGGAAGAGAGGCAAGCTGAGTCCGAGGTACATTGGGCCGTTTGATGTCCTGGAGAGAGTTGGAGCTGTGGCTTATCGCTTGGCGCTGCCACCGTCACTCGAGGGAGTTCACGACGTATTTCACGTATCCCAGTTACGTCGATACGTTAGTGATCCGTCCCATACTGTGGATTTCTCGGAGATCACATTACGTCTAGATCTGTCTTATGATCAGCAGCCAGTTGAGATTCTGGATCGTCGACAGAAGCAGCTGAGGAATAAGACCGTCGACTTGGTTCGAGTGCAGTGGCGTCACGGTTCCCCTGGTGAGTCCACCTGGGAGCGTGAGGATGAGATGAGAGAGCGCTTCCCGCACCTTTTCCATAGCAGTGCTTGATGTTGATTCTGAGGACGGAATCATTTCTAAGGTGGGGAGGATGTAACGGTCTGTTTTCGTTGTACTTTGTTCGTGCACGTGCTTTTGGCCGTGCACGTGCTTATTTTAGACTTTGTTTATTTGTGAACACTTTGTTGTGATATGCCGTTAAGAACGTCTCTGAGAGTATTAAATAGTGGCACTAATTTGGAACGACATTCCTCGAGTCGTTTTCCCACAATTTAATCTTATTCGATGAGACGTTGCGATTTTCACTTTTGACGGGAGACATTTCTATTTTAAGTTTCGTCGTCCGACGTTGAAATTGAGATCCGCCTTCTTAGTTAGCTTTCTTTCGTCATCACGATCACCTCGATATTTATTTTATAATTTTTGGAGCTCATTTGACCTACTTTATATTTTTAGCAAGGTTTAAAATATTTTTAAAAGCTAGGTTTTAAATTAATTTCGGCCAAATAAAATTTATTTGAGTTTAAAACGTTTTAAATAATTTTTGAGCCAAATTCCAGCTCATTTGGGCCGCACCCAAGCCTTGTGCGAGTTGGAGAGGGTGAGATTCGAATTTTAAATTATTTTAAACTCCTAATCCCATTAGGATTAGCCCTAGACCAAGTCAACCCATCTACACTATATAAACAACCTCTAGAAAGACCTATTTTCGCAAGAAAATAACCCTAGCCGCTTCCAAAACCCAAAATTCACGTTGCGACGATTCGTCGCAACGTTGCTGCACCAACCCCCGCATCGACCGATGAAAACAACCCAAAATCCCCGCACCGACCGACCTCTCCGCCCGCACCAAGCTTCGTCTGCACCCGCTGCAGCCGCCCGCTCCGTTCTCCCGTGTCCGACCGAGAAATCCTCTCGGTCAGACCGATAGCCGCCCCCGCTCACGCCCGCATCCCCGCACCGCACCAAGCCCCGCTCTAAGCCCCCGCTCCACCCCGTGTCTGACCGAGGCACCCGCCCGCACCAACCGAAGGCCGCTTTGTTGCAACGTTGCAAACGTTGCAACTCTCGTCCGCCCGCACCGACCGACGGTTCCCTCCGCACCGATCGAGAGCACCAAGCCTGCACCTCACCCGCAGCTGTGCAGCGCCGTTCCCCCGTGTCTGATCGAGCCCGACCCCCACATTTGGCTGTGTCCGACCGAGAGCCATTCGTCGCAACCCCGCACCCGTCGCACCACTTGCCACTGTGGGCCCCCCAAGTTCTCCAGAGGTATTGTGGGTCCCCTATTGGTCCCTAGGACTACTGTGGGCCCCACCTAGGTGCTTTCTCTCCGACGATTTGTCGTGTACGACGTTGCGACACGTCGTAGCCCGTCATCACACGTGCTAGCTTTGGAATCTGGATTCGTTGCTCCGGTTGCTGCTCTGAACTTTCCAGCGAGGAATCTATATTGGAATCAGGACTTGGAGCGCGTTCTTTTATTCCAACCCCTGGCGTCGCTACCCAACGCCAGTGTAGCTTTCGCGTCGTGTTGAGGTAACGCTTTGTACCCCTAGGACCCCCAACCCATTGCCTGCTAATCAAGACTAAAATTGATGTTTTTAAAGTATTTTAAATGTTTTATAATTCACTAATCAAGATTAATAAAACGGATGTAGGCCGGTGGACTTGTGCACGTAGGATAATTGTGACTTTGGACTCGTTGGTTGGTGTGCTCAGACGTTGTACTTGCAGGCAAGTGAAACTTGCCAACTCTTGTGTAGGGCCATGTTTTTGGGCCACTTCCTTGTTTTTAGCGTAAAAGAGACTAGTCAGTGAAATGATAGCTGGCTAGACGCCTACTTGATCTAGTTTGACAACGAAACTAGATCCGTCACCTAAATTGATCTAGCTTGACAACGAAGCTAGATCCAACTCTTTAACTTGTTGATCATGCATACTAAACTGTCATTTTTAATTTCCTTACATGTACGCTTTACTACTTGCCATGTCATGTTATCCATGCATTGAATGTCGCATTCGTATCACACGCTACAATACTTGTACTTGTACTTCCTTGTCCGGCTAGGTGCATCCCTATGCCATCGTGATAAAACACTTCCTGGCTCGTGATCCAGAAGATGGATGCCGGTCCATATACACATGGAGGGGTAGGGATAAGCGATCACTTGAGCTTAGGAGTTGGCCCGCGCAGCTACTCTAGCCAAAAGGCGTAATCTCTGTGCACGACGTGCTTACTTTACTTGTCTTGTACTAGTGAGTGTTTCTTGTAAAACTTGACATCCATGCTATGCTCGTACTTTACTTTACTTTACTTGTTGCACTCATACTTTAACTGCCATGTCATTGTATTCATGCTAGAACTGCTAGGTTGCTTACCTTCACTTTCAGTTTCCTTGCACAAGTCTCTTTTAGACTTGCTGACATGTGCCCCTTGCTCTTTTGGGTGTCACATGTTAGACCCTGAGCCAGAGACCGTAGCTGAGGACGAGGTGTTTGCTGATGTTGAGCCAGAGCCTACTTTTGACGAGGAGTTGGTGGACACCGGAGACCATTCTTAGAGACTGTTTTGGTTGCTTTTGCTTAGGTTGCTGTTAGTTGTCGGTGCGTAGCACCATTACTTTGTTTTCGTACTTTGTACTTTTGTTGCCCATGCTGGGGCCTCTTTTAGACTCTTTTCTTTTAGCCTGGTGGCTTTTCTGCGATGTTGAAATTTATTATTATGGATATTCTGAGATTTATCTTTTGTCTCATTTCCTTATTATTATCCTTGTTTCGTTTCGCGTTGCAAGGACCTGCAGTTTAAAGTGATTGACGCTTATCGGACTTGCAGCTTTGTTGCTTCAAGTCTGAGCGGACCTTCTCATGCTTCGCCTCCACGTTTTTGGGAAGCGGGGCGTGACACGGGGACTTACGATATCGTCGTTAAACGTCCACTACGCTGGCAAATTCCTGCAAACACGTAAAAACATGAAGAAGTGAAAGAAAACAAGAAAATACGAGAAAACGGATACGAGACGGTAGAAAATAATGGAAAAACACAAAAGAAATGTGCGTGAATATATGAAATATAAACGCACGTCAATCACATGGTATAGAAATTTCATATCTTACACAAACATGGTGCTTGCAAGCATTTAAGATCAACAAAAGGGATTCTCTAAATTCATGCAATCAATTCATATTCACGTCATGCAATTCATAGAATTTAATATACAAATGTTGGTGATGCACTTTTCAATCAAAAGTTATAAATGAAGCATATAAGAATCACACCAAGCATGCAATAGAGAATAGAAAAAATCATGGTATTCACATGTTCATATCAAATCATAAGAAATCTTCATAGCTAATGTATTTCGCAAAGTTTTAGCATTATCAAATATCCACAATCATGCACACCTCCACTCTAATATCAAACTCACTCATATGGTCAAATGAATTCACACACACACAACCCCCCCCAAAGCTTAGCTTGAGGCATCACATCTAAAGGAAAAGGATATGAGAAAGTGGGATTATTACGTT
The DNA here is from genome assembly GCA_030789695.1 of Scilla litardierei. Classification (NCBI taxonomy): domain Eukaryota; kingdom Viridiplantae; phylum Streptophyta; class Magnoliopsida; order Asparagales; family Asparagaceae; genus Scilla; species Scilla litardierei. The sequence goes on from CM061141.1 coordinate 164,072,128, forward strand.
GGTTTTCCCGAGTATTTTTGTAGCTCCAATAATGAGATATATAAACATTTTTCATATTTTTTTCAAATTTTTGTTTCTCATTTTCTTGGCTTTCTGGAGGAGCTATATGATTTGTATTTTGGATTTTTGGCTCCCTTTTGTCTTTTAGTACTTTTTGTAGCTAAGTTTTTCTTTTGCAATGGATTTTTTGGGAATAGATGTGGTATACGTAGCTGCAAGGGGCGAACTCAAGTGACAAGTAGATAAATAAAGAGATATGTGGAGAAAGGAATATAATGTAACACTCGGTTCACTCTAATATGTGGACGAACGGTTCAATAAGATAATACGTCAACTAAAACTCATATGTAAGCATTGATATTCTCAATCATTTCAATAAATAGAGAAGTCAAGTGGTAAAGCGTACAATCATATCAGGCATGCAACAAAAGGTGAATAAGACAATAAAATAGATGCCTCAGATATACAAATGAAGTGTGAATCTTGATGCATTTCCAACAAAAGCGTACCAAGCACTAATCCATACATTCAGCTTCAATTAATATCATGCATTTATTTAAAGATATCATCAAAAGAAATATAACTACAAGCATATGGATAGCAAGAACTGAAATACTCTAACTAGCAAGGTAAGGATAATAGCATCGTGATGGCTGCTAAAGCTATAAGAGATATCATCTCAGAGAATATATCTAGCATAAAATGGAAAAGAAAAGCAAGATAGTAAAATAAAAACAAGCACGCAAGTATATCGAAAGATGGAAAATATGATGCTAAAAGGAAAAAAAATAAAATGGCGAAAAATGGATGGAAAATAAAAATAAGAAGATGTAAAATGAAAAGAAAAAATAAAAAATAAAAAGCGATAGCGCTCATCCCCCAAGCTAAACATAGTAGTTTCCTCACTGCTGAGAACATGCGTGCAAGACGGGAAATAATGCTAGGTAAGGCGGGTTGGTGAAAAGAAAGGCAAAAGAAAAAAAGAAAAAAAACTATACAAATGTAAAACAAAAATGCAGATGCATGTCCTAACGCCTATAATATGTGCAAGCATGCAGATGATGCAAATGATGGATATATGCAAATGGAATATGATGGGTCGTCCCCCAAGCTAAATATGTGCAAGGCCCCGAAAAGACAGATTGTAACGACATGTAATTTCAGCTATGCTGGAGTTAAGTTCCATTATGAATGTATATCATTATTATACTTTGCAGATGATGCAAATGATGGATATATGCAAATGGAATATGATGGGTCCTCCCCCAAGCTAAATATGTGCAAGGCCCCGAAAAGACAGATTGTAACGACCTGTAATTTCAGCTATGCTGGAGTTAAGTTCCATTATGAATGTCTATCATTATTATACTTTTGGTTGTGTTGATCTAAATATTATTCTTACATTAAGTTAACTTATTAAAATTGGTTACCTATTTTTTAAGTTCAAAATTCAAAATGTTTAAAATTCAAATTCGAATCATTTTAAAAACTTTCTTATTTAAATCCTAATAAAGTCTATATCTAATTTAGTAGTATTCTATAATTATCATCCAATTATTATTATTATTCAACTTTCCTTAAAATCATTGTCATTTTTTCCCAAATCACACTATTAAAACAAATCAATCAAAACTTTCCTAATACCTTTAGCTTTTAACTCCCTAATCAAACTATTAAAACAAATCCCATTCAAATAAAACTCTTTCTATTTTTAACCCCAAACCGTAACTCTCAGCCCTCTCACTCACGCACGGCTGCACATCACATTTTTTCCCTGCAAACCTTAAAGGAGAACCCCTCTCAAAACCCTACAGCCACCCTCTCCCCTCAAAACCCTAAGGACCCATCTCCAAACCGCTCCACTCATGTCAGCCCTCCGCCAGCACCCATCTCTCCCCCTGCGACCACACTGCGAACCGCCCCACGTCCGACTTCCACCACCACCCAAGCTGCCGTCCGCTCCTCCTTCCTCCTCCCATGTAGCCCCGAGAACCACCCGCCCTGCCACCCAGCGTCTCCGGCGATCTATCCCCTCCAACTGCAAACACCACCGCCCCCGACACCTCTGAGCTCCTTCCAAAACCCCGCAGGCCGCATCCCTCCGCCTGTAAACCCTAAACACCCCTCCTTCCTCTCTCTCCTCCCCAAAAGACCCGAACTCCCCCCCAAACCCTAACCCTTGCCATCTTCAATCTCCTCCTACTCCCAGCGCCCTCCGACCACACCCATCCGACATCTCCCCACGGCCAGTGCCACCCTGCACTGCAACCTCTCTCCACCGCCGCTGCACCACCCCCAGGCCGCCGCCACGTCGCTACCGGATCTCCGACCATCGACCGTCTGTCGCCGTCCGTATCCCACCTACAAGCAAACTAGGTGGAAGAACACGTAAGTAGTTTATTTACTTAGTTAATATACTGTAAGTTATAAGTTAGCAGTAAAGATATGTAATGTTAGTAGTTATATTAATACCTCAGTTTATTATATTATGTTAGAGGTTATATAATATTAGCTTCATGAGTAATATTAATGCCAACACATGAGTAATGTAATATAGGTATAAGTTTAGCTTTATAATCATTTTTTAAATAGAATGTTAGTATAAGCTGTAACCTAGCAATATACTGTTAGCTTTATAATTATAATTAGTAATATATATGTTGTTAATGAAGATGTTAGTTAAGTTAATGAAGATGTTAGTTTATTATATATATGTATTAGTAGATATTTGTTAATATATATACATATATTAGTAGACAGTAACCATATTTTTTTATTTTATAAACCGTGTATAGTGAGCTAAATGCGTTTAGGCTAATTTTAAAATCAAATGACGCAGGAAACGTCCACGCCTATCATACGAACTCATCGACACCAGAATCATCGAAAATAGGAAAGTGTGCATTTTTATACATATTTTTAAATGTTTCTTCATTTAAACGCTTTTCACACATAGAATTTGGATTGTTTTTGTCGAAAAAATGTTGCGGATACAGGATTTGAACCCGTGACCTCAAGATTATGAGCCTTGCGAGTGTTTCTAGACAATTTAACCGTGAAATGACGCATACAAAAAATACCATGATGAACTACACTTTAAAAGTGACACAACGACACCAAACTCCAAATGTAACGCTTTGTGAATTGTAAGATAAAAACTTGTGAATGTGGCCATCTTGATAAATTGCTTGATAAAGTAGTCTTGGAAATTATAACTCTTGTGGGCCGGTTTGGTTACCGTGTGGGTGGGTTTTGCTATCTTGTGGGCCGGTTTTGCTAGTCTAGCTCGTGTTCCAGTATTATAATAACTCATGATGGCCGGTTGGCTGATTCTGGCTAGTGGTCCAGAAATTACACGTGGGTGGGGTTGGGTTCGCGGGCACTAGCCGGTAGTAAAAGGGTCGCCTTCGGGGGTACTTGAAGGTGGATTCACTTACTTGCCGTCTAAAGACGTGAACCTTAGTCACTAATATTGCATACACTATTGAACAACTTGAAATGATATATGGAACATGTTAACTTATAAAACTACTGTTATTTTTGGTTAAACTAGAACTGCCATGTTTTCATTTATAATAGAACTACCATGCTAGTGTAAACCTTTATAAATGATTTAACTGCCATGTATAACTTTTTGCAAATCTTGCTGAGGATCCCACTCATAACCATAGCTTGCCAAAGACCCTTGCTGACATACATTCCATGTTGTTTGAAATGTATGTCAGGTCACGAGACAGAGTATCAGGAGGACGAGCTGCTTGATCAGACTGATCCGTTGGACCAGGAGTACGTCGACCTAGAGGTTCTCCCCACAGAGGACTAGCCACCGAGATTCACCTGCTGCTGCTGCTGCTTAGAGTTCTGTTATTGCTTTTCTGTTGAGTGTGTACCCACTTTTGTAGACTTTGTCGTTGTTGGTCATGCTTGGGGCCTTATATATTTATGTACTTTCTTTCTGGATGTTGGCTTAATTTATAATTATCTCTGTTGTTTTGATTGCATGCAAGAATCTGTGTTTGGTTGTTATCCACAGATGCTTATTGGGCTTAAGCTTCACCGCTACAGCCCATGCGGACCCACTCACGTCCTTGCTCCCAAGTATCATGGGAAGCGGGGCGTGACAGGTTTTTGTGGTGGCCCATGCAGGTCCGTGCATTATGAAAAACTCAGAACAATGGAAATACTAACATTAGCCAAAACGTCTGGGTTTAACTTGTACACAAAAATTTACCCGAGTTCTCTTGTTCCAGCATGGCAGGAAGACACAACACCAGGAATGGGAATGGAGCCAGTGGAAGTGGTACTTCCGACATCAATGAACTCCTTGGAGTCATGAGAGGAATGCTGGAGATCCAGCAGCTGCTGATCGAGCAGGGCCAGTAACCTGCTTAGATTGCACCACCAACACCCCGAGCTGAACATGGAGTTAAGCAATTCCATGAGTTGCAACCTAATAGCTTCTCTAGAAAGGAAGGGCCATTGGATGCTGAAGAATAGGCCCAAGGGACTGAAGATAAGCTGAGTGATGCACGTATCCTACAGGCTGAATGAGTTGATGTAGCGAAGCTCCAGCTGACTGAGAATGCTAGGAGCTGGTGGCAACTGGAAGAGAGACGTTTAGTCAGACCGAAGTCTTGGGGCATGTTTAGGGAAAGGTTCAACGCCAAATATTTTTCCAAGACTGCCAAGAGAGAACTTCAACAGCGCTTCACCAATCTGGTCCAGGGAGACAGGACAGTTGACGAGTATAAGGCTGAGTTTGCAATGCTCAGCCATTTTGCACCCCACATGGCCGAAGATCCAGAAGACTGTGCCTTTTAGTTTTTCCAAGGCCTGAATCCCAAAGTTCAAGCCTCGATGACCTCGGTAAAGATGATGACCCTTCAGGACGTTTTGGATGCTGCACAGAGTCACGAAGTTGTGGCGAGACTTCCAGTTGGACCTCCAGCTAGAGGAAGCAAGCATCCCATGGAGCCACCTAGAATGGTGCCCAGAGGAAATTTCCGGCCTCCCCAGACCACACAGTTCAAGAGGCCACCCGCTCTTACCGACCGATCACATCTGACCTGTTACTTCTGTGGCAAGACCAGACATCAGAAGAAGGATTGTAGGAGGATGCTAAACCAATGCCTGATCTGTAGATCATCTGCACATGCTACAAGGGACTGCCCCCATAGCAAGGAGCGTCGAGCACCTGCTGGAGTACCTGGACCTATTCAGCGAGCAGTGCATGTACCTGTTCAACGAGAAGCACCCGGACCTGCTTAGTGTGGACCGCCTCTGATTCCACAGAACCGGGCCTGTCATCAGGCCAATCAGCCGAAGCGCCATGCTTTTACGATGACAGCTGTAGAAGCTGAGGCTGAGGATGCAGTGATCACGGGTAACATTTAGGTTTAGTATTTCTGTTTGGTTTTATATTCATGCTTGTTAGTTAGACATCCATGCTATGTTTTTTTAATTATTATTATTATCATCTTAGGTGTTATCTTAGTGGCATCCCACCCAGCTCTGACTTTATTTGTTTTCGGAGCTTCTCTGTGTATTATATCCCAGAAGTTCATAGTCAAGCACTCGATTCCTACCTACCCACTTCCCAAGAGATGTAATATCACTACAGGAAGTGGCGTGGTGAGTGTTACCTTGGGATGCAAATCATGTCCTTTAGTGATTTACAGACATGAGCTCTATGCAGACTTCATGGTCCTGGACACGCCTAACTTTGATGCTATTCTCGGCATGGACTGGTTAGGGACCTTCTATGTTACAGTCGACTATCATAACAAGATAGTATTTGACATTCCCGACCATCCGGTGTTCGAATTCATCAGTGGCAGTCGTTTGCTCGAACCTATCAGATTTCGGGCCCAGCCAAACGAAGCGATCGCTGCGTCTATGCAAGTCGAACCAAAGAAGCATGCAGTGGTTCAAGACTTCAAAGATGTATTTCCAGAAGATATTTCTGGATTGTCGCCTGACCGAGCTCTGGAATTCAGTATCGACCTTATGTCGAATACTCAACCGATTTCGAAGGCACCTTACCGTATGGCTCCAGCAGAACTTGAAGAGCTACAGAAGCAGTTGGACGACCTGTTGCAGAAAGGATTCATCCATCCCAACGTGTCTCCCTGGGGTGCCCCTGTACAGCTTGTCAAGAAGAAGGATCGATCGAGAAGAATGTGCTTGGATTATCGGGAGCTGAACAATGTCACTGTGAAGAATAAGTACCCGTTACCTCGCATCAATGATATCTTCGATTAACTCGGTGGATCATGAGTGTTCTCAAAGTTGGATTTCAGGAGTGGATATCATCAGGTGAAGGTTAAGAATGAAGATATCTACAAGACGCCCTTCCGAACCAAGTATGGACACTACGAGTTCGTTGTCATATCGTTCCGTGTGACCAATGCTCTGGCAGTATTCATGAATCTCATGAATCTTATATTCTACGAGTGTCTGGATAAATTCGTAGTGATATTTATTGATGACATATTGGTCTATTTGAAGAGTGGGGAGGAGCATGCCGAGCACATACAGATTGTTTTGGAGATGCTTCGGCGTCATCAGTTGTATGCCAAGTACAGCAAGTGTGAATTTTGGCTGGACCGTATTGCATTCCTTGGACATGTGGTATCAGGCGATGTTATCTTTGTCGACCCAGAGAAAGTCGCATCAGTCAGTAATTGGCCTACACCTCGGTTGGCATCAGACATCAGTAGTTTCTTAGGATTGGCGGCTTACTACCGTCGATTCATTCAGGAATTTTCAAAGATAGCCGAGCCCATGACTCGATTGACAAGGAAGGATGTCAAGTTTATTTGGTCAAACTCTTGTGAGCAGGCATTTGGGATGTTGAAAGCAAGGCTGACGTTTGCACCAATCCTGGTTATACCAGATAGGACTGGAGGATTTAAGATCTTTTGTGATGCCTCGGGCAAAGGTTTTGGATGTGTCCTGCATCAGCATAGTCATATGGTCGTTTATGCTTCTCGACAGTTGAAGGTTCATGAGAAGAATTACCTGACTCACGACTTGGAATTAGCCGCTGTCATCTTTGCACTGAAGTTTTGGAGACATTTCTTACTGAGTGAGAAAGTGAAGATCTTCACTGATCACAAATGTTTGAAATATATTTTTACTCAGAAAGAGTTGAATATGAGGCAGCACAGATGGTTGGAGTTGATGGCTGATTACGACATCGACCTCCAGTATCACCCAGGAAGGTTAATGTCGTACCCGACGCATTGAGTAGAATTTCCGTAGTCATGACTCTTACAGTTCAGTGGAGGCTACAGCAAGATCTACATGAGATGAATACATAATTTGTTTTACTTGGAGTCACATCGTCGTTGATGAATATGCAGATTCAGTAGACGATAGTGGACCGGATCAAAGCTACATAGTATGGAGATGCAAAACTACAGAGGATCCGAGAGCAAGTTGAAGCTGGACTTCGGACGGATTTTATTATTCATGAGCATGGTTCCTTGAGATATGACAGTAGGATCTGCATACCCTTAGGTGATATCAGAGATGAGCTGATGAAGGAAGCTCATAGCTCTCCTTATTCCATTCATCCTGGTGGTACCAAGATGTACCAGGATCTCCGTCTGAATTTTTGGTGGCATTGTATGAAGAGGAGCGTAGCTCGAAGCATCGCCAAGTGCCTCATGTGTCAGCAAGTGAAGGCTGAACACCATCGTATTGCTGGATTGCTTCAACCCCTGCCGATTTCGAAGTGGAAGTGGTAGCACATCACCATGGAATTCGTGACCGGACTACCTTGGAGCACCAATAAAAATGACGTGATTTGGATTATCGTTGACCGATTAACCAAGTCTGCACATTTCCTTCCCTTTCGAGTAGAATAATCAACGGAGATACTAGCGGAGAAGTATATGGAGGAGATTGTGCGATTGCATGGAGTCCCCATGAGTATCATCTCCGACCAAGACACGAGATTCACGTCCCAGGTCTGGAAGAGTCTGCAGACGAATCTGGGTACCAGTCTGAGTTTCACCACTACGTATCACTCACATACTGATGGACAGTCGGAGCTCACTATCCAGATATTAGAGGATATGTTGCGAGCTTGCGTGTTGGATCTTAAGGGTTCGTGAGAAGATCACCTACATCTAGTAGAGTTCGCCTACTACAACAGCTACCAAGCCAGCATTGACATGGCACCATTTGCTGCACTTTATGGAAGGAAATATCGATCTCCACGAAGTTAGGATGACATTGGTGATAGAGAGCTGTAGGTGTTGGTAGCAATGATCTAGGATCCCTAGTTTGATGATGACAAACGTTATGTTATATATAACGTGTGTGCTAAGTGTGCTACAAGAAAGGTGAAACAATAATCTTCTCAATTGTTGGAGGAATCGCTAATCATATTGCAAGTTGAATGGAGAAGAGGTGGTGTGCACAAAGGTATTTTGGACTTGGTCAATATGATGGGTATGAGGAGACAATCAAATGGTTTGATTCATTTTTACAAATGCTCACACAAGATCAAAATCAAACCTAGTCCAAACTTTAAATTCTCACAATAGAAACCTCATGCACCAAAAAGAAAAAGCCTGCCATCTTTTTAAATCTTGGGCTTTTTATTACTTAAGAGCTTGGGCTTAATGTTTGTTTTTTTAAAGCTTAAGTTTTTTATAGTGTTGTCTTTAAAAGCATGCCAACCTCATGCACTCACGTTTTTAAAGCTTGGGAATTTTTTTTAAAAAAAATGAATGAAGCCTGTGAACACTCAAGAAGCCCAGGCTGGCACTTTGCAATCACCCTCTCCCCTTGAATCAAAAGTGTGCAGGCCAACATTGTGGAGTGCCGAATTTTTTTTGGGTCTGCGCATCAAATCTCCAAGAGCCCTAATGCAGCAGCCCTTGGAAAATCCCCCAGGCTGTCACTTTTATCTCTAAGAGCTGATGTTTTTTTTGGGTGAAAATCTTTGAGACCCGGCCCTTTAAGAAGAACTCTCCCCTTTTGAACAATAAAAAGGCATGAACCCAAAAAAATTCCTAAGGGTATATCCGCAAAAAAAATTCTCAGGAGAGCCTCAAAAAGTCCCAAGCAGCCGGCCATATACATATTAAAGTTGGGGCTTCAATTTTTTGTTTCCTGCTTTGATGATTGTTGTGTTTCTTTGAGAGTGCCTTCCGCAAGTTAGGTTGCTGGTTGTTTTTTTCCAAGCTTTGGTGATTTTATTTTATATCATTGGAGATTAAGAAAAGGCACACAAGTGGGATTTTTGTTTGAACCCAACAGAATCAAGGCCGGTAGCATTTTTATTTTTTTCAAGGGCATCTTTTGTTCACACATTGACAGCCACAAGATATCGTTTTGGGCAAAGAAGGTTGCCGCATGAATTCAAAGCTGTTTTTGTTTTTTTTGTGTGGTTGGTGTTTTTGAAAATCCTAAGCCCAGGCGTATCCTTCAGCAAACCAAAAGTATAGGAGTTTTTTTAATTAGAAAATTTCTTTTGAAACCCATAAGTGCCGGCCGGTTCTCCTCTCTAAAAATCATTGAGGCCGCAAGTTTCAAAAGAGCATCTCCTCTGTCAATTTTTAAATAGGCAGCAGATTTCTAGTATGGATGGGGTTTTGAGTGTTTATGTTTCAAACCATATTTTTGTGAGGATTTGTTTTGCAGGAATTTGGTGAAAGATTAAAAGGAGAACCTGCCAAAAATTTCCAGTGGGGCATCAAACAAAAATAGGGGTGTGCCGAATTATTCCAACATCAAGCAAGCTCTTTTCATTGACTGCAGCAGATCACAACATCAGAGAGTGCCGTAACCTGAGTTGCTAAGGAGACGAGAGAAGGGACATCTACATCTACGTCAGACGAGATCTGACACGCGCTGAACGACAGAGACGACACACCATTACTGAGCATTTCTAAAACTCTATTTATTTATCTTTGTATTGGTGTAGTGATCTCTGTAGGGGAAATTTTACCATCTTTGTTACTTTTGGGGACCTGACGACTTTGGGAGTCGTCATGGAGGGAGAGCATCTGACTAGATTGAGAGTGTAGGGCACGTGGTGTGCGTACGAGCTAGGTGAGAGTAGATTTAGGATCTTGACTCATTGTAGCTGTAGTTGATTACATATCTATCTAGTAGTTGCTTTCGGGGCTGGAGTAGGTCGTGGGGACGACCGAACCAGGGTATATCTGTGTGTATTCTGTGATTGCTTTTTATTGCCCTGTCTGTGCATATAACTGCGTGGGATTTCTCGTGGGTTGCACGAGAATTTTTATTAGCCTATTCACCCCCCCTCTAGGCTACGATCCAGATCCAACAAGTGGTATCAGAGCCAGTTCGAGGATCTAGTCTAGATTTTTAGATGACCATGAATATATCTGATTGTGCTTTTGCTGAAGGTCAGTCTATAGCCCGTCCACCTAAGTTTAATGGAGTAGACTTTGCATATTGGAAGGCTAGGATGAAAATCTATCTAGTGTCTGTAGATTATGATGTGTGGGATATTGTTGAAAATGGTTATAGTCTACCCACTATTAAAATTGAAGACACTGTTATGATTAAGCCTAAAGACAAGTGGGATTTAGCTGATAAGAAACTTTATACTCTTAATGGTAAAGCTATGAATGCGCTTATATGCTCTCTTGATAAATCTGAGTTTAATCATATCTCACATTGTCTAACTGCGCAGGAAATCTGGCATACTCTGGAGGTGACACACGAGGGAACATCGCAAGTGAAGGAATCCAGACTTGCGTTGCTGAGCACAGAATACGAGAGCTTCGGCATGCTACCAACAGAATCAGTTAAAGACATGTTTGTGAGGTTCACGGACATCGTCTACAAATCCAGTTCCCTCGGTAAGCCATACTCTAGCCATGAACAGGTACGAAAGATCTTAAGGGCGCTACCAAGCTCGTTTAGGCCTAAAGTCACCGCTATTCAAGAAGCTAAGGACTTATCAATAATGAAAGTGGAGGACTTGATAGGCAACCTAATGTCACACGAGCTTAAGTTGCAGAGTATAGAAGCCAGAGAGAAGCCTGAAGAGAAGACCAAAGCTTTCACACCATTAGCTCTTCAAGCTAACGACGACGATCTTGATGAGGAGCAAGCTTTAATGGTCAGAAATTTCAGGAGATACATTCAGACTGATCAAGGAAGAACCGAGATGGGAAAAAGGTTCATTCGTTCTAATAATGCTAATTTTGGTAGAAATTCCTATGATCAGAAAACTATTAATAGAAGTGAATGTTTTAAATGCAGGAAGAAAGGGCACCACATAAAAGATTGCCCACAACAACACACAGCTCAAGTTGCAAAAGGAAAAACGAAAGTGCTGACGTGGGACATGGATAGCGAAGCCGAGGATGAGGAGGAGGAAGTTGAAATCTACTCCGGCTTGGCATTGATGGCCAAACAAATTGAGGTAGAATCTCCCACTAAAGCCGAACTTTTAGAAATTTGTAAAGGAATGCAACATAGAATTGATGAGCTAGAAGCTGATGTGGAATGTTATAGAAATGATAATTTTGATATGTAACAAACTGAGTATGACATGTCTATAGAAATGAAAAATCTTAAACAAGAGCTTGTTGCATGCAAATCTACCATTGCCATGTTAGAAAAAGAGAAAGCTAGCTTGCCTGAAAAAATTGATTGTCTTTCATGTCCCTCTTTATTAAATGATATTAGCATGTATAAGCTAGATAAGATAAAGCTTGAAGTTGAAAAAGAATTGCTTTCTGAAAAGATTAACATGCTAAATCTTGAACTTAAAGAAAAAATGAGGGACTTTGAAAAGAAAGAAGAGGAAAATAAGCAAGCTTTCATTAATAAATGCACTTTGCTTGTGAATGAAAATGATATCTTGAAATCCAAAGTCACCACCCTAGAATTGTCGTTAAAAAGATTTTTCATAGGAAAACTAAATTTGGATATCATTCTTGGAAATCAATTGTATGGCAATAATAGACGTGGCCTTGGATTTAGTGCTAAAAATGTTGAAAAGCCTAAGTATAAAACTTTCACAATGTGCCTTCCATTGCTAAAAATGTTTACGCAAAGTGTTTTACGTGTGATAGTGTTGGTCACACATCGTACTATTGCAAATATAGGAACTCCAATATTAAATTCAAACAAGTATGGGTTCCTAAATTTTTGTTGGCTAACACTAGTGGACCTTGTTGGATTCCAAGGTCACACACAACACCTCTTTTGTATGTGGATGGAAATTTGACGAGGAGCAATAAATTGAATGTCTCATTATTTTTTAGCTCCTTAGTCAAACGGCGACGCGAAGGTATATCTCATTCTTTGAACTTAATGCATACCTTCATAGCATTTTTTTGTTAACATTTTTGTGTGCTTGGATTTTTTTGTTTTTGTTTTTGTTTGCTTGATTGTCTTTAGTGTGCTTTTAGTTCATTATAAAACCAAAAAAAATGAAAAAAAAGACAAAGCAAAAAAAAAACTTATTGCATATATTCCTCTTTGCATCGTTCTAGTGTTATAAATGAATGATGATCATATCCTTGTAGAACGTGTAGTATTATTATTCATGGCTACATGCGTATGTTTTATTTCTTAATAGCCATGTCAAGTTCAATGCTTTAATAATATGATTTCTACACCTACTTTCACTTCCACGAATATTAGACTATGTCGTACTTTTGGAGATATGTTTTATGAATATTGGAAAGTGAATGTAGGATGATTATTAACTGAAAAATCTAAGGGATATGATGTGATTTGCCATGAATAAAAATTGAGCACAAAACAAAGGAAATGAATGTGGAAAAAAAATTGAAAATTGCTCCATATGAAAAATGGATACAATTCATGGCAAATACACTACCCACGAGTATCCAACATAAGCTTTATGGGTAATCTTTAGCGTTGGTGTTTTTACTCGTCAAGCAATGTCACCCCCACATCTAAGAGTCCTTTTAGGCTATGTTTTGGGGTGTGATACCTTGAACTCATTTTTAATGAGGTGGGAAAAATCAATCCTAAATGATATGAAGTTATTTGGAAAATGATGGATTGGTTTGGTTGAATTTGTAAAAGTATCTCCCTTTGTACGCCTATGTTTAATAATTGCACTTACATGATGGTGTAGAATTCTAATTATTATTATCGTTGGATTTGAAGTGCTAATTATAGAATGTCGACATGCAAATGCTAGTTATAATTAATAATGCTCTCTTTTTGCATGTGGTATGTTTTAATCTTCAAGAATACACTTTTGATGATGACAAAGGGGGAGAAAAGTGTTGAAAAATTTGTGGTAATGTTGGCACAAAATACAGTATTATTGGTTTAAGGGGGAGCATTGACAATACATGAATATGGGGAGTTTGGAAAAAGGGGGAGCATGCTAATTTTATTGTTATATTGTCCATGCTAGTAACTTGTGATGCTTGATCTCATCTCATTGAATATATCTTATTGCATTACATCCCTCATCACACTTCACACCCGCATTGTTATTTGTACAAATCCTTTATGGGGTTGTCATCATCAAAAGGGGGAGATTGTTGGTAGCAATGATCTAGGATCCCTAGTTTGATGATGACAAACGTTGTGTTATATATAACGTGTGTGCTAAGTGTGCTACAGGAAAGGCGAAACAATAATCTTCTCAATTGTTGGAGGAATCGCTAATCATATTGCAAGTTGAATGGAGAAGAGGTGGTGTGCACACAGCTATTTTGGACTTGGTCAATATGATGGGTATGAGGAGAGAATCAAATGGTTTGATTCATTTTTACAAATGCTCACACAAGATCAAAATCAAACCTAGTCCAAACTTTAAATTCTCACAATAGAAACCTCATGCACCAAAAAGAAAAAGCCTGCCATCTTTTTAAATCTTGGGCTTTTTATTACTTAAGAGCTTGGGCTTAATGTTTGTTTTTTTAAAGCTTAAGATTTTTATAGTGTTGTCTTTAAAAGCCTGCCAACCTCATGCACTCACGTTTTTAAAGCTTGGGAATTTTTTTTTCAAAAAAATGAATGAAGCCTGTGAACACTCAAGAAGCCCAGGCCGGCACTTTGCAATCACCCTCTCCCCTTGAATCAAAAGTGTGCAGGCCAACATTGTGGAGTGCCGAATTTTTTTTTGGGTATGCGCATCAAATCTCCAAGAGCCCTAATGTAGCAGCCCTTGGAAAATCCCCCAGGCTGTCACTTTTATCTCTAAGAGCTGATGTTTTTTTTGGGTGAAAATCTTTGAGACCCGGCCCTTTAAGAAGAACTCTCCCCTTTTGAACAATAAAAAGGCATGAACCCAAAAATATTCCTACGGGTAGAGCCACAAAAAAAATTCTCAGGAGAGCCTCAAAAAGTCCCAAGCAGCCGGCCATATACATATTAAAGTTGGTGCTTCAATTTTTTGTTTCCTGCTTTGATGATTGTCGTGTTTCTTTGAGAGTGCCTTCCGCAAGTTAGGTTGCTGGTTGTTTTTTTCCAAGCTTTGGTGATTTTATTTTATATCATTGGAGATTAAGAAAAGGCACACAAGTGGGATTTTTGTTTGAACCCAACAGAATCAAGGCCGGCAGCATTTTTATTTTTTTCAAGGGCATCTTTTGTTCACGCATTGACAGCCGCAAGATATCGTTTTGGGCAAAGAAGGTTGCCGCATGAATTCAAAGATGTTGTTGTTTTTTTGTGTGGTTGGTGTTTTTGAAAATCCTAAGCCCAGGCGTATCCTTCAGCAAACCAAAAGTATAGGAGTTTTTTTTAATTAGAAAATTTCTTTTGAAACCCCTAAGTGCCGGCCGGTTCTCCTCTCTAAAAATCATTGAGGCCGCAAGTTTCAAAAGAGCATCTCCTCTGTCAATTTTTAGAGAGGCAGCAGATTTCTAGTATGGATGGGTTTTTGAGTGTTTATGTTTCAAACCATATTTTGTGAGGATTTGTTTTGCAGGAACTTGGTGAAAGATTAAAAGGAGAACCTGCCAAAAATTTCCAGTGGGGCATCAAACAAAAATAGGGGTGTGCCGAATTATTCCAACATCAAGCAAGCTCTTTTCATTGACTGCAGCAGATCACAACATTAGAGAGTGCCGCAACCTGAGTTGCTGAGGAGACGAGAGACGGGACATCTACATCTACGTCAGACGAGATCTGACACGCGCTGAACGACAGAGACGACACACCATTACTGAGCATTTCTAAAACTCTATTTATTTATCTTTGTATTGGTGTAGCGATCTCTGTAGGGGAAATTTTACCATCTTTGTTACTTTTGGGGACCTGACGACTTTGGGAGTCGTCATGGAGGGAGAGCATCTGACTAGATTGAGAGTGTAGGGCACGTGGTGTGCGTACGAGCTAGGTGAGAGTAGATTTGGGATCTTGACTCATTGTAGCTGTACTTGATTACATATCTATCTAGTAGTTGCTTTCGGGGCTGGAGTAGGTCGTGGGGACGACCGAACCAGGGTATATTTGTGTGTATTCTGTGATTGCTTTTTATTGCCCTGTCTGTGCCTATAACTGCGTGGGATTTCTCGTGGGTTGCACGAGAATTTTTATTAGCCTATTCACCCCCTCCTCTAGGCTACGATCCAGATCCAACAGTAGGGACCAGAGATGATAGTTGAGGCTATGGATGTAGTGCGTACAATCAGGGATAAGCTTTGGATCGCATAGGATCGGTACAAGTATTGGGCTGATGCTAAAGGCCGTTCTTTGGAATTCAAGGCTGGAGATCATGTATTCTTGAAGATATCGCTGAACAGAGGAGTGATTCGTTTTGGGAAGCGCGGCAAGCTCAGTCCGAGATTTATTGGACCATTTGATGTGCTAGAACGAGTTGGAGATGTAGCTTACATTTAGCACTGCTGCCTTCATTAGAGGGAGTACATGATGTTTTTCATGTATCGCAGCTGCGTCGTTACATCAGCGACCCTTCTCATGCTGTCGATTACTCGGAGATTACGGTTCGACCGGACCTGACTTATGAGCAGCAGCCGGTGCAGATCTTAGACCGACGTCAGAAGACGCTTAGGAACAAGGTCGTCGAGCTCATGAGAGTGATGTGGCGTCATGATTTGCCTGGAGAATCCACATGGGAGCCGGAAGATGAAATGCGAGAGTGTTACCCATATTTGTTCCATGCCCCTTAGTTGATAGAAATTTCGAGGACGGAATTTTTCTTAAGGTGGATAGAATGTAACGACCTGTAATTTCAGCTACGCTGGAGTTGAGTTCCATTATGAATGTCTATCATTATTATACTTTTGGTTGTGTTGATCTAAATATTATCCTTACAGTAAGTTAACTTGCTAAAATTGGTTACATATTTTTTGTAGTTCAAAATTCAAAATGTTTTAAAACTCAATTTCGAATCATTTTAAAAACTTTCTTATTTAAATCCTAATGAATTCTATAGCTAATTTAGTAGTTGACGTGCGTTTATATTTCATATATTCACGCACGTCTTCTTTGTGATTTTCCACTGTTTTCCATCGTTCCGTACCCGTTTTCTTGTGATTTCTAGTTTTATTTCACTTCTTTGTCTTTTTGTGTGAATACAGGAGATTTCCAGCATTTGGGACATATAATGAAGATATCATGAGTCCACGTAGCAACGGGAGGAGTCACGCGCGATCCAGGGGGTCAAGCGACCAAGATTGCCATCTTTCAGCCCCCACCCGATCGGTTGGACACAGCCAACCGATCGGGTGATGCACGCGTGTCCGACCTAGACAGAAGCTGAAGCGAAGTGAAGATCAACCGACTGGTTTGCCGACCGGTTGAACACAGCTGAGTTCTCGGGAATTTGGAGCTGAACTCCAACCGATCGGGTGACATCTCACCCGATCGGTTCATCTGTAGCCGCATCGCCTCAAATATCGAACCGACGGATCCACCCGCTCTCCTCAGTGACCGGTTGAAGCTCCCGAAGCCCGATGGACAAAGCAACAAGCAGCTCACCTGATCGGTTGATGTTTCAACCGATCGGGTGGCCTTTTCTTCCGCTTTTGCACACTGCTGATGCACTCATTGAAGATCTGCTATCATTCTAGAGGGAATTTGGGTGATATCTTATTTTTCTAGCGTCAGCATCATCATTAGCTTTCCAACGATAGGTCACAGGTCCAAATCCGATTTTTCTACATTTTTCTGGAATTTTCTGAGCGCGGCTATGTGCTGAAATTGGGTGCTGTCTGGAATTGAACTTCACCCGATCGGGTGAACTTCCACCCGACCGGGTGAGATCATTTTCTGCCGTTTTGAGTCTCTGTTTCATTCCACCCGATCGGGTGAACTTCCACCCGATCGGGTGGGCCGGTTTTGACAGTTCTGGACCCGAACCTTGGGGTTTTGTGAGGGGCCATATATTAGAGTTTGGGGGCACGACTTGTGGAGCAACTTCTTCAGTTTTTAGGGCTTTTTGCCCCCTTCTCTTGTGAGGCCTAGGTTAGTTTAGATTAGGTTTTTTTGGTTAATAAATCTTGTATTGGATTGAAGATTCAAACTCAATATAAGTATTTCTTTCTCTTGTTTTCCATTATTTTGTGTTGTATTTGTTTTGCTTCATGATGAATGTTTGTATGTCTTTTGTGTTGTTTGTTTATATGTTTTTCATCATAGAGTAGTATTGATGAACCCTAATACGGGTTAGGGCAGGATTGATGCTTGGTTGTTTCATTTGACTTGGTTGCATGGCATGTGTTCGATGAAATGCATCAATGGAGATTTCTAGCAATCTGGGTCCAATTCATACGACAACACACTAGTTGTGTTGGGGGTTGGGGTTCAGTGTCTTGTCCAGTCAAGACCCGCTTCGATGTATTGCTAGAAATCACATTCGACCTATTTGGTCATTAGGGTTACGCAGGGGCGTTTCATTGTCATTGGCAGGAAAAAGACCGCCTCTGACCATCGGGCCAAGGGGGAATAAACTTGGCGGTTGACTCCCTAGCCATAGCTCACGCCCCTAGCATAGACATTGAGTCCTCGCGTGTGGGAATGGCTTGGACAAAGTGTTGGGAGTTATCATTGTGGCCTTAATGCTCTCTGTTGCAGAAGGTGTTAATGGACATGGGAATGCCCACCATCCGGAACCGGGTAGGCCTAGCGTACTTGGCACCAACTGGAATATCGGGCCATGGACGCTAGGTACCACCTTTTGGGGCAATGTCTCACCCTGGTTCAAGTCAAATTCCAAGTGTCATGAATACTCTAGCCTGTGTTAGTGGGGATTCTTTTCGTGTCCTTTTCATTTCTTTCTTTTATTTCTACACTTCCACCCATATCACCCGCGTAGTTAGCACACAACCTAGGCGTGGCTAGTAGCCATTCAAGCCATCCACCTCCCTGAGTTCGATAAACCCGCAACCTACACTAACCGTGCACTTGCGGTAAAACGACACCGCGCCCAAACCTTAAACGGGACGCCGGTCAGTAGTATTCTAAAATTAAAACCCATTATTCTCTCCCAATTATTATTATTATTCAACTTTCCTTAAAATCATTGTCATTATTTCCCAAATCACACTATTAAAACAAATCAATCAAAACTTTCCTAATATCTTTAGCTTTTAACTCTCTGATCAAAATATTAAAACAAATCACATTCAAATACAACTCTTTCTAATTTTTTAACCCCAAACCCTAACTCTCAGCCCTTTCACTCATGCACGGCCGCACATTACATTTTTCCCTACAAAACCTAAAAGGAGAACCCCTCTCAAAACCCTACAGCAACCCTCTCCCCTCAAAACCCTAAGGACCCATCTCCAAACCTCTCCACTCTGGTCATCCCTCCGCCAGCACCCATCTCTCCCCCTCCGACCACCCTGCGAACCGCCCCACGTACGACTTCCTCCACCTCCCAAGCCATCGTCCGCTCCTCCTTCTTCCTCCATTGTAGCCCCGAGAACCACCCGCCCTGTCACCCAGCATCTCCAGTGATCTCTCCCCTCCGACTGCAAACACCACTGCCCCATACACCTCCGACCTCCTTCCAAAGCCCTGCAGGCTGCATCCCTCCACCTGCAAACCCTAAACACCCCTCCTTCCTCCCTCTCCTCCCCAAAAGACCCGAACTCCCCCTCAAACCCTAACCCTAGCCATCTCCGATCTCCTCCTACTCCCAGTACTCTCCGGCCACTCCCTTCCGACATCTCCCCATGGCCAGCGCCACCCCCGCACTGCAACCTCTCTCCGCCGCCACTGCACCACCCCCAGGCCACCGCCACATCGCTGCCGGATCTCCGACCACCCACCGTCTGTCGCTGCCCGTATCCCACCTACAAGCAAACTAGGAGGAAGAACACGTAAGTAGTTTATCTGCTTAGTTAATATACTGTTAGTTATAAGTTAGCAGTAAAGATATGTAATGTTAGTAGTTATATTAATACCTCAGTTTATTATATTAGGTTAGAGGTTATATAATATTAGCTTCATGAGTAATATTAATGGCAGCACATGAGTAATGTAATATAGGTATAAGTTTAGTTTTATAACCATTTTTTAAATAGAATGTTAGTATAAGCTGTAACCTAGCAATATACTGGTAGCTTTATAAGTATAATTAGTAATATATATGTTTTAATGAAGATTTTAGTTAAGTTAATATATATGTTAGTTTATTATATATATGTATTAGTAGATATTTGTTAATATATATACATATATTAGTAGACAGTAACCATATTTTTTTAATTTAATAAACCGTGTATACTGAGCTAAATGCGTTTAACCTAATTTTAAAATCTAATGACGCAGAAAACGTCCGTGCCTCTCATACGAACTCATCGACACCAGAATCATCTAAAACAGGCAAGTGTGCATTTTATACATATTTTTAAATGTTGTTTCATTTAAACGCTTTTCACATATAGCTAGTTTGTAGACAATTTAACCGTGAAATGACGCATTCGAAAAATACCATGATGAACTACACTTTAAAAGTGACACAACGACAGCAAACTCCAAATGTAACATTTTGTGAATTGTAAGATAAAACACGTGAATGCGGCCATCTTGATAAATTGATTAATAAAGTAGTCTTGGAAGTCATAACTCTTATGGGCCGGTTTGGTTATCTTGTTTACCGGTTTGGCTATCTTGTGGGCCGATTTGGCTAGTCTAGCTCGTGTTCCGGTATTATAATAACTCATGATGGCCGGTTGGGTGATTCTGGCTCGTGGTCTAGAAATTACACATTGGTGGGGTTGGGTTCGCGGGCACTAACCGGTAGTAAAAGGGTCGCCTTCGGGGGCACTTGAAGGTGGATTCACTTACTTGCTGTCTAAAGACGTGAACCTTAGTCACTAATATTGCACACACTATTGAACAACTTGAAATGCTATATTGAACATGTTAACTTATAAAACTGCTGTTATTTTTGGTTAAACTAGAACTGCCATGTTTTCATTTATAATAGAACTGCCATGCTAGTGCAAACCTTTATGAATGATTTAACTGCCATGTATAACATTTTGCAAATCTTGCCAAGGGTCCCACTCATAACCATAGCTTACCTAGGACCCTTGCTGATATACATTCCATGTTGTTTGAAATGTATGTCAGGTCACGAGACAGAGTATCAGGAGGACAAGTTGCTTGATCAGACTGATCCGTTGGACCAGGAGTATGTCGACCCAGAGGTTCTCCCCACAGAGGACTAGTCATCGAGATTCACCTGCTGTTACTGCTTAGAGTTTTGTTATTGCTTTTCTGTTCGGTGTGTACCCACTTTTGTAGACTTTGTCATGGTTGGACTTGCTTGGGGCCTTATATATTGTGTACTTTCTTTCTAGACATTGGCTTAATTTATACTTATCTCTGTTGTTCTGATTGCATGCATGAATCTGCTTTTGGTTGTTATTCACAGACGCTTATTAGGCTTAAGCTTCTTCGCTTCAGCCAAGCGGACCCGCTCGTGTCCTCACTCCCAAGTATCATGGGAAGCTGGGCGTGACATAGATGGTCACAAAAAATTAGATGGGGAGAACAGGAGAAAAAATAAAGATCAAGCAGGGGCATCGCCCTCTGGGGGTGGTGATGGGTCCCGCTGCTGAGGATCAGAAGATGGGACGATCTGCTGGTCAACAGGTAGGGTGGCAGGTGTGAGGACAGAAGGGTCAACAAAAGGTGCAACCGGCTCATCAGAAAGTGAGATAGGCCATGCAGAAGCCTGTGCAATCGGCTTGGATAGTGATTCAAGTGCGACTGGAGGAGCAGGTGCAGCTGTGACCAGAGGAACAGATGCGAGTATAACAGGGGGTGCACGCTGCGTCCTCAAAATATCTAGAATGTTCCTAATGTCTTGGCTCACTGACTCGTGGTGGGTAGCGACCGAGCGGGTGAGGGTGGTAAAGTCACGCCTCAAACCAGCAACCTCGTCCTCACCGCTGAAAAGCGTGCATTAGTGAGGCAACAATCAAGTGGTGAACATGGACCCATAGGTGCACCTCTCTCAACACGGCCTCGTGCATGTTCTGCACGGGGTCTGAAGGCAAACTCAGGGGAGGGTGGCCTAGGGGGGATCTCGGCAGAGGATGGATAGGAATGATCCGAGATCAGGTGCGGAGGTCGAAGCAGGGACCTCAGAAACAGGAGTCGTCGTGGCAATTGAAGTGTGGATAGAAACCTTGACGTTCTCAGTGAATACCGCAGTCGTGCCAGGAAGAGTAGTTGTGGACTCCGAAATGGGGTGATCGGAAGGAATGGGGTCCACGACTACATAGAGTGCGCTGGTAGCAACTGAATGGGTGGGGACAAAACAGGTGGGGACAAGCTCTAAAATGGGTAATACTATGAGCTTAGGAGCAACAGAAAAAGACATGCACTCAGGTCTGGGCACGGAAGAAAGTGCAGCAGTGACCTTGGGGATAGAGGTGTGGACAGCCCTGGGAGTCACTACGTTGGTGGTGGTGGCACTGACAAAAGTAAGGACAGAAGTGCTCACTAGTGGTGCAGTGGTGGTGGTGGAAGCAATGGAAGTGCTGGCAGGGTCATCATCAGAACTAAGCTCCTAGTCCTCATCGCCATCCTCGATGGCAGGCTAGGCAGTGGGCTAGGCAGGAGGCTCAAGGACGTGGATGGCTGGGATGGGGTGAATGCCAGGAAGGAGCCAGTCAAGCATGACTGACTCTATCTATATGAGATCGAGGTGGGGTAGATACATGTGATGCTCACGGCAGGTGCCTAGAAGATAGATCCAGTGGCACTCACCATGGGGCCGGATGATGTGCATGCGAGTTAGCACATTTGTGTCAAGTCTGGTAGGCCCGGGTGCTACAACTAGATTGGCTGGAAGTGCAATGCTGAACATCAAAGCAAAAATGGTGAAGAAACGACCGCAACAGAACTATGTGGCGGTAGGGGCCTGGAGAAGGAGGCGGTGGCATAGCCAGCGGGCTATGTCAAACAGTAAGAATGGGCAGAGTGTGCCGTCGGGCCACCGTCTAATGGTGCAGGTCATCCCCATAAGGTGTGCAAGCTCTGGTGGGGAAAGGGTCCCGACCTCAAGTCTGGAGAAGACGGTGGTGGCGATGTGGCACTGGGCATATCAGAGGCAGGGGTGGATAATGGAGGATGACTTCGCCCAACTTGGGCTGAATCCACAAAGACCTGATATTCGGCGCTAGAACTCCTCGGCATCAAATGAGCCGAGCTCAACATCAAAAGAGTAGGCCTGGTCTGGGTCGGGGATAGGAGGGAAATGGAAGAATGCACGATTCATGGCATATGTGACGACAACATCACGATCCAGCAGTTGGAAACGGATATTGTCCCCCTCCCTGACGATAGAACTCATTGCCTCATATGTGAGGTGAGTGTATGTGCGTGCGTGCATTGTCAGGAAGTGGTCCCGTCCAATGGTCTGATAGAGTCGCTGGACACCCTGAAGTATGCCCAAGCTTGTGAGGGTAGTGATAGATGCGAAGCAGGTGAGGACGATGGGGCGGTGCGATACGACCTCGAATCGCGTGCGGTGAGCGATATCCCTGAAGACAATGTCATATGTCCTCAAAGTGCCGGTGGGTGGCTGTGGAGGCAGTGGAGGTGGGGGAGCTGCTGTAGGAATGGGAGTGGATATGGTGGGTGGGGCCTCTTGTGCTAGAGGCGTGGGGGATGGTGAGCATGAGGATATGGCCAAGGACATGGTGACGTCCAAATGCTCACCGGGAGAGGGTGATCGGCATTGGCGGCGTGCAGGCCTAGAGAGGAGGGACCAGGCTCAACGGCCTCCCTCTTCTTGGCCGGGGGCTTCCTAGGTCTAAGCCTAGGCAGCATCATGTGGGTGGTGCTAATCTACGCAAGCACGTGATATGGCAATATAAAATAATAATGAAAAGAGTATACCGATATCCGTGAATCGCGTCGAAAGCAAAAGCGAGAGTACGCGTGACGCCTTGAATCGAAATGTCCCCCAAGCTATCCCAAACAAAACATCTCCTCGAAACACTCCAAATGTACATGCAATAGGTTAAGAAGATAATATTAGAAGCGGGTTTTGAATTAATTTCGGTTTTGGGCTCTAAATTAGAAAAAATTAAATTTAGGGGTTGAAATGAGCAATGGTGGGGAGAGAGGGGGGAGAAAGGGGGATGGAGGAGAGTGAGAGGTGGCCAGACCGAGTCGCCGGAGGGTGGCAGCGCTCAGGCAGAGGCTGGTGGTGGTCTGGCGACAGGGTTCGGGTCGATCGAGGGTTAGGGTTGAGTGTTTGGGAGCTCGGGCTGGGAGTTTTGAATTGGGGGGCGTTTAGGGCTCGGTTTAGGGATTTAATAGGCCAAGTTCGAATCGGTTTAATTTATGGGCCCCTTTCTATTAAACGCTGCTCGATCGAGTAGAAATGATGAAAATTTAAAAATTATACCCCTAGCTACGCCCAGCTACTCGATCGAGCTGCTTACTCAGCTTGATCGAGCTGAATTAAAACAGAGTAGTGATTTTCAGCTCATTTTGCTCCGACTGTAGCTCGACCGAGTAGGGTGGCTACTCGGTCGAGTTGAATTAGAAACAGAGCAATGTTTTCAGCATTGTTGAGCCCCGACTGTAGCTCGAACGAGTAGGATAGCTACTCGGTCGAGTGCAATAAATTTCCAGAGTGCTATTTTGGCTCCATTTTCCAGTTGACTGTAGCTCGACTGAGCAGAGTAGTTACTCTGTCGAGTGCAATAAATTTCCAGAGTGCTATTTTGGCTCCATTTTCTAGCTGACTGTTGCTCGACCGAGTAGGGTAGCTGCTTGATTGAGTAGCCTCACATTGCTCTCCAAGCTAATGAAGCTCCTCTAATATCTCCTCTTGATTCCTTCTCCTCTTTTCCATCGTTTTACACGCTCTCTCCATTGTTTAACCTGTAGAAGGAAGAACACATTAGAATATTTATATTTTTAAATTTTATGAATTTCTAATGTGAAAAAATATGTTTTTATTTTGGGTTTTGAATAGAAATAAAAATAAAAAGAAATAAATAGAAATAAAAGAAATAAAATTAGGGTTGCCTCCCGATAAGCGCTTGTTTAAAGTCATAAGCTCGACTCCCTCAAGATTTTCAATTTCGCTCAATGATGTTAGGCGCATATGAAATATGCCTGTCGTGCTTCCCAATGAGGCCTTACAGTGGAAGTTGACGTGCCTCTCCTCAATGTTCTTCAGCGGCCAAAAAGATTGTAGCCTTCGCTTGTTGATCGTGCAATGGTATACCTAGAGGCTCCTCGTCTAGCACTCACAAGTAGGCAGCCAACACCTTATCATGTACGGCATCACCATCGTAGTCTAAGCTCGTCCTCATGGGATCTTTGGAGATTTCTTCCATGGTGTATTCATTAGTAGCTTCGTCCTCTATGATCTCAAGGTAGCTTGCATACTCATGCGGAAAACGCTCCTTCATTGGCTTTTGGAGTTGGAACTCGATCTCAATGTTGCCAACGTTCATAGATAGCGTCCCCTCTCGGACGTCGATCAAGACTCCAGCTATGGCCATGAATGGACGTCCCAGAATAATCTGAGAACTCTCCTTCTCGGACATGTCCATGATAACAAAGTCCACCGTCACCATATCCCACCCGGTATCTGTAGAATGACATCACGTGCGATGCCGATCGGGTATATGATTGACTGGTCTGCTAGTTGAATACTCATGTCGGCATGCTCAAGCTCCATCACTGTCACGACCCGCTTCCCAAAAACGGAAGGCGAGGTGTGAAAAGTCCGCTCAGACTTGAACCTGTGAGGCTACAGTCTGTAAAGCGTCTGGTATAACCAAGTAAAGGTCCTTGCAATTGCGAAAAAGAACAAAAATAATAATAAAAGGAAGAGAGATAAAAATATTATTCCAATCTCAGAATGTCCACAAATAAAGTTCAACATCACAGAAAAGCCCACATGCTTAAAAGAGTCTAAAAAGGGCCCCAAGCATGGCCAACAAAATAAACGTACAGAAAAAGGAAAGGCGCTACGCACCAACAACCTAACAAGAACTAAGCAGAAGGCAACACAAAAAGAAGTCTATACGACTGGTCGTCGATGTCCTCGAACTCCACGTCAACAGTAGACTCAGGCTCAACATCAACAAACACCTCGTCCTCGGCAATGAGCTTTGGCTCAGCAACTAACATGCGACACCCAAAAGAGACGAGGGCGCATGTCAGCAAGTCTACAAGAGACTTGTGCAAGGAAACTAAAAGAAGAGAAACAGCCTAACAGTTCTAAAATATGCGATGACATGGTAGTTTAAGGCATGGATGCAACAAGTATGAAAGTGCAACAAGTATGACAAGGCATGGGTAGCAAAGCTACTAAAACATTCACATGGATTTACAAAACAAGTAAGCACGTCGTGCACAGAGTTTACGCCCTTTGGCTGGAGCGGCTGTACGGGCCAACTCCTAAGCTCAAGTGATCGCTTAACCCTACCCCTCCACGTGTAATCGGGCATTGGCTTTTGACCAACACATGTGGCCCGCTTCTGGTTCATGAGCCAGGAAGTGCATTTGGCATAGGATTGTGCCTGCAACGCAGGTGCCTAGCCTCAACAAGGGAGTACAAGTAGCGTGTGCTACGAATGCAAACATTCAAGCATAAAATGACATGTTAGGATGCATGGCATGGGAAGAGTACAAATAAAGTACGTACAGATATAGAAAGTAAATGTGACAGGCAAAATGTTTGAATGATATGGCAGGGTGTCAGATCTAGCTTCGTTGTCAAGCTAGATCTTAAAGTTATGTCTAGGCGACTATCATTTCGTCGCCTAGTCTCTTTTACGCTAAAAACGAGGGATAGCCTAAAACATTGTCTAAACACAAGTTGGCAAGTTTCACTTGCCTGCAATCAGCTGTTCTGCAAACACCGTTCAATCAGTCCAATCTACCTATGTGCTCGGATTCACCAACCTACAGTCGCAGATTAGATTATCTTCATTAGTTATTTACTAGGCAATTAAAATACTGATTTCAATCTTGATTAGCATGCATTGGTTGGGGGTCCTAAGAGATCAGAAAAGTACCATTGCACGACGCGAGAGCTACACTGACGTCGGGTAGCGACGTCAGTGGTTGAAATATGGATAGCGCTCCTAATCCAGATTCCAAAATATAATCCACGCTCGTCGAATCCTTGAACAGCGACGAGATCAGCGACGAGCGTCCAAATCAGCAAGCAAGGTGGACGGTAGAAGATATACGGCTCACAGGAAGCCATAACAACGAACGGGAACGAAGGGGTCGATGCGCTCGAAGACTACGACGTTGAGTGTCGTAGGGGCTGATCGTGACGTCGAGGAACACCTCTAGGCGAGGTAGGGGACTGTCGGAAAGATCCAACAGCGAGAGAGAGAGTGACGAGGAGTGCAACGTCGCTTCGAGACGTCGAGATATGCGAAACAGCGAGATGCCACTGTTTCGAAGCAACGATGGCCTGAGGAAGATCCCAGACGGCAGCCAGTGGGCCTGGGGTCGACGGAGACGTGCCTACGGTGGTGCAAATGTCAGAACGGCGACGTGACGGTGGCAGCGATGGTCGTTGCTGCTGCTGCGTGCTACTGTGTGAAAAACCGCGGCTGCGGGCTTTACTGCGGCTTGCTGGCGGAGCAACGGTGGCCACGGCAGAGCTAGGGGATGGAGACGAGGGCCCAGGTCGCTGGCAATGAGGATGAGCCACTGTGCGTGGGTCGAAGAGGGAGGATGGAAGTTGAGCGGTTGCTTGGAGTTTTTGTTTGCGTGAAAAATATTAGTGGGCGGCTGCTCTTTGTATTGCTGGGAAAAAGAATGTTAACCCTAGGTTCTTTTTTATAAAGGGTAGGCTCACGTGAGGTGCTAGTGCTTAGGTCTAGGTTAGGGTTTATTTGTAGATTAAAATTGTTATTAATAATTAATAAAATAAAAGCTAAAGGGTCTCTCTCTCTCTCTCTCTCTCTCTCTCTCTCTCTCCAAGGATGTGTGCGGCCAAGACATAGGGCTGGGTCAACATGTGACAAAAATATAATGAGAGGATAAACCTATGAGACTTAGGAGAAGTATATCATCATTATTATTAATGGGGTTAGCTATAGCTAATAGGAAAGCAAAGCGAAAGTGGGTCAAATGGAGCTCAAAAATTATGAAATAAATAATGAGGCGACCACACTGACGAGAGAAACGAAATTAAGAAAACGAATCACAAGTTCAACGACGAGAAATGAAACTAAAAATAAAAAGGCCTCACGACAAAAGTGAAAATCGCGACGCCTCTGCAAATAAAGTCAAATTGTGGGAGAACGACCCGTGAAATGACGTTCCAAAATAATTCCACAATTTAATACTCTTCACGAGGGTCACAACAGCATATAACACCAAAGGGTTCGGGTACAAACAAGGTCTAAAATAAATACGTTCACGGACAAGGCTACGTGGACGAAAAGCGTAAGATCGAAAACAGACCATGACATCCTACCCACCTTATGAATGATTCCGCCCTCATAATCAACATCAATCACTGCTCGGAAACAAGTGCGGGAAGCGCTCTCTCATATCATCCTCTCGCTCCCAGGTGGACTCCCTAGGGGAACCATGATGCCACTACGCTCTAACCAAGTCGACGGTCTTATTCCTCAACTGCTTCTGTCGTCGATCCAGAGTCTCCACTAGTTGCTGATCATAAGTCAGATCAAGACGAACCGTGATCTCTGAGAAATCTACAGCATGAGACGGATCATTGACGTATCGACGTAACTGAGATGCGTGAAATACGTCGTGAACTCCCTCCAGTGACGGCGACAATGCCAAGCGGTAAGCCACCGCTCCAACTCTCTCCAGGACGTCAAATGGCCCAATGTACCTCGGACTCAGCTTGCCTTTCTTTCCAAATCGAATAACTCCCCGATTCGGAGAGATCTTAAGAAAGACGTGATCTCCAGGCTGAAACTCCAAAGGCCTCCGTTTAGCATCAGCCCAATGCTTGAAACGATCCTGCGCGATCCTCAGCTTCTCCTGGATGTTCCTCACAACATCTACAGCCTCCACGATCATCTCTGTCCCTAACATCTCCCTGTCTCCAATGTCATCCCAGCTCAGTGGCAATCAATATTCTTCCCATAAAGTGCGGCAAAAGGCGCCATGCCAATACTCGCCTGGTAGCTGTTATTGTAGGCAAACTCCACATGATGAAGATGATCCTCCCAAGATCCCTTGAAGTCCAACATGCACGCTCTCAGCATGTCCTCCAAAATCTAAATCGTCCTCTCTGATTGACCATCCGTCTACGGGTGGTACGCGGTACTGAAACTCAGACTCGTACCCAGGCTCTTCAGCAGACTCTGTCAAAACTGAGATGTGAATCTCGTGTCTCTGTCCGACAAGATACTCACGGGGACTCCGTGAAGTCGCACGATCTCCTGCACGATTCACGTTACATCACTATCTAAACTAGGGAAAAGAAATAAAACGAAGAGTAAAAGAATTTACCTCCATGTATCTTTTCGCTAGCATCTCAGTGGACTGTCCTACTCGGAAGGGAATAAAGTGCGCAGATTTGGTCAATCGGTCTACAATCACTCAAATCATGTCATTCTGCTTCGGACTCCAAGGTAGTCCAGTCACAAAATCCATAGTGATGTGTTGCCACTTCCACTCCGGAATCGGAAGCGGTTGTAGCAACCCTGCCATACGCTGATGTTTCGCCTTAACTTGCTGACATACCAAACACTTGGCTACGATCCGAGCCACACTCCGCTTCATGCCATGCCACCAATAGTTCAGACTAAGATCTTTGTACATCTTGGTACCTCCACGATGCACAGAATACGGTGAACTATGTGCCTCAACAAGCAACTCCTCTCTGATATCTCCAGCTGGCACACAAACTCTGGCTCTATACCTCATCGAGCCAATCCGAAAATCAGTCTGTAGACTGGCTTCTACCTGCTCACGAATCCTCCTCAGCTTCGAATCTCCAGCCTGACCTGCCTTGATCCGATCCACGATCGTCGACTGTATCTGCATACACATCAACGACGAAGCCTCTCCAGGAAGCACAATATCAATACCAGACTCGCAAAAATCCTGCTGCAACCTCCACTGCGAAGTCAACATCATCACCGCTGGTAGTCTGCTCAGCGCATCTGGGACCACATTCACCTTGCCAGGATGGTACTTCAAGTCGATCTCATAATCTGCCATGAGGTCCAACCATCGACGCTGTCGCATGTTGAGCTCCTTCTGCGTGAAGATATACTTCAAGCTTTTGTGATCGATGAAGATCTTCACCTTCTCACTCAGCAAGAAGTGCCTCCAAATCTTGAGCACAAATACGACTGTAGCCAACTCCAAATCGTGCGTCGGGTAATTCTTCTCACGAGCCTTAAGCTGACGAGAAGCATACACAACCACATGCCCATGCTGATGCAAAACACAACCAAAACCTTTGCCAGAAGAATCGCAAAAGACCTCGAAACCTTCACTCCGATCAGGCACAGCAAGCACAGGCGCTGATGTCAACCTTGCCTTCAAAATAGTAAAGGCCTCCTCACAATCGTCTGACCAGACAAACGGCACATCATTCCGCGTCAATCTAGTCATCGACTCAGCAATCCGATAAAAGTCCTTAATGAAACGCCGATAATAACCAGCAAGCCCAAGGAAACTCCGGATCTCAGACGCTGACTGCGGAACCGGCCACTCTATGATAGCCTTAATCTTCTCAGGATCCACTGATATTCCATCTCCAGACACCACATGCCCAAGAAAAGCAACCCTGTCAAGCCAGAACTCGCACTTGGAATACTTAGCATACAAACGATGCTTACTCAAAATTTCGAATACTGTCCTCAAGTGCGATGCATGCTCTTCCTCCGACTTTGAATAGATCAAGATGTCGTCAATAAAGATAACGACAAACTTATCTAGAAAGTCGTAGAAGATCAGATTCATCAGGTTCATAAAAACTGCGAGCGCATTGGTTACACCGAAAGGCATAACCACGAACTCGTAGTGAACTTCGTCCTGAACGCTGTCTTCTGGATATCTTCCTTCCTCACCTTCAGCTGGTGATAGCCACTCCTCAGGTCCAACTTAGAGAACACCCTCGATCCTCCAAGCTGATCAAAGATGTCTTCTATACGAGGCAATGGATACCGATTCTTGATGGTGACGGCATTCAGCTCCATGTAGTCCACGCACATACGATGCGAACCATCCTTCTTCTTCACCAGCAACACCGGTGCTCCCGACGGAGACACACTAGGATTAATATACCCCTTCTGCAAAAGCTCATCCAGCTGCCTATGCAACTCCCCCAACTCTGCTGGAGCCATACGATACGGTGCCTTCGAAATGGGCTGCGCTCCCGGAATAAGGTCGATCGAAAACTCAAGAGCTCGATCGGGCGGCAGTCATGACATCTCCTCGGGGAAGACGTCGTCGAATTCTCTCACCACAGCTGGTCTACTCTTCTCCATCTGCATGGCAAAGATCTCCACCGGCTTTTCCCGAAACCGGACAGGACCAAGCGAACTGCTGCCCCGACTGAACTCAAACACCGGATGACCTGGAATCTCGAACACCACCTTCTTCTGTCAGAAATCGATCGTGGCGTATAAACCCCCAAGCCAATCTATCCCAAGGACGACATCATAGTTCATGATGTCGTGGACAATAAAGTCAGCGTAAAGCTCATGCCCACAGACCACCAAAGGACAAGACTTGCAACTACGATGCACTGAGACCACGCCATTCCCTGTAACGATATTCCAACTCTTGTGAAGAGGGAAAGTCGACAAGGAATGCTTGTCCACGAAGGTCCGGGATATAATGCACATCGATGCACCAGAGTCGAAGAGGACTCGTGCAGGAAATGTGCAAACCAAAATCACACCTAACAAACAACTAACAATCAAGTCATATTCTAGCAACCAAACACTATTCTAACGAACAAGATTAACTAAGGAAAGGAAAACAAACTAGACTGAGGGTTACCTGTAATAACCTCATCCTTAGCCTCAGCCTCAACTACAGTCATCAGGAAAGCATGCCTCCTCGGGTGAAAAGCCTGCTGAAACGCCTGCTTCTGTGGAACAAGGGCTGCCCCACGTCCAGCAGGTACAGGTGCTCTCTGCTGCAATGGCTGAGCTGCAACTGGTCCTCTCCATGGCTGCTTGGACTTCGGGCAATCCTTCATGACATGAGCAGGATCACCACAAACCAAGCAATGTCCCAACATCTTCCTGCACTGCTCCTTCACATGCCCAGTCTTGCCGTAGAAATGGCAAGTCTTCAGAGTAGGCCCACCTGGCCTCTTGAACTGCACCGACTGGTTAGGCTTAAACCCTGGCCTAACCACTGCTTTGACCTGCTCCATAGGCCTCTTCCCAGTTCCAGAAGTCAGCCTTCTCTTCTGGCTCGTAATCAGCTCCTGCCTCCT
The DNA here is from genome assembly GCA_030789695.1 of Scilla litardierei. NCBI lineage: Eukaryota > Viridiplantae > Streptophyta > Magnoliopsida > Asparagales > Asparagaceae > Scilla > Scilla litardierei. The sequence continues at coordinate 164,103,989 of CM061141.1, forward strand.
AGCAGCTACCAGCAACTTCTGATAAGACTCCAAATCTGAAGAAGACATCAGGCTCTGCAAATCTAAGGAAAGACCATGCAGAAACCTATGAGCTCTATCCTCGGCATCCTGCACCATCTTCGGCGCAAAGCGACTCAGCTTGGTGAACTCCTGATGATACTGGTCCACAGATAGATTTCCCTGCTTCAGATCAATGAATCGCTGTAACATCTCCCTCCTGGCAGCCTTCGAGAAATACTCCTCATCGAATCTAGCCTTGAAAGTAGCCTACGGTATAGGTTTCACCAACAGCTCCTCCTCTGCATCCCACCAGCTGCGTGCATTATCCTTGAGCTGCTTCTTCACCAAATCAACACATCCAGCCGGGTTGTTCTTCGACATCCGTAGATTTTCCTCCGTATTCCGGATCCACTCCTCTGCAGCCAATGGTCCTTCAGATCCATCAAAATAGGTCGAGCCCAGCTACCGAAACTGCTTCGCTCCCGGCTCGAAGCGAGGGGCATTCTGAAGCATGCCCTGCTGCACCTGCATCATCTGAATCATCATCCTCATGACTTCAGCATTGGTGGGCTCTCTATCCGGCACCGCATCACGGTCTGGCCCACCACCAGCTCGGGTATGTCGTCTTCCAGCCATCTAGTGACATAGGAAACGATAAAAATTAGACTTAGGGCTTATGACTTGGATGTTTTAATTTATTTAATGGACATTCTATTATTATTATCGTTGTTCCGATAATTCGTAGTTGCAAGAAGGGACCTGCATGGGCACCAATAAAACATGTCACCACCCGCTTCCCAAAAACGGAAGGCGAGGCGTGAAAAGTCCGCTCAGACTTGAAGCTGTGAGGCTACAGTCTATAAAGCATCTGGTATAACCAAGTAAAGGTCCTTGCAATTGCAAAATAGAACAAAAATAATAATAAAAGGAAGAGAGATAAAAATATTATTCCAATCACAGAATGTCCACAAATAAAGTTCAACATCACAGAAAAGCCACCAGGCTTAAAAGAGTCTAAAAGGGCCCCAAGCATGGCCAACAGAAATAAACGTACAGAAAAAGAAAAGGCGCTACACACCAACAACCTAACAAGAACTAAGCAGAAGGCAACACAGAAAGAAGTCTCTACGACTGGTCGCCGGTGTCCTCGAACTCCACGTCAACAGTAGACTCAGGCTCAATGTTAACAAACACCTCGTCCTCAGCAACGGGCTCTAGCTCAGCAACTAACATTCGACACCCAAAAGAGACGAGGGTGCATGTCAGCAAGTCTATAAGAGACTTGTGCAAGGAAACTAAAAGAAGAGAAACGGCCTAACAGTTCTAAAATATGCGATGACATGGCAGTTTAAGGCATGGATGCAACAAGTATGAAAGTGCAACAAGTATGATAAGGCATGGGTAGAAAAGCTACTAAAACATTCACATGGATTTACAAGACAAGTAAGCACATCGTGCACAGAGTTTACGCCCTTTGGCTGGATCGGCTATACGGGCCAACTCCTAAGCTCAAGTGATCGCTTAACCCTACCCCTCCACGTGTAATCGGGCATTGGCTTTTGACCAACACATGTGGCCCGCTTCTGGTTCACGAGCCAGGAAGTGCATTTGGCATAAGATTGTGCCTGCAACGCATGTGCCTAGCCTCAACAAGGGAGTACAAGTAGCGTGTGCTACGAATGCAAACATTCAAGCATGGAATGACATGTTAAGATGCATGGCATGGCAAGAGTACAAATAAAGTACGTACATATATAGAAATTAAACGTGACAGGCAAAATGTTTGAATGACATGGCAGTGTGTCATATCTAGTTTCGCTGTCAAGCTAGATCTTGAAGTTGCGTCTAGGCGACTATCATTTCGTCTCCTAGTCTCTTTTACGCTAAAAATGAGGGATAGCCTAAAACATGGACTAAAAGCAAGTTGGCAAGTTTCATTTGCCTGCAATCAGCTGTTCTGCAAACACCATTCAATCAGTCCAATCTACCTATGTGCTCGGATTCACCAACCTACAGTCCCAGATTAGATTATCTTCATTAGTGATTTACTAGGCAATTAAAATACTGATTTTAATCTTGATTAGCATGTATTGGTTGGGGGTCCTAAGAGATCAGAAAAGTACCCTTGCACGATGCGAGAGCTACACTGACGTCGGGTAGCGATGCCAGGGGTTGGAATATAGATAGTGCTCCTAATCCAGATTCCAAAATATAATCCACGCTCGCCAATCCTTGAACAGCGACGAGATCAGTGAAGAGCGTCCAAATCAGTGAGCAAGGTGGACGGTAGAAGATCTACGGCGCACGGGAAGCCGTAACAACGAACGGGAACGAAGGGGTCGACGTGCTCGAAGACTACAACGTTGAGCGTCGTAGGGGATGATCATGACGTCGAGGAACACCTCTAGGCGAGGTAGGGGACTGCTGGAAAGATCCAACAGCGAGAGAGAGTGACGAGGAGTGCAACGGCGCTTCGAGACATCGAGATACGCGAAACATCGAGATGTCACTGTTTCGAAGCAACGGCGGCCTGAGGAAGATCCTAGACGGTAGCCAGTGGGCCTGGGATCGACAGAGATGTGCCTGCGGCGGCAAAGACGCCGGAACGGTGGCGCGGCGGTGGCAGCGGCGGTCGCTGCTGCTGCTGCGTGCTGCTGTGCAAAAAACGGCGGCTGCAGGCTTTGCTGTAGCTTGCTGGCGGAGCAACGGTGGCCACAGCAGAGCTAAGGGACGGAGACGAGGTCCCAGGTCGCCGGCGATGAGGATGAGCCGTCGTGCGTGGGTCGAAGAGGGAGGAGGGAAGTTGAGCGGTCGCTTGGAGTTTTTGTTTGCGTGAAAAATATTAGGGGGCTGCTGCTCTTTGTGTTGCTGTGAAAAAGAATGTTAACCCTAGGTTCTTTTTTATAAAGGGTAGGCTCACGTGAGGGGCTAGTGCTTAGGTCTAGGTTAGGGTTTATTAGTAGATTAAAATTGTTATTAACAATTAATAAAATAAAAGCTAAAGGGTCTCTCTCTCTCTCTCTCTCTCTCTCTCTCTCTCCAAGGATGTGTGCGGCCAAGACATAGGGCTGGGTCAACATGTGACAAAAATATAATGAGAGGATAAACCTATGAGACTTAGGAGAAGTATATCATCATTATTATTAATGGGGTTAGCTATAGCAATAGGAAAGTGAAAGTGGGTCAAACGGAGCTCAAAAATTATGAAATAAATACTGGGGCGACCGCATTGAAGAGAGAAATGAAACTAAGAAGACGGATCAGAAGTTCGACGACGAGAAATGAAACTAAAAATAAAAAGGCCTCACGACAAAAGTGAAAATCGTGACGCCTCTATAAACAAAGTCAAATTGTTGGAGAACGACCCGTGAAACGAAGTTCCAAAATAATTCCACAATTTAATACTCTTCAAGAGGGTTACAACGGCATATAACACCAAAGGGTTCGGATACAAACAAGGTCTAAAATAAATACGTGCACGAACAAGGCTACGTGCACGAAAAGCATACGATCGAAAACAGACTGTGACAATCCCCGTATTGAGGCTCTTGAAAATAGTGAGCGGCATCAAACTAATGCTCGCCCCCAATTCGATCCATGCTCTATCAATAGGGGTGCCGCCTATAGAGCACGGCACCGTGTAACTTCCGAGATCTGGCAACTCCTTTGGTAGGGTGTTCTTTATGATGGAGGTGCAACTATCCGCTAGTTTCACTGCTTCTTGCTTGCGCTTTCCCGCTATTAGATCTTTCAAGAATTTAGCATACGTGGGGATCTCCGTGAGCGCATCTATGAAGGGGATATTTAGATGAATTCCTTTGAGAAGCTCTATAAACTTAGCATACTTTTTCTCTATGTTTGCCATGGATAACCTCTGAGGATAAGGAGGTGGAGGTCGACTTTCCTTGTCCTTGGCGGCATCCTTTGGAATAGGTTTCTCAGAAGTAGTAGCATCCACTGGTGCCGTAGTGATAATAGGCAATGTGGAAGGTGAAGCATCCTTCTCTCCAATGGCATGTGGCTCCTCCGTAGATCTCTCCTCGTTTCCGACCACAATAGGTTCAGATGAAGTAATATCCTCCTCATGAGTAGGAGTAGATGATCGTTCACCCACATTTTTAGAAACCGGCACCATTACAGTGTCGGTACTCTTTCCTCCTCTTGTACTGACCACTACCACCGCATTGCCTTGGCCCCTAGGATTTGGCTCAGGTTGAGAGGGTAATCTCCCTTGAGTCTTCAGAAGTTGAGACACTTGGGTAGTCAGTCCATCAATGGAGGCTTAAAGATTCCTAAAAGTTGCTGTATTTTCTGCATTAGTCTTCGTTTGGACAATAATAAAAGCTTCCAAAGTTGCCTCCAAATTCGATTTTTGCTCCGCCGATTGCTGATATTGTTGATGTTGCTAATAAGGCTGGCGATTATAGTAACCCGACAGTCTGTAATGCCCAGATGGCCTGAATCCATATATTTACTGTTGTGGAGGTGTCCCTTGCTGCTGAGGGGGTTGTTGTGTCCTAAGTTGGGTTGGAGGTTGCAATGTGCCATTGGGGTTGCTATAAGAAAATCTGAGATGATTTCTCGCCGCTAGATTCTGCCACTGATTTCTCCCCTCTCCTGCAATAAAATTGACTTGCTCCACCGGTAAGCCCGTCCCTTCGCAGGACCCTTCTATTGGGGCATACCCTTGCTCGGCGTAGTCCTCATGTGTAGCATAAACTGGAGCTCTGGCAGTAGTAGAAATAGTGTCTAACATCTGCTCAATTCGTGCAACCTGCTTGCAAAGAGTCTCAAGATGGCCCTCAAGCTATGTAGTGAGCTTCACCTGTGAATTTGTACCTCTAAGTGTCGAGCGTTCGTCGCTCCATTGTTTGTTGTTGGAGGCCATTTGCTCCAACAATGATATGGCCTCCTTAGGTGGCTTGGATAATAGGGTGCCTTGAGCAGATGCGTCAATGATTATCTTGGTATCTGGCTTGAGCCCATTGTAGAAACTGTGAATAAGGTCCCACTCTGGGACACCATGGTGCAGGCATTGATGTTGTAAGTCCTTAAATCTCTCACATGCCTCATTTAGCGACTCCTGAGGAAGTTGCTTAAAGTTGGTGATCGACCCTCTGATCCTCACCAATTTGGACGATGGATAGAACTTGTTAATGAAGGCCAAAGCCAGCTGTTCCCAAGTTGTGAAGGTATTCGTATGGTGCTCCCTCAACCAATAAGCGGCCTTGTCTGCAGGGTGAACGGAAATAATCTGAGCTTTATTGCATCGCCTCTCATATCCTTTACCTGGAAGGTATCGCACTTTGCCAGGAAGAGGTTTACATGATGGTTAGGGTTCTCGCGTGTGTGCCCATGGGATGGGTCCTACTGCATCAAATTGATAAAGCCGGTCTTCAATTCAAAGCATCCTGCTGACAGCTGCGGTCTCAGGATAGAAGATGTACTATATAAATTGGGCTTTATATGATCCTGAATTGAGCCAGTACGTGGAGGATTATTAGCGTTGCCTTCTGCCATTGGTTCAGAAATAATAAGATTCATCTTTTCAGCTCTGAGTCTCCTTGTTGTTCTTTCAATCTCGGTATCAAATAGTAATGGATCGTCAAAACCCCCGAGGCAAGTGTTCATGCACAACAACAAACTCAGATAAAAACGTCAGTAGCAAAGGAATAAAAAGAATAAAAATAATGAAAGATGAGAGATGGTAAGTTGCTAACAAATTCTTCAATAAAGAAATAAACCCAAGTAATAACTGTTCCTCCTGGCATCGGTGCCAAAAACTTGATGCGCTCCGGATTTACACCCGGAAACTACCGCAAGTGCACGGTGTCAGTGCTTTGTAATATAGAAAGATATCGATCCCACAGAGAGGAGATGCTAATAGACTTGGGTATTTTCTAGATCTTAGAATGTTGTCAACGGGCGTACTTAAATTGGTTGTCACAAATATCTCTTATCAAGGATTATCAACAATATAAAAAGACTATGACATTAGGAGTCACCACTAGGATCGTCGGACGTCGATGCTAAGCTAGAACTCTTACGTTGAATTGGCTTTATTAAGGAGAGATTGTCGCATCTAAAAATGTAGAACTCATGGCCAACTATCGTTGAGCTACTCATCTAACGTATCCTGTGTTAGCCACATCTCGTGGATAGACTCTCATGTGATATGTGCATTATGATCGAAAACTATACTCAATCTCGCTCATACCACCTCGTGGGAATTAGAGCTCGATATGTGACTTGATGGCTCTCATGAGTGATGTAGGAATTCCAGTAGATCCTGTCAGAAGTTCGTGCCCCTCGTGGGAATACGAACCCTAATTGGATCCCCTAACATACATAATTAAGTCCATAGGATATCCGTCAGAAGTTCGCGCCACCTCGTGTGAATACGAACCCTATATGGAATCTCCTACAAACTTGGTTGGATCAACCAAATCACATCCCTTTTATACCAAAACAACCTAAAAACCTAACTTTACATCTAAATCCTAACATCCTAGGGCTAATCCATCAGCCCTAAATAAGACTACTCATGGATCATGGAAATACCAATAGAGAATTCATTAAAAACAAGAGAGATCACCATCGCAATAGACAACATTAAAGAAAGCATTAGAAGATTAGAAATCATTACCAAAACATTGCAGCGCAATATACAATCGCAGAAAATTAATGACTCAATATTCCAAGCAAAAGCAATAGATAAAAATCCAATCTTTATCTTCTACAAAATTGTGACGGCTAAGAAAAGAACTCTCTAAAGCTAAACTAAAAACTAAACTAAGGAAAAATAGTAGCCTTCTTAAAATAGGGTAAAAATAGTGCTTATATACAAGGGGTATGGACCCCAAAAAATCAAAAGATATGGGCACTTGGGCCCACCAAATAGTCTAGCATGCGGCTTCCTCTTAGCTGCTGCTCGGTTGAGTAGCGGTTCCACTCGGTCGAGAAGACATGTGGCTTCTGCTAAGCTGCTGCTTTGGATCTTGGCTGATGTGGGCTACTCAGTCGAGTAGCCCCTCCACTCAGTCGAGCTACAGTAGGCTGAAATTCTCCTCAAAACACTGCTCTGTTTTAATTGTGCTCGGTCGAGTAGAAGGTCTGCATGGTCGAGTCGACATGCTTGCTTGATTGAGCTACAGTGCTGGGAGAGTGGCTCAAAATAGTCGTTCTGTTTGGAGTCAGCTCGGTCGAGTAGAAGGTCTGCTCGATCAAGTGCTGCGTATCAGATATGCTAGGGTGATGAGAGTATCAGCTCAGTCGAGTGCTAAGCAGCTTGACCGAGCTGACTGGAAAATCCGCTCCAAGTTCCCCTAGATCTCTCAACTCTCGTTCTCTTCTCCTCTACTCCTCCAATCTTCTCCCCCACCTCGCCGAACACCTGTTGAATCTTGCCAATGATGCTCTGGACGTCTCAGATGTGTCCATGTCCTATAAATGCTCCAATTCGCTCCAAATTTCCTGAAAATCCACATTTCAAAACGAAACTCGACTATAACGTTAGAAGCGTGATTTTATATATATATATATATATATATATATATATATATATATATATATTATAAAATAGGGATGTTATCATGGGTTTTTGGATAAGAGAAATTGGATAAGAGATATTGGTTATGTGTATTGTTGTATGTGGATATGTGTATTGTTGTATGTATACGAGATTTTGGTTAAGAGATAATGGATAAGAGATATTGGTTATGTGTAATTGGGTGTGTTGTTTATATAGATTTTGTATATGGGGTATGAGAAATTGAGATATGAGATATTGGATCACATCACATCATATATGACTAAAATTGAGATATAAGAAATCAAATCATTTTTTTAAAATTTTGAAATCAAAATTTCTGTTTATAATTCAGGGAGGGAAACATTGATCACATCATGGAAGAGAGGGAAAAATTTGATCACTTCACACGGTCCTCTGTATTTGAAGGGAATTTTGCGCGGGAGCAAGGGAGAAGAGCAAGAACAGCTCACGTTCCTCCTCGCCAGCAAGAACAGCTCATCTTCTACCTCCAGCAAGCAGAGCAAGGGAGAGCAAGGGAGAGCAAGAAGAGCAAGCACATCAAGAAGCGCACCTTCATCTTCTACCTCGATGAGCTCTTCCTCTTCTACTCAATTTTTTTATTTCACCTTCACAATTTTTTTTCTTAATTTCAGTTCTGTGAGCTTCTTCACGTCATCAAGCCTTCATCTTCTACCTCATCTCTTCCTCTTCTCCTCAATTTTTTTCCTCAAGCACATCAAGAATCTCGGTGAGCTCTTCCTCTTCTCCTCAAGCTCTTCCTCTTCTACTCAATTTTTTTCTTTTAATTTATTTCACCCTCACTTTGCAGTTCTGTCAGCTTCATCACGGCATCAACATCTCAACCCTTGGTGAGCTTTTATGTTTCTGTGTATTGAAATCTTTGATGAAATGATTTGCAATAGAGATTTGAAATTTGGATTGAACTTGAAATTGAGATGTTTGCAATAGAGATTCCAATGAAGAAGAACTATTCTGAAAAAGTATTGGAATCTGAAGATGTTTGCAATAGAGATTTGGATTGAACTTGAATAGAGATTAAACTTGAATAGAACTTAAATTTGGATGTTTGCAATAGTTATTCATTCAAGTTCTTGAATTGAACTTAAATTTGTATTGAACATCTATTTATTAGATGTTTGCAATAGAGATATTCTGTGTAGATGTTTGCAATTGAACTTGAATTTGCAATTGAACTATTGAACTTAAAGTTCATCAGAATAGTTCTTCATTCATCTATTCTATAGTTTTTGTTTGCAATAGTTTTTGATGTTTGGATGTTTGCAAAAAACTATTGAACTTGAATTGCAATAGATGACTATTTGACCTTAAAGTTTTTGTTTTTGTGCAAACATCCAAAACAATGATGCCCAAATCCAAATTCATTGTTTGCAATAGAACTATATCATTGTTTGGATGTTTGCAAAAAACTATTGAACTTGAACTAAAAACATGATGCCCCCATCTACACAGAAACAAAAACTATTGAACTTAAATTTGGATGTTTGCAATAGTTCTTCATTCAAGTTCTTGAATTGAACTTAAATTTGCATAGAGATATTCTGATGAATTGAACTTGAATAGAGATTGCAATAGATGTTTGCAATAGAGATTGAACTTGAATAGAGATTTGCAATAGTTCTTCATTTAACATAAATCTCTACCTCATCACCCAAGTTCAATCCAAATCCAGATTCCAATGTTTGCAATAGAGATGTTTGTAATAGATGGTTTAATTTTTCAGAATTTGGGTATTTACACCATATGAATGGTTATATGAATGAGATGTTTGCAAAATATGAATGGTTATATGAATACAGATGCTTAATATTTTAAGAAATGGTTATATAACTGTGCAAAATGTGACTGTTAATCAACAAATTCATATCACCTCTTCAAAATGCTTGATCATCTCTTCAAAATGCTTGATCACCTCTTCAACATCAAGAATGTGACTGAAATTTGGATTGAACTTGAATTTTTGCATACATCTCTATGCAGTAGATAGCAAAAATTCAAGTTCAAAAGCAATTTCAATTCAAATTCAAATTATCTCAATTCATTTATGATATCAAGTGAATTTGATAGCTTTCACTTTAAATTCAAATTCTCACCCATATGCAGAAATTCAATTTGCTGGGTGAGAAGCTATCACTTGAGCAAAAATTCAATTTCTCACCCATATGCAGAAATTGATGGGTGAGAAATTTGTTAAATGAAGAACTATTCTGAAATTTGGATTGAACTTGAATTTTTGCATACATCTCTATGTAGTAGATAGCAAAAATTCAAGTTCAAAAGCAATTTCAATTCAAATTCAGATTATCTCAATTCATTTTTGATATCAAGTGAAGATTATGAATGTTTGCAATTGAGAGAATTGAGTTTGAGAGAATTTGCAACTGTGAATCTTGTGAATCAATTTTTGTATTGTCCATGTTTTTTTGAACTGAAATTTGAGTGATATTGAGGATGATTTAATATTGAGTGATATTTCAAGGCTAATGTTTGAGTGATATTTCTGAGTTATATTCATGTTATTGAAGTTATTGAAGTTAGGATATGAATGTTAGGATATGAATGTTAGGAATGTACCCAATTGAATTTTGTTAATATGTTGTGAATGTTTTACTGTACCCAATTGAATGTGTTGCAACTGGTAATGTTATTGCATTCACAGGACACAAAATTCTCCTGTGAATATGTTGGGAATGTTATTGCATTGTCCTGTGAATGTTAGGATTTTGCAACATATTCTCAGGATTTCGTGTCCTGTGAATATTCTCAGGGTATCAACTCCCAATTGAAATTAACAGGATCTCAAAGCTCCAGGATATCCTGTGAATGTTATTGCATTGTCCTGTGAATGTTAGGAATGAAGCTTGAAGATTTAAATTATATCTCTAATTCTATTCTAATAGCATTGTCCTGTGAATTCTATTCTATTAGAGATATAATTTAAACTGAAATTTCTATTAGAACAATTCTATTCTAATAGAGATATAACAATTCTATTAGAGATATAACAATTCACAGTTATTAGAGATATAACAATCTCCTGTGAATAGCATTGTCTCAGGATTGTCCTGAGATATTAGAATTCTATATCTCAGTTCTGAGATATTATTAACTGTGAATTGTCTTGTTGTCCTGTGAATTGTTATTAGATTGTCCTGTGAATTGTCCTGTTGTCCTGTTGTTCTGAGATATCTCAGTTATTAGATTTCTAATTTGAACAGTTATTAGATTTAATTAGAATTGTCCTGAGATATTAGAATCCTGTGAATAGAATTGTCCTGAAATATTAGATTCTAATTAGAGATATAGAATTCTATTAGAGATTTAAATTTGAAATTTGAACTGAGATATGTTATTAAATTCTATTAGAACTGAAATTTGAACTGAAAATTCTAATAGCATTGTCCTGAGATATGTTTGGACCTTGATAGCCTATTCAGTGTTATAAATTTGAACCAAAAATTATCCCAAGTTTAAATTCAGTTTTGAACTTTATTCGAATTGAGAATGGATAAGCAAACATGGGTCTGAATTTGTCTAACAACTTTTAAACCAATGTGGACTATGACATATCATCACAAGCTACTATAAAATATTATGTGATCTTTAATGTCATTCAAAAATATGTACAAGTTTTGTGAGTTGTGACACAAGGATCACAGATTACCAAAAAAATCACATGAGCTTAATCTCTCATCCATACAATATTCAAAACCCTGTGAGAGATGACACAAATCACAAAACATTAGAAACTATCATAGTTTTAAGCTTTCAAAACAATATGAAATATGATAATAGGCATCACAAAACACTACAAAACATCATTTGATTTTAAGTTTCATCCAAAAATACGAAATTGTGTGAGCCATGGTAAAATTTCATCTCTTTCTATTGCCATTCTTCTTCTATTCCTTTAGTTCTCCCTTCAATTAAAAATGAAATATGCTATTACCTGATATCTATTACTGCTACATCTTTCACAAATAATAGCAAGAATAGATATTTTGTTACATATTACCTGATATCTATTACTGCTACATATTACTGCTACCTGATATCTATTCCTTTAGTTCTCCCTTCAATTAAAAATGAAATATGCTATTACCTGATATCTATTACTGCTACATCTTTCACAAATAATAGCAATGTGAGTTTGATATTTTGAGAATGGTATCAAATTTTGCATGTACTGATTGTCAAACTGATTGTCCTGAGAATGGATAATTCCAAACTCATAATATCAAACTCATAATATGAAATCATAGAAGCAATGTGAATTTGAATGTACTGATTTGAGCTAATGAGAATGTGAGTTTGGAATTATCCAGTAGCAATGTGAGTTTGATATTTTGATACCATTCAAAGTGTCCTGAGGATCATAGAAGCAATGCTAGAATGCAAAAATTCTCAAGTGATCCTCAACAAATATTCAGATATATGTGTCCTGAGGATTGAGATAATTCAGATATATTCAAAAATTCTCAGGACACATAGAAGTAGCAAAAATTCATAAATTCACATATATTTGAATGCAAAAATATATCTGAATCCTCAGGACACATAGAATTTTTGAGGTTTTTTGAATTCAAATAGCAAAAATTCAGATAAATATTGTCCTGAGATAAATATTGTCCTGAGACACATGGCAGGATTTTTGAGGACACATAGAGTATTTATCTCAGGACACATAGCAAAAATGCATTCAGACATATATGTGAATTTTTGAATATTCAGATATATGTGAATTTTTGCATTCAGATATATCCTGAAAATTCTCAAAAATATATCCTCAGCAAAAATTCAGATATATGTGTCCTGAGGACACTTTAAATATAGCATTGCTTCTATGTCCTGAGAATTTTTGCATTCCACTTCTATGATCCTCAGCAATAATTCAGTCAATCCTCAGGACACATTGCATTCCATTCATTCCGAATAATAGAAGCACATGGACAAACTTGGAATGGATGAGATAAACTTGGATAATAGAAGCACATGGATAAACTTGGATAATAGAAGCAATGCTAAAAAAACTTGGAATGGTTGAGATAAACTGAGATAAACTTGGTTATATCCATTCATTCCAGGATATAATATTAGTTTTTTATTGGTTATATAACCAAGCATTGTTTCTAGCATTGCTAATGGATAAATTTTGGATAATCTCATATATTCTCTCCATTTCAGTTTTTTATTTATTGCTAATGGACACTTCAAATTTTTTAACATACCCTTTGGTGCTTTGAACAGGTAACTGGGATATTCATAAGTTCAAGTTTCAATTCATCCAACATCAGGTGATTTGAACAGTCCATACTCTTGGTGTGTTATTATATAGCTTGCAGCCTCTTCATCAGTTTATATGCATGTGGCTCAATTTTTGATTCAGTGTTATGTAAACTTCATTGTTATGTAAATATCAAAAATACTCAACTGGTATATTCAGTGTTATTTAAAGTGTCCTGAGGATTTAAATTTTACAGTGTTATGTTTGATTCTCAAGTGTAAGAGATAAATTTTGGGTTTGAATTTTTGATACAGTTTTATGTTTGATTCTCAAGTGTTATGTTTGAATTTTTGAGTTATGAATGTGAATATACAATTTTTGAGTTTCAGAACATCAAAAACTGTGATGTTTCAGAATTTAATTTTTGTTTGCATCCTTAATCCTCAAGATGTTGGTGCTGCTGGATATCTATAAATTGATTTCTCTTACAATTCATTATCTTTTTGCTCTTGATTTCAAAGATCTTATCACACATGTTACTAAGAAATATTTCATGAAAGCATCATTTGTCTGTTTTGCTTGGAAATCTTGGGTCTGAATTCATTGGGCACCACTTTGGGTTCAGGTACGACTCCTTGGGATGGATTGCTCTTGCGATGGTTGGATTCACTGTGATCTTCGCTGTGGTCTTTGCATTTTCTATCATGACATTCAACTTCCAAAGAAGATAAAGGGGCAAGCAACAACAACAGAATCGGATGTATTTATGATCACATATGGAATGATGATCATGTATAGAAGACGTGTATTTATGATTATGTTGTCTTTTCTTTTCCTTTTCTGTTTTTAATGGTTAGTATCAATTTATTTGCCATGCTTTTCATATGCTCTTTTGTTTTGAGAATAGGCCAGAAATGTCGTGAAATGTTTTGTATGTAACTTTTATATCAATCGATGCATAAAATTCATTCTTATTAATATGTATGTTGAGTTTGTGGTGTTTCTTGAGTTTCTAGCTTGGAAAATTGGAACTGCATTTTGTAGCCACTGCAAAAAAAGACCAATGAGGCTTTGTTAGGCATACCATGATGTGGCATATGTAGGTATCAAGGGATGAATTTTATGCCTTGGTGATGATCTAAGGAAAGAAAAGATACGGAGAAGGAGATATAATGCGAATTGAGATGAGAGATAGATAAGATTCTACACCCTGCTCTTTTTTTATGATTAAGATGAGAGACGAGGAAGATGAGGATGTAGGCAGAGAGAGCGGGGGGGGGGGGGGGGTTGTGTGTGTGTGTTTTTTTTTTGCGAACAGAATGACGTTCAAACTGTTCGCACCCAAACAATTGAGGGATTTTTTTGAATGTGGTTGTTGACTAAGATTTATATGGTTGTTAATCTAAAACTTTAAATGTAGTTGTTAATTTAAAATTTTGAGGAACTACATTTATATGGACCTAAAATTTAAATTTGGTGTGGAATAAATCTTGAGGGAACAACTCTTTTCGGTAGCCCGCACGTGGTTCCACACAGAATTTGTTGGTCCACGCTTTCGGCGCGAGCTAAATTTTTTACGCTAATTTGTTATTCCACGCCGAAGACGCCTGCACCGAATTTGTTGTTTTGTGCCGAATTTGTTGTTCCACGTTCAAGGCATCCGTGGCGAATTTTTTTATGCTAATTTGTTGTTCCGTGCCGAAGGCGCCCGCGTCGACTTTGTTGTTCTACGCCGAAGACGCATGCGCCGAATTTGTTATTCTACGCCGAATTTGCCGAAGGCGCCCGTGCCACATTTGTTGTTCCACGTCGAAGGCATCCACGATGAATTTGTTGTTCCGCGCAGAAGGTGCCCAGGCCGATTGCGCCCATGCCACTAAATATTTTTACGCTAATTTGAAGGCTCCCGCATCGAATTTGTTGTTTCGTCCGTTCCGAATTTGCCCGTGCCGAATTTGCCCGCATCGAATGCGCCCATGCCACTAAATATTTTTACACTAATTTGAAGGCGCCCACATCGAATTTGTTGTTCCGTCCGTGCCGAATTTGCCCGTGCCGAATGCGCCCATGCCACTAAATATTTTTACGCTAATTTGCTGTTCTTTAAAATTTTGGCGGTGGAAATAATTTTTTGGGGAAAACAGATTTCGCGGGGGAAAATCTTAAATGAACCGTGCCCGCGGGCACGGGTTATGACTATATTATACATTTGACATCGATTTTTGAATCCTAGGGCTGAATAGGTCAAGCTGATTAGGACAAAGTGGTTGATAGAAAGAGGGCCAAGATTAATTGTTGGGGAATGAACGGTTGGGATTAAATTTTTGTGGGTCCAATTTTTTTTGTGGGTAAAAAGAGTACGCAGGATTAAGCTGTCAGCGCGCTTTGGAAATTGGAAAAAAAAAACAAAATAGAGGAATTGGCCTTCTCTTGCTCTCCCAGCATTAAGCTGTCTAGGGAAGCTCAAGATTTTGCGTATTTGTTGTTCCGCGCAATTTTGACCGTGGAAATAATTTTTTGGAGAACAAAGATTTTGCGGGCGAAAATCTTAATTGAATCGCGCCCGCGCCGAAGGCGCCCGCTAAATGTTTTTACACTAATTTGTTGTTCCGCGCCGAATTTGTTGTTTCACGCCGAATGCGTCCATGTCGCTAAATATTTTTGCGCAAATTTGTTGTTCCACGCAATTTTGACCGTCGAAATAATTTTTTGGGGAACAAAGATTTTGCGGGGGAAAATCTTAATTGAACCGTGCCCGCGGGCACGTGTTTTTACTAGTATATATATAGGGTAAAATGCGCCTGCGCTCGTGCTCAGATGGGATTCCTGCCCTCGACCCCTCCGGACCGTCCGATCCGATCCCCGGCTGTTGTTAAAAGCGGAACATGAGGAACTTTTGGTGCAATTACCAACGCGCCCTTACGCAACCGGAACTTTTGGGGCAATTACCATCCCGCCCTTATAGCCCCTATCAAAGCAACTTTTTAGAACTATTGGTGCAATTACCATCCGGCCCTTTATATACTTTTCAAAGAAATAGTTTACACTATACGGCACCGTTGTGCACGTCGAACCAGAGCGGAGCAAATTACTCCCCGCGCACAACGCGCTACAGCCTACGCGTTGTGCTCGGCGTGGGCTTAAAATGCAAAAGTGTGGAGCAGTTACCACCCGTGAGCACGACGGGCAAAATTACCCCCGTCGTGCACGAGGGGGAAACGCAACGTGTAAAGCAATTTCCAGCCGCGCGCACGACGGGCAAAATTACCCCGTCGTGCGCGAGGGGTAAAACGCCTAGTGTGAGGCAATTTCCATCCGCGGGCACGACAAGCACAATTACCCCCAGTCGTGCGGGTCATGCGCGGGGCTTAAAACGTACAAGTGTGGAGCATTTTCCATCGGCGCGCACGACGGGCGAATTTACCCCCGTCGTGCGCGGGGCTTAAAACTTACAAGTGTGGAGCATTTTCCATCAGCGCGCACGACGTGCGAAATTACCCCCGTCGTACGCGGGGGGTGAAAGGCCTGGTGTGGAGCAATTTCCATCCGCGCACACGACAGGCAAAATTAACCCCGTCGTGCGCGTCGTGTGCGGGCAAACGCACAAGTGTGGAGCAATTTCCATCCGTGCGAACGACGGGCAAAATTACCCCCGTCGTGCGCGAGGGGGAAAACGCAATGTGTAAAGCAATTTCCATCCGCGCACACGACGGGCAAACTTACCCCGTCGTGCGCGTGGGTTAAAACGTCTAGTGTGCAGCAATTTCCATCCGAGCGCACGACGGGCAAAATTAACCCCGTCGTGCGCGGGGGTTAAAACGCCTAGTGTGAAGCAATTCCCATCCGCGCGCACGACGGGCAAAATTACCCGTGTCGTGGGCATCGTGCGCGGGAAATGCACAAGTGTGGAACATTTATCAACCGTGCGCACGACGGGCAAAATTACCCCCGTCGTGCGCGAGGGGTAAAACGCAACGTGTAAAGCAATTTTCATCCGCGCGCACGACGGGCAAAATTACCCCCGTCGTGCGCATGGGTTAAAACGCCTAGTGTGCAGCAATTTCCATCCAAGCGCACGACGGACAAAATTAACCCCGTCGTCCGCGGGGGTTAAAATGCCTAGTGTGAAGCAATTTCCATCCGCACGCACGACGGGAAAAATTACCCCCGTCGTGCGTGTCGTCCGCGGGGCTTAAAATGCACAATTGTGGAGCATTTTCCAGCCGCGCGCATGACGGGCAAATATACGCCCCGTCGTACGCGGGGGTTAAAACGCCTAGTGTGAGGCAATTTCCATCCGCGAGCACGACAGGCAAAATTACCACCAGTCGTGCGCGTCGTGCGCGGGGCTTAAAATGTACAAGTGTGGAGCATTTTCCATTGGCGCGCACGACGGGTGAAATTACCCCTGTCGTGCGCGGGGGGTGAAATGCCTGGTGTGGGGCAATTTCCATCCGCGCGCACGACGGGCAAAATTAACCCCGTCGTGCGCGTCGTGTGCGGGCAAACACACAAGTGTGGAGCAATTTCCATCCATACGCACGACAGGCAAAATTACCCCCGTCGTGCGCGAGGGGGAAAACGCAATGTGTAAAGCAATTTCCATCTGCACGCACGACGGGCAAAATTACCCCCGTCGTGCGCGTGGGTTAAAACGCCTAGTGTGCAGCAATTTCCATCCGAGCGCACGACGGGCAAAATTAACCCCGTCGTGCGCGGGGGTTAAAACGCCTAGTGTGAAGCAATTCCCATCCGCGCGCACGACGGGCAAAATTACCCGTGTCGTGGGCATCGTGCGCGGGAAATGCACAAGTGTGGAGCATTTATCAACCGTGCGCACGACGGGCAAAATTACCCCCGTCGTGCGCGAGGGGTAAAACGCAACGTGTAAAGCAATTTTCATCCGCGCGCACGACGGGCAAAATTACCCCCGTCGTGCGCATGGGTTAAAACGCCTAGTGTGCAGCAATTTCCATCCAAGCGCACGACGGACGAAATTAACCCCGTCGTCCGCGGGGGTTAAAATGCCTAGTGTGAAGCAATTTCCATCCGCGCGCACGACGGGAAAAATTACCACCGTCGTGCGTGTCGTCCGCGGGGCTTAAAATGCACAATTGTGGAGCATTTTCCAGCCGCGCGCATGACGGGCAAATATACGCCCCGTCGTACGCGGGGGTTAAAACGCCTAGTGTGAGGCAATTTCCATCCGCGAGCACGACAGGCAAAATTACCACCAGTCGTGCGCGTCGTGCGCGGGGCTTAAAATGTACAAGTGTGGAGCATTTTCCATTGGCGCGCACGACGGGTGAAATTACCCCTGTTGTGCGCGAGGGGTGAAATGCCTGGTGTGGGGCAATTTCCATCCGCGCGCACGACGGGCAAAATTAACCCCGTCGTGCGCGTCGTGTGCGGGCAAACACACAAGTGTGGAGAAATTTCCATCCATACGCACGACAGGCAAAATTACCCCCGTCGTGCGCGAGGGGGAAAACGCAATGTGTAAAGCAATTTCCATCTGCACGCACGACGGGCAAAATTACCCCCGTCGTGCGCGTGGGTTAAAACGCCTAGTGTGCAGCAATTTCCATCCGAGCGCACAACGGGCAAAATTAACCCCGTCGTCTGTGGGGTTAATTGCACAAGTGTGAAGCAATTTCCATCCGCGCGCACGACGGGAAAAATTACCCCCATCGTGCGCGTCGTCCTCGGGGCTTAAAACGCACAATTGTGGAGCATTTTCCAGCCGCGCGCACGACGGGCAAAAATACGCCCCGTCGTACACGGGGGTTAAAACGCCTAGTGTGAGGCAATTTCCATCCGCGGGCATGACGGGCAAAATTACCACCAGTCGTGCGCGTCGTGCGCGGGGCTTAAAACGTACAAGTGTGGAGCATTTTCCATCGGCGCGCATGACGGGCGAAATTACCACTGTCGTGCGCGGGGGGTGAAATGCCTGGTGTGGGGCAATTTCCATCCGCGCGCACGACGGGCAAAATTAACCCCGTCGTGCACGTCGTGTGCAGGCAAATGCACAAGTGTGGAGCAATTTCCATCCATGCGCACGACAGGCAAAATTACCCCCGTCGTGCGCGAGGGGGAAAACGCAATGTGTAGAGCAATTTCCATCTGCGCGCACGACGTGCAAAATTACCCCCGTCGTGCGCGTGGGTTAAAACGCCTAGTGTGCAGCAATTTCCATCCGAGCGCACGACGGGCAAAATTAACCCCGTCGTCCGCGGGGTTAATTGCACAAGTGTGAAGCAATTTCCGTCCGCGCGCACGACGGGAAAAATTACCCCCGTCGTGCGCGTCCTCCACTGGGCTTAAAACGCACAATTGTGGAGCATTTTCTGGCCGC
Source organism: Scilla litardierei (assembly GCA_030789695.1). NCBI lineage: Eukaryota > Viridiplantae > Streptophyta > Magnoliopsida > Asparagales > Asparagaceae > Scilla > Scilla litardierei. The sequence goes on from CM061141.1 coordinate 164,123,141, forward strand.
GCGCACGACGGGTAAAAATACGCCCCGTCGTGCGCGGGGGTTAAAACGCCTAGTGTGAGGCAATTTCCATCCGTGCGCATGACAGGCAAAATTACCACCAGTCGTGCGCGTCGTGCACGGGGCTTAAAACGTACAAGTGTGGAGCATTTTCCATCGACGCGCACGACATGCGAAATTACCCCTGTCGTGCGCGGGGGGTGAAATGCCTGGTGTGGGGCAATTTCCATCCGCGCGCACGACGGGCAAAATTAACCCCGTCGTCCGCGGGGTTAATTGCACAAGTGTGAAGCAATTTCCATCCGCGCACACGACGGGAAAAATTACCCCCGTCGTGCGCGTCGTCCGCTGGGCTTAAAACGCACAATTGTGGAGCATTTTTGTCACGCCCCGCTTCCCTAAAATGGAGGCGAGATGTGAAAAGGTCCGCACGAGAGTGGAGCTGTGAAGCCCCAAACCCGATAAGCGTCAATAAAACATAAGCAGGTCCCTGTAACCACAAACGGAACAACAATAATAACACAAGGAGAGACAGAAATAAAATCTCAAATCTCAGAATTTGTCCAACATGAAAATTAAGTTCAACATCCAGAAAAGCCACCAGGCTAAAAGAAAGAGTCTAAAGGCCCAGAACAAGGCCAACAAAAGGGACAACATAACAAAGTATTGGTGCCACGCACCGATAACAAAACAGTCTAAACAACAACACAAACAGTCTCTACGACTGATCGCCCGTGTCCACGAAGTCCTCGTCAAACACAGGCTCGGGCTCGGCGTCTGCAAACACCTCGTCCTCAACAATGAACTCAGGCTCAGGATCTAACATGTGTCACCCAAAAGAGTAAAGGGGCACATGTCAACAAGTCTAAAAGACTTGGGCAAGGAAACTGAAAATGAAGGTAACTAACAACCTAGCAGTTATAGTATGCATGACATGGCAGTTATGGTATGAGTGCACAAGTAAGACATGGTGAAACCACAAGTACAAGAGAACAATTTTCATGGCATGTCAAGAGTAGCCAAGCTACTAACAATCTCAATCTTTTCACTAGTCACGTTTCAAGTTGTTTGTAGATGTTTACGCCTTACAGCTGAACTGTTTGACATTCACACTGAGTGGCCGTTTAACACTACCCCAGAACCAGAGTTTACGCCTTACAACTGCAGTTGCTGATCGGGCAGACTCCCAGTTGAATGGCCGCTTAACTCTTACCCCAAAACCCACGTGTAAACAAGCCAGGGTCCCTATACACAATGCTCAGTAAATGAGCCAGGGTTGCCCCGCACAAGAGCTCATTTCCTGGATCACAAACTAGAAGCGTATTTCATTTGGCATAGGGGTGCACCTAGCCTCAATCATTTCTCAAGGTGTAGCGGAGCTACGCAATCACGGGAACACTTAAAGAATGCAATGACATGACAATTAATTCATGTACCGTTAGTTGAAATTAAACATGACATGGTAGTTGTACAACATGATAAATGTCGGGTCTAGCTTCGTTGTCAAGCTAGATCCTGGAATTGCGCCTAGGCCAGTATCATTTTGTCGCCTAGTCTCTTTTATGCCTACAACAAGCAAATGGCCTAAGACATGGCCCAAAACCCTAAGTGGCAAGTTTCACTTGCCTAGCACCGAGGATGACGATCAACGAGGCTGTCACACAAATGCTAACTACGGAGATGAGATCGCTGCCATGGCAAAACAACATTAGAACAACATCCAACCTAGTTTTATTAGGGTTTTACAAAAACACAAATGGGTTATGAGAATATCATAGAATCGAGTTATTACCGAATCGTTAGCAGAAGAACGATGCTGAGCAAGCACGGCGACATAAGAAACGATCCGGGGAACCTACGGTTTAGATCTGGAAATGGGGAGAAAATCTGGAGAAATGGTGTTTTGGGGATTTTGGGGGTTTTCTGGCGACCTAGAGGTGGTGGCCGGCCTAAATGGAGAGGGGGAGAGGCTCTTGATGAAGGAGGAAGGCTAGAGGAAGGTTGGGGAAGATCAGAGGTCAAGGGGGAAGGAAAGAGGCCAGGAGAAGAGAAAGAAAGAAAAGAAACGAAGTGGGGTTTAAATTGAAAACGACCTGGCGGCTGCCCAGAAATTAGGGTTTCTGGGGTCATTAGTCGGTCAAAGAAGAGTGGCTGACCGACTAGTTTAAGAACTAGTCGGTCGGTCGACCAACTGTGACCGACTAAATCCAAACAATAACTCAGGTCGACAAAATGGTCAAAGAATTAGTCGGTTAAAGAACAATGGCTGACCGACTAGTTTGCAACCTAGTCGGTCGGTGGTTGTTCTTGGACCGACTAACGATAAACAGTAACTCAGGTAAAATGTATCAAAGGAACTAGTCGGTCTGAGAGCAAGTTCTGACCGACTAGTTTCACATCTAGTCGGTCGGTGGTTGTTCTTAGACCGACTAAAAATAAGCAGTAACTCATGTACAATTGATTCAATGAACTAGTCGGTTCCAGTAGAGTTCCTGACCGACTAGATCTCAATCTAGTCGTTTGGTCACCCTTCTTGAACCAACTAAAGTGCACTAAAAGTGCCGAATCGAAGCGCGAAGCTTCGGGAAGATTCCTACGGCTTCTAGGATCACTCTAACTCTAAAATATGAGCGATCTGAAGTTCGTCATGAGTGACTTACTCCAAAACTCGACGATCTAAGGAAGAAGCTAGAAAATCACGACGAAACGAACGAAATGAAAGCTACGGAGACGAAAACCACACATGAGGAGAAAATCCACCAAAACATATATATATAATATAGATAATCCAAATACATGAAAACCAGTAGTTACATCCTCCCCAACTTAAGAAGAATTCCGTCCTCAGAATTTCCCAACACTCACGTGTCTGGAAACAAAAGTGGGTAGCGCTCTCGCATCTCATCCTCATTCTCCCAAGTAGACTCTCCTGGCGAGCCGTGTCGCCACATCACCCTCACAAGATTGACAACCTTGTTCCGAAGTAACTTCTGACGCCTGTCCAGAATCTACACTGGCTACTGGTCATACGTCATATCAGGGCGAACGGTAATCTCCGAGAAATCCATAGCATGAGATGGATCGCTAATGTATCGACGAAGCTGCGACACATGAAAAACATTGTGAACTCCTTCCAAAGATGGCGGCAAGGCTAAGCGGTAGGCTACCTCGCCAACTTTCTCCAGAATGTCAAACGGTCCAATGTATCGCGGGCTCAACTTCCCTCGCTTCCCAAAGCGAATCACACCACGATTCGGGGAAATCTTCAAGAACACATGGTCGCCCGGCTGAAACTCCAAAGGACGCCGTTTAGCATCCGCCCAATGCTTAAAACGGTCCTGAGCAATCCTCAACCTCTCCCGAATGTTCCTGACAACATCCACGGCCTCCACAATCATCTCAGGTCCCAACAGCTCCCGATCACCAACGTCATCCCAACTCAATGGCGATCGACATTTCCTCCCATACAATGCGGCAAAAGGCGCTATGCCAATACTCGCCTGGAAGCTGTTGTTGTAGGAAAACTCTACCAGATGTAGATGGTCCTCCCACGAACCCTTGAAATCCAACATGCACGCCCTCAGCATGTCTTCCAAGATCTGAATCGTCCTCTCGGACTGGCCATCTGTCTACGGATGGTACGCCGTGCTGAAACTCAGACGCGTACCCAAACTCTTCTACAAACTCTGCCAGAACTGAGATGTGAACCTCGGGTCTCTGTCCGACACGATACTCAAGGGGACTCCGTGAAGTCGTACGATCTCCTGCACGATTCACGTTACATCACTATCTAAACTAGGAAAAAGGAAATAGAACGGAGAGCAAAAGAATTTACCTCCATATATCTCCTTGCTAGCGCCTCAGTGGACTGTCCCACTCGGAATGGAATAAAGTGCGCAGATTTGGTCAATCGATCTACGATCACCCAAATCGCGTCATTCTGCTTCGGACTTCGAGGTAGTCCAGTCACGAAATCCATAGTGACGTGTTGCCATTTCCACTCCGGAATCAGAAGCGGTTGTAGCAACCCTGCCGTACGCTGATGCTCCGCCTTTACCTGCTGGTAAACCAAGCACTTGGCTACACTCCGAGCCATGCTCCTCTTCATACCATGCCACCAAAAATTCAGACGAAGATCCTGGTACATCTTGGTCCCACCAGGATGCACAGAATACGGCGAACTGTGTGCCTCCACCATCAACTCCTCTCTAATATCCCCAGCTGGCACACACAACCTGGCTCCAAACCTCAGCGAGCCATCCTCATGAATCAAAAAGTCAGTCCGCAGACCGGCTTCCACCTGCTCCCTAATCTTCACCAGCTTCGGATCCTCAGCCTGGCCAGCCTTGACCCGATCCACGATTGTCGACTGTATCTGCATACACATCAACGAAGAAGCCTCTCTAGGAAGAACAATCTCCACACCAGACTCGCAAAAACCCTGCTGCAATCTCCACTGCGAGGTCAAAATCATCACCGCTGGAAGCCTACTCAGCGCATCAGGAACCACATTCACCTTACCAGGGTGATACTGCAAATAAATCTCATAATCCGCCAGGAGATCCAACCATCAACGCTGTCGCATGTTGAGCTCCTTCTGAGTAAAAATATACTTCAAGCTTTTGTGATCGGTGAAGATCTTCACTTTCTCACTCAGCAGGAAGTGCCTCCAAATCTTAAGAGCAAACACAACAGCAGCCAACTCCAAATCGTGCGTCGGGTAATTCTTCTCATGAGTCTTGAGCTGACGCGAAGCATACGCCACAACATGCCCGTGCTGATGCAACACACAACCGAGACTCTTACCAGAAGCATCACAAAAGATCTCGAACCCACCGCTGCGATCAGGCACAACAAGAATAGGGGCAGTCGTCAATCTCTCCCTCAGAACACCAAAAGCATTCTCACAATCACCCGACCAAACAAAAGGCACATCCTTCCGCGTCAATCTGGTCATCGGCTCAGCAATACGAGAAAAGTCCTTAATGAAGCGCCGATAGTAACCAGCCAGTCCAAGGAAACTCCGGATCTCAGATGCTGACTGCGGTACATGCCACTCTCTGATGGCCCTGATCTTCTCAGGATCCACTGAAATACCATCTCCAGTCACCACATGCCTGAGAAAAGCAACTCTGTCCAGCCAAAACTCGCACTTCAAAAACTTAGCATACAAACGATGCCTCCTCAGGATCTTCAACACCGTCCTCAAGTGCGAGGCATTCTCTTCCTCTGACTTTGAATAGATCAGAATGTCGTCAATAAAGATAACGACAAACTTATCCAAAAAGTCATAGAAAATCAGATTCATCAGATTCATGAAAACTGCGGGTGCATTGGTTACACCGAAGGGCATAACCACAAACTCGTAGTGTCCATACTTCGGCCTGAATGCTGTCTTCGGAACATCTTCCCTCTTCACCTTCAGCTGATTATAACCACTCCTCAGATCCAACTTCGAAAACACCCTCGAACCTCCAAGCTGATCAAAAATATCATCGATGCGAGGCAACGTGTATTTATTCTTGATGGTCACCGCATTTAACTCCCGATAGTCCACGCACAAGCGACGTGAACCATCCTTCTTCCTCACCAGCAGCACCGGTGCTCCCCACGGAGACACACTAGGATTGATATAACCCTTCTGCAAAAGCTCATCCAGCTGCTTCCGCAATTCCTCCAACTCAGCGGGTGCCATACGATATGGCGCCTTCGAAATCGGCTGCGCTCCTGGAATAAGATCAATAGAAAATTCTAAAGCTCGATCGGGCGGCAGTCCAGACATCTCCTCGGGAAAGACGTCATCAAAGTCCCGCACAACCGCTGGCCTCTCCAGCTCCATCTGCATAGCCACAATCTCCACCGGCCTGGCCCGAAATATGACAGGACCAAGCGAGCTGCTACCTCGGCTGAACTCAAATACTGGATGTCCGGGAATCTCGAACACCACCTTCTTCCTCCGACAGTCGATCGTAGCATCATAGAAGCTCGCAATCCAATCCATCCCAAGGATCGCATCATAGTTGATGATGTCGTGGACAATGAAATCAGCGTAAAGCTCATGCCCACAAACCACCAACGAGCAAGAATTGCAACCAAGATGCACCGAGACCATGCCATTCCCTGTAACGATATTCCAACTCTTGGAAAGAGGGGACGTCGACAAGGAATGCTTCTCCACGAAGCTCCGAGAAATAATGCACATCGATGCACCTGAGTCAAAGAGGACTCGTGCAAGAAATGTGCAAACCAAAACCACACCTACAAACAGTCTAACAATCAAGCCCTAGTCTAGCAACCAATCATATTCAAGCAAACAACATAACAATCAAAACTAGCTAGGAAAGTAACAGCTAGATTGAGGATTACCTGTGATAACCTCATCCACGGCCTCGCTCTCTACAGCGGTCATCAGAAAAGCCCACCTCCTCGGCGGAAAAGCCTGCTGAAAAGCCTGCCTCTGAGGGACAAGAGCTGCTCCACGACCGACAGGAACATGCACTCTCTGCTGCAACGGCTGAGCTGCAACAGGTGCCCTCCGCAACTGATTCACATGCCGACAATCCTTCGCGACATGAGAAGCATCACCACAAACCAAACACTGGCCCAGAAACTTCCTACACTGATCCTTGATGTGGCCAGGCTTGCCGCAGAAATGGCAAGTCTTCTGATTAGGCCCTCCTGGCCTCTTGAACTGCACCGGATGATTAGGCTTGAAACCAGGCCTAACCACCGCCCTGGCCTGCTCCATAGGCCTCTTCCCAGCACCAGAAACATGTCCTCTCCTCTGACTTAGGTTCAGCTCCTGCCTCCTCGCAGCGACCAGAACCTTCTGATAAGAGTCCAGATCAGAGGAAGACACAAAACTCTGAAGCTCCAAAGCAAGCCCCTGCAGGAACCTCTGAGCCCTCTCATCAACATCCTGCACCATCTTCGGTGCGAACCGACTCAGCCTAGTGAACTCTTGGTGGTACAGGTCCACCATCAAGCTCCCTTGCTTCAGATCAATAAAGAGTTGCAGCATCTCCTTCCTAGCAGCCTTCGGAAAGAACTCTTCATCAAACCTGGACTTAAAGGTAGCCCAAGCTATCGCCTCCACCAGCATCTTCTCTTCCGCATCCCACCAGTTCCGAGCATTATCCTTGAGTTGCCTCTTTGCCAAATCAACCCATCCAGCCGGGCCGATCTTCGCCATCTTCAAATTATCCTATATGTTCCGAATCCACTCATCGGCAGCTAGAGGACCCTCGGACCCATCAAAATATGCGGGACCCAGCTCCCGAAATTGCTTCGCTCCCAGCTCGGAGCGAGGGGCATCCTGGATTACCCGACCAGCTCGAACAACTGGAGCATTCTGGACTTGCAGGAGCACGCCCTGCTGCACCTGCATCATCTGAAGCATCATCTGCATCATCTCTCCATTGGTGGGCTCCCGCTCAGGCTCCTCATCATGAGGGGGCACGCCACTGCCACTACCACGGGTGAATTGCCTTCCTGCCATCTAATGACACAGAAAACGAAACAAATTAGACTCATAGCTTATGACTCGGATGTCGAACTTAGTTTATTGGACATTCTAATATTATTATCGTTATTCCGATAATCGCAGTTATAGAAAAGAGGACCTGCATGGGCCACCAACAAAACCTGTCACGCCCCGCTTCTCTAAAATGGAGGCGAGACGTGAAAAGGTCCGCATGAGAGTGGAGCTGTGAAGCCCCAAACCCGATAAGCGTCAATAAAACATAAGCAGGTCCATGTAACCACAAACGGAACAACAATAATAACACAAGGAGAGACAGAAATAAAATCTAAAATCTCAGAATTTGTCCAACATGAAAATTAAGTTCAACATCCAGAAAAGCCACCAGGCTAAAAGAAAGAGTCTAAAGGCCCAGAACAAGGCCAACAAAAGGGACAACATAACAAAGTATTGGTGCCACGCACCGACAACAAAACAGTCTCTACGACTGATCGCCCGTGTCCACGAAGTCCTCGTCAAACACAGGCTCGGGATCGGCGTCTGCAAACACCTCGTCCTCAATAATGAACTCAGGCTCAGGATCTAACATGTGTCACCCAAAAGAGTAAAAGGGCACATGTCAGCAAGTCTAAAAGACTTGGGCAAGGAAACTGAAAATGAAGGTAACTAACAACCTAGCAGTTATAGTATGCATGACATGGCAGTTATGGTATGAGTGCACAAGTAAGACATGGTGAAACCACAAGTACAAGAGAACAATTTTCAGGGCATGTCAAGAGTAGCCAAGCTACTAACAATCTCAATCTTTTCACTAGTCACGTTTCAAGTTGTTTGTAGATGTTTACGCCTTACAGCTGAACTGTTTGACATTCACACTGAGTGGCGGCTTAACACTACCCCAGAACCCAGAGTTTACGCCTTACAACTGCAGTTGCTGATCGGGCAGACTCCCAGTTGAATGGCCGCTTAACTCTTACCCCCAAAACCCACGTGTAAACGAGCCAAGGTCCATGTACACGATGCTCAGTAAATGAGCCAGGGTTGCCCCGCACAAGAGCTCGTTTCCTGGATCACAAACCAGAAGCGTATTTCATTTGGCATAGGGGTGCACCTAGCCTCAATCATTTCTCAAGGTGTAGCGGAGCTACGCAATCACGGGAACACATAAAGAATGCAATGACATGACAATTAATTCGCGTACCGTCAGTTGAAATTAAACATGACATGATAGTTGTACAACATGATAAATGTCGGGTCTAGCTTCGTTGTCAAGCTAGATCCTGGAATTACGCCTAGGCGAGTATCATTTCGTCGCCTAGTCTCTTTTACGCCTACAACAAGCAAATGGCCTAAGACATGGCCCAAAACCCTAAGTGGCAAGTTTCACTTGCCTAGCACCGAGGATGACGATTAACGAGGCCGTCACACAAATGCTAACTACGGAGATGAGATCGCTGCCATGGTAAAACAACATTAGAGCAACATCCAACCTAGTTTTATTAGGGTTTTACAAAAACACAAATGGGTTATGAGAATATCATAGAATCAAGTTATTACCGAATCGTTAACGGAAGAACGATGTCGAGCAAGCACGGCGACGGAAGAAACGATCCGGGGAACCTACGGTTTAGATCTGGAAATGGGGAGAAAATCTGGAGAAATGGGGTTTTGGGGATTTTGGGGGTTTTCCGGTGACCTAGAGGTGGTGGCCGGCCTAAATGGAGAGGGGGAGAGGCTCTTGATGAAGGAGGAAGGCTAGAGGAAGGGTGGGGAAGATCAGAGGTCAAGGGGGAAGGAAAGAGGCCAGGAGAAGAGAAAGAAAGAAAAGAAACGAAGTGGGGTTTAAATAGAAAACGACCTGGCGACTGCCCAGAAATTAGGATTTCTGGGGTCATTAGTCGGTCAAAGAAGAGTGGCTGACCGACTAGTTTAAGAACTAGTCGGTCGGTCGACCAATTGTGACCGACTAAATCCAAACAGTAACTCAGGTCGACAAAATGGTCAAAGAATTAGTCGGTTAAAGAACAATGGCTGACCGACTAGTTTGCAACCTAGTCGGTCGGTGGTTGTTCTTGGACCGACTAACGATAAACAGTAACTCAGGTAAAACGTATCAAAGGAACTAGTCGGTCTGAGAGCAAGTTCTGACCGACTAGTTTCACATCTAGTCGGTCGATGGTTGTTCTTAGACCGACTAAAAATAAACAGTAACTCCTGTACAATTGATTCAATGAACTAGTCGGTTCCAGTAGAGTTTCTGACCGACTAGATCTCAATCTAATCGGTTGGTCCCCCTTCTTGAACCAACTAAAGTGCACTAAAAGTGCCGAATCGAAGCGCGAAGCTTCGGGGAGATTCCTACGGCTTCTAGGATCACTCTAACTCTAAAATATGAGCGATCTGAAGTTCGTCATGAGCGACTTACTCCAAAACTCGACGATCTAAGGAAGAAGCTAGAAAATCACGACGAAACGAACGAAATGAAAGCTACGGAGACGAAAACCACACATGAGGAGAAAATCCACCAAAACATATATATATAATATAGATAATCCAAATACATGAAAACCAGTCGTTACAATTTTCCAGCCGCGCGCACGACGGGCAAAAATACGCCCCGTCGTGCGCGGGGGTTAAAACGCCTAGTGTGAGGCAATTTCCATCTGCGCGCACGACAGGCAAAATTACCACCAGTCGAGCGCGTTGTGCACGGGGCTTAAAACATACAAGTGTGGAGCATTTTCCATCGGTGCGTACGACGGGCGAAATTACCCCTGTCGTGCGAGGGGGGTGAAATGCCTGGTGTGGGGCAATTTCCATCCGCGCGCACGACGGGCAAAATTAACTCCGTCGTGCGCGTCGTGTGCGGGCAAACACACAAGTGTGGAGCAATTTCCATCCATGCGCACGACATGCAAAATTACCCCCGTCATGCGCGAGGGGGAAAACGCAATGTGTAAAGCAATTTCCATCTGCGCGCACGACGGGCAAAATTACCCCCGTCGTGCACGTGGGTTAAAACGCCTAGTGTGCAGCAATTTCCATCCGAGTGCACGACGGGAAAAATTAACCCCGTCGTCCGCGGGGTTAATTGCACAAGTGTGAAGCAGTTTCCATCCGTGCGCACGACGGAAAAAATTACCCCTGTCGTGCGTGTCGTCCGCTGGGCTTAAAACGCATAATTGTGGAGCATTTTCCAGCCGCGCGCATGACGGGCAAAAATACGCCCCGTCGTGCGCGGGGGTTAAAACGCCTAGTGTGAGGCAATTTCCATCCGCGTGCACGACGGGGCAAAATTAACCCCGTTGTGCGCATCGTGTGCGGGTAAACGCACAAGTGTGGAGCAATTTCCATCCATGCGCACGACAGGCAAAACCCCGTCGTGCGTGATGGGGAAAACGCAATGTGTAAAGCAATTTCCATCGGCGCGCACGACGGGCAAACTTACCCAGTCGTGCGCGTGGGTTAAAACGCCTAGTGTGCAGCAATTTCAATCCGAGCGCACGACGGGCAAAATTAACCCCGTCGTGCGCGGGGGTTAAAAAGCCTAGTGTGAAGCAATTCACATCCGCGCGCACGACGGGCAAAAATAACCCCGTCGTGCGCGTCATGTGTGGGGCTTAAAACGCACAAGTGTAGAGAAATTTCCATCCGTGCGCACGACGGGCAAAATTTTCCCCGTCATGCGCGAGGGGGAAAACGCAATGTGTGAAGCAATTTCAATCCGCCCGCACGACGGGCAAAATAACCCCCGTCGTGAGCGTCGTGCGAGGGGCATAACACGCACAAGTGTGGAGCATTTTCTATCCGCGCGCACGACTGGCAAAAATACGCCCGGTCGTGCGATGTGGTTAAAACGCCTAGTGTGAAGGAATTTCAATCCGCGAGCACGACGGGCAAAATTAACCCCGTCGTGCACGGGGGTTAAAACGCCGAGTGTGAAGCAATTACCCCCGTCGTGGGCGTCGTGCGTGGGAAACACACAAGTGTGGAGCATTTACCAACCGTGCGCACGACAGGCAAAATTACCCCCGTCGTGCGCGAGGGGTAAACGCAACGTGTAAAGCAATTTCCATCTGCGCGCACGACGAGCAAAATTACCCCCGTTGTGCGTGTGGGTTAAAACGCCTAGTATGCAGCAATTTCCATCCGAGCGCACGACGGGCAAAGTTAACCCCGTCGTCCGCGAGGGTTAATTGCACAAGTGTGAAGCAATTTCCATCTGCGCGCACGACGGGAAAAATTACCCCCGTCATACGCGTCGTCCGCTGGGCTTAAAACGCACAATTGTGGAGCATTTTCTAGCCGCGCGCACGACAGGCAAAAATACGCCCCGTCGTGCGTGGGGGTTAAAACGCCTAGTGTGAGGCAATTTCCATCCGCGGGCACGACAGGCAAAATTACACCCAGTCGTGCGCGTTGTGCACGGGGCTTAAAACGTACAAGTGTGGAGCATTTTCCATCGACGCGCACGATGGGCGAAATTACCCCCGTCGTGCGCGGGGGGTGAAAGGCCTGGTGTGGAGCAATTTCTATCCGCACGCACGACGGGCAAAATTAACCCCGTCGTGCGCGTCGTGTGCAGGCAAACGCACAAATGTGGAGCAATTTCCATCCGTGCGCACGACGGGCAAAATTACCCCCGTCGTGCGCGAGGGGGAAAACGCAATGTGTAAAGCAATTTCCATCCGCGCGCACGACGGGCAAACTTACCCCGTCGTGCGCGGGGGTTAAAACACCTAGTGTGCAGCAATTTCCATCCGAGCGCACGACGGGCAAAATTAACCCCGTCGTGCGCGGGGGTTAAAACGCCTAGTGTGAAGCAATTCCCATCCGCGCGCACGACGGGCAAAATTACCCGTGTCGTGCGCGTCGTGTGCGGGGCTTAAAACACACAAGTGTGGAGCAATTTCCTTCCGTGCGCACGACGGGCAAAATTTCCCCCGTCGTGCGCGAGGGGTAAAACGCAACGTGTGCAGAAATTTCAATCCGCGCGCACGACGGGCAAAATTACCCCCGTCGTGCGCGTCGTGCGCGGGGCTTAGGAGCATTTTCCATCCGCGCGCACGACGGGCAAAAATACGCCCCGTCGTGCGCGGGGGTTAAAACGCCTAGTGTGAAGGAATTTCCATCCGCGAGCACGACGGGCAAAATTAATCCCGTCGTGCGCGGGGGTTTAAATGCCTAGTGTGAAGCAATTACCCCCGTCGTGGGCGTTGTGCGCGGGAAACGCACAACTGTGGAGCATTTACCATAACGTGTAAAGCAATTTCCATCCGCGCACACGACGGAAAAAATTACACCCATCGTGCGCGTGAGTTAAAATGCCTAGTGTGCAGCAATTTCCATCCGAGCGCACGACGGGCAAAATTACCCCCGTCGTGCGCGGGGGTTAAAACGCCTAGTGTGAAGCAATTCCCATCCGCGCGCACGACGGACAAAATTACCCGCGTCGTGCGCGTCATGTGCGGGGCTTAAAACGCACAAGTGTGGAGCAATTTCCTTCCGTGCGCACGACGGGCAAAATTTCCCCCGTCGTGCGCGAGGGGTAAAACGCAACGTGTGCAGCAATTTCAATCCGCGCGCACGACGGGCAAAATTACCCCCATCGTGCGCGTCGTGCGAGGGGCTTAACACGCACCAGTGTGGAGCATTTTCCATCCGCGCGCACGACGGGTAAAAATACGCCCCGTCGTGCGCGGGGGTTAAAACGCTTAGTGTAAAGGAATTTCCATCCGCGAGCACGACGGGCAAAATTAACCCCGTCGTGTGCGGGGGTTAAAACGCCTAGTGTGAAGCAATTAACCCCGTCGTGGGCGTCGTGCGCGGGAAACGCGCAAGTGTGGAGCATTTACCACAACGTGTAAAGCAATTTCCATCTGCGCGCACGACGGGCAAAATTACCCCCGTCGTGCGCGTGGGTTAAAACGCCTAGTGTGCAACAATTTCCATCCAAGCGCACGACGGGCAAAATTACCCCCGTCGTGCGCGTCGTCCGCGGGGCTTAAAACGCACAAGTGAGGAAGCATTTTCCAGCCGCGCGCACGACGGGCAAAAATACGCCCCGTCGTGCGCGGGGGTTAAAACGCCTAGTGTGAGGCAATTTCCATCCGCGGGCACGACAGACAAAATTACCACCAGTCGTGCGCTTCGTGCGCGGGGCTTAAAACTTACAAGTGTGGAGCATTTTCCATACGCGCGCACGACGGGTGAAATTACCCACGTCGTGCTCGTGGGGTGAAATGCCTGGTGTGGGACAATTTCCATCCGCACGCACGACGGGAAAAATTAACCCCGTCGTACGCGTGGTGTGCGGGCAAACGCCCAAATGTGGAGCAATTTCCATCCGTCGCACGACGGGCAAAATTATCCCGTCATGTGCGAGGGGGAAAACGCAATGTGTAAATCAATTTCCATCCGCACGCACGACGGGCAAACTTACCTCGTCGTGCGCGTGGGTTAAAACGCCTATTGTGCAGCAATTTCCATCCGAGCGCACGACGGGCAAAATTAACCCCGTCGTGCGCGGGGGTTAAAACACCTAGTGTGAAGCAATTCCCATCCGCGCGCACGACGGGCAAAATTAACCCCGTCGTGCGCGTCGTGTGCAGGGCTTAAAACGCACAAGTGTGCAGCAATTTCCATCCGTACGTACGACGGGCAAAATTTCCCCCGTCGTGCGCGAGGGGGAATACGCAACATGTGAAGCAATTTCAATCCGCGTGCACGACGGGCAAAATTACCCCTGTCGTGCGCGTCGTGCGAGGGGCTTAACACGCACACGTGTGGAGCATTTTCCATCTGCACGCACGACGGGCAAAAATACGCCCCGTCGTGCGCGGGGGTTAAAACGCCTAGTGTGCCGCAATTTCCATCTGAGCGCACAACGGGCAAAATTAACTCCGTCGTATGCGGGGGTTAAAACGCCTAGTGTGAAGCAATTTCCATCCGTGCGCACGCCGAGAAAAATTCCCCCCGTCGTGCGCGTCGTCCGTGGGGCTTAAAACTCACATATGTGGAGCATTTTCCAACCGCGCGCACGACGGGCAAAAATACGCCCCGTCGTGCGCGGTGGTTAAAACGCCTAGTGTGAAGCAATTTCCATCCACGCGCACGACAGGAAAAATTACCCCCAGTCGTGCGCGTCGTGCGCGGAGCTTAAAACGTACAAGTGTGGAGCATTTTCCATCGGCGCGCAAGACGGGCGAATTTATCCCCGTCGTGCGCGGGGGTAAAATGCCTGGTGTGGAGCAATTTCCATCCGCGCGCATGACGGGCAAAATTAACCCCGTAGTGCACGTCGTGTGTGGGCAAACACAAAAGTGTGGAGCAATTTCTATCCGTGCGCACGACGGGCAAAATTAACCCCGTCGTGCGCGGGGGTTAAAACGCCTAATGAAGCAATTCCCATCCGCGCACACGACGGGCAAAATTAACCCCGTCGTGCGCATCGTGTGCGGGGCTTAAAACTCACAAGTGTGGAGCAATTTCCATCTGTGTGCACGATGGGCAAAATTTCCCCCGTAGTGCGCGAGGGGGAAAACGCAACGTGTGAAGCAATTTCAATCCGCGCGCACGGCGGGCAAAATTACCCCCGTCGTGCGCGTCGTGCGAGGGGCTTAACACGCACAAGTGTGGAGTATTTTCCATCCGCACGCACGACGGGCAAAAATACGCCCCGTCATGCGCGGGGGTTAAAACGCCTAGTGTGCAGCAATTTCCATCCGAGCGCACGACGGGCAAAATTAACCCCGTTGTACGCGGGGGTTAAAACACCTAGTGTGAAGCAATTTCCATCCACGCACATGAATGGCAAAATTACCCCCGTCGGGCGCGTTGTCCGCGAGGCTTAAAACGCACAAGTGTGGAGCATTTTCCAGCCGCGCGCACGACGGGCAAAAATACGCCCCGTCGTGCGCGGGCGTTAAAACGCCTAGTGTGAAGCAATTTCCAACCGCGCCCACGACTGGCAAAATTCTCCCCAGTCGTGCGCGTCGTGCGTGGGGCTAAAACGTACAAGTGTGGAGCATTTTCCATCCGCGCGCACGACGGGCAAAATTACCCCCGTCGTGCGCGTCGTCCGCGGGGCTTAAAACGCACAAGTGACAAGTGTGAAGAAATTTCCATACGAAGGTAGCAATATAGGTAAACATATCTTTTAATTTCTTACAACAAGTGATTATTTTGCACAAAACCTAACATCAATTTTATACCGAATTTTTTTCAATATCAACATTCTTATTGTCCTTTTTTACTCGGTGACGTACTTTATAAATTGTTTGCATGGAAGGTTGGATTTTCCTACATGACTTTCAAAATCTCAGCCAGCCTCAGCGTGCTATTTGCCAAATCTCTCAATGATTCCATCTCCATTCCCTGCAACTGCCCTTCATCGGAATGGCCCTCGACATAATTAGCTGCTTGATGGTTGTGCCTGCCCTCAACGACTGTTAACTCCTCACCGCCAACGCCGACGCCCACCATTACCACGCAATGAGAACAGACATTGACACTTCTTGGTTTTAACTGGCCTGTCGGTCGTTTTTTCCTTTCGGTGTCACCTGTAAACCCCGCTTCTTTCACATGCAAAGTAAACAGCAGGAATCCTATTGGAAGTTTTACATGCAAAGCGACAACATTCTTGTTGTCCCTTTTTAATCGGTGACGTGCATTATAAATTGATTTGCATGGAAGGTTGGATTTTCCTACAGGACTTTCAAAATTTCAGCCGGCCTCAGCGTGCTATTTGCCAAATCTCTCAATGATTCCATCTCCATTCCCTGCAACTGCCCTTCATCGGAATGGCCCTCGACATAATTAGTAGCTTGCTGGTTGTGCCTGCCCTCAACGACTGTTAACCTCCGCTGACCGCATTAGCATTTTTGTACCTTGGATTTTTGTACCTTCTAGGATACATTAGCATTTTCTTCCTTTCTTGCGTCTGAAAGTAGGGATTTTTGAGGTATTCCATTTGGTACGTTCCGTATCTGCATGCATGTAAAATCACCAAATTTCTACATCATTTTCTACCCAATTGAATAAGAATTTCACCTATAGTGTATTTAAAAGTATATACTTACCAAATGGAAAACCTCGAAAATCCCTACTTTAACACCCACGAAAGGAAGAAAAAGCCAATGTATCCTAGAAGGTCCGCTGACCGCTGAGATCTTCTGGGAAGATTTGAAGGTGCATTTTGGTTGCAAATGCTTCTTTATCCTAGAAGGTATGCTTACCGCTGAGATCTTCTGGGAAGATTTGAAGGTGCATTTTGGTTGCGTAGTTAGCCTGATTTCATTGGAGTCATTTTCTACCGCCGTCCCATTCTCTTTACAGGCATCTACATCATGAAGGAAATGGTCCACATTGAAATAGCAGGAGTAATTTTCAATTTTATCTTCCATTTACCATGGTATATATCTACATCAAGCAGAACGAAGCAATGGTTAGAATGTGTCAGGTTAAACTGAGAAACAAACATATTGTAAGAAAAATACGTAGAATACCGTGGCTATACGAGGAAGATCAGAGAAGCAGAATACTTTGCAGATGTAATTGAAACCACTGTGGCGTGACCTCGGTGGTAATCACTGTTGCCGGTTTCTCCCGAAGGTTAACACAGCAGCCCCTGGCCGCGTCCACACTTGGCCAGAGACTTTGGATATTGCACAGTACAGCTACCCAGGAGAACGGGATGAAGCAAAGAAGAATTTTTGGAGGAAGCAATTTTTCCGTGTATTTTCTTGAGGAAAGCAGAGGGATATAAATAGAGTTCAAAAAATAGCTGTTATGAATTCAAACGGTCAAATATTAAACGAGTATTAAAATATGCTTTGAATGCTGCGTATTAAACCGAGGCTTTAACTGCGTATTTATTGAGAGGTTTTGAATGCTGCAATCAAATTAGCCGTTACCAACATTTTAGAATGAGACGCCATTTATTATAGACGAATTGGACTACCCATGGATGAGGATGAGACTACAGTTGATTTACTGTGAGTCATGGAAAGAACCCGTGAGTCTATAGTTGTGCTCGTGAATATACAGAATATACAGATGTTGCGCTGTGAGTAATTTTTGAGGGTAATCTCATACACAAAGCGAAATTTTTGAGGGCGTTCACGGTCCATTTATAGTGAAATTGACCATTCAAATTGATGAGTACAAGTACGTTATCCAACAGCGAGCACTTCATTGCAAACATCTACGTAGACAATCATATGTATCAGTTTGTAAGAGCATAGGCTAATGAATCAGTTTGGATCTGTATCAGTATGTACATCAATATAGTTGAATTCGATCGAATATGCCTTCAGCTTGAATAAGTATCAGATTCAATTTTAAAGTTTGCATGTAGTTTCTGAGTCAGAGTGAATAAGTATCCGGTTTAATCTACAATGTTTTCAGATTGAACAAGTATAATAAGACTTAAATCTAAAAGTTTGCATGTAGGCTTGATTGGGATTCAGATTAAGTATGATGAAATTTGGAATTAAAATTATAGCATCTCACAAATATGCTCAAAGCGCAAAACGGGCAAATTTATTCCCGTGGTCGCGTTGAGAAAATTTGTCATCGATGCAACATCAGCTTAACGCGCACAACGGGTAAAATTCTGCTAGTTGCGCGCGTAAAACAATTGTTCATAACATACCGTAGATGCTCAAAGCGAACACCTGGCTCTGGCTGTGCTTGTTGTACGCTTTGCGCAATTAAATTACCCATTATAAATATGCTCAACGCACACAATGGCCATAAATTTGATGGTTCTGAGCGTTGAGCAATTATGTAAGCGGCTATAAATTTTTCCTACTCTCTTCCCAACGGTCAAACATTCTTGGGAATATCATATGTCTGGTATCAATCAACTGTAGATTCACGAGCAGTATTTTGTATATTCACGAGCACCCCTCCGTAGCATGACGGGGTCTTCGATGTAGCCACACAGTAGAAGTGTAGAACTCTACTGCCGGCTCATCCTCATAAACCAATACAATTCGCTGCCACGTGTTGTGCGTTTTGTGTCTTGAGCAATTCCGGTTTTCCATGCGTTTTGCGCGGTGAGCATTTAAGATTGGTACTCGCTTCTGTATTATTTATCACGGTGTGTGCGTCGAATAAAATGTAAGAAAAAAGATTAGTGCAGATTAGTATTGTTGGGAGTAATTTTCCAATTGGCATCAATGTTGATCACGGCGAAAAGCCGTTGAGTTTCCTTGTTTTGAGCGGAGAATAATTAACCTATTTTTTTACAAATGATAGAATAATTGGGATTCCGCGACTTTCGCGTTGGTATTACGCGGTGTGCGCGTTGAGTAAATAAATGTTGATTCCCGAGAACCATTGCATTACTATAGGATCACGGGCTTAGTATACTCTTCATTTTTATTGGTCAAATTCCTAAGTGGCTTACAACGAGCCCTCATCTTCTTCTCACAACTTCCTCTACTTCCCTCTATATCTTCTTCTTAATTTGCGCACACAACCACCGTCTGGAAACAATAAGTTCTACTGCTGTTCGTGCATTCTTGATAAAGATATGGACGATAGCATTCATCCAGTAGTCTTTTCACGTAAAGTAAATGGTTGATGTTGGAAACTGACGCTATGACGATAATAAACGCAACGAAGGGCTGAAAAAATTAGCCGTTGTGCGCGTTGTGCGCGTCGTGCGCGGTGGTTAAAAGTCATAGTGTGAATCAATATCCATCCGCTGTACACACACGTTCTCACATCTGAGGACTCCACATTACACACAAGGGCTTATAGTGGAACCAATTAATCCGCACGCACAACGGAAACAATTTGATTGTTTTTGTTGCGCTGGAAAATAAAGAATTTTACGAGTCTTTGACGGAGAGTAATTTTCGTAATAGCATAAATTCAATTCAAGGCTCAAAACGGTTCGGTTTCCTTGTCGTGTGGGGAGAGTAATTTGCCTCTTTTTCAGCTGAGCCTAACATACTTAGGATTACGCGTTTTTCTCGGTGGGATTACGCGTTGAGTAAATAAGATGTTCATTCACGAGATCCCTAGCATTACTGTAGGATAACGGACTTAATACTCATCAATTTGATCGGTCGTTTTTCACTATAAATGGACCGTGAATGCCGTGAATGCCCTGGAGAAGCGTATGAAATAGGAGGACTACAGGCTGATGCAGTCGCCTCCCGAATATGCTCCTCTCCCTGGTCTGCGAAGAGAAGAATGGCCCCCGGGCCTTTGCGCCCTGGTTGGCTGCTCTGGTTCAATTAGGTTGGCGGTGCATGGCTACCGTCTCTCTGAGGCACAAGCACTCTATCCTGTTCTTTTCGATCTCTTGGCTCGCAGCCAAATTAGCCAAATCTGACTGTGGATGAAGCAGATCATAATTGTTCCTTTCCTCTTACAGATTTCCAATCCTATGTGACCCAGGGTAGCCATCATGTGCGCAAAGGCCAGGGGGCCATTCTTCTCTTCGCAGACCAAGGATATCAGCATATTCGGAGGCGACTGCATCAGCATGTAGTCCTCAGATTTCATACGCTTCCCCAGGGCATTCACGGTCCATTTAGTGTGAAATTGACCATTCAAATTGATGACTATACTCCGTTATCCTACAGCGAGCCCTAATGCCTGCTGCTTGCGATAGAAATGGACGATGGAATTCAACCAGTTCTCTTTTCACATAAAGCTAAATGGTTGATGTTGGAAACTTACGCAATGGTGGTAATAAACGCAACGAAGGGCTATCGTCCATTTATAATCAAGCATGCCCGATGAATGCCTTCCATATGTGAGCATTTCGCCTTCTGCTCCTCGACTATACACTCCATATCCATCTCCTCTTTATAAACTCCATCCAAACCATCAAACCCTTCATCATTTCACTATACCTCGTCTATGACACATAAACAATCCCTCATGTCCTTTCCGATCGCGATGATAAACAGCTCATTCTATTTGTTATGCAACCATTTGGTGTTGTTCGACGCCTCATGTGAATCGGAGTTCCTCTCGGTGTCTTTGAAACGGCTACATACATGACTGCAGGTTACAACGACGCATGCTATGACTACACTCATATCCAGCCGATGATGGCAGAAAATCGGCAACGACGGTAATAAACGGAACGAAGATGGTCGCCCGATGAACTCGCGGAAGTTGACGGGGAAGCACGCAGATCACACTGACAATCACATGTTTCAGTTTGTAAGAGCATAGGCTAATGAATCAGTTTGGATCTGTATCAGTATGTACATCAATATATTTGAATGGCTGGGTCATTTTCAAAATAACATCAACTAGAATATGTATGAGATTTAATTTGAACTTTAGCTAAACGCGCACAACGGGCTTAATTCTGCTGGTTGTGCGCGTTTAAGTATGATGAAATTTGGAATGTGATTGATTCACTGCGCTGGTTCGAGGTGGAATTAAAATTATAGCATCTCACAAATATGCTCAAAGCGCAAAACGGTCAAATTTATTCCCGTGGGGGCGTTGAGCAAATTTGTCATCGACTTGAGCTAAACACGCACAACGGGCATAATTCTGCTGGTAGTGCGTGTTTAAGTATGATGAAATTTGGAATTTGATTGATTCACTGCGGTGGCGCGCAGTGGGATTAAAATTATAGCATCTCACAAATATGCTCAAAGCGCAAAACGGGCAAATTTATTCCCGTGTGGGCGTTGAGCAAATTTGTCATCGACGCAACTTTTGCGTAACGCGCACAACCGGCATAATTTTGCATGTTGTGCGCTTTGCGCTATTATTTTAACCATTACAGATTTTCTGAACGCGCACACCGGCTCAAAGTGAACACCTGGCGTTACTTGTTGTGCGCTTTGAGCAATTATTTAAACCATTAAAAATTTGCTCACCGCGCACAACGGCCATAAATTTATTGGTACTGACTACTGAGCGTTGAGCAATTATGTAAGCGACTATAAATTTTTCCAGCTCACTTGCCACAGGTCATACATTCTTGGGAAAATCTCATGTCTGGTATCAATCAGCTGTAGATTCAGGAGCAGTATTTTGTATATGCAGGAGCACCCCTCTGTAGCTTGACGGGGTCTTCGATGTAGCCACACAGTAAAACTCTACTGCAGCAGTCACATCCTCATTGACCTATCTGCGTTGTGCGCATTGAGCAAATCCAGTTTTCCATGCGTTTTGCATGGTGATCAATTATAATAGTTACTCTCTTCTGTATTATTTAGCCCAGGGTGCGTGTCGAATAAAATGTATTAAAAAATCTTAGTGGAGAGAAGTATTGTTGGGAGTAAGTTTCCTAGCATCAATGTTGATCAAGGCAAAAAATCTTTGAGTTTCATTGTTATGCGCGGAGAGTAATTAACCTATTTTGATCTAGATGCTAAAATAATTGGGATTACGCGATTTTCGCGTTGGTATTGCGCAGTGACGTGTGTTTATATTTCATATATTCACGCACGTTTTCTTTTGTGTTTCTCCGTGTTTTTCACTGTCTTTTATTTGTTTTCTCGTATTTTCTCGTTTTCTTTCACTTTTCTTTGTTTCTCCATGTTTGCAGGAGATTGCCCACGTAGGGGACGTTTAACGATGATATCATGTGTCCCCGGAGCAACGGGAGGAGTCACGCATGATCTAGGGGGTCAAACGACGAAGAATACATCTTTCAGCCCCTCACCCGGTCGGTTGGTCATCTCCAACCGATCGGGTGATGCACGCGTGCACCACCCGGTCTCAGCCGGAGCTCAAGTGGAAGTCACCCAACCGGTTCACAGGCCGGTTCAACTGGGGCCAACTCTCTGTCTTCTCGAGCCAAATTCCAACCGATCGGGTGACTCTCACCCGATCGGTTCATCTGTAGCTGATGCTGAAGAGCCGAAGACACGGGCACCCAACCGATCACTTCACCCGATGGCGCCAAGATCCAACCGGTCACTCCAAGAACTCAACCGACCGGTTCATATGACCGGGTGAAAGTTCGCCGTTTTCTGTTATTATCTATAATGGATCACCCGATCGGTTGACTTGTCAACCGATCGGGTGATACGAGAGTCTATAAATAGAACCCCTAGGGTTCCAGAAACGGGGGGCTGCTAGTTTTTACTGTTTTCTCCTATTGTGACGGCTGTAATTACTGTTCTTTTGTAAGTTTTCGGATCTTTCTCAAATTTTAGTATTGTCTTAATTACTCTATTACTTCCACATTCCAATAGTCTGATTATGATTCCAACGGTTCATTTTCATTTAGATCGCTTTGTAATGAATTTTTGTGAGTAGTTCCCAAATCTGGGATTTTGGCGGAAACCCCTTCGGGGGCTCTTCCCGATGCATCCATAGGGTTAGGAAATCGATAGGGATTAGGAATCTAATGGTTACGCAGGGTGTTTCATTGTCATCGGCGGGAAAAAGACCGCCTTTGACCGTTGGGCCAAGGGGGAATAAACTTGGCGGTTGACTCCCTAGCCATAGCTCACGCCCTTAGCTTAGACGTCGAATCCTAGTGCGCGGGAGCGGCAGGATGAGACGTTGGGAGTTATCGTTGCGAGCTTAGTGCTCCCGGAATCGATCAGTGTTAATGGACACGGGAGTGCCCACTGATCGAATCCGGGAAGTCCGGTGTATCATCCTGGGCACCGACCGGAATATCGGGCCCATAGGATGCCGGTACCACTTTCAGAGGCAACGTCTCACCATTAGACCCTAATTCCGATCGTTATCCTACCCGTAGGCCGTATCGGCAAGAGTCGCTCGTTGGAGTGGAAACCAAAGTCCCGGGTTTATTTTCTTATTGTTCATACCTTGCATTCCTATATCGTGACAACCCATCAACCGATTCGGGCTAGCTCGCCCACGGGGTGATTTTGGTCCTCCTTGACACAAGCACATCCTAGCCTCCCTGTGTTCGACCCCCAAGCCACACTACAACACCGTGTGCTTGCGGTTACAAATATCTAAACCCCTTCCCCCGTGCCGCCGGCCGCATGGCACGGGCATGTCAAGTTTATGGCGCCGTTGCCGGGGAGGCAACGTGCTTGTTATTTTAGGA
Organism: Scilla litardierei; assembly: GCA_030789695.1. Taxonomy (NCBI): domain Eukaryota; kingdom Viridiplantae; phylum Streptophyta; class Magnoliopsida; order Asparagales; family Asparagaceae; genus Scilla; species Scilla litardierei. The sequence continues at coordinate 164,146,642 of CM061141.1, forward strand.
TCTCTTGAACCCTAGTGTCTAGCTCTTATCCCTACCTCGCGATAATTTTCGCATTCTCCTTTTTCCTTTTTACTTTTCTTATTTTTATTTCTTATTTTATCTGTTTCTTTCCCACTTGTCGCTTCACGGGTGTTTGTTGTTTTTCATGCGCAAAAGTTCAAGGAGTCTCGACGACTTGATTCCCGTTGTTCCAGAGATTAACGCCACCCTTAGGCGTTTGGCCGCCGAGAAGCGAAGAAGAGAGGATCCCGAATCCATGGAGGAGAACACCCTGCCTCACAAGTCCCTGTTGGAGTACTCGATGCCATCTATCGAGTCCACTTCCGTCATTCGTTCTCCAGCTATTACGGCCCAAAGCTTTGAGCTAAAGTCGTCTTTGGTGACATGGATCCAGCAGGATCAGTTTGCGGGTGCACCCATGGAGAGCCCGATCGAGCATCTAGACTCCTTCTTGGAGAAATGTGACACCTTCCGGATTAATGGTGTCACGACTGAGGCGATCCGTCTGAAGCTGTTCCCCTTCTCGTTGCGAGACAAAGCCAAGCAATGGCTTAGGGGGAAGGACCCCAACACTTTCAATACCTGGGAGAAGCTCTCCAACGCTTTTCTGATGAAGTTCTTTCCTCCGGGGAAGACCATGAAGTTGAGGAGTGAGATCTCCTCCTTCTCCCAGGCCAGCCACGAGTCCTTGCATGAAGCTTGGACAAGGTACAAGGAGATGCAGAGAAGATGCCCTCACCATGAGCTTCCGAAGTGGCAGATTATTAATCTATTCTACAATGGGCTGAGGGATGACCTAAAATCTTCTATGGATGCCGCGGCTGGGGGTTCCTTCATGTCAAGGAGCGAGGAAGATGCTGGACATATTCTGGAAAATATGGCATCCAACAATGAGCGGTGGTGTGACGAGAGAGCCACACCCAGGTCTGGGGGTATACACAGAGTCGAGGACATCGACAAACTTTCAAGCAAGTTCGACTTGCTTTCGACCCAGATCTCCGCACTAATGGTAGGAGCCGGTGGGGCCGGTACACAGCAGATTTCAGCGGTAGAATCCGAATTCTTTGGGAAATTCGACGGTGGTGACGTCTCACCACCGTTGGATCAGGCGAGCGCACTATTTTACAACCCCACGGAAAATGCGCCGTATCCGCCAAGAACCAATTCCAACCCGGCCTACTCTCCAAACAACCGGAACCACCCTAACTTTGGTTACCAGGCACCATTTTAGCCCTCGCCACCTCAGCAGCCGCAGCAACAAGCATATCAGCCGGCTAGGCCACAGCAGAGTCAGATTCAGCAGCAACAATATCAGCAGCAACCTCAGCAACAATTTTACGCCCCCAGGAATCAGCAACCAATCCAGCAGCAGCAGCAGTATGGCCAATAGAGGGCCGTCCTTCGGTTGAGTCTCTCTTGACTCAATATATAACCAACCAGGAGAAGATCAATCAAAAGCTGGAAATGGGTCAGCGGGCCCTCACAGACCAAGTAACCCAGTTGGGGTTACAAGTGGCGAACCTTTCAAGGTCACAAAACCAATTGCCGCCACAACCGGAGGTGAACCCGAGGGGAGCAACCCAAACGTCGGCACTCGTGCACGAGCACGCAAATGTGTCCGCTATCGTTCTGAGAAGCGGGACACAAATCCCTACTAGAGTGCCCCCTAATAGACCGGAAGCACCATTGGTCGTCGAGCGACCGATCGAAAAATCGAACGACGCCGGTGCTTCGTCATCAAAGCCTATGACTCCGAAGGGAGTCTCTGAAGAAGAGAAGAAGAAGAACGAGGAAGGGAGTCCAAAAGTGTTCAAACCCGTTGTGCTTTTTCCACAACGGTTAGCTCAGGCCAAAATCGACGAGAAATATGGCAAGTTCTTCGCCATGGTCAAGGACCTGAGCTTGCAAATCCCCTTCCTGAAAGCAATCGAAACAATCCCCTCCTATGCAAAATTCCTGAAAGATTTAGTGACGAGAGGGTCTAGAAAGGAGAAAGTAGTGTTGACGACGGAATGTAGCGCTCTCATCCAGAGGGCAAATCCGCCGGAACTTAAAGACCCGGGGAGCTTCTCAATTCCTTGCACGATCGGGGCAGTAAAGATTCATCGTGCACTCATCGATCTCGGAGCGAGTGTAAGTTTGATGCCCTTGTCGATGTATAAAAGGATAGGAATGGGTGATTTGCAGCCCACCGGTATGACCCTAAAACTTGCTGACCGGTCGGTCAAATATCCGGTGGGGATTGTGGATGACCTCCCCGTCAATGTAAAAGGGGTGCATGTGCCAGTGGACTTTGTTGTCATGGACATGCCTGAAGACGCACACCCCCCCCATCATCCTGGGACGGCCTTTCATGGCCACTGCTGGCGTTTTGATTGATGTGAAGAACGGGAAACTTTCGCTAAACGTCAGCGGAGAAAAGGTTGAATTTGATCTGGGGTTGTCCATGAAGTATCCCGATCCCCCAGATGACCCTAGGTGTAATTTGCTGGAGGTGGAAGAAGAAAAAGCTGCTGAAGAGAGCTCCTGGGAGATTCTCTTAAGAAACCCCCCGATGACTTGGAGGATTCAGAAGACCGAGACGGCCCTAAGAACAATGATGCTGCTGGGAGAGCGAACGCAGCAAGAACGACCCCTCCCGGGTTCCCCAAGGCTCCTCCTGTGAGGAGAACGGGGAAAGAACCCATGGGCCTCACCAAAGACGAGGTCCGGATCCTAAAGAAGATGGCGGTAAGCGCCAATACGAAAGAGAAGCCCCCGGATCCCAAGATCAAGGAGAGGGTAGTCGAGCAAATCTTTCTCCAGCCGCTGACTGCTCCAAAGGCCTTAAGCTCCGATGGAGAAGAGATGCCGAACTTCAGGCATCACCCGTATCAACCACCGTGAACATCTCTTGCGGGCGTCGAGCCAACGACGTTAAACAAGTGCGCTTCATGGGAGGCAACCCATGCTCTAAACTTTTGCCCCACTTTTTAGTGTTATTTTTGACTTTATTTTATCTATTTTTATAAATAAAATCAACCGCGAGAACATCCGTTCAGGGACTTAGACAATCTGTTGGTTTTTGCAGGAAACAAAGCCCCAACCGATCGGTTGATAACTCACCCGATCGGTTGGGATGTATCAGATACAAGCCGAAATCTGTCCCCAAATGAACCGATCGGTTGAAGAATGGAGAGACCTGGTGACTGACCGGGTGATCTGGGGAGAATTCTCGGGAAATTTTTGGGGAATATCAACCGATCGGTTGAGTTCGAGCGCGATCGGTTGAGGCGACCGGGTGAGCAGCCCTCAATTCTCGGGAAAATGAGTGGAGCGGCCAACCGATCGGTTGACAAGTCAACCGACCGGTTCGCCTGTAGCACTTCTTCGGCAAGAATTTTTGACCTAACCGTCAACCGATCGGGTGACAAGTCACCCGATCGGTTCGACTTAAAACCCTATATAAACCCCCGACCACCCGTTCGCATTCACCCTCGCCCGATCGCCATCGCAGCCGTCGTTTCGCCTCATTCTCCTCCCCAATGGCCGATTATCACTCCCCCACGTCCTCCACTCCTCCAATACTCCCTCTCCCCACCTCCTCCATCAATCTCTCCATCATCTTCACTCCCTCTCTCCTTTTATTTCGAATTTCTGACCTAACTCCCCCCAAACAACGCCCATTTCAAAAATTCTTGCTGAAAGAGGTCGCCGCGGCTCCACGCTACTCTCATTGCACAGTGTGGGGACATCTACGAGCAAACTTCGCCATTCCACTTGGGTACACTCGCTCCTACGCTCATATTTCTATTTTTGCACTATAAATTATGCTTGCTCATTTTGCTTGTGTTAGTGTGCATTCATCGCTTTTGCACTCATTCATACACGCACACTCACGCATGGCTAAGGATAAAGACAAGGGGAAGGGGATTATGCGGGAGGAGGAACCGTCTCGAAAGAGACGAAAACAAACACGTCCCCCTTCCCACACACGAGCACTTACACTTGGCCCTCCCCCGCCTGTTATCCCCCCTGTGGACCCAATGTTGGGCCCGCATGGGTATATCTTTAGGAACCAGGAACACAAGGATTTTTATCGTAGGCTCGATGCTCGGGGGCATCTATCAACTTAGTTCCCGCTTACACAGTCGCTGATCGATCTCGGTGTCTACACCGAAGTCGAATATCTTTTCGCTAACTTAGGTTGGTTGGCCTTTCTTAATGCATCTGCCGTATCATACCCGGCACTCACCCTCGAATTTCTCTCTACACTTGTTTGGGAGTCCGGGTCGATCATAAAATTCCGGGTGCGTAACAGGAGTGTCACCATAAATCTGAACACAATTAACGATATATTTGGTTTCCCCAATCTTGGGGATGACTCCATCCGACACTACGGGTACACGCCCGAGTTTAATGTCGATCAATTCTGGTTCCGCCTCACACTGCTCCATGACTATCCCCGAGGAAGGGCCAAGGACTCCTCCATCATTCATCCCGTGTTTCGTTTGGCCCACAGGATCATATCATCTGCATTTTTTTCCCAGGGATGAGTCCGGCACCGTGACTATCCTTGACCTTTTTATCCTATGGGCCATGACTTTCCCTTTTGTCCGGGACGATGATGGGATTGGCTTCAGGGCCCCTACCGTCCCCATCCATGGCGGCGATTGGCTTGTTTACAAGCTTCTCGAGATCAGCCGGGTCGGTAAGGGGAAATTTTGTTGTGGGGGCATCATTACTATCATTTGTTCTTACGCCCAATTTAATATTCCCATCCCCAATAATCTTCCCACTGCCGTAGGACCCTCACAGCTAGATATTGATGTCCTGCGGCACATTCACATGATTAGACCCCACTCTGATGGCCGCTTCATCTTCAATTATGGCCACCCCCCAGCCCCTTACACCATTCTCCCCAACCCCGCTCGCATGACCATAGCTCTTGTGGGAGATTGGACCTTCCCACCCGATCCCAACTTCCTAGCGGGGTTGAACCTTCCTTTCCTTCCCGCGGATGCACGCAGACCACCGTCCCATGCCGCCCACTTTGGCGAGCAGGATATCCCTGCGTCTCGGGGAGATATAGGGGCTGGCCCGAGTCGTCCTGTCTCTGTTCCGGGGCCCATCACGTCTGAGCACCTCTTTGCGGCCATTTCTGGCCTTGTCTCCTGTGCCGGCATGACCACCGCCGCCGGCACCACTTCCACCTTACCTGGCGGCACCACTTCTGCCTCACGTCAGTCCACATCTTTTGGTCGCTGTCAGGTCTCTGCCCGTCTTGGTCTTGAAAGGGAGGTCGCTGCCCTCCGTGATCTCGCCATGTCCTCTACCTCCTCGGGCCCACCACCGTCTTCTTTTCTCACTCACCCATGTTTCCTCACACTTGAGAGGAACGTGGCCGCCATTCTTCGCCTTCTCACTCACATCCACGGACCACCTCCACCTTCACCACCTCGGCGATCTTCTCCTCCACCCTCCCACACATCCCCACATCCATCACCTCCCTCACCACATTCTTCTCTTCCCTCATCTATTCCCATCCCGGTATCCACTTCCCCCCTCCCGACCACTTCCATCGCACCCACGCTACCTCCTCCCTCCTCCTCCATCACTGCATACGTGCGTCGGAGGAAATTGCCGGTGCGCTCCAGATCTCTCCCAACACCACCCACTACCGTCACCACCACATCTTCTTCCCCCATTTCTATTCCTCTCACCACCGCCTTGATCACCGTCCTACCACCACCACCCACCTCCACCGACACTCCTTCCATCGTTCACACCACCGCTGCCCCTATTCCTCCACCTAATTCCCCACTTCTCCGCACACCCCCAGCCTTCCCCGACCACCCAGCCACACCCTCTTCCGAGGAGGACGAGGACTCACCTTCTCCTGCTTTCTGATTTCACCTTGTTTGTTTTTGATCCCCCTTGCATATCTCTGCATTTCACGGTCACATTTTATTTGCTAGCACTGTCATGTCTAGCTTGGGGGACGTCTATTTTGGTGTGATGTCGTGTTTTGTTGTTTTTCTCATTTTTTGTGTGTGTGCTTGTTTTTCCCCTTTTGAGTGTCGTGTCGTGTGGTTTTATTTCTATTTTTGTGTCGTTTGATTTTGATTTTGATCTTTCTTTATTTTCAGTTTCATCTCTGTGTTTTCCCTCGCTTTCATTTCTTTTTGTGTCGGTGCGTATTCCCCCCCATCTTCATTGCCCTCCCGTACTCACTCATATTGCATTGAGGGCAATGCAAACTTCAGCTTGGGGGAATCGCACTGTGTGCGTCATTTGAGTCCTTCTTTTTCGTTTTTGTGTCGTTTTCATCGTGTTTTTTATTTTTTATTTTTCTTTTTCTTTTCTTCTTTTTATCTCTTTCTCCTAGAGATGAACCCTATGATGAATCGCCACAAAATCACACACACCTAGCATGGCATCGATAATCACATTCACTAACCCTAGGATTTCGAGTTCTCTTGCATTTCACGCATCGTGGGTCCACTTAGCTTTTTGTGAGTCGTGCGTCGTGCCTAGCTATTTGGTGTGCTTCTACTTTGTGATTTTATTTTATATACCTGTCCAGGAATGACCCCTAGATTATCATGCTTCGATTTGAATATGCGGTATTTGCTTCTACTATATGCATGCTATATTTATATCGTATATTTCAATTCGCATGCGTCGGAATTCCACAATTAAGGACTAGGATAACCCATTTAGCCTATGCTCTATTTAGCGAGAATAGTTTCCTTTGCCCAAGTGTTTAGATTTCGACTTCTTTTTTTGTTTTACTTGGTGCAGATCCCCTCGTCGTGTACCGTTCTCCCACTTGGGAGAGTACACATGTGTATAGCCAAAAACCCAAAAATCTAAAAAAAAAGAGAAAAGAAAAGAAAAACCCAGAAAGAAAAGAAAAGAAAAATTTTGTATAGCCAAAAAGCCAAAAAAAAAATACAAATGCCCAAAACCCAAAAAAATTTCTAGTGTGAATATTTTTCCTACCTACCGAGAATAAAGGGAAAGCGAGAATTTGCACCGAGTGTTCTACTCCACATCATCTCAACCCCCATCGTTTTCGAAAACACTTGGCTTAGGAACTTTTTAGCTAGTATCTAGGCTATAGTGGCGTGATTTCCTTAACCCTAGTTGTGGAGTCCCCGACGCATGATATGTTTCACTTCTTATACTCTTCTCATGCATGCTCGAACTAATATTCACTGTAATTTCAAATTCGAATCGGTATTTGGGTCATTTCCTGGATTTGCGTATATGAGCTCATAGCACATTGTATAAAGCGACACCATTTGCTAGCACACGACCGCACTCACACGCGCTTCACCGCGTGGGCCCACGACACTTATTGGGACTCGTTTTCCTAGGTTTAGTGATGTGATTTGACGTTTGCTTGCTTGGTGTGTCGTTTTTGATTTTGTTGGCTCTGACAGATGATCTAGGATATAGAGTTTTCTTTTTCTCTCTTTCTCTCTATTTTTCCCCTCCGAGCTCCTACTCTCACTCGTCTTCCTCGAGGACGAGGAAGAGTTCAGCTTGGGGGATTTTGACGTGCGTTTATATTTCATATATTCACGCACGTTTTCTTTTGTGTTTCTCCGTGTTTTTCGCCGTCTTTTATTCGTTTTCTCGTATTTTCTCGTTTTCTTTCACTTTTCTTTGTTTCTCCATGTTTGCAGGAGATTGCCCGCGTAGGGGACGTTTAACGATGATATCATGTGTCCCCGGAGCAACGGGAGGAGTCTCGCGTGATCCAGGGGGTCAAACGACGAAGAATACATCTTTCAGCCCCTCACCCGGTCGGTTGGTCATCTCCAACCGATCGGGTGATGCACGCGTGCACCACCCGGTCTCAGCTGGAGCTCAAGTGGAAGTCACCCGACCGGTTCACAGGCCGGTTCAACTGGGGCCAACTCTCTGTCTTCTCGAGCCAAATTCCAACCGATCGGGTGACTCTCACCCGATCAGTTCATCTGTAGCTGATGCTGAAGAGCCGAAGACACGGGCACCCAACCGATCACTTCACCCGATGGCGCCAAGATCCAACCGGTCACTCCAAGAACTCAACCGACCGGTTCATATGACCGGGTGAAAGTTCGCCGTTTTCTGTTATTATCTGTAACGGATCACCCGATCGGTTGACTTATCAACCGATCGGGTGATACGAGAGTCTATAAATAGAACCCCTAGGGTTCCAGAAACGGGGGGCTGCTAGTTTTTACTGTTTTCTCCTATTGTGACGGCTGTAATTACTGTTCTTTTGTAAGTTTTCGGATCTTTCTCAAATTTTAGTATTGTCTTAATTACTCTATTACTTCCGCATTCCAATCGTCTGATTATGATTCCAACGGTTCATTTTCATTTAGATCGCTTTTTAATGAATTTTTGTGAGTAGTTCCCAAATCTTGGATTTTGGCGGAAACCCGTTCGGGGGCTCTTCCCGATGCATCCATAGGGTTAGGAAATCGATAGGGATTAGGAATCTAACGGTTACGCTGGGTGTTTCTTTGTCATCGGCGGGAAAAAGACCGCCTTTGACCGTTGGGCCAAGGGGGAATAAACTTGGCGGTTGACTCCCTAGCCATAGCTCACGCCCTTAGCTTAGACGTCGAATCCTAGCGCGCGGGAGCGGCAGGATGAGACATTGGGAGTTATCGTTGCGAGCTTAGTGCTCCCGGAATCGATCAGTGTTAATGGACACTGGAGTGCCCACTGATCGAATCCGGGAAGTCCGGTGTATCATCCTGGGCACCGACCGGAATATCGGGCCCATGGGATGCCGGTACCACTTTCAGAGGCAACGTCTCACCATTAGACCCTAATTCCGATCGCTATCCTACCCGTAGGCCGTATCGGCAAGAGTCGCTCGTTGGAGTGGAATCCAAAGTCCCGAGTTTATTTTCTTATTGTTCATACCTTGCATTCCTATATCGTGACAACCCATCAACCGATTCGGGCTAGCTCGCCCACGGGGTGATTTTGGTCCTCCTTGACACAAGCACATCCTAGCCTCCCTGTGTTCGACCCCCAAGCCACACTACAACACCGTGCGCTTGCAGTTACAAATATCTAAACCCCTTCCCCCGTGCCGTCGGTCGCGTGGCACGGGCACGTCACGCAGTTTGCGCGTTGAGTAAATAATTGTTGATTCCTGATATCCATTGCATTACTGTAGGATCAAGGACTTATTATACGCTTCATTTTGATTGCTCCAATTCCCCTATAAAAATGGCGGACAAGGAGCACTCATCTTCTCACAACTTCATCTACTTTCTTCCATCATCTTCTTCTTTATTTGCCCACACAACCTTCGTATGGAAACAGTAAGTCCTTCAGCTGTTCGTGCATGCTTGATGTAGATATCAGATATGGACGATAGCATTCATTCAGCTATTCGTCCATTTATAATCAGGCATTCCCGGAAAAGGGTTTCCATATGACCGTCCCCGACACTGGGCACCCAGGTCAGCCGCCCAAGAAGTACTGGTCAGGGGGATATCACCAGCACATTGTGTCAAGTATGATACATACTTGACAGCCAGTTACAACGACGCGTGCAATGACGACACTCCTATCATGTTTCATGGTTGCCGACAGTCGGCAACGACGATAATAAACGTAACGACGATGGTCACCCGAGGTAACTAGATGGTTATAGATTGTTATGGTCGCCTCCCCCAAGCTTTTTACTGATGACTAATTTTTTTCATCTCCCTTGCTTCGCCCAAATTCTGAACTAAACCCTAACCCTAGATCCATCTACATCTGTCTGATCGAGTTTGCTTGCAGTTATGCAATCGATTGATCTGCGCGTCCTTCCTTTTTGTTGAAAGGTATCGATCACATTTCATTTTTTTGCTTTTAGCGATTGAGGATCATCTCATCCTTCCTAAGATCATCGAACTTTATCCACTCCTTCGAAATACCCTTCAAGATTGAAGCGCAAACAACATCCTCGGGCCCAGGAAGTATCGAAATTACTGTAACCATTGATCCAGCCGTTCATAGCTACCGTCCCTCTGAGGCACAAGCACTCCCTCCTTTTGTTTTCGATCTCTTGGCTCACATCCAAATTGAAGAAGAAAATGAAGAACAATCGAGTGGGAATATGGTGAAATTACTGTAACCATTGATCCAGACGTTCTAGAATGCTTCGTTGGATGCGAGCCTTTGCGCCCGCCTATGTTCCAGGTTCAAAAATCCATGTTTTTTTAACTTATTGAAGTTTCAATAAGTTAAAAAAACATGGATTTTTGAACCTGGAACATAGGCGGGCGCAAAGGCTCGCATCCAACGAAGCATTCTAGAACGTCTGGATCAATGGTTACAGTAATTTCACCATATTCCCACTCGATTGTTCTTCATTTTCGTCTGCAATTTGGATGCGAGCCAAGAGATCGAAAACAAAAGGAGGGAGTGCTTGTACCTCAGAGGGACGGTAGCCATGCACCGCCAACCTATGTGACCAAGGGCTGCCATCCAGGCTTAATCATATGTATCAGTTTGTAAGAGCATAGGCTAATGAATCAGTTTGGATCTGTATCAGTATGTACATCAATATATTTGAATGGCTGGGTCATTTTCAAAATGTCATCAATTGGAATATGTATGAGATTTAATCTAAAATTTTGCAAGCAGTTTCTGAATTCTATTGAATATGTCTTCAGATTGAAAAGGTATCAGATTTATTTTTAAAGTTTGCATGTAGTTTCTGAGTCAGAGTGAATAAGTATCTGGTTTAATCTACAATGTTTTCAGATTGAACAAGTATAATAAGACTTAAATCTAAAATTTTGGATGTAGGCTTGATTGGGATTCAGATTAAGTATGATGAAATTTGGAATTTGATTGATTCACTGCGGTGGCGCGCAGTGGGATTAAAATTATAGCATCTCACAAATATGCTCAAAGCGCAAAACGGGCAAATTTATTCCCGTGGGGGCGTTGAGCAAATTTGTCATCGACGCAACTTTTGCGTAAGGCGCACAACCGGCATAATTCTGCATGTTGTGCGCTTTGCGCTATTATGTAAACCTTACAGATTTGCTGAACGCGCACACCGGCTCAAAGTGAACACCTGGCGTTACTTGTTGTGCGCTTTGAGCAATTATTTAAACCATTAAAAATTTGCTCACCGCGCACAACGGCCATAAATTTATTGGTACTGACTACTGAGCGTTGAGCAATTATGTAAGCGGCTATAAATTTTTCCAGCTCACTTGCCACCGATCATACATTCTTGGGAAAATCATATGGCTGGTATCAATCAGCTGTAGATTCAGGAGCAGTATTTTGTATATGCACGAGCACCCCTCTGTAGCTTGACAGGGTCTTCGATGTAGCCACACAGTAAATATGGTACTGTAGCAGTCACATCCTCATTGACCTATCTACGTTGTGCGCATTGAGCAATTCCCGTTTTCCATGCGTTTTGCGCGGTGATCAATTATAATAGTTACTCTCTTCTGTATTATTTAGCCCGGGGTGCGTGTCGAATAAAATGTATTAAAAAATCTTAGTGGAGAGAAGTATTGTTGGGAGTAAGTTTCCTATTAGCATCAATGTTGATCAAGGCGAAAAATCGTTGAGTTTCCTTGTTATGTGCGGAGAGTAATTAACCTATTTTGATCCAGATGCTAAAATAATTGGGACTACGTGATTTTCGCGTTGGTATTACGCGGTTTGCGCGTTGAGTAAATAATTGTTGATTCCCGAGATCCATTGCATTACTGTAGGATCAAGGACTTATTATACGCTTCATTTTGATTGCTCCAATTCCATATAGCAACTCCAACCCAAATCTCTAAAAACCCCCCTTCAAAATGGAATATCTCTAAAGGATGCTATTTTTGAGGATGGGCAACTCCAACCCACCATCTTCAAATCCTATTTTCTCTTTGTTTAAGCTTTACTAATGAAAAATATTTATCATTAAAATGGGTTAATCTAATACATTATTTCTGCATGAAAGAAAACTATAAATAATATTATTCTTCAATGTTAATTTTTTTTAAATTTTAAGTATTTAGTATTTCTTGTAATATTGTAAATATTTTAAATTTGCTCGAAAAATATCCAATATTGGTCTCATGTAGTAGGTATAATTGAGATATTTCCATCGGTACTAAAATTATTAAATTTGGTCACGTGATTTGTAAAATACATTAGTAATAAATAGCCGTTACCAAGCTATGACGGTAATAAACGCAACGAAGGGCTGATATCAATTAGCCGTTGTGCGCGTCGTGCGCGGTGGTTAAAAGTCATAGTGTGAATCAATATCCATCCGCTGTACACACACGGTCTCACATCTGAGGACTCCATATTACACACAAGGGCTTATAGTGCAACCAATTAACCCGCACGCACAACAGAAACAATTTGATTGTTTTTGTTGCGCTGGAAAATAAATAATTTTTCGAGTCTTTGACAGAGAGTAATTCAAGGCGCAAAACGGTTCAGTTTCCTTGTCGTGTGGGGAGAGTAAATTGCCTCTTTTTCAGCTGAGCCTAAAATACTTAGGATTACGCGTTTTTCTCGGTGGGATTACGCGTTGAGTAAATAAGATGTTCATTCCCGAGATCCCTAGCATTACTGTAGGATAAATGGATCGTTGGCGGTGCATGGCTAAATCTGACTGTGGATGAAGCAGATCATAATTGTCCCTTTCCTCCTGCAGATTTCCAATTTTGGCTGCGAGACAAGAGATCGAAAAGAACAGGAGGGAGTGCTTGTGCCTCAGAGGGATGATAGCCATGCACCGCCAACTCATGTGACCCAGGGCAGCCATCCAGTGCGCAAAGGCCAGGGGGGCATTCTTCTCTTTGCAGATTAGGGAGAGGAGCATATTCGTGAGGCGACTGCATCAGCCTATAGTCCTCCAATTTCATACGCTTCTCCAGGGCATTCACGGTCCATTTAGTGTGAAATTAACCATTCAAATTGATGAGTATACTCCGTTATCCTACAGCGAGCCCTAATGCCTGCTGCTTGCGATAGAAATGGACGATGGAATTCAACCAGTTCTCTTTTCTTGTAAAGCAAAATGGTTGATGTTGGAAACTTACGCAATGGGGGTAATAAACGCAACGAAGGGCTATCGTCCATTTATAATCAAGCATGCCTGATGAATGCCTTCCATATCTAAACTCCATTTACAGGGCTGTGAGAAAGCGGATGTTGATGGATTGTCTCAAAATGCAGAAGCTGGAACTTGTGCGGAAACACAAAAGGCATGGTTGTCTCAGATTTTCAGAAAATCAAATGATGTGAAGAGTCACACATCCATTTCCTCGTCCAAACAGATGATGTTGATGATGCTAGAGAAGTAAAGCGACAGAAATTACTAAACGAGCAGGGAAGTGACTGTAATGACACGCCAATGAGGGCATGTCGCGCCTTTGAACTATTTGAATTGGAAAATGTTTTGAACTATTTGAGTCTTTGGATAATTATCGGAGGAAGCCATCTTATGAACACTTTTCCTTGTGTATGCGTGTGCAGAGGCCCATGTCCAGTAGTGCACATATCATATTGGTATCTTATATTGGTCTCTTACAGGCGGTGAAGATATTCTCTGGATTAAGCTTTTACTTCACCGATCAGTTTGAGCCTCCTTAAAGGGGCTTCCTCGAAAAGGTGGTTCTAGCTGCCGGTCGAACCGTCCTGAAGAATGTTGACCTGGTGATGGACGCATCAAATGCCAGTGTGTTCTCTGTAGGATCCGCCTTCATTGTCTACAATGAAGACCCTCCACCTACGTGCGCCTTAGCAGATCTTGAGGAGGTTGTAACGAAGAGATGCGACGAGGTTGGGGCCGCATGCAGTGTTTAGTATTCTCTTACTGGAACACATCGCCGCATGCAGTTCTGAATCTGAGCTTGTAAGTTGTTCAAAGACCAGCGGTGTTTAGTATTTTGATCTGTTGGTGTTGTTCGACGCCTCATGTGAATCGGAGTTCCTCTCGGTGTCTTTGAAACGGCTATATACATGACTGCAGGTTACAATGACGCATGCTATGACTACACTCATATCCAACCGATGATGGCAGAAAATCGGCAACGACGGTAATAAACGGAACGAAGATGGTCGCCCGATGAACTCACGGAAGTTGACGGGGAAGCACGCAGATCACACCGACAATCACATGTTTCAGTTTGTAAGAGCATAGGCTAATGAATCAGTTTGGATCTGTATCAGTATGTACATCAATATATTTGAATGATTGGGTCATTTTCAAAATAACATCAACTAGAATATGTATGAGATTTAATTTAAACTTTAGCTAAACGCGCACAACGGGCTTAATTCTGCTGGTTGTGCGCGTTTAAGTATGATGAAATTTGGAATGTGATTGATTCACTGCACTGGTGCGAGGTGGAATTAAAATTATAGTATCTCACAAATATGCTCAAAGCGCAAAACGGTCAAATTTATTCCCGTGGGGGCGTTGAGCAAATTTGTCGTCGACGCAACTATAGCTTAACGCGCACAACGGCCATAATTCTGCATGTTGTGCGCTTTGCGCAATTATGTTAGCCATAACAAATTTTCTGAACGCGCACAACGGCTCAAAGTGAACACCTGGCGTTACTTGTTGTGCGCTTTGAGCAATTTTTAAAACCATTAAAAATTTTCTCACCGCGCACAGCAGCCATTAATTTATTGGTACTGACTACTGAGCGTTGAGCAATTATGTAAGCTGCTATAAATTTATCCAGCTCACTTGCCACCGGTCATACATTCTTGGGAAAATCACTTGTCTGTTATCAATCAGCTGTAGATTCAGGAGCAGTATTTTGTATATGCACGAGCACCCCTCTGTAGCTTGACGGGGTCTTCAATGTAGCCACACAGTAAAACTCTACTGCAGCAGTCACATCCTCATTGACCTCTTTGCATTGTGCGCATTGAGCAATTCCCGTTTTCCATGCGTTTTGCGCGGTGATCAATTATAATAGTTACTCTCTTCTGTATTATTTAGCCCGGGGTGCGTGTCGAATAAAATGTATTAAAAAATCTTAGTGGAGAGTAGTATTGTTGGGAGTAATTTTCCTATTAGCATCAATGTTGATCAAGGCAAAAAATCTTTGAGTTTCATTGTTATGCGCGGAGAGTAATTAACCTATTTTGATCCAGATGCTAAAATAATTGGGATTACGCGATTTTCACGTTGGTATTGCGCAGTTTGTGCGTTGAGTAAATAATTGTTGATTCCTGAGATCCATTGCATTACTGTAGGATCAAGGACTTATTATACGCTTCATTTTGATTGCTCCAATTCCCCTATAAAAATGGCGGACAAGGAGCACTCATCTTCTCACAACTTCATCTACTTTCTTCCATCATCTTCTTCTTTATTTGCCCACACAACCTTCGTATGGATACAGTAAGTCCTTCAGCTGTTCGTGCATGCTTGATATAGATATCAGATATGGACGATAGCATGCATTCAGCTGTTCGTCCATTTATAATCAGGCATTCCCGAAAAAGGGTTTCCAGATGTGAGGATTTCGCCTTCCACCATGCTCGTGACTCTGTGGTGTCTCTTGCCGAAGATGAAAGAACTCACCCTCAGAATGCACCCCTGCACAACAACCACGTTTTCAATCTGGTCATGCTTGCTGAATAGCTGCCCGAAACTGGAGGATCTAGTCATTGGAGTAAGTACAAATTTGCTAATTATTTCCTCTGAATAATTCAAAACTACGTATGTATGTATGATGGCATTAAGCATTCTGTTTTGTTACCAGAATGAAATGTTTGATTTTCCAGACCCGGAAACTTCAGCGCTAGAATATTGGGATCAGCAGATGCCTTCGGATTGCATGACAAATACGCTGAGCACGGTAACTGTAAAGTGGTCGATGTACACCGCAAGGGCTCGCATGCAACAAAGCATTCTATGACCTCTGGATCAACAGTAACACGAATTTCTCCTTTTCCGTATTCCGACTAGATTCTTCGTCATTATCTTCTTCAATTTGGATGCGAGACAAGAGATCGAAAATAAGAGGAGGGAGTGCTTGTGCCTCGGAGGGACGATAGACCTGCACCGCCAACCTATGTGACCAAGGGCCGCTATCCAGGCTTAATCATATGTATCAGTTTGTAAGAGCATAGGCTAATGAATCAGTTTGGATCTGTATCAGTATGTACATCAATATTGTTGAATTCGATTGAATATGTCTTCAGATTGAATAAGTATCAGATTTAATTTTAAAGTTTGCATGTAGTTTCTGAGTCAGAGTGAATAATTTAATCTACAATGTTTTCAGATTGAACAAGTATAATAAGACTTAAATCTAAAAGTTTAGATGTAGGCTTGATTGGGATTCAGATTAAGTATGATGTTATTTGGAATGTGATTGATTCACTGCGGTGGCGCGCAGTGGAATTAAAATTATAGCATCTCATAAATATGCTCAAAGCGCAAAACCGGCTAATTTATTCCCGTGGGGGCGTTGAGCAAATTTGTCATCGACGCAACTTTAGCTTAACGCGCACAACGGTCATAACTCTGGCGGTTGTGCGCGTTAAACAATTGTCCATAAAATACCTTAGATGCTCAAAGCGAACACATGTCTTTGCTTGTTCTGCTGCGCTTTGCGCAATTATGTTAACCATTAAGAATTTGTTCAACGCGCACAACGACTCAATTGGCCATAAATTTGTTTGTTCTGAGCTTTGTGCAATTATGTATGCGGCTATTAATTTTTCCAGCTCACATCCCACCGGCCGGTCAAACATTCTTGAGAAATGCACATGTCTGGGATCAATCAGCTGTAGATTGACGAGCAGTCTTTTGTATATTCACGAGAACCCCTTCTGTAGCATGACGGGGTCTTCGATGTAGCCACACATTAACTCTACTTCGGTCGCATCCTCATAAACCAATACAATTCGCTGCCATGCGTTGTGCGTTGTGCGCCTTGAGCAATTCTAGTTTTCCATGCGTTTTGCGCGGTGAGCAATTCTGATTGTTAGTGTGTTACTCGCTTCTGTATTATTTAGCATGGTTTGCGCGTCGAATAAAATGTATTAAAAAGGATTAGTGGAGATTAGTATTGTTGGGAGTAATTTTCCAATTGGCATCATTGTTGATCAAGGCGAAAAACCGTTGAGTTTCCTTGTTTTGCGCGGAGAGTAATTAACCTATTTTGTTTCCTTATTATACTCTTCATATTGATTGGTCCAATTTCCCCTATAAATGGCGGACAAGGAGCCCTCATCTTCTCACAACTTCCTCTACTTTCTTATATCATCTTCTTCTTTTTGCCCACACAATCCGTCTGGAAACAATAAGGTCTTCTTATGTTCGAGCATGATGCATGAGGTAGAAATGGACGAGATGGAGATGGATATGGGGTGTAAAGATGAGATGGTCTTCTACTGTTCGGGCCTGATGCTTGAGATAGAAATGGACGATAGAATTCAACTAGTACTTGTTTCACGCAAAGATAAATGGTTGATGTTGGAAACTGCAACGACGGTAATAAACGCAACGAAGGGCTATCATCCATTTATAATCAAGCATGCACGTGGAACGGCCATCTCCTCTTTACACTATCTCCTCCTCCATCCCCTTCATCTTTGTACTATAGACCTCCTACTGTCCTTTCCGATCTCGAAGATGAAAATCTCATTCTATTTATAACGCAACCATGTGTTGGTGTTCACCGCCTCTTGGGAATCGGAGTTCTTTTCGGTGTCTTTGAACCGGCATCATACTTGACAGCCGGTTACAACGACGCCTGCAATGACGACACTCCTATCCGGGCTACGGTGGCAGAAAGTTGGCAAACACGTCCATAAACTTAACGAAGATGGTCGCTTCGTTGCGTTAGTTAACGTCGTTGCCGACTTTTGGCAACCGTAGGCAAGTTAGGAGTGTCTTCATTGCAGGCGTCGTTGTAGGGTGAAGCACACAGATCACGCCGACAATTTATCCCGTAAAAAGCCCCTTCATTGCAAACATCTTACGAAGACAATCATATGTATCAGTTTGTAAAGAGCATGGGGTAATGAATATGTTTTGTTCTGTATCAGTATGTACATCCATATAGTTGAATGGCTGGGTCATTTTGAAAATGTCATCAATTGGAATATGTATGAGATATAATCTAAAAATTTTCAATCAGTTTACGAAGTCGATTGAATATGTAGCCGATTTAATCTAAAATGTCTTCAGATTGATTATGTATCAGAGATAATCTAAAAGTTTGCATGTAAACAAGTTAATTTTCTCATAGACGGAATTTAACAACTTGCTTGGAGGGACATTTTCGCGTTCTTTACAATACGTCGATAAAGACGCCAGTGGTTGAAGGCAGGCCGTTGGATGGCGGGCTGGGGTGCCGTTCCACTTTACTGTAAACTGCATCAGGATGTGCGACGGGAGGTCAAGTAGTGGAAGGCAGGCCGTTGGATGGCGGTCGGGGGTTTCGTTCCAATTTACTATAAACTGCACCAGGATGTGTGACGGGGGGTCAAGGAGTGGAAGGCATGCCGTTGGATGGCGGGCTGGGGTTTCGTTCCACTTCAGGATGTGCGACGGGAGGTCGATGAGTGGAAGGCAGACCGTTGGATGGTGGAGGGACCCGTTGTCTGGGAACGGTGGTGCCCAGTGGGGTGTTTGGCATGGCGATGCCTTCACCGGTGATTTGGACCGACACCCCGCGGGCGGCGACGCCTCCACCGGAGGTGGAGGTAGTCACGGAGTAGGCACTGGAGGGGAGGAGCGATCCGCCCTAAGTCCCCTGGCGTTAGTTCTCCAAGAGAAGTCGGGGAGTGGAAGGCTGGCCGCTCCATGTGTAAGAGGAATAACTCGTTGGTGATCCGCCTGTGAAAGGAAGAATTCGTCGGGAAGGAGAGGTCCGGTATCAACGGAGGGCCTATCCAACGATCGGGCCAACGGGAGGTTTCTTTTGAGAGGGGAGAAGTGTCTAGAGGCAAATCGTCCCTAACGCCTTGGGTTTGTGAGGAGAGATCAAATACGGGGGCGTCTCTCCCCCTTTCAAACTTCATAGTAAGGCTTTTCTTTCTTTGCTTTGAGCAATTATGTCTCAGCGTTGAGCAATTAAGTAAGTGGCTACAAAACCACTCATACCTCAGAATTACTCACCGCACACAACCACTCAAACTCAGAATAAGCTCACCGCACACAACCACTCAAAACTCAGAATTGCTCAGCGCACAAATCTACTCAAAACTCAAAATTACTCATCGCACAGAACCACTCAAACTCAGAAGTGCTCACCGCACACAACCTCTCAAAAATCAGAATTTCTCAGAGCACAAAACCACTCAAACCTCAGAATTGCTCACCGCATACAACCAATTTTGTCCCAGTGAGGGTGAACTGCCACAAAGTTCTCCACTGGGTCACAGTTGCTCTTACTTTTGAGGACATTTGTGTCATTTTTCGGGTCAAAGGTCTCCCTGAGAGCTTTCAAATCGCTCCAGCTACATCAATTCTCTCCCATCGCAATTAAAGTCTCTTCATATGTCTGATATCAATCCGCTGTAGATGAGCAGTCTTTTGTATATTCACGAGAACCCCTCTGTAGCATGACGGGGTCTTCGATGTAGCCACACATTAACTCTACTTCTTCTCATCAATACAATTCGCTGTCATGCATTCTGCGTTTTGCGCATTGAGCAATTCTCGTTTTCTATGCGTTCTGCGCGGTGAGCAATTATGATAGTTACTCGCTTCTGTATCATTTAGCCCGGTGTGTGCGGCGAATAAAATGTATTAAAAAATCTTAGTGGAGAGTAGTATTACTGAGAGTAATTTTCCTATTATGTGATCAAGGCGAAAAACCGTAGGGTTTCATGGTTTTGCGCGGAGAGTAATTAACCTATTTTTTCCCCATTCTAAAATAATTTAGGGAGCCCCTTTGGAGATGCTCTAAATGTTGATTCCTGAGATCCATTGCATTACTGTAGGATCACGGACTTTTTATACGCTTCATTATGATTGGTCCAATTTCCCCTATAAATGGCGGACAACGAGCACTCATCTTCTCTAAACTTCGTCTACTTTCTTCTATCATCTTCTTTATTTGTCCACACAACCTCCGTATGGAAACAATAAGTCCTTCAGCTGTTCATGCATGCTTGATATAGATATGGACGATAGTATTCATCCAATACTCTTTTCACGTAAAGGTAAATGGTTCATGTTGGAAACTTATGCAACGAAGGGCTATCGTCCATTTATAATCAAGCATCACCGACAATGCTGGGGGGTGTTGCAACTGCGTTGAAATAATTTGTCCCAAACAGCACTATGAAAAATGTGTACGATGATCATACCATATTCTTTTGGGGTGATATTGGCTATGATGTCTCACATGTTTCAGGAAAGCTGTTGGGTGTTGTACCATGTAAGATTGTTATTCCCTCCTATTATGAATTATGGCTATGTATTTGTTTTGAGTGTCTTGCTATACACTCCATATCCATCTCCATCTCCTCTTTATACACTCCATCTCCTCCATCAAACCCTTCATCGTTTCACTATACATCATCTTTGACGCACAGACACTCCATCCTATCCTTTCCGATCTCTTACACTCCCAAACACAACTTCTTATGCAACCCTGTGTTGTTTTACATCGTCTCCGGTAACGGAGTTCCAATCGATGTCTTTTGTCCTGACTTCTGGTTACAACGACGACAGCAATGACAGTAATAAGCGAAACGTCTGCCGACTTTCAAATTCACGGGGTCTCCTACAAAGGACAAAGTGCCATGTCATTGCACACATCTGGTATGACAATCATCTTGAGCAGATCAGGGCAGAAATTTGGCAACTGCAACGTAGATGTGGAGCGGATTGCCCGTGTGGTAAATCGCCACAGGGGGAATCGGCGTTCCAGGCGTTGTGTTTGACACGGCTACATACTTGACTGCAGGTTACAACTACGCGACACTCATATCCAACTATCCAAGGACGTTAATAAACGCAACGAAGATGGGCGCCCGATGAACTCGCGGAAGTTGAAGGGGGAAGCACGCAGATCACGTGCCACTTCATTGCAAACATCTGCGAAGACAATCAAATGTATCAGTTTGTAAGAGTAAAGGGATATGTATCAGTTTGGATCTGTATCTGTACGTACTTCAGTATGTTAGATTGGGTTGATCATTTTGGAAATGTCACCGTTTGAATATGTATCAGCATTAATCTAAAGGTTTGCATGCAGTTTCTAAATCAGATTGACTAGATATCAGATTTAATATAAAATGTCTTCAGAATGAATAAGTATCGGTCTTAATCACAATTAGGTAAAGTTTCTAAGTGAAGTTTGACTGTTGGCATGTTGCGGAATCATAATTTTAGTATGATGAAAATTGGAGTGTGAATGATTGATCGTTGGAACAAAAATTACAGCATCCAACAAATATGCTCAAAGTGCACAACGGGCAAAATTAGTCCGTGCGGGGCACATTGAGCAAATGCGCTATCGTCGCAACTTTGCTCAACGCGCACACCGGGCATAAGGCTTCTAGGTGTGTGCGCGTTTAACAATTGTTGATAAACTACCTTTTATATGCTCAAAAAGCGAACACCTGGCTTTCCTTTTTGCCCGTTGTGCGCGTTGTTTTGCCTGTTGTGCGCGTAATTTTGCCCGTTGTGCGCGTTGTTTTCCCGTTGTGCTCGTAATTTTGCCCGAGCCTAAGGGCATAATTTTGCCCGTTTTGCGCATTGGGCTATTTTTTTAGTGGCTACAGTTTATCCCAACGCGCAAAACTTAGGCAGGCATTAATCATTATTGAGCAGAACATCTGGCTGGTAGCAATCCGCTGTATATTAACGATCCCTGCTCTGTATGTTAACCAACACTGCTCTGCAGACTCGAGGGGTCTCTTAGTAAGACCAAAGGTTCCAATATATCGTCGTTGTGCGCTGTGAGCATTTCTGTTAACCATTAAAAATTTGCACGGTGCGAGCAGTAATAAATGTGGATATATCAGCAAATTTTATTGAGTGGACGAGTAGGAGTTTTTTCGCACTAACAAAATTGCTCACCGCACACAACCGGTCAAAATTATTTATTCTGATCGTGGTGAATGGTGAGCAATTGTAGTAACCACTAACAAATTGGCTAATAAAGGCGCTCAACGGGCAAAACTTATCAATGGGAGTTTGTGGTAAGCAATTTTGTCAGACAATAACATATATGATACAATAACCCTACTCTCACTTGGACTATTTGACACACTAACAATGACACATTCTCATCGCATAACAATTTGGAACAAAGGTTGATGTTATAAAAAATACCCAGAGCGCAAAACCGGCACTAATATTGCCAGTTCTACGCGTTGAGCAATTTTGTAGGTAAAGACATAATTACTCAAAGCGCAAAACGGGCAATATTACTGCAGTGTTGCGCTCGGTGTAATTAGTATGATACACAACATCAATCCATACCGATGATGACATTTGCACATTTCGGAAGCCATGATAAAATTTCATCCTACAAAGTGGTCCATTTTTATACCAAAAAAACTTATTACATTGATAAACGTTTTATCTTACAGATACTAAAAAGCATCAGCGGTAGCAATATCCTGACCTTTTACCCTATCAACGAATGACTGCATCCTCTGCTCATAACCAGCCGGCCATCCATCGGCCATAGCGTCATGCGATCTTGTCCATACAACTGAAGTCGGAGGGACATCACCTGTTGGTTCAAGTTGAAGGATAACAAAGTGATTTCTGTTCACATGACCCAACGTTATGTGGAGTCTGGAGGCTCGGTTTACTGGAGGACTTCTCAATGGAAAAAATGTCACACACATATCACGTGCAATCAAATGTACTACACAGTTGTAGCATGAGGCAATGACATGTCCCATGTCTGGCATCTGCAACCAATTATCCTTTCCTGCACCTTTATGAGTAATAAAATACTTCACTGTCTTCAAATTATAATTATATGAAACCTCACTCATAACACGCCTGTACAAGACGCTGTATGTCCGCATCTCACGGAGCAAATCAGCTCTGACAGTCCGCCAATCGGATTCTTTCAAGCCCAACTGAACTGCCACAGCCATGTACCCACAGTTGCCATCTGAAACCACGTCTACGCAGCCCACTATGAGGGATTGTAGCTTGTGATGAAAATCCAAATAATATGGTATGAGGAAGTTGGCAGGCAAATCATCAACATAATCATCACGGGGAAACGAAGGTATCGGCTTCTTTATTTGAAGTTTCGGACGCCTACTACTTTCCTTCGAAGGCCGCCTCTTCAATTTAGGCTTCTCCTTCGCCGCCGCCGTATGCTCCGCAATTGAATGCAACCGTGGAGCCTTAATAGGCTTCCTCATAACTGTAGGCATCTCCGTCACATCTGAAAAATGATCAGAAATCTCATCAACCAGGGGAGAAAGTTGTTTAAGCATGCCATCCATCTCCTCGTGCTCATCAAAATACGAGGCCACAGCCGTCTCCTCCTCCCTCCCAGCAGTCTGAGCATCCACATTATGATCCCCGGTCTCCACCGTCGCCCCCAACTCCAACGTAAGCTTAGTTTGCATCAACCCAGCATCCTCTATCTTCTCATCCTCCACATCCTCCACATTCGCCTCATCCTCCTGCGGCTCCTCATTCTCCCCAGCTGCATTCTCCCCCTCATCCATCTTAGCAGTCTGGTCAGCCACATTACGTTTCACCGTCCCCGCCGTATCCACCAACTTCCCAGTGTGCTCCTCAGCAATCAAATCAGTAGCCACTTCCTTATCATCATCCTCCTCGTTCGCCTTCTCCTCATACACCATCGGCTCCACAGTCTCAGCCGCTGTATTATCCTCTACCAGTACCTCCTCAGCATTCTGCACCTCCACGTTAAGGGCAACCGTCTCCTCCGTCTCCACCATCTCCCCAATAACATAATCATCTACAATCAACTCAGCAGCCACTGCATTCTCAGCATCATCATCCCCATAAACATCATGCACCCTCGGCTCCACATTCTCATCCGCTGCATTAACCTCATCCTCCTCCGCAGCATTCTGCTCCTGCCCACTAAGAGCCAACTTCTCAGCAGCCTGCTCCATCGCATTACGATCCACCTCATCATCCTGCCAATAAGCAGCCAATGTAGTCGCCTCCTCAGCCTCATCCACCTTCTCCTCATCTCCCTTCTGCTCCTCCTCAACATTATCCACATGCACCACAAGCTCATCACCCACAATTCTACACGGTGATGCTAACTCCTTCAACTTGTTTACCATACCCACACTCTGCCCCCTTAGTAATCGGGAACGTGCATTATAAATTGATTTGATTGGTGTTTCATTGAAGGATTTAGTTTCCTTCAGGCCTTTCAAAATTGCTGACGGCGGCACCTTTCTATTTGCCAAGTCTCGCAATGCTTCCACCTCTTTTCCCTGCAACATCCCGTCGTCGGAATGGCCCGCGACATAATTAGCAGCTTGATGGTTGTGCCTGCCATCAACGACCGTTAAACTCCACTCACCGCCATCGCCCACCTCATTACCACGCAATTTGAACAGGCATCCACACTTGTTGGTTCTAACTGGCCGGTTGCTCTTTCGTACTGGTCGGTGTCCCCTGTAGTTCCCACTTCTTGCACATGCATAGTAGACAGCGGGAGTCCTATTGGACGATTTACTCATACTCGACGCACTGGTAACAATCACATGCCCCTGTTGTCGTCCGACGCTCTTTATCCACTGAAAGAGCTCGTCTCTACTTTTAAAACGTTGAATCGTTGTAAATTCGGCTGTATAATCCATATACACCTGTATCAAACAATTCATACAACTAATTAGACCGGGAACCAAACATTAGTTACATTATTGACGTAAAGATAAATCAATATTACCTCGGAATTTTTTAGCATCTCCATCAATCTCAACTGTATCTGCAGGCAAGTAAAACCCAAAAATTTCTCCTTCTATTTCTACACATTGTAATTGTAATAAGAATATCAAATAAAATGTACTTAACATTGTATACTTACCAAATTGCGATTTCGACAAATTTTGGTTGAAACCCCCTAAATCGATTGCTATCGCTTCACCGATTTGTTTGAACGCAGCAGTTGACACTGTGATGTAAATGTCGAGCCCAGTAATAAAAATCAAATCTTTGGAATTTCCGTCTGTGCGCCTTGAGCAATCTACGAAAAACTTGCCGTTTGATATTCCACCTTGAGCAATCTGTGGAAGGTTATGGCTGTGAGCGGTGAGCAGAATTTATCAAGGGGTGAAAGAGGGTCCTAACGGGTCAAAACGGGTAAAAATTTTAACCCGTTGTGCGCTTCGAGTAAATTCGGTGGTTTAGTTGTCTTATTTTACTCAGCGCGCACAACGGTTATATTTTTACACGATTTGAACCGTTTTGCGCGCTGAGTAATCTTACATGGATTGTCAGGATTGACATTAGTAACGGTAATCGTTATTAATCGCGACGCTGAGAACGATTTTGCCCGTGGTGCGTGCTGAGGAGTTCTAAACTTTGTTTTTAATATTTATTCTATTGGATTACTCATATTCTTATGCCGATGTTAACAACATTATTAATACGTATAAAATAATATAATACCAACGTGATAACTATCATTAGTTGTATTAATTAACACCCTTAAGAAAATCTGGATAGATTGCGTGTGTTATTAAGCATTCAAAATCCAGTATATATCAGTTTGTACCCGTTCACCAAAAAGTTAGTAAGAGGCAAACTTAATTAGTAGGTCTATCATTGAGCATAACTTATAGATACGATACACCACAGCACGGCATACAGATGATAACATTTGCACATTTAGGCCGACATGATAAAATTTCATGCTACCAATCTGTCAATATGAAATAAACAATCCATAGTAAAATGATACAACGTTTTATCCTACAATATTTCAATAACGTCAACGGTTTCAATATCGTGACCAAATAATATTGACTGGAATTGATGCATCCTATCCTCATAAGCAGCCGGCCATCCGGCTGACACATCGGAACGGTATCTTAGCCACATACTTGAAGTCGGAGGGACAGGACCATATGGGGCAAGTTTAACAATAACGAAAGTGATTATTGTTCACATGACCCAACGTTATATGGCGTCTGGATGATAGGGGTACTGGAGGAGTTCTTAAAGGAAAATATGTCACACACCGATGAGGTGCAAGAATATGTACTACACAGTCGTAGCATGAGGCAATGACATGTGCCATTTCTGGCATCTGCATCCACCATTTAGCTTTTGGACGGTCTAACAAATGGCCCAGTGCCACTACATTCTTTTTAAATTCCACGGCACCCATAAGTTGCCGGTATAAGCCGTCGTGGTTCTGCATCTCTTCTCGCAAGTCATATTTCACCTGCCTCCATTCGTCCTCACCCAGTCCCAACTGAGCTGCCACAGCCCTATACCCACAGTTTCTGTCTGCTTTCACATCTACGACATGCACTATAAGGTGTCGTAGACACTCAGGAAAAGCGTTCCAATAAGGTATTATTATGTCGGCAGCCAAGTCCTCATCACTATCATCATGTGAAATTGATTGTTTCGGCTTCTTTATTGTACGTTTCCACAACGGTCTACTTCTTCCCTTACCCGGCTTACACGTCAATGTAGACGTATCCGTTATCTCAGCATGCTGCTTAGCAATCTCCGCTACCATGGTAGAAATTTGCAGACGTAGAACCTCATGCTCCTTCTCAAAGGCCTTAGCCACTGCATTCTCATCATCATCCTCCTCCTCCTCAGCAGTCTGCTCCGCCTCATTACGATCCACCTTATCATCCTCCCCACCCATCTTCCCAGTATGATCCTCCTCCTGCAACTCAGCAGGCACTGCATTCTCCCAAAACACCTCCCCCACCTTCTGATCCTCCCCCTCATTATTCACAGCCTTCACATTCTCAGCACCCACAATTTTATCAGCTGATGCTAACTCATTCAACTGTTTTACAATACCAACCTTCTTCCCCTGTTGTAACCGGTTTCGTGCATTATAAATTGCTTTGATTAAGGTTGCACTGAAGTTTTTATTTGCCTTCAGTACTTTCAAAATTTCAACTGGCCGAACCTTGCTATTTGCCAAGTCACGCACTGTTTCCATCTCCATTCCCTGCAACGTCCCGTCATCGGAATGGCCATCGACATATTTAGCTGCTTCATGGTTGTGCCTGCCACAAACGACTGTTAACTTCCACTCCTCAATGCCCACGCCCACCATATAACCACGCAATGAGAAAGGACATGAACACTTCTTGGTTTTAACAGACTGGTTGGTCTTTTTTAGCTTACGGTGTCCCCGATACTCACCGCTTCTTTCACACACAAAGTACACAGCATGATGCACTTTGGCCGTTTTACTTAATCTCCCCGAACGTGTAACAATCACATGCCCATGACTTAACCCGACGTTTTGTATCCACTGAAACAGCTCTTTTCTATCCTTGAACAGTTGATTGGTGGTAAAGTCGGTTGTAAAATCCATAGTATCCTGAATCAAACAATTCATAACCTGATCCTCAAAGATTTAATGCATTATTGCCGAGAAGATAAATAAATATTACCTTGGATTTTTGTACCAACTTCATCAACCTCAACCGTGGATGAATGCATGTAAAATCAAAATAAGAAAGGCAGATAAACTGTACTTAAAAGTATAGACGTACCAAAGAGTCGATGTTGATAAATTTAGGTCAAAAACCCCTAAATCGATTTCTCTCGATTCAGCTCTTTGTTTGATCTCACCAGTTGACTAAGTGATGTATCCTTCGAGCAATTAAATAAAAATCAAAGCTTTTGGATTTCGGTCTGGGCGACTGGAGCGATCTTTGAAAATACTTGCCGTTTGAAATTCCACCGTGAGCAATCTGTGTAATTGACTGTCAATTCGCTGCGAGCAGAAGGTATCACGGGACAATTTCGGGTCCTACCGGGTCATATCGGGTCTACAATAATTTACACGTTGTGCTGGTTGAGTAAACAAGTCTAGTTTGAAATATTACTAGCAAATAACCCGTCCACATGTGCACGTGGACTTGACCAAAACGGTTGTGTGCGGTGAGCAATTACGATTTTTGAGTGGTTGTGTGCGCTGAGCAATTCCGAGTTTTGCGTGGTTGTGTGCGCTGAGCAATTCCGTGTTTTGATTGGTTGTGAGCGGTGAGCAATTCCGAGTTTTGCGTGGTTGTGTGCACTGAGCAATTCCGTGTTTTGAGTGGTTGTGGGCGGTGAGCAATTCCCAGTTTTGCGTGGTGGTGTGCGGTGAGCAATTCTGAGTTTTGCGTGGTTGTGTGCGGTGGGCAAACAGCTAGACGGTTCATAGAGGAGAACTTTTACATTTTTGCCCTCCCAGTGTTCACGATGAGTAATTTACACTATGAACCAATATTGTTACGCATCTGTATATACAAAAGCATCATAACAGCTTCCATATGCGATCAGTTTTGTGACCTAAGGTGGGAAAAGCTAACGAGATAGGGTTTGATCAACAGAAATTATTCTAATTTGCTGATCTATATAGACTATAAGAGTTCCTCCTTATATCAAACGAAGGTCCTTAAGGCAGAGCAAAAGATTTGTGTCATTGGGTTGGGGTGCCCTAAAATAGTCGACTGCGGACGCATTGCATCGTAAAGTTGGTAAGCCATTAATTGATGCTAATTAATTTGGTATTTATTAATAATTTCAGAAATTTATTGCTGTAATGTACATTTGGTACATGATTGCGTTGAAATTACGAAGATTGAGATAGACTCGGTACACATTGAGGGGATCTGGGATGAAGCGGTCAAAGAAGCAAAGGTTTGAAATTATTTTGCTTTGTTAACTGACTAATTTACTAGAAAATAAAGCAAAATATTTAGTGAATATCTGGTACTTAATTCAGCGTATTGTTGAAGGCTCATAGGTTAATGAAGATTATACAAATCAGTTCACAACAAATAAAATTTTCCCCAGCATAGAAGAGCTTGGTAAATGGGTAAAAGGGGTCGGTGTGAAAACCGGGAATTTGGTTGTTACAAAATCATCAAATATGAGTACAAAGGGCAATAGGGTCCCAACTTATTATTTTTGTTGTGAAAGAAGTGGGACATATCGGCCACACAGGCCGGATATATCGGCCACAAAATCAACTCGAAGCAAGAAGTGTTCATGTCCCTTATACTTGAGGGCTAATGGTGTGGCAACAGATAAGTGGATTTTGACAGTTGTACGTGGTAATCACAACCATAAACCCGCAATGTACATCGAGCGACATCCAGATGAGAGGAGGTTCGGAGGGGGGGGAGATGGCCACGGTGAGAGACTTGTCAAATAAATTGCTTAGGCCAAGGGAAATCTTGAAATACCTGAAGGAAAAGGATAATGCAATATCTACCATAATCAACACTATTTATAAAGCCAGACAGAGGATGAAGGCAGGGGAAATGGCCTGGAGAGCAGAAATGTAGCTATTCCTTAATCTAGTGACACAGCGTAATTACATTATGTATCATGAAGTGGACGAAGTGACAAATGCAGTGAGGACTATATTTTGGGCACATCCGCAGTCGTTTGAGTTATTACGAAAATTTCCAGAGATTCTGGTTATGGACTGGGTGTTGAAGACCAACCGCAACAGGCCACCATTGATGGAGATGTATGGGGTGACGTTCACAGATAATCAGTTCGCAGCTGCATTTTGTTACACGGAGGCCGTACGTGAGGAGAACTACTTGTGGGCCTTGGGGAAGTTGCGCTCTTTGCTACATGGATACAGGATGCCACGTGTAATTTTGACAACACTGGAGCCAGCACTTATGAATGCCATTGGCCATGAATTTCCCCTTGCCGTGCACCAATTATGTAGAATGCACATATCCAAAAATATTGCCAAAAATTGCCAGCCCTCTTTTGAAGATCAAGAAAAATGGTTAGGTTTCATCTCTAGCTGGAATTTATTGGTGGGGGCACGCAAGGAGGAGGAGTATGTTGCTAAACTGAAGGCATTGGAGACCGAGTACAAAGATTACACAAGATTCGTGAGCTATGTGAAGACATCTTGGTTGGACAAGTACAAGGAGAAGTTTATTTCTTTATGGACAGATGGCAATCTGCACTTTGGAAATGTCAGTACCAACAGAGCGCAGACCAAAAGAGCCCAGACTGAACATTCTAAGCTTAAAAAGGCATTGGGTTCATCGGCCTTCAGTTTATCCGCTTCTTGGCCAACCATACATGAATCATTAGAGGGGCAGCATATCGAGATCAAGGCATCATTCGAGAAATCTAAGATCATGTTGCAACATAATGTGCATGGGTTCTTGTTCAGGGAGCTGATAGGATTTACAACCGCTGCGGCGTTGAAGATAATGTCTGTGGAAGCTGATAAATCTGACCCTATGGGAACGGACCAATGCACATGTGATTGTCTAGCTAGAATGATTTATGGTGTACCATGTGCCAATGAGATTGGCGAATTCACAAGGGAAAATCGCCCCATTCCCTTAGATGCCGTAAATTCTCATTGGAAGCAGCTAGACATGGAGGCTAAGACGGAATTGATGTCTGAAGAAGATGGGCTTATACATGCTGAATTAGAGCGCATACACAAGCTCTATGCTCAACTTGATGGGCCGATGAAGCAGGAGTTGTTAATTAAGTTGAAGGAGCTAGCTAACCCGGCGACAAATCTGATTACAGAGCCGCAAGTTAATGTCGTGTTCAATGGAAGAAGAAAAAGGTATAATAATTTGACAAATGAAGATACAGCCACCCCCATTCATCCTGCTCATTTTGATCATGTCTTAGCTGATGCGGCTAGTTGCTCTGCTCAAATTCCAACTGAAGTCTCATCGAAATAAGAAAGCGTCGGCCGTGTCCAGCCGAGACGGTCCCAAAGGATCAAAAATACGTCTGCCCCACCAATTCCTCCTCAACTTGCTAGAAAGAAACCAACTGTCAAAGCCGCGACATATGGCAGTATGACGGTGGTTTCTGCTACAGCTTCATTTGCCTCAGCAAATTATGAAGCTAAGGACGCTAGAGCCGTTCAAGGAGGCATACCTTATCTTGATCAATTCCCCGCTGCAATCGCCAAATATATATCGAACGTCACAAATGTGAAGCCAGATGGGAACTGTGGTTACATGGCTATATCTTCACATCTAGGGATGGGAGAGGACCAGTGGAAGGTGGTCAAAAGAGAGTTGCTTCAAGAGCTGCGTGACCACTATGATGTGTACTCAAAGGCGATGGGTGAGGAAAGTGCACAAGAACAGGTAGTGTCAATTAACTATATGGGTGACCACCCCCCGATGCAATATTGGATGACATTCCCTGAAGTTGGACATATAATCTCAAGTCGTTATAACTGTGTAATACATCTGCTGTCAATGAAACAATGTCTTTCATTTTTTCCGTCAAGATCAGGACCAGACCAAGGTACGAAACGTGGTCCCTTCACCATAGGTTTTGTAAATAATAATCACTTTGTAAAGATTCAACTTAAAGATAGAAGCCCGGTCCCACCGGTAATAAGGCATTGGAAGGCTAACCGCCTGCCTGCGGCCAAAGGATGGTTGGAAGGCCTTGAAGAGAGGATGCGAGAATTCGAGACATTAATCTGTAAAGATGTAGGCAAATCTCCCACTGTACTTACTGTATCATCAGATGGTTGAATGTATAATTTTGTGCAAATGTAGTGTCTGAGTTTATAATGAAAGAATATACTGAAATTTTTGGGATTTTTGTACAAAATTTATGGGATTTCTGCACAACGGGAACTCAACGCGCCATCATGTCTTTGCTTGTTGTGCGCGTTGAACATTTTATGTTATGGGATACAGTTGCTAAATTCGCACGACTGGCATAATTTTGCCCGTTGTGCGCTTTGAGCAATTTATGTTACAGCATTAAAAATTTGCTCACCGCGCACAACAGACATAAAGGAGAATGCTAAGAGTTGGACTCATAATTGTGTGCTTTGGTATGTTATTGATGTTGAAGACCGTATACTGCATTAAATGTGTTATTTATGTTGCATGAAGTGATTTCCACCTCTGCGTATTCTTGAATCTTTGTCTCCTTGACGATGGTCTACTTAAATTTATGGCATAAGTCCAATATCCCAAGTTCATTTAAAGGAAAACTCTATACGTAACAATCTCGATGCATGTAGAGGCTATGTGAATGCTGCAGAAAATGAAGCCAATGAAACACACTGACAAATCAGATTCATCCATACACATCAGGTAAAAGGTGGGACCGGTGTGAGCAATGAGAAAAAATTGTATATCTGGTACACTGTGATGCTAAGCTCAATTCCAACGCAGTTCACGTGCATTAAGTATATTCTCGGGCAACTTCGATATTTCACACCATCCTTGTCCATTTCTGTGATGGATGTATGCTAATAGTTTTAATAGCCACAAGAAATTAAGCAATCGGTGTACGAAGATCGCTAATGGTTGGCAAACAGATATTTATACTAACAATCGGTAAAAGACTGCACCAGACGGTGTTCATTGCCAATTGAATGTTCGGGGTTCATTACTAACTCATAAACCATCACATGTTCACCTCTCAAAATATAAAAAACATTTGGTGTACTAAGATGCCACGATTCACACAGACGCCTCGCTGGAGGGCGCGTTGGTAGCCAAACCGTCCTACGTTTGGGCTGATCCTCCACCGGACTCCCGACCAGATCACTGACGCTTCCTCGCCTCAGCCTCATGCCTCACGTCTGTAATCGAGTTTGGAGGAAGCGAGTTTCTATCCAACTCGGCTATACGAGCCAGGAGACTGCTCTTCTCTACATACCATCGCTCTTCGGAGCTCTTCCGAACCGCTGACATAGAGGCCGCCCGATCTTTAACTTTTGCAACCTCCCACTCCGCCTGAGATCTGCGGTCTCTCTCTTTCATCAGCTGCTCCTTCAAATCCTTAAGTTGAGATTCGAATGAAACCGCCTTTTTTCGATCGGCAATCAACAATTGCACCACTCGGCGACGCAATTCCGCCCCGACCAATGATGTCTGCAGGGAATCATGGATAAGTAAGACTGTAAGAGTAAGGCAACAGCACAACGAGACGACATTAGTACTTAACCTGGTAACTTCCATAAACGACTGAGTTAGCGAGCCTTTCAATGTCAATTTGACCCAGGATACTTTGGTCAGTGGGAAGGATGGAGTTCTCCACCAGCCGACTGGCCACCCCCCTATCCACCAATGCAGACTCGCCGTCCCAGACGGGGAAGAAGGGTCAGTGACGGTTCCCCCTAGTACCTTCCGATGGAACGTCAGTGGGCGGATTCAACAGCAATGCCCCCTCGTACGCTGGGGGGACATAGCCTGCCAGAACGAGACCTCCCCATGGCCGCGTATCCCTTAGAGGAGTCTCAGGCAACTGCAGCCGCACATCCCCCCTGTCATGAAGGGAACAGTTAACATCTACGTCACTGTCTCTTCTTCCCTCTGAAGACTGGCCTTGCAAAGTTTGTTCGTCCCACTGACACGATTTCTCAGCCATATCTACAGTGAAGGCACAAATCAAGACGAATTGTGATATATCCCCAAATTTGGCGGGATAAATATCCTCCACTTGACCGGACGCATGGCGGGGTTTTCTGGGGTCTTCGCGGGGTTTTTTTGCGGTCTGCTACATTAATACTCCGAGTTTGGCGGCAACTCAAATTTTTTGCCGGGTCCGGCATTATGGGTGGCCATCTTGATTCTTGACTCTCTCGCTCTTCCGTTTGTTATTACAAGTATAAATAAACAGAGGATTAATTACTGAGCGTGCAAAACGGGGCAAAATTTGAACCGTTGTGCGCGGTGAGCAAACATAATTTAGTCACGTGCTGTATATGCGTAAATGAGGGATAGTTGTGCGCGGTCGAATATTTGGATTTATTATACGAATTTTCCTCATCGCGCACAAATGGCATAACTGTATACAGTTGTGTGAGGAGATATATTAAACGACTAAAATGTTTTACTTGTCACAATGGATACAAATATTCGCTGATATGGCGCTTACGAGAAAAACTTTTCACAAACAAAGTACCAGCAAATTCGTCAGATGGATGAGTAGATGACCGGTCGAATTATTGTTTGTGGTCCCACCAACCTCTCACCTCATCCACCCATCCATCTCTACGTACCATCGCTTTTCGTCTTATTAATAGTAACACATAAAAGTGGAGCCCACAGAGGGAAAGAGATAGAATTTTTCAACGCAGCACAACGGAACGACGCGAAACCTACTGCAAATTGCCCAGTTAACAACATTCGAACGCGAAGGTACACATATTGTTTAGCGGGCCCACAATATATTCTCGACCCCCCACTATCCAACCCCATTGAATCTAGTTGGTAGGTGATATTTTAACTAAATATGGTAGATGATGTGACATTTAATTGGGTATTTTTTCCCATATTTAGTTAACGTGAATTAAGCTATATTCGACGACTCCATACAAGTCTAAGCAGAAGTTGGCCAGTTATATCATCTCCAACCACACTGCAACAACACGCCAAATATGGCGGTTTCCCTCCATCAACCGCCCTGCAAAATTGGTATCATTTTCCCGGTTTGCTACATGGCCATCCAAATTTGGAGAGTCAATGTAGCAACCTCCGATGTATAAAAAAACAGTGTAGCAACCTACATCCAGTTTTTGTATGTCTGTTTATTAGACTATACCTAGCACATTCATTATGATTCTGTTTGTTTATTTCGATCCCCCTATGGCATTATCTAAAAGGCGGGAGTAAAATAACAACAATCGTGCCAAATAAGAGTCTAAATATATATAAAATCGAAAAAAATCATAAAACCACATTATAAACTTAGGTGATAAGTGGAATGAAATTCCAATATCAACATTGAGATACACGAAGGAAAACTAACGTCTCAAATCACAACACATATAGAATATAGCATACATGGAGACCATATCACAAAATTTACACATATATGATCAACAAATATAGTGCGGAATTAAAATTAAACCCAAATAAGAAACAAATGTAAACGCAATTATGTTTCAAGGGTTCGGATTACCCAAGTAACTTCTCGCCTTGTTCCCGGTTATCCTACGTCCCTTCCACCCGGATACCTCCGGATACTCAAGTTAGAACCCTAACTTGAGGTTGCCTTTAAACACACTTGTAGCAACCCTACAAGTGAAATCGAATACAATCGATGTCCTTCACTCCTACAACTTGGGAGTAAGCAAACTGCTCTCGCAAACCTAGCACAAAACCAAATAACGAAAGTAATGAAATTATGAAAGCAACACTTACAATCCCATATACCTTGAAGTAGAACTTGAAGGAGAAGTGTGTTGTG
This sequence comes from Scilla litardierei, assembly GCA_030789695.1. Lineage (NCBI taxonomy): Eukaryota > Viridiplantae > Streptophyta > Magnoliopsida > Asparagales > Asparagaceae > Scilla > Scilla litardierei. The sequence goes on from CM061141.1 coordinate 164,181,986, forward strand.
TGTTGAAGACTCTCTTGGAAGAGAGGAGAAAGCCCTTTCTCTTGACTGCACCTATTACCTTGACGATCACTACCGTTTGAATACACATCGCTCCTGCCTTTGCACCGGCTTCATTATATCAGTTCCCGCCTGTTAATCATGAATCCCTGTCAATAGAGAGGACTACTGCCGTAAAGGTGGAGCCCGAGGTAATAGATCGGGTGCCAAGCTGCTCAAGGCTGGACAGATATACGTGCACCTCATGGGCATTTACTTTCTGTTTGAATACACATCGCTCCTGCCTTTGCACCGGCTCCATTATATCAGTTCCCGCCTGTTAATTATGAATCCCTGTCAATAGAGAGGACTACTGCCGTAAAGGTGGAGCCCGAGGTAATAGATCGGGTGCCAAGCCGCTCAAGGCTGGACAGAAATACGTGCACCTCATGGGCATTTACTTTCCGCTTGAATACACATCGCTCCTGCCTTTGCACCGGCTCCATTATATCAGTTCCCGCCTGTTAATCATGAATCCCTGTCAATAGAGAGGACTACTGCCGTAAAGGTGGAGCCCGAGATAATAGATCGGGTGCCAAGCAACTCAAGGCTGGACAGATATACGTGCACCTCATGGGCATTTACGTTCCGTTTGAATACACATCGCTCCTGCTTTTGCACCGGCTCCATTATATCAGTTCCCGCCAGATAATCATGAATCCCTGTTAATAGAGAGGACTACTGCCGTAAAGGTGGAGCCCGAGGTAATAGATCGGGTGCCAAGCCACTCAAGGCTGGACAGATATACGTGCACCTCATGGGCATTTACGTTCCGTTTGAATACACATCGCTCCTGCCTTTGCACCGGCTCCATTATATCAGTTCCCGCCTGATAATCATGAATCCCTGTCAATAGAGAGGACTATTACCGTAAAGGTGGAGCCCGAGGTAATAGATCAGGTGCCAAGCCGCTCAAGGCTGGACAGATATACGAGCACCTCATGGGCATTTACTTTCCGTTTGAATACACATCGCTCCTGCCTTGCACCGGCTCCATTATATCAGTTCCCGCCTGATAATCATGAATCCCTGTCAATAGAGAGGACTACTGCCGTAAAGGTGGAGCCCGAGGTAATAGATCGGGTGCCAATCGGCTCAAGGCTGGATAGATATATGTGCACATCATGGGCATTTACTTTTCATTTGAATACACATTGCTCCTGCCTTTGCACCGGCTCCATTATATCAGTTCCCGCCTGTTAATCATGAATCCCTGTCAATAGAGAGGACTACTGTCGTAAAGGTGGAGCCCGAGGTAATAGATCGGGTGCCAATCGGCGGCTCAAAGCTAGACAGATATACATGCACCTCATGGGCATTTACTTTCCGTTTGAATACACATCGCTCCTGCCGTTGCACCGGCTCCATTATATCAGTTCCCGCCTGTTAATCATGAATCCCTGTCAATAGAGAGGACTACTGCCGTAAAGGTGGAGCCTGAGGTAATAGATCGGGTGCCAATCGGCGGCTCAAGGCTGGACAGATATACGTGTACCTCATGGGAATTTACGTTCCGTTTGAATACACATCGCTCCTTCCTTTGCACCGGCTCCATTATATCAGTTCCCGCCTGATAATCATGAATCCATGTCAATAGAGAGGACTACTACCGTAAAGGTGGAGCCCGAGGTAATAGATCGGGTGCCAATCGGCTCAAGGCTGGACAGATATACGTGCACCTCATGGGCATTTACTTTCCGCTTGAATACACATCGCTCCTGCCTTTGCACCGGCTCCATTATATCAGTTCCCGCCTATTAATCATGAATCCCTGTCAATAGAGAGGACGACTGACGTAAAGGTGGAGCCCGAGGTAATAGATCGGGTGCCAATCGGCTCAAGGCTGGACAGATATACGTGCACCTCATGGGCATTTACTTTTCGTTTGAATACACATCGCTCCTGCCTTTGCACCGGCTCCATTATATCAGTTCCCGCCTGTTAATCATGAATCCATGTCAATAGAGAGGACTACTGTCGTAAAGGTGGAGCCCGAGGTAATAGATCGGGTGCCAATCAGCTCAAGGCTGGACAGATATACGTGCACCTCATGGGCATTTACTTTTCGTTTGAATACACATCGCTCCTGCCTTTGCACCGGCTCAATTATATTAGTTCCCGCCTGTTAATCATGAATCCTTGTCAATAGAGATGACCACTGTCGTAAAGGTGGAGCCCGAGGTAATAGATCGGGTGCTAAGCCACTCAAGGCTGGACAGATATACATGCACCTCATGGGCATTTACTTTCCGTTTGAATACACATCGCTCCTGCCTTGCACCGGCTCCATTATATCAGTTCCCGCCTGATAATCATGAATCCCTGTCAATAGAGAGGACTACTGCCATAAAGGTGAAGCCCGAGGTAATAGATCGGGTGCCAATCAGCTCAAGGCTGGACAGATATACGTGCACCTCATGGGCATTTACTTTCCGTTTGAATACACATCGCTCCTGCCTTTGCACCGGCTCCATTATATCAGTTCCCGCCTGTTAATCATGAATCCCTGTCAATAGAGAGGACTACTGCCGTAAAGGTGGAGCCCGAGGTAATAGATCGGGTGCCAATCGGCTCAAGGCTGGATAGATATACGTGCACCTCATGGGTATTTACTTTCTGTTTGAATACACATCGCTCCTGCCTTTGCACCGGCTCCATTATATCAGTTCCCGCCTGTTAATCATGAATCCCTGTCAATAGAGAGGACTACTGCCGTAAAGGTGGAACCCAAGGTAATAGATCGGGTGCCAAGCCGCTCAAGGCTGGACAGAAATACGTGCACCTCATGGGCATTTATGTTCCGTTTGAATACACATCGCTCCTGCCTTTGCACCGGCTCCATTATATCAGTTCCCGCCTGTTAATCATGAATCCCTGTCAATAGAGAGGACTACTGCCGTAAAGGTGGAGCCTGAGGTAATAGATCGGGTGCCAAGCTGCTCAAGGCTGGACAGATATACATGCACCTCATGGGCATTTACTTTCCGTTTGAATACACATCGCTCCTGCCTTTGCACCGGCTCCATTATATCAGTTCCCGCCGGTTAATCATGAATCTCTGTCAATAGAGAGGACTACTGTCGTAAAGGTGGAGCCTGAGGTAATAGATCGGGTGCCAATCGGCTCAAGGCTGGACAGATATACGTGCATCTCATGGGCATTTACTTTCTGTTTGAATACACATCGCTCCTGCCTTTGCACCGGCTCCATTATATCAGTTCCCGCCTGTTAATCATGAATCCCTGTCAATAGAGAGGACTACTGCCGTAAAGGTGGAACCCAAGGTAATAGATCGGGTGCCAAGCCACTCAAGGCTGGACAGAAATACGTGCACCTCATGGGCATTTATGTTCCGTTTGAATACACATCGCTCCGGCCTTTGCACCGGCTCCATTATATCAGTTCCCGCCTGTTAATCATGAATCCCTGTCAATAGAGAGGACTACTGCCGTAAAGGTGGAGCCCGAGGTAATAGATCGGGTGCCAAGCTGCTCAAGGCTGGACAGATATACGTGCACCTCATGGGCATTTACGTTCCGTTTGAATACACATCGCTCCTGCCTTTGCACTGGCTCCATTATATCAGTTCCCGCCTGTTAATCATGAATCCCTGTCAATAGAGAGGACTACTGCCGTAAAGGTGGAGCCCGAGGTAATAGATCGGGTGCCAAGCTGCTCAAGGCTGGACAGATATACGTGCACCTCATGGGCATTTACTTTCCGTTTGAATACACATCGCTCCTGCCTTTGCACCGGCTCCATTATATCAGTTCCCGCCGGTTAATCATGAATCTCTGTCAATAGAGAGGACTACTGCCGTAAAGGTGGAGCCTGAGGTAATAGATCGGGTGCCAATCGGCTCAAGGCTGGACAGATATACGTGCATCTCATGGGCATTTACTTTTCGTTTGAATACACATCGCTCCTACCTTTGCACCGGCTCCATTTTATCAGTTCCCGCCTGTTAATCATGAAACCATGTCAATAGAGAGGACTACTGCCGTAATGGTGGAGCCCGAGGTAATAGATCGGGTGCCAATCGGCGGCTCAAGGCTGGACAGATATACGTGCACCTCATGGGCATTTACGTTCCGTTTGAATACACATCGCTCCTGCCTTTGCACCAGCTCCATTATATCAGTTCCCGCCTGTTAATCTTGACTCCCTGTCAATAGAGAGGACTACTGCCGTAAAGGTGGAGCCCGAGGTAATAGATCGGGTGCCAAGCCGCTCAAGGCTGGATAGATATACGTGCACCTCATGGGCATTTAATTTCCGTTTGAATACACATCGCTTCTGAACATGCAATGGCTGCTAAACAATAGATATTTATAGATCGGTTGCGAGACGCAATCGGTATGCCACGTAATGATGAAAGTACAACCACCACCTCGTACAATCTCATTTCGGAGGTACGTAATGATGAAAGTAAATGATTCTGCTTTCTTCTCAACAATGTTCACGTGTGGAAACTAGAGAATGAGTCAAGTAGAACCTCGGTTTCCGTGTAAGCCCTTCAGTACAACCCCCAGCCGTCTGATGAGATCGTTTTAGTCAGTTCCACTTCCATATGTAATCCAGCGGCTGAGATTAAAATAACCAATCGTTATATATATGTGGAATCAGTAGACCAGGGGTTTCGCGGAAAATTTCATTCCTCTTCCCTTTGGTCTGTCGTTCCGTTTTCTTCTTGATCTCAACACTCTCGCATTTTGTACTCGGGTTTCTTCATACCGCCAAAATGATCTCGTGAGTCGACTTCTTCTGACTCTTGGGGAGTTAGTGATGATGATTCACCGTCACCTGAACACGATGATCCCCTTCCCTCATCGTTCCCGGCCAATAGACCCATTCTGCGTGATTCGCTTTCGCTTGGTCCAACTCAAGGTGAACACAATGTGCTGTTGCCTCCTCCTGGGTTTCCTCCTTTACATACAGGTTCATCAGTTCCATCTCCGACTGAAAAAGCCCCACTCGAGGACAACAGTAACGGCCTCCTCTCTATGGTTGGGATGTCTCGCCGTCAGGACTCTGTTCTGCACAACCTCCGTAGCAAACTCGAGGAGCTTACTACGTCTGTCTCTGTACTTACAGATGAACAACGTCAGCTTAAGGATATACTCATAGGCAATGTAAGTCCCGCATCTGCTGCTTCATCCTCCTCACATCAGCCGGTGAACTTTACTCGTAGATTAGGAGAAATTGAAACCCATCTCTCCAACACCAATCTGGCGATCTCACTTATGCGTAGCGACTTCGACACTATGATGCTCATAATGTCGAACATACAAGAGAAGATGGAGACTCTGGTGCCCTCTCCTAGAGACATCCGTACTGTTGCCCCACCATCACCACCTCCTCCTCCGCATCCGCCTCCAGGTTTTGAGGTGGCCGGGCCTTTGGCGCACAAGCCTTTCTCTTGTCTTATAATGTATTTTTGATCATCGACGGAGAAGAGTGTTTGTGGGTAGATATTCTTTGGTGTTTTATGTCATTATGTATGAAATGTAGTTTCAAATTTGTTGTGGTATGTACATTATAACGTATAAATGTTGTAGTATGATAGAATTCAGACCTTAATACACTGTCATTTAATTTGATACAATTGCATGACATTACGAAATTGATATATGTGATATATACATCGATGCTTACTTGAATCAATGTCCGAAATTGAAATTACCTATTTAAAAACTTTTTACCGATATATGATTTACCCAGCGCGCACAACGGGCATAAATTGTGACCGTCCTGATATACGTTGTGATAAAACATTTACGTTTGCACACAATTACTCAGCGCACACAACGGTCACATAATGTGTTTGACCGATGTGTGGGCTGTGAGCATACATGTATCTGATTATCCACAATTACTCAGTTCACACAACTGCACGTATTTGTGACCTTTTTGCGCGCGGAGCCAAACTATTCTATATTACAATTGAGGGAAGCTTTTGAATTTGTCCTATGTGGCAGTGTCATGTCAAGTTTTGGGGGGAAATATCTTGGATTGAGAAAATATGTTGGGAATACACAAAAGCATTGTAGAGAAATTAGTTGGGAGAATACACAAAAGCATTGTAGAGAAATTAGTTGGGAGAATACAAAAGCTTTTCTTTTTTGAAATTGGTAGCATTAGCACTTAAGTCTTAATATATCCACATTAAAGCAAATAGATCGGGTCGGTTGATTGATGGTTGTAGATACATACTCCTTCCCCTTTTGTATTTAGGTCTTGTCCTTTTGGCATCCGTATTTACGACACGCACACCCGACGCTGACGACACGCACACCCACACTTTCCTCTCCTTCCCAGTTTCGCGTGTTAACCGCTATCGTGTTCATGGGGAATTATTTTTGCTCCGTGCACAATTTGCACGGGAAATTTCTAGTATACATATAAGTGAAAAGACAACACATATCGTACTGTTTACAGAATAAGACACCATATATCTTTGTGAATGATACTCATCTGTCACGATGTTGGATTTGATGGTGTCCCATTTTGTAACGTCCCATTATGAGTAATATTGTACAAACATAAATAATTTTCTCAACTTGCACAACAGCCATTATTTTCCCCGTTGTGCGCGTTGAGCAATTTTGTTATTGGCCATCAAGTTTGCTCAACGCGCACCGTAAAGGCCAAAGCCGCCAAACCTTCTTCGGAACATCATCTGGCTGGTAACAATATGTTGTAGATTCACTCGTCTTTATGTCCAATACAATATCACGCACAGTGACTCTACTGTAGTCTATCGTCCTCATCAATGGGCCAGTCCAATTCGTCTATAAATAGCCTCTCTTCCCACTAGACCTTGTCAACCACTGCACTTCTTGATGATAGTATTCTAACTGATTCTATCTGTTTCTACTTCATACACTATTTTTTCTTCACAATGCTAAATATATCCCGTTGTTCATCACTTCTTCGTCTTCAACACACAAAGATGAACAATATACTACCGGCAATTGACGTGTACTGGAAGATGTTATTTGCTCCTTCATATGTTCTACTACAGCAGCGGATTCTTCTGAGAAGAAGCAACCGTGATATATTTTTATATCAGTGCCTAAACGTAAAGTTGCATGTCTTTATACCCTATTTTTTTCTTAAATATGCTTTTTATCGTTCATAATTGATGCTTCTTCAACGCATATAGTGGCATGCGCTGAAGAATCCAGATCAGCCAACTTCGTTAAAGGAGTGGCTACTTATACCGTTATGGACGATCTGGATGCTAGTGATGATGGTGCGTGCTATTGGAGCTGATCATAAATGCCATCTTGCTTGAGCTGTTCAGCATGACTATCTGAACAGTTTTGCGTAGTGGGATTCAATGTACCATTAGGATATTCCTGTGATTGAATTTCATACCAGTTCCAAACTGTGAAGTTGCAAAATGTTTAGCTGTAGTTACAACTTTGTTGTGTAATGTACAGAATAATGCATAAATGTTGTAGTATTTTGGAATTCAGACCCTAATACAATGTCATTTTATTTGATACAATTACAGGACAATACAAAAATGATATAGGTGATATATATATGTCCGACACTGATATTACTTAGCAAAATTGTTTACCGAACTATAAATTACATTTATGCATTATGTACACTATAAAGCATAATGCTGTAGTTTGTTAGAATTCAGACCTTAATACTATGTCATTTAATTTGATACAATTACAGGACAATACAAAATTGATATAAGGTGATATATACATTAATGCTTACTTGAATCAATGTCCGACATAGATATTACCGATCAAACACTGTTGACCGAACTATAAATTCCCCAGGGCGCACAACAGGCTCATGCTATATGTTGTGATAAACTATTTACATGTGCACACAGTTACTAGCATGCACAACGTTCACATCGATTTGTTTGACCGCTGTGCGCGCTGAGCAAAACCATATTTGGTTATCCACAATTACTCAAATCACACAACTGGACGTAGATGTGACCCTTTTGCTCGCAGAGCCAAACTGTATGCAATTAAACACAATAGACCATCGTACGCAACAGTCAGATGCCATGACCGTTGTGCGTGCTGAGCAAAACTGTATTACATGCTCCATTACCCATAGTTAATCATCACGTCATATGGGCAACATAAGGTAAGGTTGCGAGCACTGATCAAATTACACCCACCTGGGCGCGTTGAGCAAAACGGTCGTAACGAATAATTACTCTGCGCGCAAAACGTTCAATAAAAAATCCCAAAATATAAAAGAAACACAAAATCGGGGGAGAATTAAATAGCTAATTGCTACATGCACCTCAAGAAATGAGGTGCATATAAAAGTTTGTGCAATTTTTGCTATTTGAAGGAGAAAGAGAGTGTGATTAAGACTATTGAAGTGACAAAATTACTTATTCAGTCTGACATTATTTAAAAAATCAAAATTGAAGCAAATTTGATGCGCAGCAGTTGATTGATGGGTGTAAAGACATTTAAGTGATAAGACAACACATATCCTACTGTTTACATAATAGGACAGTAAAAATATCTACATTTCTTTGATTTGTTAAAAAATATACATTTTGTATATATCATACAGCGCGCACAACGGATCAAAATACACCCAGCTGTGCGCGTTGAGCAAAATGGACGTAACGAATAATTACTCTGCGCGCACAACGTTCAATACAAAATCCCCATAATTAATAACTTCAGCGCGCACAACGTTCAATAAAAAATCCCAATAATAAAGAAGAAAAAAAATTGGGGGAGAATTAATTAATGTTCAGACTGACAGGCCAGTTAAAAAAAATTACCATTGAAGCAAATCTAATGCACAGAAGTTGATTGATGGGTGTAAAGACATTTAAGTGATAAGACAACACATATCAGACTGTTTACAGAATAAGACAACAAAAATATCTACATTTCTTTGATTTGTTAAAATTTGATCCTTAGTGCGGGTTATATAAAAAGGTATACATTTAGAAAATATAATACAGCGCGCACAACGGATCAAAATACACCCAGCTGTGCGCGTTGAGCAAAATGGTCGTAATGAATAATTCCACTGTGCATACAACGTTCAATACAAAATTCCCATAATTAATTACATCAGCGCGCACAACGTTCAATACATTTAAGTGATAAGACAACACATATCCGACTGTTTGCAGAATAAGACAGCAAAAAGATATACATTTCTTTGATTTGTTTAAATTTATCCCTTAGTGCGGGGTATATAAATAGGTATACATTTAGAATATATAATACATCGCGCACAACGGAACAAAATACACCCAGCTATGCGCGTTCAGCAAAACGGTCGTAATGAATAATTACTCTGCGCACACAACGTTCATTACAAAATCCACATAATTAATAACTTCAGCGCGCACAACGTTCAATAAAAAATCCCAATAATAAAGAAGAAACACATAATTTTGGGAGATTAATTACTGTTCAGACTGACATGCCAAAAAAATCAAAATTGATGCAAATATAATGGCAGCAGTTGATTGATGGGTGTAAGAAAATTTAAGTGATATGACAACACATATCCGACAGTTTACAGAATAAGACAGCAAAAATATTCACATTTCTTTGATTTGTTAAAATTTGAGTCTTAGTGCGCACCGAGCAGGGTATTTAAAAAGGTATACATTTTGGATATATAATACAGCGCGCACAACGGATCAAAATACACCCAGCTGTTCGCGTTAAGCAAAACGATCATAACGAATAATTACTCTGCGCGCACAACGTTCAATACAAAATTCCCATAATTAATATCTTCAGCGCGCACAACGTTCAATAAAAAATGCCAATAATAAAGAAAACACAAAATTGGGGGAGAATTAATTAATGTTCAGACTGACCTGCCAGATAAAAAAATCAAAATTAATGCAAATATAATGCGGAGCAGTTGATTGATGGGTATTAAGACATTTACGTGATAAGACAACACATATCCGACAGTTTACAGAATAAGACAGCAAAAATATTCACATTTCTTTGATTTGTTTAAATTTGAGTCTTAGTGCGGATTTTGTGGGGTATTTAAAAAGGTATATATTTTGCATATATAATACAGCGCGCACATCGGATCAAAATACACCCAGTTGTGCGTGTTGAGCAAAACAGTCGTAACGAATAATTACTCTGTGCGCACAACGTTCAATACAAAATTCCCATAATTAATTACTTCAGCGTGCACAACGTTAAATAAAAAATCCCAATAATAAAGAAATAACAAAATTGGTGGAGAATTAAATAATGTTCAGACTGATGGGTGTACAGACATTTAAGTGATAAGAAACACATATCTTACTGTTTACAGAATAAGACAACTTATATCTATGTGTATGATACTCATGAGTCACGTTGTTTGATTTGAGGTGGTCACATCGCTATAAATGGATTTATGAGTAATATTGTATAAACATAAATAATTTGCTCAACTCGCACAACTGCCGTATTGTTATCCGTTTTGCGCGTTGAGCAATTTTCTTAGGGCAATCAATTTTGTTGGCGGCAATTTCTGTAGCCCACAGTAACCCAACTGTAGTCTCAGCCTCATCCATACGGACCATACCCAGTCCAATTCGTTTATATAAAGTGATTCACTTCCCTTTAGACATCGTCAACAACTACTCCTCTCGATGACAGTGTTCTATATGGTTATACCTATACAATAAATTTTCTTTTACATGCTAAATTTTTGTTCTTACTAATGAATGCTTCGTCTACGACACACAAAGATGGCCAGCCAATAAACTTGCGGCAATTGCCGTGATGCTGAAATTGAATTCGTCACATTTATATAGGCATCAAAGATGGAGTCTGCTACTTCAGATATCATCAACGATGGTGTTGGCTCCTTCAGAAGAAGCACACGATGTTTTCGAATGCTTCACATTGCCATCAGCCTGAAGGTGCCACCAAGGTATCGGCTCTCAAACTTCGCAATCTTCTTCGAAACTGTGCATCCTCATTTCTATCCATGCTAAGAAGAATTTCTTACGAGTGCCATTATTGCATTTCATACCAGTGCTAAAATGTGAAGAATCTCTATTGGAGCTGCTCATAACTGCAATATCCACAGGAGACACGGTCACGACATGAGAACTTGTCGTATGAGCAAAACTGTATTCCATTGCTCAAAGTTAATCAGCCCGCCCTGCGTCCAAAAGTAGTGACCTTTGTGTCCACTAAGAAAAAATATTTACTATACTGTGATTTGTCACAGTTACTGTCTTCTGATATGATGCTGTAAGTTTTTTTTGGAAAAACTTGGACAAGCACCGCAAGAGTATCGATGTATTTAGAGTTTTCTCTTTGCTAATCGAAACCTGATGTTTTTTTGCCGTTGTGCACGTTGAGTATAAAAAGGTATACCTTCAAGCAATTTTTCTCTTCGCGCACCACCGCAGTCGAATACTATTTGGAACAACGTCTGGCTGGTATCCATCTGACATATATTCACAAGCACGAACTGTTACTCTACGGTGTTTCCATCCTCGTACTTGGTCAGTCCAACTCGTCTGTATATGGTTTCCATACCCACCAGACCTCATCAACCACTACCCCAGGTGAATATAGTTCCTTTATCTGATTCTCTCTGATTCTTCTAATACAATGTTTTTTCTTCAAATTTGTAATTTTGTTGTTGTTCATGAGTGCGTCGTCTACAGCACACAAAGATGGCCAATATACTAGCGGCAAGTGCCGTGATGCAGAAATTGAATACATCACCTTTATATGACGGCGAAGATGTTCTTTTGCTCCTCTTCGCATGATCTGTTCATCTTCATTGCAAACCTCACATGAAGGCAAAGATGTTCTTGCAACCATTACAGCTTCATTCTCGTCCATGCCAACTTGCAGATATTCTTTGACCCTTCGTAAGTTCCGTTCAGATTCATTGCATACATAACTGCTTGATGATAACAACGGTTCTATCTTATATCTATCTAAGTCTAATTATATTTACTTTTTTATTCTATCTTTTCCTAGGGGGAGTTTGTACTTGCTGGTATCCCTCCTGCTCCCAAGTGTGTTCGAAGTGTCATTGTTTGCCTTGAGATAGATGCCGACGGTATCTTGAATGCCTCTGCAGAGGAAAGTACGTGTGCAGAAAAATAAGATCACTATCTCTAACGATAAGTGCCAGGTAGACCCAGGAGGAGATTGAAAGGATGTTCCTTGAGGCAAAGAAGTATGAAGCAGAAGATGCAGCGAACAAGAGAACGGCGGAGATGGTGTGTTATGTTCATTGGAATGCATAAATGTTGTAGTATGTTGGAATTCATACCTTAATACAATGTCATTTAATGTGATACATTTGCAGCCCATTACACAGACCTTAATACAATGTCATTTAATGTGATACATTTGCAGCCCATTACAAACTTGTGATTGGTGATATATACATTGATGCTTACTTAAATCAAATTCCAACAATGAAATTTAATGGGAAAAATTAGTGAAAGTAATATACTAAGATTTACACAGCGCGTACAACTGGCAAATGGCGTGAAAGTTGTGCGCGTTTAGAAATTTTGATCGAGGCCAACGATTATGCTCATCGCTCAGCACGTCAGTGGATCTTTATTTGGGAACAGCATCTGTGTAATACATACAATAAATACCCGAGGTACAAGATTATTCTGTATATTCACGAGAAATCGTCTGTTGACTATTATTTAGTAGAAGTGCTACTTTTGTTTATACCAGCTTCCATTTACCCCTGGACACTAATTAATCATCCCACATAATTGCTCAGCGTGCACAACTTGCAACAGAGATGAAAGTTGTTCGCGCTAAGCAACACTTTCTAGAATTACCGAGTTTTGCTCGTCGTGCACAACGGTGTTATTTAACAATCCGTTGTGCGCTCAGAGCTAAACTGTATACAATTACACAATACACACAATTACTCATCGCGATCATATACGGAAGGTCATTCTCCCGCCAGTCTCGTCCTCGGTGACGGGGCCGTGTCGGCCGTCCACCAGGGTTCCCGGGTGTCGACCTGGAATCAGGGGGAGAGGAAGTAAACGCTCTCACTCGGTGTCTGTTGCAAAAATTAACTTCATTAAATTCTGAAAAAATTACATATGACTCGCTCGCGAGCAGCAGTCTTACAAAATTAACGATTCGCAAAATTTAGGAAGACGACGCACCATCGGCTGTAAAGAGGTCCTTTATCGCTCTCGCCACCCTTTCCATCTTGGGGGTGACCCGAGCTTTGAAAGCGTCGACCTCTTGCTCCTTCTCGAGAAGCTTGGTCTGAAGGTCAGCAACCTCCTTCCTCGATGCCTCAAGATTAGCTCGGAGTTGAGATCGCTCTCTACGCCACTGATCTTCCAACTGCTTCTCGGCGCTTGACAAGGCGGCAAGGCTGGATGTCGCCTCCGAGGCCGCCCAATCCGACTTGCCCTTGGCGGCCATTATCTTCCCCAAATCTTCCTCCAGCTTCTTCACCTGAGCTCTGAGCTCAGAAGCCTCGTTCTCGGCATCCACCACCCGATGCTGCCCCTCGATCAGTTCACGGGCCCTGCGGCGCAGACCTGCCCCGAAAATGGTCACCTGCAGATGGCGACAATCAGTAAAACCAGAAGGGGAAGCAAAATTTGGAATGCACATTGGCAACGAACCTGAAGGCCACTGCGAACGAAGCAGTTGGCCATCGTCTCAAGGTCGACCCCATTCAGGAAATCGACATCCCTTGGCAGAGTGATATTCTCCGCCAGAAGAGCCCCCGTCCCAAAGTCCAGGAGGGCCGACTCGACCGTCCCCACGATGTACGGTGGCCGATAGGTCTCCCCGTGAATCTCCCCATGATGGCCAGACCCAATGCGGTTCGACTGCAGAAGGTGGCCGAAATCTGGAGATATGGGGCCGACGGAAGGGACCGGAGGAACAATGTCCTCGTATGGCCACCCGTCGTGTGGCGTGCTGGAGGACGATGCTCCCCCAACTCGAGGATCATAAGGAGCCTCCTTCAAAGACCGTGCAGCTTGACTTGAGGAGCATCCAGCCTCCCCCAACACCAGCATGAGGTTCCCCGATTCCTCCGATTCCTCCTCTTCCTCCTCTTCCCTCTTCCTCTTACGGCCTTCTTCATTGGCCCGCTCCATTGCTGAAGTAAACTCTCTGTATGCTCCTCCCGCCATTTTTGTTTCTGGAAGAAATAATAAGATGATGAGATTTCCTCGGAGCGTAAAAGCCATTGGCCTCACCTCCAATTTCTTTTATTACGCAAAGGAATGGACAAGATGATCGACACGTGTCGAAATTTTGGCAAAAACAACGGTTGCGATAGGCGAAAGGTTTTGGCGGCTTTAATCCAAATTTGATGCTTCGAATGTCGTGCCCTATTAAAGGAAATTACCCATCATTCGGCCTCGATCCACGTTATTAATCGAGAACGAATCACGGGGGCCAATGTTGAACCCGTGTACGGCGCCCGAAATGGCATGGGGTAATTGCTCATCGCACAAAACGACTCAAACCCTATAATTTCTCACCGCACACGCCCACTCAAAACTCACAATTGCTCACAGCACACAACCATTTTTTTTTCCCATCCACGTTTACATATGAAAGGGTAAATTTATTATTCGTATCACCGTTGCATAATTGTTAAGAAATTCCATGTCACAACTAGTCCTTACATAAAGTTTGAAAATGGTGCATATCAGCAGGCAGAGTGTATGTCATGGCATATACATCTACTGTAGTAAAGGACGTAACAACTATACTTATGAACATGTGAAAGCGTGCACGTGCAACAGGCAAGGTGTACAACAATGGATCGACACATGCAACATGCAGAGTGTATGTCAAGACTGAGGTGCATTCAATCATTGAGATACAAAAAAAATCAATTCAAAGTGTCAAATAATACATCTTATGCATATAGTCCTCATCTAAGGGTGTTAGTGTTATGATTTGATGTATGATGAGAGACTTGTACTTTTGCCCTTCTTTTTTCGAGTGAGTTGTGAATATGAAGATGTTGGTGTATGTATAAGATGTATCAATGTATCGTTAAAATGGAATATTGTGTTATTTTCTCAATGTATCAATGTTCATAGGGGTGTATGTAACTTTATTTTCTAAATTTGCAAAGATCATGAAGTCATTTCTCAATTCAATCTCTTTTATTCCTATTTGAGGTAAAATTGGGCACAAAAACTTATATACACCCCTACTCATAGGGGTGTATATATCACATATCCTTTTCTTTCTTTCTACGTAAAAACACTCGTCTTTTCTGGAATACATGATAAGGGTTCGTACTTATCGGATATCCCGGGGACCGGGTCGCATTGAATGAAGGCCAGTCGAACGAATTCTCCTGCCCATGGGGAGTGGGATTCGAAGTGCCGCCTCTGTGAGACTTTGACACGTGTCCCCTACTGACGGCTTGGATTCGAAGGGACCTTCAGTATAAAGCCTTTCTCCTTTTAAATTCTGCTTTACCCATTACTCGTTACCCTGATTTTCATCTTTTTTTCTCAGATGGCGGGTTGGGATTTCAGTCAAGACGTTCCTAACGTTCCTCGCCATCCGCCCTTGGGCACGGCCGAACCTTCGCCCTTCGTGGCGAATCAGATTGATTCGCCCTCCGGTCTCGACCTCGGAGAGGGGGACGTGGCGGCCATCGAGCAGGGTTCCTGTGTGTTAACCGGGAATGAGGAGAAGAAGAGACGCTCTCACTCATGGTCTGAAGGTCCCGAGGGGAAGAAGAAGAGGAGTGAGAGTGGTCCAGCTGTCCTTCCGAGTGACCGCTCCTTCAGGGAGAAACTGGCAGACTCTCTGGTATGGCATATCCAGCATGTCGGACCCTTTTTTCTTCAACGACTGTTTTGTTGATGGCAACATGCATCCCTTCGGTCTTGCAAGTTTCCCCGGTTGCTGTAGATGGTCTTGAGGCGGCCTTGGCGCAGGAGCGCCTGAGGGCTGAGGCGGCTGAGCAATCAGCCAAGGATGCCCACCAGTTCAAACTGAGAGTTACAGAGCTCACCTCGGAGGTGGGATGTTTGACCGAGGATCTGGTTGTCGCCAAGAGTTCGGCCAAGTATGCTGAGGATGCACTGTCCCTCGCCCGGGAGGAGCATAGAAAGGCGAAAGGCGCTCTTTGGGCCGATATAGGCGACCTGCGGGAAGTGGCCCATGGTCGGATCGTAGCTGAGGTCCAGAGGGACTATGGGGATGTCCTGGCTCCGAAGATCGCGGAGTCTATCCGTGAGGGATTCCGGGCGTTCTCTGCCATTTTTGCTGCTCAGATCGAGAGGTCCTTCCGGGATGGTTTGGCAGCATTCGAGGCGCGGGGCCGAAGAATGCTTCCCCGACCTCCGGTTGTCCCTGGTCACCCTACTGGTTCGGGAGAAGACGAATCGCCTGGGGACGCCTCTTCGCCAGCTCCTGCATCATAGGTGGATCGAACCCTTTTTTGTTTCTCCTTTTTGTTCGTTGTACTTGGAGTTATTTTTGATCAATGGAAACAATTTCTCAAATGATTTCTTGACAATTGGCGTGACCTGCTGTAACAGATAAATTATAAGATATGAGATCGACAGCAGCATATAGATTTCTCGAATGATAGGCATCATCCTCATACTCTCATAATTAAAACTTTGGGTATTAATTTTTAGTTTGTAGCCGCAGACCTAGGAATTCAAAGCCACACTAGCTGCATTTTGAACTAAAATACCAGATAAATCATTTTTCATAGATACAGTTTTCAAGAGATTCAGTTTTCAGCACATTTAATGACGGGATTCATTACATAAATGCTTTTCATACCACTGCCACTTTTTCTTTGGTGATGAGCTTGATGACTGAGCCCACAGGCATGGCCAAAAGGCTGAAGAGGAAATTGACAAAATCTTTGCCAGCTTCCGCGAACAACACTCTCTTCATCCTCTTGTCTATGAAAAGCTTCAACCTCAGTTGGGTGGCCATCTTCACTGCTGCAGCAAACCGGTGATGGTTTGTTTAAGCTATGGTCTCTGGTTGTTTGGGAGGGGGTTGCTTGAATATGGTCAGAGTAATATTTGAGCAAGGTTACTTCTTTCTCATGCCTTTCACAGCACTCGAAGTGTTGTGGTTGAATATAATTTGTGGGTATGGAAGCCATTTATAGATGAATTGGACTGCCCTTGGATGAGGATGAGCCTACAGTCGAGTGTAGCATTACTCCTTCCTCATGACTGATAAAAATCATGTTGGATATGGACGACATGAATACACCCATGAGGGGATGTATGAGGGTATACGGACCTCAGATGTCGCGGTGCACGAAAGCGTGCACGAAGGGAACCATTTCTCGTGTGAAAAGGACCACTCGATAAGTGGAAAAAGCCACTCGATAAGTGGAAAAAGTCACTTTATAAGTGCATAAAGGCACTTGATAAGTGAATGAAGAAGAGGATAAATGAATGTGCTAATATAGGCTAATAATCTTATAATTGGTTATTTCCTACAATAACCACCCCTAAAGCCTATAATTAGGACCCAAGGGTAAGGCATTCATTCCACACTTTCCATGCCATAAGTTTGCATAAGGCATCTTATGTTCTTCTTCTCCCTTCCATTAAAATCCTCTTCTAATTAGAGATTTAGGCGGTGAAACTCTGCTTCGATCCTCCGTAACGAGAGTATCGACCGTTGTGGCAAATCCAAAGGCGAAGTTCCGAGACTACGGTGCCGCATACGCAAGCGTAAGTCTCTACTTCATTAATCGATCCTAACGTCCTTGTTTTGAAAGGATCCTACATTGGTATCGGAGCCATACGGGTTCACCCCGGTCAAACCGCCGCCAGGTCGAACCGGATGAACGAGGCGTTGTCTTTTTCACGAATGGGTATCCTACCATTATAGATATGGTAGGAACGATTCGTGACGGAGAGAACGCATCGGTTGTTCTTTTCACGTTCGGGTCTGCTACCATTACGGATGTGGCAGGAACTCTCTGTGACGAGAAGAACCGACCGTTCATATCGTCAAGCTCGCACTCTTCATGGATGCTGAGTCTCCATTCATAGGGAATGTGAACTCTCTTCATGTGGAGTGTGTAGTTTACGAACTTTAAAGTATGTTATTTCTTCATTTTGGCACACGGCCATTTGAGAATAACTACTTTCTCGACGAACGGGTGCTTCATCGACGAACGGGTGCTTCATCAAAGAAGACGACGGTGGTTATTCCCATCGGAGAAGATGACTTTTAGTGCATGATCACCATGGCCAAATGGGCTATGGAGGCAATGCATCCCCCCTCCCCATGCAGAGGGGGTTGGCTACGGCCAATAACC
Organism: Scilla litardierei; assembly: GCA_030789695.1. Taxonomy (NCBI): domain Eukaryota; kingdom Viridiplantae; phylum Streptophyta; class Magnoliopsida; order Asparagales; family Asparagaceae; genus Scilla; species Scilla litardierei. The sequence continues at coordinate 164,200,319 of CM061141.1, forward strand.
ACCACGACCACCCCTCCGGTGGGGTGTGCGGCCCAACCCCATGCAAGGGGGTGGCCGGCCATGGCCATATGGGCCTTGGCCGGACAAGGCCAAAGGGCCAATGGCTATGCCATGGCCGGCCACAGCCAGGCCGGCAATGGCCGACCACGGCCAGGCCGGCCCTGGCCGGCCTCTGGCCCAAGGCCTGGCCAGGGCCAGAGGGCCCTGGCCGGCCTCGGCCTGGCCTGGCCGGCCTCTGGCCGAGGCCAGAGCCCCTGGCTGGCCTCTGGCCGAGGCCAGGCGAGGGCCAGAGGGCCCTGGCAGGCCTCGGCCAGGCCTGGCCCGCCCTGGCCGGGGGCCAGGGCCAGGCCAGGGGCCTGGCCCGCCCTGGCAGAGGCCAGGGCCGGTGCCCTGGCCGGCCCTGGCCGGCCTCGGCCAGGGCAGAGGCCCTGGCCGAGGGGCTAGGGCCCCTGGCCGGCCAGGGCAGTGGCCCTGGCCGGCCCTTGGCCAGCCTCGGCCAGGACAGAGTCCCTAGCCGGGGGGGGTGCCAGAGCCTTGGTCGGTATTGGTCTACCAATCCGGGATTTTTGGTCGACCAATTCAGCGAGATGCCTTGGTCGATATAACACGAACATGCCGACTAGCCCATACGGGGCCAACGACAGTCAGTCTGCGGCAAAATTCTCCTATACGGGGGAAGCGCCTGGATCCATACAGGAGCCGACGACAATGGCTTGCAGAAAAATCCCCTCAGGGGGAGTCCGGCCTTGACACAGATACGGCACAACCCCGGCAAATGGCCAGGAAGTGCCGAATATTTCGCTAGTATCATAAGGGGTACTAGGTAAAGATATATTTTGTTTGAAAATACGTTTTCATACGTTTTTAAAAATACGTTTTTAAAAACGCTTTTCCGCTGCAAAGTACTATAAGAGTACTATCGTTTGATAAAGTGAGGGAGAAATATTGAAAATTACTCTAGATGGTGATTAGAAACGTAGTGACCTTTCCGATTCTAGAGTAACATCTTCAATATTTTTCGAAAGTAACTTATCAAATTATAAATATCATTCCAAGTGGGAGTTGAGATTAGAACTATCCAAATGGGATATTCTATTATCATTTCAAGTGGGAATTGTATTTTAAGAATTTTTAATGCAATGTTTTTGATCAAACCTTAGGTTTTGTGTCTTTTTGCAGCATTTTAAAAGTAAAATGTCTTCCGCTTCAAAGAATATCGTCGCTGAGTTAAACAGAGGTGAAAAACTCAACGGTGATAATTACAAACTATGGTCCATCAAGATACAATACGTTCTAGAGGAGCAAGAAGTGCTCGAAACTCTAAAGAACGTAATGATTGAACCCGAGTTGGGCACTACGGCCCAATACAGACGAGACAAAGAAGCCCTTGCTGCTTGGTCTCGAAAGAATAAGATAGCTCGTATTACATTATTGAGCAGTATGGCCGATGACATAATGCGCATCTTCCGAGAGCATGGCCTAGCCCATGGACATATGGTCCAAGCTAGAGGAGAAGTTTGGTGGCACATCGGTGTCCAAACTTCGCGCCTTAACTATAAGATTTGATTCATACAAGAAACGTCCAGATCATTCCATGGGGAAACATATGCGACATATGGCGAATCTTATCTCAGAGTTAAAGGATGCGGGTCATGTGCTCACTGATGAGCAATAAATCCAAGCAGTCATATGTTCCCTAACAAATGGGTGGGACCAAATGAAGATGCATCTCACTCACAATGTGAGCATCAAGACCTTCAGCGATGTTTCCAAGCACCTCGAATTAGAGGAAGAGCGGCTTGCGGCTGCCAAGCCAAGTGCAGAAGTGCACATGGTTGCTAGTTCCTCACACGGGAGAAAGAAAAGGAAAGATCGTTCGAAGTCTACCAATGAACGTAATAAGCAACCTGAGTCTACCAAGAAACCCAAACATAAGGGTAGGAGCAAGAAATGGCACAAGAAGAAAGACTTGAAGAGGATCAAGTGCTTCAAGTGAAACAAGCTCGATCCCTATGCTCGTTCGTGTACGAGTGGAGGCGACGAGGTAACTTGTAATTATACTAGTTACATATGTGTTTCTAGTTCAATATTTTTTGTGGAATCTAATCCATTTTGGATAATTGATTCAGGTGCCACCGACCACATAGCAAGGGACAGACGGTCCTTCATGGAGTATCACCAGATACCCCAAGGAACGAAGTGGATCTATGTAGGAAACAACACACGTGTTGAAGTGAAAGGCGTTGGGACTTGCAAGCTAGTCTTGGACAACGGCCGCACTCTCCTACTCCATGATGTTCTCTTCGCTCCAGATATTCGAAGGAATATAATATCTGTGGTCGTGTTATTGGGTCTTGGTTATAGTTGGCTTTTTCATGATTGTACAGTGGACTTGTGTTGTAATAATTCCTTAATTGGTACTGGGTATGTATTTAAAGGATTTATTGTATTAAATACAATGTATGACTCTTCATTATGTAATGAAAATTTCCTTGTTACAAATTCTTCGACTTATGAGTCTAATATAATTTGTTGGCATGCAAGGCTTGGTCATATTGGACCAAAACGAATGGATAGACTTGCCAAACGTGGCCTTCTATCCAATGTTTCAAAGGTTGAAATGTCGACCTGGCGAACATTGCCTTGTGGAGAAATCTTGTCGCAAGCCGTTTGGAACCGGCACAAGGGCCGAGATTCCATTACAGCTCATCCATTCGGACATAGGTGGTCCGATGAATGTCAAGACAAGACGCGGGAAGTCCTATTTCCATCACTTTTATTGATGATTTCACCCGATTCGGACATATCTATTTGATATCCCACAAAAGTGAAGCATTAACATGCTTTAAAAACTATATGAGTTTAGTGGAGAATCAATTAGATCGCAAGATTAAGGTCTTGCGAACCGATAGGGGCGGTGGAATATCAATCAACAAGTTTTAAGGAACTTTGTGATGAAAAGGGCATAGTACATCAGGTAACTATGCCATATACTCCTCAACAAAATGGTGTTGCTGAAAGGAGAAATAGGACTTTAATGGAAATGGTCCGTTCAATGATGGCGCAAGCTAACTTGCCAATCACCTTTTGGGGTGATGCATTATTAACAGCCACTTTCATTTTGAACCGCGTACCCTCGAAATCAGTTAGCTCCACTCCTTATGAGTTGTGGAACCAAAAGTCTCCTGACTTAAACATTTTAAAACCTTGGGGATGTGCATCCTACGCACATATTTCCTCCCATAAGTATGGCAAACTTGGGCCAAGGGGAAGGAAATGTATCTTTATACGATACGCAGAAAACTCCTAAGGTTATGTTTTCGTTAGTCAGGAAGACAATGGAGGTCTAATTGAGTTTGAGTCGAGGGATGTCACTTTCTTGGAAAACGAGTTTCCAAGACAGGGCGAGATAAGTCAGGACTTATCTCTATTTGAGATTAATGATCAAGGAGGATTACCTCATTCAAGTGGGAGAATTCCTTGGTGAAGAAGAAAATACGTTTCAAACTTCACCAATGGATGATATGAATGACACTAATCCTATTCCATACGGGAATAATGATCAAGTGGGAGCATTTCTAACGACATTCCAAGTGGGAGTGATATTAGAATTGATCTAAATTCGAGGTCAACAAGGACTTGAAGAATCTCAAATACGACGTAGTTGTCGTACAAGGTTGGCTCCTCTAAGATTTGAGGATGAATTTCCGCAAACCTTTATGACTTTACTACAAGATGATGACGAGCCTGCTACTTTCAAACAGGCTGTATCATGCCCTGCGAAAGACAAATGGATGGAAGCGATGAAGGAAGAGTTGGAATCCATGAAAGTTAACCAAGTCTGGGGACTTAGTTGACTTACCCAGAGGGACGTAGAGCTATTGGGAACAAATGGGTTCTCAAGATCAAGCATAAGGCTGATGGCTCTATTGACAGATATAAAGCTCGCCTTGTCGCGAAAGGTTTTACGCAACAGGAAGGGATAGACTACGAAGAGACCTTCTCACCTGTTGTCCGTTTTACCTCGATTTGCCTGATTCTGGCAATGGTAGCTTGCTTAGACCTCGAATTACATCAGATGGATGTAAAGACTGCCTTTCTCAATGGAGAATTGGACGAGGAGATCTATATGGAACAACCAACAGGGTTTGTAAAAGAAGAAAACGAACATAAGGTTTGTAAACCTTCGTAAATCCATATATGGTCTTAAACAATCCTCTCGAGGCAATGGTATATACGTTTTCAAGAAGTTGTCTTATCAAATGGTTTTTCCATGCTTGATGAAGATAACTGCGTATATATCAAGAGGATTAAGAGCAAGTACGTTATTATGTCTCTATATGTAGATGACATTTTAATAGCCGGAAATGACAAGGGCTTTGTGATGGATATCAAGGCTTGGCTTTCATCAGTTTTTGAGATGAAAGACATGGGAGAAGCCGCATATATCCTTGGAGTTAAGATTTCAAGGAATCGTTCGAAGAAACTTCTTTCTCTTTCACAGGAGACTTATATAAAGAAGGTTTTAGAACGTTTTAATATGCAGGACTGCAAGTCCATTGATACTCCTATAAGCAAGTGCGACAATTTATGTCTGAAATCATGTCCCAAAGAACCAAAAGAAAAAGGAAATTATGGAAAAAGTTCCATATTCCAGTGCAGTTGGTAGTCTTATGTACGCTATGATGTGTACAAGACCGGACATCTGTTTTGCCATTGGAATGGTAAGTCGTTACCAATCCAACCCAGGGCAAGTACACTGGAAATCGGTTAAAAGGATAATGCGGTATCTCAAAGGAACTGCAGACTATGTTGTATGCTATCAAGGAGATGCCTTGAGGCTCGAAGACTACACTGATGCTGATTGGGCGGGTGATCTCGATGAGCGACGATCGACCTCAGGATATGTTTTTCTACTCGGATCCGGTGCAATATCCTGGAGTAGCAAGAAACATTCCTGCATCGCACTTTCAACTATGGAAGCCAAGTTTGTAGCCATTTAGCATGGCAGTCCAAGAGGCTGTTTGGCTTAGGAAGTTCTTAGACAGGCTTATTGATGCAAATGACTCAGGTGATGTACCAATACACAGCGATAGTCAAGCATCTATAGCCTATGTCAAAGATCCAAAATTCCATTGTAAGACCAAACACATAGATATCCGCTACAAATTTGCAAAAGACTATGACAAGACCAAGAAGGTAGACATAACGTACATATCTACGCATGAGATGATAGCAGATCCGCTTACGAAGGCGATCCCCAGAGATGTGTTTTACAAACATTTATCATCTCAAGGATTGCGTAAGAGCTGAGTTTGTACCAATATAAATTCCCATGTCTGTAAATGATCAAATTTAATAAAAGAATAAGTTCTTTTTAACATTGCATATGAATTTCTTAAGAAATGTTTGTATACATTTTTGAAATCTCAGCTGAATTCTAGTATGTCGGACAGATTAAGGTTGGCTCTCTCACATGAGCAACCGCCTTTATTTTATCAGACGGGTAAAAATAAAGATGAGACCTGTTTAAAAGTCAAAATCGTCAGACGGACGATTTAGAGTCATGACTTAAACAAAATGGTCGTATGAAAGATCTGCATCATATGGATGCTTTTAAAAGATCTAAGAGGATTTTGAAATCCTATCTGTCTTATGCGGGATGTGAGTCCAGAAGATTATTTGAGTAGTAAAAGGGACTCAAAGTCAGACATTGTGGTGTCTGGTTATCATCCTTACAATATCATTAAGACATACGCTCCCTGGGAAAGAAGTGATGTTGTAATACGTATTCATACTACGTATGCATTTTGACCATTGGGTTAGAATAGTAATTGTGTTTACTATTATGTGAGACCCAAAGACCACATGGGTCTTAACTCATTACCCTTATGGACTCTAATTGGTTCCTTAAGATTTGACTGGGTGATTGCTATCTTAGCATGTTGCTTATGGACTATGGTTAATTCAGTCCGGTGGGGCATGTTAGAAAAGTGAGTCAAGTCAAGATCAAAAGGATCGCAAGAAGAGGAAGATTAATTTCATATTCACATTTGGACTTTAGAGATTCAAAGCTGGCCAGCCAATTGTAATCCAGATGGGATTCAATTGTTGAATATAAAGTATAAGAAACGTGAAGAAATAATCTAGGGTAAAGCATGCGTTGATCTACTCAACTTTGCACCTCGAGGAGTGTTGTGTATCTCTAACAAGTGCACAACAGTGGACTCTATGCGCATGACGGTCACACGGCCTATTTCTCGGTATGACAAACAGAAGAGATAAAGGAAAAGATGTTTCCTTACAATCCCATCAAGTGTGAGTGGGAGATGTTGGATATGGACGACATGAATACACCCATGAGGGGATGTATGAGGGGATGGTATACGGACCTCAGATGTCGCGTGCATGAAAGCGTGCACGAAGGGAACCTTTTCTCGTGTGAAAAGGACCACTCGATAAGTGGAAAAAGCCACTCGATAAGTGGAAAAAGTCACTTTATAAGTGCATAAAGGCACTTGATAAGTGAATGAAGAAGAGGATAAATGAATGTGCTAATATAGGCTAATAAGCTTATAGTTGGTTATTTCCTACAATAACCACCCCTAAAGCCTATAAATAGGACCCAAGGGTAAGCATTACACCTTCCTCATGACTGATAAACATCACTCGATTGAAGAGGGCTTGTGCGTAGGGAAGCCATTTTATAGACGAATTAGACTGCCCTTGGATGAGGATGAGTCTACAGAAGAGACTCCGTGAGTCTACAGAAGTGACCCCGTGAGTCTACAAAGCAGTGATCATGAATGTACATAAGATTTTATTCATCGCGCACATCTTCCAAAATTATTTGCTCTCCGCGCACAACGGCCATATTCTTACCGGTTGTGCACGTTGAGCTATTTTGTTTGCTCAACGCGCACCACCATGGTCATACATTATTGGGAACAATACTGGCTGCTATCAATCTGCTGTAGATTCACGGGCATTCTTCTGTATAATCACAAGCAATTTACTGTAGACTCACGGGGTCTCTTGTGTTGCCTCCCAGTAACTCTACTATAGTCTCATCCTCATCCAATGGCATCCAAAGTCGTCTATAAATGGCTTCCCTTCCCACAAGCCCTCATCAACCACTACACTTCTTGATGATATTATTCTATCTTATTGTATCTGATTCTAGTTATATGATATTTTCTCTACAACATTCTATTTTTTCCTTCATCACTGCTATGTCCTCAACACTCAAAGATGGACAATATACTAGCGTCTAGTGACGTGATGCAGAAATTGAATACATCACATATAAATTGATTTGAAGATGTTCTTTGCTCCTTCATATGTTCTGTTTGTCGTCATTGAAGCTATCACCTTCCATGCACACCCGTTTCTTCACTGCTTGTATATGTTCTTTGATACTTCGTTGCAGACATCACTGCTCGATGATAATAAATGTTCTATCTTATTCTAAGTCTACCCGTACAATATTTTTACTTAATTATGCTTTGTTATGTGTTCATCACTGATTCTTCTTCAACGCAGATAGGGGGACGGATGGCCAAGATACAAAGAAGCAAGTGACGCTGATGTAGCTGATGGAGCAGCTCATAAATGGCAACAAAGTTTAAATTTTTTTCATGGTGGGAATCCCTGTATCCCTAGTATAGTCCAGTGCTTTAATTGCTTAGTCGGGCAAAAACTATGATGTTGCAAAATGTTTAGATGTAGTTTCTACTTTGTTGTGTTATGTACATTTGAATGCATAAATATTGTAGCATGTTGGAATACAGATCTTAATACAATGTCATTAAATTTGGCGCAATTGCATCACATTACAAAATTGCGTGATGCTAACTTGAAGTACCCACAATTACTCAGCTCGCACCAACGGCAACAGCATTGAACGTTGTGCGAGCTGAGCACAACTGTCTACGATTACCAACATTTACTCAACGAGCATAACCGTCAAAGTTATTAACCGTTGTGCGCGTGGATCTTAACTGTTTACAATTACCCATATTACTCAGCGCGCACATCCGTAACATCCTGTAAAATTACCAAGTTTTGCTCAGGGCGCACAACTGGTAAAAGTTGTAAACGTTGTGCGCGCGGAGCTAAACTGTATACAATTACCCACCATTACTCATCGCGGACAGCTACATGCCTCATTCTCTTGAATCTTCATTCTCTTCAGCTCTTCTGCTTCTGCTTCTTACTCCTTAATCCCATTAATTTTCTTGACAATTGTCAGGTTCTGCAGCAACAGAGAAATTATAAGATATGAGATCAGCAGCATCGGATATAGGTCTCGAATGATAGGCATCATCCTCATAGGCTTATAACCAAGACTTGGTGTTTTAATGTTCAATTTGGACCCCCAGCCCTATTAATTCAACTCCACGATGGCTGCATTTTGGACTAAAAATATAGGAGGCTGCCGTTTTCAGATGACCATTTTTAAAGCGAACCAGTTTACTTACAACCCATTTACACTGATATGTCCGTGACAGATGCATCTAGTATATTTCTTCCACGCTGATACAAAATTGTTACCTATAGGATATAAAAATGTCGGCCTTCATATCACAGCCTTGTTAAGTCATCAGGCGAAGATTTTTCCTACAGAGATTATGGAGCAATGATGTTACAATAATTTATACTAGTATATAAAATAGTAACCAGTTGTGCTCATATATACCTTATTTCTACCAGCTGTGCTCATACGACAAGTTCTCATGTCATGACCCTTTTCTGCACAAACACTGCATGTCCTTGTTCTTGTTTGACTTTGTTCTTGTGAGACTTGTATTCCAGACAGAATCCTTGACGCCACTCGTGGTCGGCCTTTAGTTCTAGCTTTTGCAGGATCATGCATAATGACATCATTTACTCCCACTTCTTGTTTGATAGGTGCACTGGACCCCACCTGTGATCTTGGCTCTTCAGAAGCAGTTTGCGCTTTATTAGTCATATTATGCTGGTCCAAAAAACTGTTTGCCCACCCAAAGACGACATCAAACAGAAGGGGATCTCTTGTTACCGCCTCCACAACTTTATCGAATGATGAACGAAGTCTCCAGGCTTGAAGTGGAGTAATTTGAGTTAGACGCACTCCGTGTACTGTGCTAGTCGACGAGGCCCCAAGACTCATGATGCTATGTCTTGCATTTAGAGTCCACCTGGGTAAAATATATCTCTCAGGGATGGCTTGCATATCATACTTTTGCTTCATCATATATAAAATTTGCGTGCATAGCAAACCTTCAGTCACAGCCCTTGCACACGTACACCTGAACATTCCCTTAGATATATTGCATTGAACATTATGCACGTAGCTCTTTCCATCAATCCGCATAGTTACTCTATACGTGCTCATATCCCCATCCGTGCTCACCCTTTCGTGCCGACAGTATAAAGTATTTTTGAAACGATGTTGAAAAATGGAAAATATGTTTCTAGTATATACCTTTGCGGCATGAACCTCTAACTCATGCATGCCGCTAAATTCTGGTTTGTTCCGCATACAAAAAGTATCTTCTCTCTCCTCTTTGTCTCGCTGAAATTTTACGGCTTTATCATATTGATCAATGAACTCGTATAATGGAGTCATACAGTTTACGTATCCATCAAAATACGCGTTCATGCTTTCACTCCTTTGGCTGGACGCCATGCCTACACACAAAACAAGAAATGAATACCATGTGCTGAGTTTATTTAGATCATATATTTTTACACCAATCTATATCGTATTAACATTTTCATACCCGCAAAGAAAGTATCCAGTAGGTACGCCTTAATCCAATGTTGTGCTTTCTCATGCATCGTATGCAACCACTTCCAGGCTTTCATTTCATTTTTTTGTTTTTCTGTCAATGGCTCCTGAAATTCCGTTTGGTACTTCTCCATTAAGATGCGCCAACAATTCTCAGCTTCTTCAACATTTTGACTGTTCTTACACCAGTTTGTATAGTCTTCTTCAAATTCAGGGTTATAAGAAGACCGCAATGAACGTAGATGCTCATCTTCGTGCAGACTGATATGCCATATGCAATACCTGTGTTTTGTATTTGGAAAAACTCTTTTGATTGCATTGCATATTGCCGGGTCTTGATCGGTGATGATAGCTCCTGGTGCTTTATCCCACATACATGTTAACCACTGTCTGAATAACCACACAAATGATTCTTCCTTCTCATCAGCAAGAAGAGCACATCCAAATAAAATAGACTGTTTATGATGATTGACACCTGTAAAAGGTGCAAAAGGCAACATGAATCTATTTGTCTTATAAGTGACATCAAATACAACAACATCTCCAAACTGGCTGTATGATGTCCTCGCCCTTCCATCAACCCAAAATATACTCCTACATACATTCTCTTCATCATGCTCAATAGCATAATAGAACTGAGAGTCTGTAGCTTGCCTTTTAATAAATTGTTCTATTACTCTAATGCATTCCTTCCCAATGTTGTTCTTTCTTTCTACTCACCCATGATCAATGCATTGTTGCGTAGTAATATTGACATTACTACTACTCGTGGCATTTAGAATCCTTGCAATCTTTGCAGGTCCTACTCCACAGCCACGCATCTGATCAACTAAATTCCTACATGTTTCATCCATATGCGATCTTTTATGTGACCGTAGCATCTGGATCTTCGCTGGGCTTTTTATCAACTCATGATTATGATCATCATTAAAGGAGTTTATGTGCCATACTCCTTCGGTGATTTTATGAACTGTCATTCGAGCCATACAGCCTTCTCTCTCGTTTTTCCTTCGATTAACGTCCCTCCCTATCTCCCTCTTATCTTTTAAGCTTTTATACCCTTCTTTGTTGCACGTATACTTCCTCCTCGTGGTATTGCCATCTTTTCCCTTTCCCGTAGATCCCTTTCGGGTTGCAAAACCTTTCATTTCTGCATATGTATTATAAAATTGATACGCATCTTCTTCTGTTTGAAATGTCATTCCAACATGTGGGCTGCCTTTTTCATTATCACTATGTCTATCCTCTTGATATACGATGTTTGCACTGTCATTTTCAGCTTCAATCTCATTTGGCATCTCCTGATCATGCACAAAGGGTTCACTCTCTTCGATTTTCATTTTCTACATTAGAAACAAGTAAAAATATCAGTAATATTGACACAACATGACTGCTATACATGTCTATCCAAGTATCAGTAGATCATCATCAGCATGTTAGTTGAAACCACACTACTATTACTAATCATGTTAAAACCTTGCGTATTATATCTATTCTTTTTTCAATCTGATCTAATTGTTACCATCATATTTAATGACCGGATTAAATCCATCAAAAAAATCAAACATATCAACCGTTTTACGCGGTGGGCAATATTATGTACGCCATTCGCTCTATGTTGTTGTGCTATATGAGCTGCTTCGGCAAGTTTTGATGGACATCTCATATTGCTCAACGCGCACAACGGGTGAGATGTTTGAAGGGTTGTGCGCGGAGAGTAATTTCCATCGCAACACTTCGCTAGTTTGGAAATTACTCACCGCGCAAAACGAGACAAAAATTTAGCCCGTTGTGCGCAGAGAGGAATTTCAAGCACTAATCGTCCAAAGGTTGGAAATTACTCCCCGTGCAAAACCCTTCAAAAATTTATCCCGTTGTGCGCGTTGAGCAATATGAGATGTCCAACAAATTAGGGATGACGATCCTTACCTCGATGGAGGAGAGTAACAGGGGAATCAACGAGAGTGTTATGGCCTGGATTTGGGGGCGATCTTAGGCGTGGGCTGTTGAAATCGAAGACCTTGTGCAAAACTGGGGATCTACTCCAGCTTCTGCGTTTTGCGCAGGAGTGAGCAAAAGAATTGGTGGCGATTGCTCCAGCTTCTGCGTTTTGCCCGGGAGTGAGCAAAAGAATTGGTGGCGATTGTATTTTAGTACAAAAGGGCTTAAAGGTAATTTAGTATAGAGGCGCGTTGAAAAGAGCTTAAAGGGCGTTTTGGTAATTGCACCAAAAGGTCAGAGCACGAGCGTAGGTGCATTTTACCCATATATATATATATATATATATATATATATATATATATATATATATATATATATATATATATATATATATATATATATATATATATATATATATATATATATATATGAAGTTTGGATGGCGAATATGATATGAAATGATGCAGTAAATACATGGAAAATATGTGCACATCATCTGAGCCATCAATGCTCCGGATGTCTCAGATGTGTCCATAACTCCAATTTGCTCTGAATCGCTCCAAAGTTCATGAAAATCCACAAATCACTACAAGGATCAAAAGCTATAACTGAAGCATATGAAATTCACACTATGTATGCAGTGTAGAATAGAATAGAAATCAAGACATACACATACTCATATCAAATCATAGGAAATCCCCATAACTCGATTGTTTCGTTAAGTTTCAGAATTATCAAACTTTCCCGTTCGTGAACAACTCCACTCTAATGTCATGCTCACTCATTTGGTCAAAATATTCCCCCACCCCCCAGCTTGAATTTATGTATCACATTGAAGGAATTTTTATGGAATTGGAATTTTTGTTTTAGTTTCCCCAAAAGGATATGTATTGCTCCAAGAGAAATGAAATTTGGATGTTTCTTTGATTTTTGAAACTTTTGTTTCTTCTTTTTCATTTTGGAATTTTCTAGGAGCAATAGTATTTGTATCTTTGCGTTTTGGCTCTTTTTTGGCTTTTTGATCTTTTTGGAGCAAACTTTGCAGTTGTATGGAATTTTTTTGGGAATGGATGTGGTAAAGCCAGTTTGGGGAGGAAAATCAAATGACACGTAGAGAATAAAAGATTTATGTGGAGAAGGAATTAATATAACACTCGGTTCACTCACACTCAAAAGTGTGCACAAATGGTTTAGTAAGATAATACATCAACTAAACTCATTTATAAGCATGAGTATTCCTAATCTTATCAATAAGCAGTGAAGTCAAGCAGTAAAGTATTTTTTTCAAATGAAGCATGCAATACGGATTACGAATAAGAGATAATAGCTTGTCTTCAGACATGCTAGTGATGTGTGAATCTTGGTGTGTATCCAACGAAAGTATACTAAACACTACTCTACACATTCAGTTTCAGTAGGCTTCATGCGTCACACTAGAGAGATCTTCAAAAGAGATTTATTTGCAAGTACTTATAAAGATCGAGACTAAGAAATACTCTAAGTAGCATGGCATGAAAAATAGGTGTTGTGACAGCAATGAAAACATAAGATATAACATCACAGAGAATTCACCTAGCAAAAGGAAGAAAAGAAAAAAGATAGAATAAAATAAAATGCGGCATGCACGCACACAAAAGAGAAATAATATGATGCTTCTAAAAAGAAAAATGGGGTGGAAAAGATGGATAAATGGAGAGAAAAAGTGAAAAATAAGAGAAGAACAAATAAAAGGCGATAGCGCTCATCCCACAAGTTAAACACAGTAGTGTCCTCACTGCTGAGAACACGTGTGAAAAGTTAGAAACCGATGCTAAGGGTGAGTGGGTGGGTGGGAATAAAACAAAATAGAATTCCTAGAAACAAGAAAAATAAAAGGAAAATATAAGCTAATGCAGATGCATGAACCTAATGCCTAATGCAAAACATGCATATAGATGATGTAATGATATGGATGCAATGGAATGGGTTCTCCCCCAAGCTACACAACACTGGGCTCGTGTGGATAGATGGGCACTAAAAGTAATAGGGGAGAACTGGAGCAAAATACCGAATCAAACAGCGGCACCACCCTCTGGAGGTGGTGATGGGTTCCGCTGCTGTCGACCAGTTGTATCATTAGATGGTGGTGTAGAAGATACTAGTGGTGGTGCTACAGGTGGTGCTACTGGAGGTGCAGGAGGAGCAACTGGTGCTAGTATGACATGTGGTGCACCTCGTGCTCTAAGGGTCTCTAAAATCTCCCTCACATCGCGATGGGTTTGCTCCATGGAATGCTGGTAGGAAGAGAATGCCCGAGTGAAGGCAGTTAAGTCATGTCATAAACCGACAACCTCTGCCTCTACCACGATAAGGCGTCCATCGGGGGTGTGGGATCGACCAGCTATGTGTGCACTGCTAGACTCTCTCCTCTCCCTACGTGCTCGTGCGGGTGCACGAGGTCGAAAAACAAACTCGGGAGAGGGTGATATATGCAGGATCTCAGCAAATGTGGAAACAGGAATGGAAGTGATTTCAGGTGTAGATGAGTGGATGGAAGGAATATCTGCAGCTACAGTCGTCATGGAGACAGAAGTGGAGACAGACTTTTTATATGAATACGACAGTGATAGGGACAGAAACGCTCTCAGTAGGAAGTGCAGACGTAATAGGTGTAGACTCGATATGAGTGGAAACGTATGTACTGAGTCCACAGGCACTGAGGCATCAGAAATGGGTATAGAAGTATCAGGCTCAACAGGTATAGGCTCAGTGGGAACATGAACGACCGATACTGGAATACCCTCAAAAGCGGGTAGTGCAGAAGATGGTGCAGGTGAGGGAATCTCATGGACGGTGGTGGAAACTACCCCAGAACTCTCAGTATGTGTGGTGGGTGTGGTCGTAGGAGCACTAACAGCTGTGGAGACAGATGTGCTCTCTATGGTGGCTGAAGTGGTGGTAGTGGTGGTGACAGCTGCTCTCTCATGCTCTCCCTCTGAACTAAGCTCCCAGTCGCTATTGCCCTCCCCAATGGCATCTACTCTAGGCTCAAGCTCATGAATAGGCAGGATAGGTGTACCAGGAAAAAGCCAATCTCTATGGATAGGCACAATATGAGTCAGATCAGGCCTAGGTAGGATCATATGGGACTCACGGGCAGGACCTAAAAGATAGACCCAGTGGCGGCTACCATGTGGCCTAATAATGTGCATACGTGCAAGCACGTCTGTTGTCAGAGTGGTAGGCCCGGTTACTGCCAAAAGATCGATAGGAATATCTAATCCTAGAATGAGGGCTAGGAGGGTGAAGAAACTGCAACAACAAATCTCCTTCGAGGAGGAGACCGTGGCAAGTAGGCGGTCGCACAACCAACAGGCTGTTTCAGACAGGAGGTATGGGTGGATGGTACAGTCATCATGACGTCTGATAGATCTAGTCATCCCACTAAGATGGAGCAACTCAGGAATGGAGATGGTGCCAAGCTCAGGCCTACAGAATATAGTCGTGGCCAAGTGGCACTGAGCAAAGCGAAGGCACAGATGAATGATAGAAGAGGATTTGGCACTGCTAGGGCTGAAATGTGGTAAGCCAGCTATACGTCTCTAGACGCAATTAGGCTCGAAGGAAGATGTGTTTTTGTCAGGTGCAAAGGCCAAATCAGGGTCAGGGATAGGGGTCCAGCTAAAGAAGGATCGAAGCATGGCATATGTAACCTCTATGTCACGGTCCAAAATCCGAAACATGATGCCCTGGTCAGCCCTAAATATGGAACTCAATGCCTCGTAGGTGACGCAAACTTAGGTTCTTGCCGTTACCGATAGAAAATCCCCCCAACCTATGGATTCGTATAGCCTTTACACTCTATGCAATAACCCGAATCTCTCTAGGGCTGGAATACTAGAAAACTTGGTGGGGATGATAGGGCGCATCGAAATGGTCTCAAATTTCTGATGATGAACGTCATCCTTAAACATAATAATATATGTGTTCAAGGTGCCCTGGGATGGATGGGGTGGGAGTGTGGGTACGGGGTCACTCGTGGGAGGGTGTTCTAGTGCAAGTGGGGTAGGAGATGGGGTGGGTGGGGATGGAGTGGGTGTGCGAATGCATGCACGTGTCCAATGGGAAGATGTAACGCCCCGCTCCCCAGGATACACAGGAAGTATGTATCCATCCCAGGTATTCCTAAAGCAACGAGTGTTACGAAGGAAAAGTACAAAAACTCAAAGCAGGTCCACTGCGCACTGCTGGGATAGTACCAGTAATGTTTCTCAAATACAATCATAGACGACACATAGACATCCAGAAAGTACAAACTCAGAGACAACCAAGGAACAAACTTATATATATCCCATATCCATTGTACATCTTTTATACAAGTTTACAATTCTCATTAATCAACACCCAAAAACAACTCCAAAAGGTACAAGTGTCTCTCCAACTCGTCTCACCACCCAGCCCACGCTTAACTATCGACTATCTGTTATCCCAACTCCAACTGTAGCCTCTGATCCATCCAACCAACACTCACACCTGAAATAGTCAACGGTGGGGCACGTCAACGCGTGACCCAGTAGAAATTCCATATCTCAACTAGTCCTTACATGGATGCAATACAATATAAATAACATGACATGTGAGCATGGATGTAGGTATAAGCATAAACAAATATATTAACATGAAATGGCATATTGGCATAAAATGGTGAACCACATACCAACATAATGAATCTGATTACGTGGAATGGTGTACAAGCATAGATTGACATACTAGCATACTAACAACTAACATATTAACATAGGTGTTATGCCACAAGTTAAACATAGAAATATGATGAAGCCAACCCGTTAGTATTACACATATGCATTCTAACATCCTAAAATGAAACATGGCGTACAAAGGAACATTAGTAGCATATTAGCATGGACAAGATATAACATGACATCTAATATGGCCAATAAACAGAACATGACATAAGAGAGTTATAGCAGTAATGTAAGGAACTACAGCTATGCAAGTGTGGAAAAGGTGCACGTACAACAGGCAAGGTGCATAACAATGGTATACGACATAAAAGAACCATGGTAAGGAAACTCAAATAAACAACACATACATTTACCATTGCTACGAGAGTAATGAGGTTAACAATTAATTCTTTGGTTAGCATTTTGGAACCCGGATAAATCGTAGGACGCTAAGGAGCCGGAGTTCACCCAAGGTGGGTGAAAAATGGTACCTCAACCAGCGACACGAGCACTGGAGGGGCCTCTCGTAACTCCGTACCTGACTGGCAAGGTAGGAGTGAGAGTCATCTCGGTTTTTCATGGGACAAACGGAGCAAACCATCAGTTACCGTCATAGTGCATCACGAGTATACCAGCGGCCTCTCCAACCCTCTCAAACTCCCCCTTCTGGGAGTGACACATCGGGTGAGAATTCATATCATCTGTCTGCTCCTTAACTCCTATAATTTATCCGTATTTCCCCCCAACCCCGTGTCACCCTCCTTTAAGAGGACTTAGTCATTTTCTTGAAACGTAACTGTCACGCCCCGCTTCCCTAAAATGGAGGCGAGACGTGAGAAGGTCCGCTCAGACTTGGAGCTGTGAGGCTCCAGTCTATAAAGCGTCTGGATTTAACCGAGTTCAGGTCCTTGCAAATGCGAAGCAGAACAACAATAATAATAAGGAAAGAGAGACAGATAAAAATTCATTCAATCTCAGAATGTCCATAATAATTAAGTTCCAACATCACAGAAAAGCCACCAGGCTGGAAAGAAAAGAGTCTAAAAGGCCCAAGCATGGCCAACAAAAGTACAGAAAGTAAAGGTGCTACGCATCGACAACTAACAGCAACCTAAAACAGAAGTAACTCAGAACAGTCTCTAAGACTGGTCACCGGTGTCCACAAACTCCTCGTCAAACGTGGGCTTAGGCTCGGCGTCAGCGAACACCTCGTCCTCAGCAACGGTCTCGGGCTCTGGGTCTAACATGTGACACCCAAAAGAGAGAGTGGCACATGTCAGCAAGTCTACAAAAGACTTGAGCAAGGAAACTAAAAGAAAAGTAAACAACCTAGCAGTTCTAAAATTTATGCAATGACATGGCAGTTATAGTATGAGTGAAACAGGTAAGGAAAACAACAAGTACAATAAGACAACTAGCATGGCATGGCAGTAGTAGTAAGGCTACTAACATTCACATGGATTCACAAGTCACGTTTTCATGTCGTGCACAGAGTTTATGCCTTACAACTGATGTGGCTGTACGGGCCCACTTCTATACTGAGTGGTCGCTTAACCCTACCCCAAACCCAGAGTTTACGCCTTACAGCTGAAGTGGTTGTACGGGCACACTTCTACGCTGAGTGGTCGCTTAACCCTACCCCACCATGTGTATATGGACTGGCATACATCTTCTGGATCACGAGCCAGGGAGTGTTATTGGCATAGGGTTGTGCCTGCAAAAGCAGGTGCCTAGCCTGAACAAGGGAGTACAAGTATGGTAGCGTGTGCTACGAATGCAACATTCATGTATGGATGACATGGCATGGCATATCTATTTAAAAGCGTACAGATAAGAAATTTAAACTTTACAGGCAGAGATGCAAGGATGACATGGCAGCATGAACAAAAGCAAGTAAAAGGGGTCGGATCTAGCTTCGTTGTTAAGCTAGATCAAGTGGGGTGTCGGATCTAGTTTCGTTGTCAAACTAGATCAAATAGGCGTCTAGGCAGCTATCATTTCACTGCCTAGTCTCTTTTACGCTACGGTACAACAAGTGGCCTAAAGCATGGCCTAAACAAGGAACGGGCAAGTTTCACTTGCCTGCAACCTAACGTTCGAAAACACCGTCCAAAAGTCCAAACTACCTATGTGCACAAGCCCACCAGCATACAGTCCCAATTTATGTTATCTTGATTAGTGAATCTAAACAATTAAAAACACCAGATTTTATCTTGTTTAACAGGCAAGGGTTGGGGATCCTAAGAGTGCAGAACGTTACCTCAACACGACGCGAGAGCTACACTGGCGTCGGGTAGCGACGCCAGGGGTTGGAATAAAAGATCGCGCTCCTAGTCCAGATTCCAAAATAGATTCCTCGCTCGCCAAGTCTGGGTAGTAACCAGAACAACAAACCAAGATTCCAAAGCTAGAACGTGCGACGAAGGAGATACGACGTGTCGCAACGTCGTAATAGGCCAAACAGCGAAGGGGATCGCTGGAGGGGCCCCACGGCAGTGCTAGGGGTCAATGGGGGACCCACAACAGCTCTGGAGGGCTTGGGGGACCCACGGCTGCACTGTAGTGCGATGCGAAGAAAATCGTCGGTCGCAGCGAGTCAATGCGGGGGTTCCTCTCGGTCAGACCGAGAGAATGCGGGCGCTTGGGTCGGTCGGGCGCTGCGGGTGCGGGCGTTGCGATGCGGAGGGCTGCAATGAGCGGGGCTTGGTGCGGAGCGGGGGATTCCCTCGGTCAGACCGAGCGGGGGCATCGGTCGAAGCGATGGATGCGGGGCTTGCGAAGCGGGGCGGCTGCAATGCGGAGCGCTGCGATGCGGAGCGGGGGATGGCTCTCGGTCGTAGCGGGCCAATGCGAGGATGCGGGTCGGTCGGGGCGAGCAGATGCAGGGTTACAGCGGTGCGGGGTTGCAGCGGAGGGCTGCAACGCGGAGCAATGCGAGATGCAGGAGCGGCTCTCGGTCAGACCGAGCGGATGCGGGGGAAATCCTTGGTCTGGCCAAGCGGTTGCGGGGGTGCGTGAGTGGGGTTGGGCTGCTGTAGTGCGAAAATTTGAGGAGGGGGAAAATGACGGCTGGGGTGAAATGCTTTGGGAAAATAGGTTAACCTATGGTATATATATAGGGTAGAGGGGGTTTGACTAGGTCTAGGGTTTACAAAAGTATTTGTTTTAATAAAAATTGTAAAATTAGGATATATGGTTCTCTCTCTCTCTCTCTCTCTCTCTCTCTCTCTCTCTCTCTCTCTCTCTCTCTCTCTCCCCCCCCCCCCCCCCTCCTCACAAGTGTGTGTGTGTGGCCGAGCAAGGGTGGATGGGCTGAGTCAACTAGGTTTGGGGATGTAAAATATAATAGTAATTATATTAGGGATATAAGCCAAGAGAACTTAGGGTTTAAAAATATCATCAACAAAGAGGTCTCTCCAGGAAAAATAATCTCAATACCAGACTCACAAAAATCCTGCTGCAATCTCCACTGCGAAGTCAACATCATCACCGCTGGAAGTCTGCTCAGCACATCTGGAACCACATTCACCTTGCCAGGGTGAAACTGCAAGTCAATCTCATAATCTGCCATGAGCTCTAACCATCGACGATGTCGCATGTTGAGCTCCTTCTGTGTAAAAATGTACTTCAAACTTTTTTGATCGGTGAAGATCTTCACCTTCTCACTCAGCAGGAAGTGCCTCCAAATCTTGAGCGCAAACACGACTGCAGCCAACTCCAAGTCGTGCGTCGGGTAATTCTTCTCATGGGTCTTGAGCTGACGAGAAGCATACACAACCACGTGCCCATGCTGATGCAACACACAACCGAGATCCTTTCCAGAAGCATCGCAAAAGATCTCGAATCCTCCACTCCGATCAGGCACAGCAAGAACAGGGGCAGTCGTCAATCTCTCCTTCAGAATAGAAAAGGCCTTCTCACAATCATCGGACCAGATGAAAGATACATCCTTCCTCGTCAGTCTGGTCATCGGCTCAGCAATCCTTGAAAAGTCCTTAATGAAGCGCCGATAATAACCTGCAAGCCCAAGGAAACTCCTGATCTCAGACGCTGACAGCGGAACAGGCCACTCTCTGATAGCCTTAATCTTCTCAGGATCTACTGAAATTCCATCCCCTGACACCACATGCCCGAGAAAAGCAACACTGTCCAGCCAAAACTCGCACTTGGAATACTTAGCATACAAACGATGCTTCCGCAAAATCTCTAACACTGTCCTCAAGTGCGATGCATGCTCTTCCTCCGACTTTGAATAGATCAGGATGTCATCAATAAAGATAACGAAAAACTTGTCTAGAAAGTCGTAGAAGATCAGATTCATCAGGTGCATAAAACTACGGGTGCGTTGGTTACACTGAAAGGCATAACCACGAACTCGTAGTGACCATACTTTGTCCTGAATGCTGTCTTCGGGATATCTTCCTTCTTCACCTTCAGCTGATGATAACCACTCCTCAGATCCAACTTAGAGAACACCCTCAATCCTCCAAGCTGGTAAAAAATGGCATCTATACGAGGCAAGGGATATTTATTCTTGATGGTCACAGCATTCAGCTCCCTGTAGTCCACGTACATGCGACGCGAACCATCCTTCTTCTTTACCAGCAGTACCGGTGCTCCCCACGGAGACACACTAGGATTGATGTAACCCTTTTGCAAAAGCTCATCCAGCTGCCTACGCAACTCCTCCAACTCAGCTGGAGCCATACGATATGGTGCCTTCGAAATAGGCTGCGCTCCCGGAATAAGATCGATCGAAAACTCGAGAGCTCGATCGGGCGGTAGTCCAGATATCTCCTCAGGAACGACGTCGTCAAATTCTCGCACCATAGCTGGTCTACTCTGCTACATCTGCATAGCAACAATCTCCATCGTTCTGGCCCGAAATCTGACAGGGCCAAGCGAACTGCTACCTCGACTGAACTCAAACACTGGATGCCCTGGAATCTCGAACACCACCTTCTTCCTCCAGCAATCGATCGTAGCATAGAAACTTGCAAGCCAATCCATCCCAAGGACGGCATCATAGTTGATGATGTCGTGGACAATAAAATCAGCGTAAAGCTCATGTCCACAGACCACCAAAGGGAAAGAATTGCAACCACGATGTACCGAGATCACGCCATTTCCTGTAACGATGTTCCAACTCTTGGGAAGAGGGGATGTCGTCAAGGAATGCTTGTCCACAAAGCTCCGGGATATAATGCACATCGATGCACCAGAGTAAAATCGGACTCGTGCAGAAAATGTGCAAACCAAAATCACACCTAACAGACAATCTAACAATCAAACCCTATTCTAGCAAACAATCATATGCAAGCAACCAAACATAATCTAACTAGCCAAAACTAACTAAGGAAGGAAACAACTAGGCTGAGGGTTACCTGCGATAACCTCATCCACAGCCTTGCTCTCCACTGTCGTCATCAGGAAAGCCTGCCTCCTTGGCTGCATGGCCTGCTGGAAAGCCTGCTTCTGTGGAATGAGGGCTTCTCCACGTCCAGCAGGTACCGGTGCTCTCTACTGCAACGGCTGAGCTGCAACTGGTCCTCTCTGTTGCTGAACTCCATCCGGTGCTCTTCGCATCTGGTTTGCATGCTGACAATCCTTCGCTGCATGAGTAGCGTCTCCACAAATCAGGCACTGGCCCAGAAATCTCCTACACAGCTCCTTGATGTGACCAGTCTTGCCGCAGAAATGGAAAGTCTTCAGAGTAGGCCCACCTGGCCTCTTGAACTGCATTGGCTGGTTAGGCTTGAACCCTGGCCTAACCACTGCTCTGGCCTGCTCCATAGGCCTTTTCCCAGCTCCAGAAGTCTGCCCTCTCTTCTGGTTCGCAATCCGTTCCTGTCTCCTAGCAGCTACCAGCAACTTCTGATATGACTCCAAATCTGATGAAGACATCAGGCTCTGCAGATCTAGGGAAAGACCCTGCAGAAACCTCTGAGCTTTCTCCTCAGCATCCTGCACCATCTTCGGTGCGAAGCGACTCAGTCTGGTGAACTCCTGATGGTACTGGTCCACCGTCAGATTTCCCTGCTTCAGTTCAATGAATCGCTGTAACATCTCCCTCCTGGCAGCCTTCGGAAAGTACTCCTCATCGAACCTGGACTTGAAAGTAGCCCAAGGTATCGGCTTCACCAACAGCTCCTCTTCTGCATCCCACCAGTTGCGGGCATTATCCCTGAGCTGCTTCTTCACCAAATCAACCCATCCAGCCGGGTTGTTCTTCGACATCTTCAGATTATCTTCCATATTTCGAATCCACTCATCTGCAGCCAACGGTCCTTCAGATCCATCAAAATAGGCCGGGCCCAGCTCCCGAAACTGCTTCGCTCCCGGCTCGAAGCGAGGGGCATTCTAGGTATTCTAGGTATTCTGAAGCATACCATGTTGCACCTGCATCATCTGATGCATCATCCTAATGATCTCAGCATTGGTGTGCTCTCTATCCGGCACCGCATCACGGGAGGGCCTACCACCAGCTCGGGTCTGTCGTCTTCCTGCCATCTAATGTCATAGGAAAACGATATAAATTAGACTCAAAGCTTATGACTCGGATATCGAAATTTATTTATTGGACATCCTATAATTACTATCGTTGTTCCGATAATTCGCAGTTGTAAAAGGGGACCTGCATGGGCCACCAACAAACCCAGTCACGCCTCGCTTCCCTAAAATGGAGGCGAGACGTGAGAAGGTCTGCTCAGACTTGGAGCTGTGAGGCTCCAGTCTGTAAAGCGTCTAGATTTAACCGAGTTCAGATCCTTGCAAATGTGAAGCAGAACAACAATAATAATAAGGAAAGAGAGACAGATAAAAATTCATTCAATCTCAGAATGTCCATAATAATTAAGTTCCATCATCACAGAAAAGCCACCAGGCTGGAAAGAAAAGAGTCTAAAAGGCCCAAGCATGGCCAACAAAAGTACAGAAAGTAAAGGTGATACGCATCGACAACTAACAGCAACCTAAAACAGAAGTAACTCAGAACAGTCTCTAAGACTGGTCACCGGTGTCCACAAACTTCTCGTCAAACGTGGGCTCAGGCTCGGCGTCAACGAACACCTCATCCTCAGCAATGGTCTCTGGCTCAGGGTCTAACATGTGACACCCAAAAGAGAGAGGGGCATATGTCAGCAAGTCTACAAAAGACTTGAGCAAGGAAACTAAAAGAAAAGTAAACAACCTAGCAGTTCTAAAATTTATGCAATGACATGGCAGTTATAGTATGAGTGCAACAGGTAAGGAAAACAACAAGTACAATAAGACAACTAGCATGGCATGGCAGGATTAGCAAGGCTACTAACATTCACATGGATTCACAAGTCACGTTTTCATGTCGTGCACAGAGTTTACACCTTACAGCTGAAGTGGTTGTATGGGCCCACTTCTACACTGAGTGGTCGCTTAACCCTATCCCAAACCCAGAGTTTATGCCTTACAGCTGAAGTGGCTGTACGGGCACACTTCTACGCTGAGTGGTCGCTTAACCCTACCCCACCACGTGTATATGGACTGGCATCCATCTTCGGGAACACTAGCCAGGTAGTGTTATTGGCATAGGGTTGTGCTCGTAAAAGCAGGTGCCTAGCTTGAACAAGGGAGTACAAGTATGGTAGCGTGTGCTACGAATGCAACATTCATGTATGGATGACATGGCATGTCATATTGTATTTAAAAGTGTATAGATAAGGAATTTAAACATGATAGGCAGAGATGCAAAGATGGCATGGCAGCATGAATGAAAGCAAGTAAAAGGGGTCGGATCTAGCTTCGTTGTCAAGCTAGATCAAGTGGGGTGTCGGATCTAGTTTTGTTGTCAAACTAGATCAAATAGGCGTCTAGGCAGCTATCATTTCACTGCCTAGTCTCTTTTACGCTACGATACAAAAAGTGGCCTAAAGCATGGCCTAAACAAGGAACGGGCAAGTTTCACTTGCCTACAACCTGAGGTCCGAAAACACCGTCCAAAAGTCCAAACTACCTATGTGCACAACTCCACCAGCCTACAGTCCCAATTTAAGTTATCTTGATTAGTGAATCTAAACAATTAAAAACACCAGATTTTATCTTGTTTAACAGGCAAGGGTTGGGGATCCTAAGAGTGCAGAACGTTACCTCAACACGACGCGAGAGCTACACTGGCGTCGGGTAGCGACGCCAGGGATTGGAATAAAAGATCGTGCTCCTAGTCCAGATTCCAAAATAGATTCCTCGCTCGCCAAGTCTGGGCAGCAACCAGATCAACGAACCAAGATTCCAAAGCTAGAACGTGCGACGAAGGAGATACGACGTGTCGCAACGTCGTAATAGGCCAAACAGCGAAGGGGATCGCTGGAGGGGACCCATGGCAGTGCTAGGGGTCAATGGGGGACCCACAATATCTCTGGAGGGCTTGGGGGACCCACGGCTGCACTGCAGTGCGACGGATGCGGTGATGCGAAGAAAATCGTCGGTCGCAACGAGCCAATGCGGGGGTTCCTCTCGGTCAGACCGAGAGAATGCGGGCGCTTGGGTCGGTCGGGCGCTGCGGGTGTGGGTGCTGTGATGCGGAGGGCTGCAACGAGTGGGTCTTGGTGCGGAGCGGGGGATTCCCTCGGTCAGACCAAGCGGGGGCGTCGGTCGGAGCGATGGATGCAGTGCTTGCGAAGCGGGGCAGCTGCAATGCGGTGCGCTGCGATGCGGAGCGAGGGATGGCTCTCGGTCGTAGCGGGCCAATGCGAGGATGCGGGTCGGTCGGGGCGAGCGGATGCGGGGTTACAGCGATGCGGGGTTGCAGCGGAGGGCTGCAACGCGGAGTGATGCGAGATGCGGGAGCGGCTCTCGGTCAGACCGAGCGGATGCGGGGGAAATCCTCTGTCTGGCCGAGCGGCTGCGGGGGTGCGTGAGTGGGGTTGGCTGATGTAGTGCGAAAATTTGAGGAGGGGAAAATGACGGCTGGGGTGATTTGCTTTGGGAAAATAGGTTAACCTATGGTGTATATATAGGGTAGAGGGGGTTTGACTAGGTCTAGGGTTTATAAAAGTATTTGTTTTAATAAAAATTGTAAAATAAGGATATATGGCTCTCTCTCTCTCTCTCTCTCTCTCTCTCTCTCTCCCCCCCCCCCCCCTCACAAGTGTGTGCGGCCAAGCAAGGGTGTATGGGTTGGGTCAACTAGGTTTGGGGAGATAAAATATAATAGTAATTATATTAGGGATATAAGCCAATATAACTTAGGGTTTAAAAATATCATAGGTTGGGCCAAAAGTGCAAAATAGGTCAAATGAAGTCCAAAAATCGTGAAATAAATACTGGGGTGACCGGGACGACGAGAGAAGGAAAACTAAGAAGGCGGATCACAATTTTGACGTCGAGGGACGAAACTAAAAATAGAAACGTCTCTCGTCAAAAGTGAAAATCGTGACGTCTCTTCAAACAACATCAAATCGTGGGAGAATGACTCGAGAAATGTTGTTCCAAATTAATTCCACAATTTAATACTCTCAGAGACGATCACAACGACATATCACACCAAAGTGTTCAAAAACAAACAAAGTCAAAAATAAATACGTGCACGGTCAAAAGCATGTGCACGAAAAAGGTACGATCGAAAACCGACCGTTACACCCTCCCCACCTTAGGAATGATTCCGCCCTCGGAATCAACATCAACTACTGCTCGGGAACAAGTGCGGGAAGCGCTCTCTCATGTCATCTTCACGCTCCCAGGTGGACTCCCCAGGGGAACCATGACGCCACTGCACTCGAACCAAGTCGACGGTCTTATTCCTCAGCTGCTTCTGCCGTCGATCCAAAATCTCTACTGGCTGCTGATCATAAGACAGATCCGGACGAACCGTGATCTCCGAGAAATCCACAGCATGGGACGGATCACTGACGTATCGACGTAACTGAGATACGTGAAATACGTTGTTAACTCCCTCCAGTGACTGTGGCAACGCCAAGCGATAAGCCACCGCTCCAACTCTCTCCAGGACGTCAAACGGCCCAATGTACCTTGGACTCAGCTTGCCTCTCTTCCCAAATCGCATAACTCCACGGTTTGAAGAGATCTTCAGGAAGACATGATCTCCAGGCTGAAACTCCAAAGGCCTCCGTTTAGCATCTGCACAATGCTTGAAACGGTCCTGCGCAATCCTCAGCTTCTCCCGGATGTTCCTCACAACATCCAATGCCTCCACAATCATCTCTGGTCCTAACAGCTCCCTGTCTCCAATGTCATCCCAGCTCAGTGGCGAACGACATTTCTTCCCATATAGCGCGGCGAAAGGCGACATGCCAATACTCGCCTGGTAGCTGTTATTTTATGCAAACTCAACATGATGGAGATGATCTTCCCAAGATCCCTTGAAGTCCAACATGCACGCCCTCAGCATGTCCTCCAAGATCTGAATCGTCCTCTCAGACTGGCCATCCGTCTGCGGATGGTACGCCGTGCTGAAACTCAGACTCGTACCCAGACTCTTCTGCAGACTCTGCCAAAACTGAGACATGAATCTCGTGTCTCTGTCCGACACGATACTCACGGGGACTCCGTGAAGTCGTACAATCTCCTGCACGATCCACGTTACATCACTATCTAAACTAGTAAAAGGAAATAGAAACGGAGAGTAAAAGAATTTACCTCCATGTATCTCCTCGCTAGCGTCTCAGTGGACTGTCCTACTCAAAAGGGAATAAAGTGCGCGGATTTGGTCAATCAGTCTACGATCACCCAAATCGTGTCATTCTGCTTCGGACTCCGAGGTAGTCCAGTCACGAAATCCATAGTGATGTATTGCCACTTCCACTCTGGAATCGGAAGCGGTTGTAGCAACCCTGCCGTACGCTGATGCTCTGCCTTGACCTGCTGGCATACCAAACACTTGGCTACGCTCCAAGCCACACTCCGCTTCATACCACGCCACCAATAGTTCAGGCGAAGATCTTTGTACATCTTGGTACCACCAGGATGTACAGAATACGGCGAACTGTGTGCCTCAACTAATAACTCCTCTCTGATATCCCCAGCTAGCACACACAACCTGGCTACATACCTCAGCGACCATCCTCATGAATCAAGAAGTCAGTCCGCAGACCGGCTTCTACCTACTCCCGAATCTTCACCAGCTTCGGATCTCCAGCCTATCCAGCCTTGATCCTACCCACGATTGTCGACTGTATCTGCATACACATCAACAAAGAGGTCTCTCCAGGAAAAATAATCTCAATACCAGACTCACAAAAATCCTGCTGCAATCTCCACTGCGAAGTCAACATCATCACCGCTGGAAGTCTGCTCAGCACATCTGGAACCACATTCACCTTGCCAGGGTGAAACTGCAAGTCAATCTCATAATCTGCCATGAGCTCTAACCATCGACGATGTCGCATGTTGAGCTCCTTCTGTGTAAAAATGTACTTCAAACTTTTTTGATCGGTGAAGATCTTCACCTTCTCACTCAGCAGGAAGTGCCTCCAAATCTTGAGCGCAAACACGACTGCAGCCAACTCCAAGTCGTGCGTCGGGTAATTCTTCTCATGGGTCTTGAGCTGACGAGAAGCATACACAACCACGTGCCCATGCTGATGCAACACACAACCGAGATCCTTTCCAGAAGCATCGCAAAAGATCTCGAATCCTCCACTCCGATCAGGCACAGCAAGAACAGGGGCAGTCGTCAATCTCTCCTTCAGAATAGAAAAGGCCTTCTCACAATCATCGGACCAGATGAAAGATACATCCTTCCTCGTCAGTCTGGTCATCGGCTCAGCAATCCTTGAAAAGTCCTTAATGAAGCGCCGATAATAACCTGCAAGCCCAAGGAAACTCCTGATCTCAGACGCTGACAGCGGAACAGGCCACTCTCTGATAGCCTTAATCTTCTCAGGATCTACTGAAATTCCATCCCCTGACACCACATGCCCGAGAAAAGCAACACTGTCCAGCCAAAACTCGCACTTGGAATACTTAGCATACAAACGATGCTTCCGCAAAATCTCTAACACTGTCCTCAAGTGCGATGCATGCTCTTCCTCCGACTTTGAATAGATCAGGATGTCATCAATAAAGATAACGAAAAACTTGTCTAGAAAGTCGTAGAAGATCAGATTCATCAGGTGCATAAAACTACGGGTGCGTTGGTTACACTGAAAGGCATAACCACGAACTCGTAGTGACCATACTTTGTCCTGAATGCTGTCTTCGGGATATCTTCCTTCTTCACCTTCAGCTGATGATAACCACTCCTCAGATCCAACTTAGAGAACACCCTCAATCCTCCAAGCTGGTAAAAAATGTCATCTATACGAGGCAAGGGATATTTATTCTTGATGGTCACAGCATTCAGCTCCCTGTAGTCCACGTACATGCGACGCGAACCATCCTTCTTCTTTACCAGCAGTACCGGTGCTCCCCACGGAGACACACTAGGATTGATGTAACCCTTTTGCAAAAGCTCATCCAGCTGCCTACGCAACTCCTCCAACTCAGCTGGAGCCATACGATATGGTGCCTTCGAAATAGGCTGCGCTCCCGGAATAAGATCGATCGAAAACTCGAGAGCTCGATCGGGCGGTAGTCCAGATATCTCCTCAGGAACGACGTCGTCAAATTCTCGCACCATAGCTGGTCTACTCTGCTACATCTGCATAGCAACAATCTCCATCGTTCTGGCCCGAAATCTGACAGGGCCAAGCGAACTGCTACCTCGACTGAACTCAAACACTGGATGCCCTGGAATCTCGAACACCACCTTCTTCCTCCAGCAATCGATCGTAGCATAGAAACTTGCAAGCCAATCCATCCCAAGGACGGCATCATAGTTGATGATGTCGTGGACAATAAAATCAGCGTAAAGCTCATGTCCACAGACCACCAAAGGGAAAGAATTGCAACCACGATGTACCGAGATCACGCCATTTCCTGTAACGATGTTCCAACTCTTGGGAAGAGGGGATGTCGTCAAGGAATGCTTGTCCACAAAGCTCCGGGATATAATGCACATCGATGCACCAGAGTAAAATCGGACTCGTGCAGAAAATGTGCAAACCAAAATCACACCTAACAGACAATCTAACAATCAAACCCTATTCTAGCAAACAATCATATGCAAGCAACCAAACATAATCTAACTAGCCAAAACTAACTAAGGAAGGAAACAACTAGGCTGAGGGTTACCTGCGATAACCTCATCCACAGCCTTGCTCTCCACTGTCGTCATCAGGAAAGCCTGCCTCCTTGGCTGCATGGCCTGCTGGAAAGCCTGCTTCTGTGGAATGAGGGCTTCTCCACGTCCAGCAGGTACCGGTGCTCTCTACTGCAACGGCTGAGCTGCAACTGGTCCTCTCTGTTGCTGAACTCCATCCGGTGCTCTTCGCATCTGGTTTGCATGCTGACAATCCTTCGCTGCATGAGTAGCGTCTCCACAAATCAGGCACTGGCCCAGAAATCTCCTACACAGCTCCTTGATGTGACCAGTCTTGCCGCAGAAATGGAAAGTCTTCAGAGTAGGCCCACCTGGCCTCTTGAACTGCATTGGCTGGTTAGGCTTGAACCCTGGCCTAACCACTGCTCTGGCCTGCTCCATAGGCCTTTTCCCAGCTCCAGAAGTCTGCCCTCTCTTCTGGTTCGCAATCCGTTCCTGTCTCCTAGCAGCTACCAGCAACTTCTGATATGACTCCAAATCTGATGAAGACATCAGGCTCTGCAGATCTAGGGAAAGACCCTGCAGAAACCTCTGAGCTTTCTCCTCAGCATCCTGCACCATCTTCGGTGCGAAGCGACTCAGTCTGGTGAACTCCTGATGGTACTGGTCCACCGTCAGATTTCCCTGCTTCAGTTCAATGAATCGCTGTAACATCTCCCTCCTGGCAGCCTTCGGAAAGTACTCCTCATCGAACCTGGACTTGAAAGTAGCCCAAGGTATCGGCTTCACCAACAGCTCCTCTTCTGCATCCCACCAGTTGCGGGCATTATCCCTGAGCTGCTTCTTCACCAAATCAACCCATCCAGCCGGGTTGTTCTTCGACATCTTCAGATTATCTTCCATATTTCGAATCCACTCATCTGCAGCCAACGGTCCTTCAGATCCATCAAAATAGGCCGGGCCCAGCTCCCGAAACTGCTTCGCTCCCGGCTCGAAGCGAGGGGCATTCTAGGTATTCTAGGTATTCTGAAGCATACCATGTTGCACCTGCATCATCTGATGCATCATCCTAATGATCTCAGCATTGGTGTGCTCTCTATCCGGCACCGCATCACGGGAGGGCCTACCACCAGCTCGGGTCTGTCGTCTTCCTGCCATCTAATGTCATAGGAAAACGATATAAATTAGACTCAAAGCTTATGACTCGGATATCGAAATTTATTTATTGGACATCCTATAATTACTATCGTTGTTCCGATAATTCGCAGTTGTAAAAGGGGACCTGCATGGGCCACCAACAAACCCAGTCACGCCTCGCTTCCCTAAAATGGAGGCGAGACGTGAGAAGGTCTGCTCAGACTTGGAGCTGTGAGGCTCCAGTCTGTAAAGCGTCTAGATTTAACCGAGTTCAGATCCTTGCAAATGTGAAGCAGAACAACAATAATAATAAGGAAAGAGAGACAGATAAAAATTCATTCAATCTCAGAATGTCCATAATAATTAAGTTCCATCATCACAGAAAAGCCACCAGGCTGGAAAGAAAAGAGTCTAAAAGGCCCAAGCATGGCCAACAAAAGTACAGAAAGTAAAGGTGATACGCATCGACAACTAACAGCAACCTAAAACAGAAGTAACTCAGAACAGTCTCTAAGACTGGTCACCGGTGTCCACAAACTTCTCGTCAAACGTGGGCTCAGGCTCGGCGTCAACGAACACCTCATCCTCAGCAATGGTCTCTGGCTCAGGGTCTAACATGTGACACCCAAAAGAGAGAGGGGCATATGTCAGCAAGTCTACAAAAGACTTGAGCAAGGAAACTAAAAGAAAAGTAAACAACCTAGCAGTTCTAAAATTTATGCAATGACATGGCAGTTATAGTATGAGTGCAACAGGTAAGGAAAACAACAAGTACAATAAGACAACTAGCATGGCATGGCAGGATTAGCAAGGCTACTAACATTCACATGGATTCACAAGTCACGTTTTCATGTCGTGCACAGAGTTTACACCTTACAGCTGAAGTGGTTGTATGGGCCCACTTCTACACTGAGTGGTCGCTTAACCCTATCCCAAACCCAGAGTTTATGCCTTACAGCTGAAGTGGCTGTACGGGCACACTTCTACGCTGAGTGGTCGCTTAACCCTACCCCACCACGTGTATATGGACTGGCATCCATCTTCGGGAACACTAGCCAGGTAGTGTTATTGGCATAGGGTTGTGCTCGTAAAAGCAGGTGCCTAGCTTGAACAAGGGAGTACAAGTATGGTAGCGTGTGCTACGAATGCAACATTCATGTATGGATGACATGGCATGTCATATTGTATTTAAAAGTGTATAGATAAGGAATTTAAACATGATAGGCAGAGATGCAAAGATGGCATGGCAGCATGAATGAAAGCAAGTAAAAGGGGTCGGATCTAGCTTCGTTGTCAAGCTAGATCAAGTGGGGTGTCGGATCTAGTTTTGTTGTCAAACTAGATCAAATAGGCGTCTAGGCAGCTATCATTTCACTGCCTAGTCTCTTTTACGCTACGATACAAAAAGTGGCCTAAAGCATGGCCTAAACAAGGAACGGGCAAGTTTCACTTGCCTACAACCTGAGGTCCGAAAACACCGTCCAAAAGTCCAAACTACCTATGTGCACAACTCCACCAGCCTACAGTCCCAATTTAAGTTATCTTGATTAGTGAATCTAAACAATTAAAAACACCAGATTTTATCTTGTTTAACAGGCAAGGGTTGGGGATCCTAAGAGTGCAGAACGTTACCTCAACACGACGCGAGAGCTACACTGGCGTCGGGTAGCGACGCCAGGGATTGGAATAAAAGATCGTGCTCCTAGTCCAGATTCCAAAATAGATTCCTCGCTCGCCAAGTCTGGGCAGCAACCAGATCAACGAACCAAGATTCCAAAGCTAGAACGTGCGACGAAGGAGATACGACGTGTCGCAACGTCGTAATAGGCCAAACAGCGAAGGGGATCGCTGGAGGGGACCCATGGCAGTGCTAGGGGTCAATGGGGGACCCACAATATCTCTGGAGGGCTTGGGGGACCCACGGCTGCACTGCAGTGCGACGGATGCGGTGATGCGAAGAAAATCGTCGGTCGCAACGAGCCAATGCGGGGGTTCCTCTCGGTCAGACCGAGAGAATGCGGGCGCTTGGGTCGGTCGGGCGCTGCGGGTGTGGGTGCTGTGATGCGGAGGGCTGCAACGAGTGGGTCTTGGTGCGGAGCGGGGGATTCCCTCGGTCAGACCAAGCGGGGGCGTCGGTCGGAGCGATGGATGCAGTGCTTGCGAAGCGGGGCAGCTGCAATGCGGTGCGCTGCGATGCGGAGCGAGGGATGGCTCTCGGTCGTAGCGGGCCAATGCGAGGATGCGGGTCGGTCGGGGCGAGCGGATGCGGGGTTACAGCGATGCGGGGTTGCAGCGGAGGGCTGCAACGCGGAGTGATGCGAGATGCGGGAGCGGCTCTCGGTCAGACCGAGCGGATGCGGGGGAAATCCTCTGTCTGGCCGAGCGGCTGCGGGGGTGCGTGAGTGGGGTTGGCTGATGTAGTGCGAAAATTTGAGGAGGGGAAAATGACGGCTGGGGTGATTTGCTTTGGGAAAATAGGTTAACCTATGGTGTATATATAGGGTAGAGGGGGTTTGACTAGGTCTAGGGTTTATAAAAGTATTTGTTTTAATAAAAATTGTAAAATAAGGATATATGGCTCTCTCTCTCTCTCTCTCTCTCTCTCTCTCTCCCCCCCCCCCCTCACAAGTGTGTGCGGCCAAGCAAGGGTGTATGGGTTGGGTCAACTAGGTTTGGGGAGATAAAATATAATAGTAATTATATTAGGGATATAAGCCAATATAACTTAGGGTTTAAAAATATCATAGGTTGGGCCAAAAGTGCAAAATAGGTCAAATGAAGTCCAAAAATCGTGAAATAAATACTGGGGTGACCGGGACGACGAGAGAAGGAAAACTAAGAAGGCGGATCACAATTTTGACGTCGAGGGACGAAACTAAAAATAGAAACGTCTCTCGTCAAAAGTGAAAATCGTGACGTCTCATCAAACAACATCAAATCGTGGGAGAATGACTCGAGAAATGTCGTTCCAAATTAATTCCACAATTTAATACTCTCAGGGACGATCACAACGATATATCACACCAAAGTGTTCAAAAACAAACAAAGTCAAAAATAAATACGTGCACGGTCGAAAGCACGTGCACGAAGAAGGTACGATCGAAAACAGACCGTTACAGTAACACTTTCCATTTCTTTCTTTCCACATTTCACCACACATTTGGGACATGCATCACCTTGTGCATTCCCTTTCTTATTTCTTATAATATACATGAAACATAAAACCAAATTCACATCATCATTTGCATTTGTCAAGAACATAAACCACATCTCACCATATAACAACAACAATTAAGAACACTAATGGCAAGATTAACCCCAAAAGAACTTAAAGTAACATTCAAATCCTTCAGCTTGCTGGAAAAGTAGGATAGTTAGATTAAGAAGCACATTTCTCCATAATTTTGTATCAAACATGTCCATACAATACAAATGAGAGTTGTATATGTAGTTGTGCTGGATTCACCAATAAATTTTCATGCAGAAATATGAATTGGGTGATTTATGGTGAATTGTTTGGTGAGACCAATCGAATCTATTTTTCAGACAGATTCTAAGAGCTGTAAAAATTGCTAGTTTAGGACATGTTACTGTTAGAATCTCGAAAATGTATATTAGTAAAAAGTTTTCGAAAAAGTTGTTATCTTTCCAACGAGACCAAGATGATTAATTTCTATGGAGTGTGGAGGGACTGATCTATGTTTTGCCAAACTGTGTCCAGGCTGGTTGAAATTCCGACATGTTGAAAGATGGAATTTTTACTTCTAATTACTATACTGAACATATGTCATATATATATATATGATTTTGGGGTAGAATTTCAATATCTGCAGGAATATAATTTTTCCAGAATTTAATTCAAGATAAAACTCAGGATTGATCACCGCGCACAACCATACAAACTCAGGATTACTCATCGTACACAACCATACAAACTTAGGATTACTCACCACACACAACCATACAAACTCAGGATTGCTCACCGCACACAACCATGCAAATTCAGGATTAACTTAAAGAGATCTAAAACCACAACAACAACAACAGTAAGAGAGGATTTTATAAGGACAATGCATGAGTTCACTTGGATAAATAAAGATGCAAGCTTTCCTTTGAAACTAAACATGCAACTCTAGTACAGTTGAGATGGAAATCCTACCTTATGGGTGATGAGAGACAAGGGTGTAGACCAAATCCATATGGCTCCTCCTTCTTCAAGCCCTTCTACTTCTTCCTACCCTTCTCTTCTTCTCTAAATCCTTCTTCTTCTTCACAAGTTCCTAGAATGAGCAACAGCACCCAAACGACGACAAGGATGCTACGGGGATGTGCAGAGTGAGGGTGGCGTAGCCATATGGATGCTCAGCATCCCTAAAGTCTAAGAAAGAGCAAGGGAAAGGGATGAATTCGGCCTGGTCTTGGGGAGAGAGTGAGTAAATGAAAAACTTCTCTCTAATTCCTAGAGTAGCCACCTCATCTCCCTAAAATCCTCTAAGCATGCCACCAAGCCTTGGGTTAGGTAAGGATCAAGGAGATCTTGACACATCAAAGGTGGAGGTGTCCCTTAAGAAAAATTAGGATCTTGTTTTTTAAAAAAATAACCATACCTACTTAATACTCATACAATACTTAATACTCATCAAGACATTAGTATTCCAACCATATACTTTTTTTAAGAAAATCATATCATACAAAATTATTTAAAAATAATTTTTTTAGCTTGAAAAATTAAATAAAATACATAAGGATTTCCCAAAACTTATACGCACTTATATACACTCAAAAATGCGTATTAATACACGTATATGAATTTTGGGGTCATTACAGAAGAGGAAGCACCGGCATCGTCGGTTTTCTGATTCTTCGTCGGGGGTTTCCTACCCAATGTCCTAGGAGGCATGGTGTATGATATGCAAACGAATGCAAGCACGAACAAAAGTATGCAAAAATAGTGCTCAACTAGATGAACGAGTGTACCAAATGTTCCGTGATGCAAGACGATCGGAAGCAATAAGAACGTAAGATGCCTATAAGGTGAATCCTCCCCCAAGCTTGCTCTAAGGTAATCCAAGCCCAAATTAAGTCTCCCAAGCTCCAATCAACCTGCAAAACAAATTAAATTAAGGATATTAGTTGCAAAGTTTACAACATCGATGGAGATGAGGGTTTAAAATTGAATTTTTGGGGTTTATGGTTTAATGAGATATTGAGAGAGAGAGAGATGGAGATGAAGGGATGGGGTGGAGGGAGTGGAGATGGGAGTGAGAGTCGATCAAGTAGGTGGAGCTACTTGGTCGGACTGGCGGCGCTGGTGTTCGGAGGAGGCAAGTCGAGTGGTTTTGAGAAAAATGGGGAGCTCGGTTGAAGGTTTAGCTGGGAGTGTGAGGGAATGAAAGAATGGGGTTAGGGCTCTTATAGGGTCGATTCGAGTAGAGATACTCGGCCGAACTATTTTCAAATAGGTGTGGCCCCCATCACTTAGTCGGTTGCTCGGTCGAGTGGCCAAAGTCACTCAGTCGAGCTTGAATATAAACAGAGTGGAAATTTTCCCCTTGTCTATATGCTTCTCTACTCGACCTAGTAGCTTACACTACTCAGTCGAGTCAAATATATGGCAGAAGGCCATTTTTCGCTTCTCCTGCAGGCTTTGGTGCATGACCGAGTAGCTCACTTTACTCGATCGAGTAGAATATATGGCAGAGCCATGTTTTTGAGTTGTTCATGCAGAGCTCCGGTGCTCGACCGAGTAGCTCACTATACTCGGTCGAGACAAAATGTAAATAGCATGATAATTTAGTGGCTTCTGCAGGCTCCTCTACTCGGACCGAGTGGCAAAACACTCGATCGAGTAAGCTCCTTTCTCCTCCAAAGTCAGAATATGCTCCTCTCCTCTTCTCCTTTCAACTCCTCCTTCGTTCCTTCATCTTTTTGTGCGCTCCCTTCATTGATTTCCTGTACATAAATGTAAGTGTTAGAGATTTTTATATTTTTAAATATTAAATATTTTTAATTGAATTTAACAACTTTTTTATTTGGATTTTTGAAAAGAAATGAAAGAAAGAAAGAAATAAATAAAAACTAAAAGTAAAAGATTCTGGTTGCCTCCTGAGAAGCGCTTGTTTAAAGTTGTAAGCTCAACTCCTTTTGATATTCAATGTTGCTTCAAAATGTTTGGCGCATATGAGATGTGCTCGTCATGCTTCCCAATGAGGCCATGAGGTGGTAGTTTGCCTATCTCATCCAGTGGACCTTCAGCGGTCGCATCAATGTTGTTCATCCTTGATTGGTGCTCCAAAGATGCCTTCTTAATGTGCTCACGGATCTTGACGGCCTCTAGGTCGTAATCAATTCTATCTTCCAGATATTGTTGAGGATGTGATGCATTAGGTGGTTCCTCGTCCAATACTTTCAGGTAGGCAGCCAATGCTTTATTATGTATGACATTGTCGTCATCATCTATATCTCACCTTATAGGGTCCTTTAAGACCTCCTCGATGGTGAAGTCCTCAGCAACTTCAAACTCTACGAGCTCCAAATAACTTGCATCTTCATGGGAAAAACGTTCCTTCATCGGCTTTTTCAAGTGGAACTCTATCTCAATATTCCCAACATTCATCGATAATGTCCCTTAACGGACATCTATAAGGACTCCAACTGTAGCCATGAAAGGACGTCCTAATATAATTTGAGAGCTCCCCTCCTCAGACATGTCCATGATCACAAAGTCCACCGGTACACTAATTCCTTCCGACACTTGTAGAATGACGTCTCGAGCAATGCCTACCGGGTAGCTGACGGATTGATCTGCCAACTGTATACTTATAGCCATGGGCTCCAACTCTAGCCCGATGTTCAATCCCTTGAAGATGGAGAGCTGCATCAAATTAATGCTTGCTCCCAAATCGACTAGTGCTCTCATGATAGAGATGCCACCAATGGAGCATGGCACCGTGAAACTATCGGGGTCGGGAAGCATCTTTGGCAAGGTGTTCTTCAAGACTGATGTGCAACTATCTGCTAACATGTCAGCTTCTTGCGTCCTCATTCCCGCTATCAAATCCTTCATGAATTTAGCATAAGTAGGGATCTCCATCAATACATCCATGAAAGTGATGTTCAAGTGAACACCATTTAGAAGCTCTATGAATTTCACATATTTCATCTCAATCTTCGCCATGGCTAGTATTTGAGGATATGGAGCTGCAGGTCGACCTTCCTTAACTTTCTCGACATCCTTTGGTGTAGATTTCTGAATAGTTTTCTCCACGAAAGGTAGAGTGCCAACCGGTACCGTAGCGATGGGAATAGCCAAAGGGATGGCTAATGACTCCTTCTCTGCAGCGCCAGATGGTTCTTCGACGTCCTTCTCCTCGTTCACCAATATGATCAGCTATGAAGCTATGAGACTCTCTTCATCTATGATTGTTGAGGGCTGTGGATCCACTAGCTTCGGTACAGGTACCATAACTGTGTCTGTGGTCTTCCCTCCTCTCGTTGTCACTGCTACCACCGCATTTACATGGCCCCTTGGATTAGGCTCAGATTGAGCCGGTAGTTTTCCTTGAACCTTGGTAAGTTGGTTCATTTGGGCTGTCAACTGATCTACGGTGATAGAAAGCTGCTTCTGAGTAGCCACCAACTCCGCATTATACTTAGCTTGGGCATTGATGAAAGCTTCCAATGCCCCCTCCTCTCCTGATTTTGGTTCCCCCGTTGCTGATATGTTGTTAATACGGTTGACGGTTGTAGTGGCTCGGCGGTCTATAAGGCTCAGCTAGCCTAAACACATACTGCTGCTGCTATGGAGGTGGTGCTTGTTGTTGGGACAGAGGTTGTTATGGCCTTGGTTGAGTGGGTGGTTGTATCGCTCCGTTGGGGTTGCTGTAGGAGAATCCTAGATATGTCTTCCAGGCCAAATTTGACCATTATGGCCTTGGATTACTCCCATCACCCAATATGTAGTTGATTTGCTCTGTTGGTACGTCCGTTCCATCAAAAGAATCTTCAATTGGAATGTACCTTTAATCCGTGTAATCTTCACATGATGTATAACTGGAGCCTTTGTAGATGTAGGAATAACACTCAACCTCCGTTCAATGCGAGCAACTTGCTTTGAGAGACTCTCAAGTTGCCCATCAAGATTTGTAGCTAGCTTCAGTTCAGATTGGCTTCCAACAGCACTCCTAGAAGATGTTGAGCGATCATCGCTCCATTGCTTATTGTTGGAGGCCATCTGCTCCAATAGTGATGTCGCCTCTTCTAGAAACTTGGCCAATAGTGCTCCATTAGCAGAAGCATCGATGATCATCTTTGTGTCAGACTTCAAACCATTGTAAAATCTCTGAATGATATCCCAATCATGTACTCCGTGATGTGGGCACTGATGTTGTAAATCCTTGAAACGCTCCCATGCTTCATATAAAGTTTCTTGTGGGAGTTGTGGTGCTCCAAAGCCTCACCATTTTGGATGGTGGATAGTAATTATTGACGAATGCTTGGGCTAGCTGCTCCCAAGTCTTGAATGTATTAGTAGGGTGCGCCTTCAACCAATAAGCTGCCTTGTCCCGAAGAGTGAATGGGAACGATCGAAGTTTGATGGCATCTTCACTCATATCTTTAACTTGAAAGGTATCACACTTTGCCAAGAACAGATCAATGTGGTGATTAGGATTCTCATGATGATGTCCATGGAAAGGATCCTGCTGCATCAATTGTATCAAGCTCGTCTTTAATTCAAAGTTGCATGCCGCTAGCTGCGGTCTCAAGATAGAAGAAATATTCGAAAGATTGGGCTTCATATAATCCTCAATATTGCTAGCACGTGGAGGAGATGTTGGTTGATCTGCCATTTGATCCTCTAACAGTTGCTGCCTCCTTTCAGCTCTGAGTTTCCTTGTAGTTCTTTCGATCTCGGGGTCAAATTGTAGATCGTTGGGTCTCCCTAGACGAGTGTTCATGCACAAACAACAAACTCAGAGAAAATATTAGTAACAAATTAAAGAATAAAAATACGGTAGGGTGAGAGGTGGATGGAGAAACCAACAATTCTCCAACTAAGAAAAATAACCCAAGTAAATTGTTGCCTCCCCGGTAACGGTGCCAAAAGCTTGTTCGAGCCCGCAAGTGCACGGTGTCGATGCTTTGTAATATAGAAAGATTGGTGATCCCACAGGGAGGCAATTGTTTAAGGTATTGGGCTTTATTTCAGAGTTGTATGATTTTTTTAGTTAAGGGGGTATCTAAGAAGGTTGTCACAATAATCCTCACACAAATAATATCAATATAATGGAAACTATGGCATTAGGAGTCACCGCTAGGATCATTGGATGTCGATGCTAGGTTATAATTTCTAGGTTGGATTGGTTTTATAGGGTGAGATTATCGCATCTTAAATGTGGAATTCGTAGCCAACTATCGTTTTACTACTCATCTAATGTAACATATACATAGCCCCACCATCGTGGATGGCCTTGCACGTAGTACGTGCATTACGATCGACAATTATTCTTAATCTCCGTTCATGCCACTATCGTGTATTAGAGCTTTGATCTGTGATATGATGGCTCTTATTGATGCCACCATCGTAGATCACCAATTAGTTATATATGGCATTAGTGGAGAGCCTCAAAGCACGTGCCACTATTGTCACGCCCCGCTTCCCAAAAGTACGGAGGCGAAGCGTGACTAAGGCCCGCTTAGGCCGGAGCTGAGAGCTCAGACCCAATAAGCTTCTGTGGTATTCCAAAACGAAGGAACAGGTCCCTGCAAGTTAGTACGGAACAATAAAAGTACTGAAAGGAAAGAGCATATCATTTTATTCCAAACATAGACATCCAAAGTACTGAAAGTCGAAAACGCCCGAAGGGCTACAACTGCAGAAAGGAAACTACCGGTGCAAGCACCCAACCTAGTCAAGAAAACAAAAAGTGCTACACACCCAATCTAAACTGGGAAAGAAACTCTGGATCAACAACGAGAGGCCTCTAACTCTGGTCCTCCTCTGGGTCGTACTCCGGATCAATGTCCTCCAGCTCCCCGTCTGCTGGCAAGTCCGCCTCGTCGACGTACTCCGGCTCAACACCTGACGTACAGTACCAAAGAAGGAAACTGTACGTCAGGTAAAGTCTACAAAAAGTGGTCAGACTCTACTACAAGTGTATCAACTTTTAGACAACAATTTACTGGTTGATTAGCATGCTGGGGTTATAACTGAGTAACAAAAAGAAGTAACGTAGCAGGAAAGTAAAACGTAGCAAGTAGTAGTCGTAGTGTGTGCTACCAACTACGGGACTAACCTACAGGTGTCAAGACAAGTCGGTACGTGACGGGACAAGACGAGACAAGACAAGTGAGACACAAAAGGGTTCACGCCTTACGGTTCGAGGGGGATCAGACCCTCTTGTCGTGCGCACGCTCAACCCAACCCCAAACCCCAAGTATGACAAGACAAGATAAGCACGACAAGGGATCACTCACTCTAGCTTGGCGAGTGCCCTATTGCCCTCTGGGCTGTGTATCACGACAAGGGATCACCCACTCACTGGTGAGTGCCCTATTGCCCTCTGGGCTGTGTATCAGTACAAGGGATCACCCACTCACTGGTGAGTGCCCTATTGCCCGCAGGCTGTGCAAGACGGGACGGGACGTGACAAGACGGGAAGGGTTGTTCTAGGGTGTCCACACACACGCACACACATGATAGCCCTACGATGTCAAAAGATGTTGTCAGGCTCAGACTTCGTCGTCAAGTCTGAGCCGTCAGAGGTCGTCCCGGACGCTATCATTTCACGTCCGGTTCTCTTGGTTCACAGTTAACAGTTCTAACAATCTAGGGCCTAAGCACGGCCAAAAGTGCAAGTGGATACACTTGCCTGCGATGGCGAGTGTGTCGTCCTCTCGAAGCGTCTCGTCCAAGCGTCTCGTCCGCGGAAGTCCGTCTGAAATAGCGACACGACGACGGTGTCAGGTCTCAATTTCATCAAATCCTATTAAGGTTCGCTTCTAGGTTATCGGGACCATCCTATTCGTCAAAAGTCACATTTTGATGTTTCAGCCTTATCGACGAATCTATCCTATGTGCACAGTCAAAAAGAGTCCGTTCGTCGATTTTCTATATTTGTACAACATTTTACTGGTGCTGGAAAGAAATTTTAGTTCAAATTGTCGACTTTTAATTTAGGGTTCAATCAGCTATTGTGGGGGTTTCTACGAGTTCGGAGGACCAAACTTTACAGGGGTTCGTCGTAGGATGGAAGTCGTGTCTGAATGGAGAACTCCTCGGTTTCAAATCTGGTCCACGCACGAATTCCCAAAAGCTGAAACTTGCGACGAAGGCCTACGACGTGTCGTAACATCGTAGACGGCAATTCCACGAAGTAGAACACCCAAGTGGGGCCCACAGCAGTGCTAGGGGTCAATGGGGGACCCACAACACTTCTGGAGGACTTGGGGGGCCCACGGCAGCAGTTGGTGTGGAGGATGCGAAGTTGCGACGATCGGCCGTCGGTCAGACCGAGCCGCTGCGGAGAAATCTCTCGGTCAGACCGAGAGATCACAGTGGGGGGTCGGTCGCGTTACAGCGGAGCACGGTGCGGAGTGCGGAGCGTCAGTCGGGTGCGGGGATCTCGTCAGTCGAGCGCTTGGTGCGGGGTCTGCAGCGGAGCGGGGTTGTAACGGAGCGCTGCAGCGTACGGATGCGGGGAGCGGGATCGGTCAAACCGATGGGATCCATCGGTCGCAGCGCTTGCGGAGCGGGGTTGCAACGTTGCAATTTGCAACGTTGCGGAGTGGTTGCGGATGCGGGGCGGGGCTTCGATCAGACCGGGAGGCACTCTCGTCGTAGCGAGCGGCTGCGGGGCTTGCAGCAGATGCGCTGCAAGCGGGGCGATGCGGGAGCGGGCCTCGGTCAGACCGAGCGGATGCGGGGGGTTTGCTCGGTCTGGCAGAGAGAATGCGGGGAGATGGCTGGTGCGGATGCTGCTGCGGGGTGCGTGAGTTTGGAAAAGAAGTTTGGCGGCTAGGGTTTGTGTGGCTGCGAAAATAGCTTAGCCTAGGGCTTATATAAATAGAAAAGAGGGTTAGGGTTAGGTCTAGGGTTTAGGAGATTAATCAAAATAATTTAAAAATTAAAAA
Source organism: Scilla litardierei (assembly GCA_030789695.1). Lineage (NCBI taxonomy): Eukaryota > Viridiplantae > Streptophyta > Magnoliopsida > Asparagales > Asparagaceae > Scilla > Scilla litardierei. The sequence goes on from CM061141.1 coordinate 164,243,157, forward strand.
TACTAAAATTAACTCTCCCTCACCCTCTCGCATAGATGTGTGCGGCCAAAAAATAGCTAAGCTTTGGTCAAAAATTATTTTGAGAGTTATTATTATATAGGAATTTTATTGAAATTAAAATACTTATAAAAGTAGGTTTTAAAATTATTTAAAACTTACTCAAAAATGGAAAAATAGGTCAAATTAAGTCTAAAAATTGTAAAATAAATATTAGGGTGATTGGGGCGACGAAAGAAAGAGAACGAAGAAGACAGATCTAAATTTCGACGTCGAGAGACGAAACTAAAAATAGAAACGTCTCGCGTCAAAACAGAAAGTCGTGACGTCACATCAAATAAGATAGAATCGCGGAAGAACGACTCGAGAAATGTCGTTCCAAAATAGTTCCACAATCTAATACCCTCAGAGACGATCACAACAACATATCACATAAAAATGTTCAAAATCAACTAAAGTCTAAAATAAACACGTGCACGATCAAAAGCACGTGCACAAAGAAAGTACGATCGGAAACCGACCGTTACATCCTCCCCAACTTAGAAATGATTCCGTCCTCGGAATCAACATCAAGCACTACCCGGGAAAAGATGCGGGAAGCGCTCTCTCATATCATCCTCACGCTCCCAGGTGGACTCTCCAGGTGATCCGTGACGCCACATCACTCTCACCAAGTCGACTATCTTATTCCTCAACTGCTTCTGTCGACGGTCCAAGATCTGCACAGGCTGCTGGTCGTATGTCAGGTCCGGACGAACTGTAATCTCTGAGAAATCAACCGTGTGCGACGGATCGCTGACGTACCGATGTAGCTGAGATACGTGGAAAACGTCGTGGACTCCCTCCAAAGACGGTGGCAGAGCAAGGCGGTAGGCCACTGCTCCCACACGCTCTAGCACATCGAAAGGCCCAATATACCTTGGACTAAGCTTTCCCTTCTTCCTAAAACGAATAACTCCGCGGTTCGAAGAAATCTTCAGGAAGACGTGATCTCCAAGCTGGAACTCCAAGGGTCTCCTCTTGGCATCTGCCCAATGCTTGAAGCGATCCTGTGCAACTCTAAGCTTCTCCCTGATGTCCCTCACGACATCCACAGCTTCCACTATCATCTCCGGACCCAACAGCTCCCGATCTCCGATGTCATCCCAGCTCAGTGGTGATCGACATTTCCTTCCATATAAGGCAGCAAACTGCGCCATGCCAATGCTCGCCTGGTAGCTGTTGTTATATGAAAACTCCACTAAGTGAAGATGGTCCTCCCACGGTCCCTTCAAATCGAGCGTGCAAGCTCGCAGCATATCCTCCAGAATCTGAGTAGTCCTCTCTGACTGGCCATCGGTCTGCGGGTGGTACGCCATGCTGAAACTCAGACTCGTACCCAAATTCTCCTACAGACTTCTCCAGAACTGAGATGTGAACCTCGTATCTCTATCAGACACGATGCTCACAGGGACTCCATGTAAGTGTACAATCTCCTGCACGTACACGGTCTACATCACAACCAACTCAAAGAGGAAATTAAAAGAGAAGTAAAAAAGAAATTTTACCTCCAGATATTTCCTCGTCAAAGCTTCCGTAGACTGGCCCACTCGGAATGGGATAAAGTGCGCGGACTTGGTCAATCGATCTATGATCACCCAGACTGCGTCGTTCTGCCTCGGGGTCCGAGGTAAACTAGTCACGAAATCCATCGTAATATGTTGCCACTTCCACTCCGGAATAGGAAGCGGCTGCAGCAACCCAGCAGCACGATGGTGCTCAGCCTTCACCTGTTGGTATATCAAACACTTGGCAACGCTCCGTGCCACACTCCTCTTCATGCCAATCCACCAATAGTTCAGATGGAGGTCCTTATACATCTTGGTGCCTCTAGGATGTATAGAATACGGCGAGCTATGAGCCTCGATCAACCGCTCCTCCCGAACATCACCTGCAGGTACGCAGAGTCTGCTGTCGTACCGCAGCGAACCATCCTCATGAATCACGAACTCCGTCCGTAGTCCAGCTTCAACCTGCCTCCTGATCCTCTGCAGTTTTGGATCTCCTGCCTGTGCTGCCTTGATCCGATCCACGATCGTGGACTGAATCTGCAAATTCATGAATGAAAGAACCACACCAGGTAGGACGACCTCCAAATCCATATCTCTCAGCTCCTACTGAATCCTCCAGTCAGCAGTATGCATCATAGCAGTGGGAAGTCTACTCAAAGCATACGGCACTACGTTCACCTTCCTCGGATGATACTGCAAATCAATCTCATAGTCAGCCATGAGCTCTAACCATCGCCTCTGACGCATGTTAAGCTCCTTCTGCGTAAAGATGTACTTCAAGCTCTTGTGATCGGTGAAAATCTTCACACTCTCACCTAGCAAGAAGTGCCTCCAAATCTTCAGTGCAAAAATCATCGCTGCCAACTCCAGATCGTGCGTCGGGTAATTCTTCTCATGAGTCCTTAACTGACGAGAAGCGAACGCGACCACGTGGCCATGCTGATGCAAGACGCATCCTAGGCCCTTCCCTGATGCATCATAATGTACTTCGAATCCTCCGCTTCGATCCGGTACTGCCAACACCGGTGCTGTGGTCAATCTCGCCTTCAAGATACTGAAGGCCTCCTCACAAGCATCTGACCAAAGAAACTCCACATCCTTCCTCGTCAGCTTCGTCATCAGCTCAGCAATCTTCGAGAAATCCTTGATGAACCGCCGATAATAGCCTTCTAAACCAAGGAAGCTCCTGATGTCTGACGCTGACTGCGGAGTCGGCCAATCTCTGACTGCTCTGACCTTCTCCGGATCCACAGTTATGCCATCACCGGACACCACGTGCCCCAGGAATGCGACTCTGTCCAGCCAAAACTCGCACTTGCTATACTTGGCATAAAGCTTGTGTCGCCTCAGCGTCTCCAGCATTGTCCTCAGATGACAGCTGTGCTCCTCCTCAGACTTCGAATAAATAAGAATGTCGTCAATGAAGATAACGACAAACTTATCTAGGAAGTCGTAGAAAATCAAGTTCATCAAATTCATGAACACAGATGGAGCATTGGTCACACCGAAAGGCATGACCACGAACTCATAATGCCCATACTTCGTCCGAAATGCTGTCTTTGGAACATCATCCTTCTTCACCTTCAACTGATGGTATCCGCTCCTCAAGTCCAACTTCGAGAAGACTCTCGAACCTCCAAGCTGATCAAAGATATCGTCGATACGTGGCAGCGGATACTTATTCTTCACCTTGACAGCATTCAATCCTCGATAGTCCACGCACATCCTGCGGGACCCATCCTTCTTCTTCACAAGCAAAACTGGCGCACCCCACGGTGACACACTAGGGTGGATGAAACCCTTCTGTAGCAACTCATCTAACTGCTTCCGCAGCTCCTCTAGCTCAGCGGGAGCCATACGGTACAGCGCCTTCGATATCGGTTGCGCTCCCGGCATAAGATCAATACCAAACTCTAAAGCTCTGCCGGGTGGCAAACCTGAGATATCCTCTGGGAAGACGTCGTCGAAGTCTCTGACGACTGCTGGTCGCTCGATCTCCATCTCCATCTGCATGGCTGCAACAATCGACACCTCTGGCTTGGCCAGATATCTGATGGGCCCAAGCGACTCGTCTCTGCTGCGAAACTCGAACTCCGGATGGCCTGGAATCCGGAACACCACCCTCTTGCTGTGACAGTCGATCGAGGCTTGGAAATCTCCCAACCAATCGATGCCAAGAACGACATCGAAATGTGGCAGATCGTGGACAATGAAATCTGCAAAGAGCTCATGTCCACTGACCACCAAAGAAATCGATCGACATCCCAAGTTCAATGTCACCACTCCGTTCCCTATGGTGATGTCCCAACACTTAGGAAGTGTATGGGTGGGAATGGAGTGCTTTGTTACAAACCTCCGGGATATAATGCACATAGATGCACCGGAGTCGAACAAAGCCAAGGCCAGGTGAGAGGACACTAGAATGGTGCCTAAGATATAAACAACTACGGTCAAACCAAGCTACTCTAACAAACAAGTCAACAAACAACACAAATAATAAGATCTAACTATAAAAGAAAGACTAGAATCAAGAGTTACCTGCAATAACTCCATCCAGCTCCTCAGTCTCAACAGCTGTCATGGTGTAAGCCGGCCTCTAGGGTTGCGCTGCTCGCTGAAACATCTGCCTCTGTGGCACAAAGGTTGGTCCATGAACAGCAGGTCCTCTCTGGACTGGGGCAGGCGCTCTCATCTGCAGCGGGGCTGGCGCTCCAACAATAGCATGACGAGCTCTTGGACACTCCTTCACAGCATGCGAGGCATCTCCACAAACTAATCATAGTCCCATCTTCTTCCTACAGTTGGCCTGAACATGTCCAGGCTTTCCGCAGAAGTGGCACGGGCCCTTGCCCTGAATCTGAACTGGTGCTCCAGGCCTCTTGAATGACACCGTCTGAACTGGCCTCATCACCGGCCTAGCAGGTGGCTGGTACTGCTCCATAGGACGCTTCCCTCTATCAGCTGAAGGATCAGGTAGACGCGATATAATCTCATGATTCTTCGCAGCATCTAGCACCTCCCTCATAGTCGTGAAATTTACCGAAGACGTAGAAGCCTGAATCTTCGGGCGCAGTCCCTGACGAAAGCGATCAACTCGCTTCTCCTCCTTCCTTACCATATGCGGGGCAAAACGACTCAACATCTCGAACTCAGCTTCATACTCCTCGACAGTCATATCCCCCCGCTTCAGATCTATAAACTTGCTCAACAGTTCCCTCCTAGCAGACTTGGTGAAATACTTGTCCTTGAACATAGACCTGAAGGTCTTCCAATCCACTGGCTTCTCAAGACGCCTCTCCTCGATGCGCCACCAGTTCCTAGCATTCTCCATCAGCTGCATCTTCGCTATCTCCACTCGGGTATCGTCAGGAATCTTCGCAGCAACTAACTTCTCCTCCGTGCTCTGGATCCACTCGTCAGCAGCTAGGGGTCCCTCCTTCTCCGAAAATGTCCTCGGCTGGAGCTCATTGAACTGCTTCACTCCTAGAGCAGCTCGTGGGGCAGGCGGAGGTAGTGGTGGTGCAACTGGAACAGCCTGGGCAGCACGCTGGGACTGCTGAACCAACTGATGCTGAACAACCAGCATCTCTCTCATCACACCCAAAAACTGACGGAACTCTCCGCCCTGATCCTCCGTAACTCCATCTCCTGAGCTCCCCGATCGGGTAGTACGTCGTCTTGCCATCCTATTGACAGAAAGACATAAATTAGACTCGTACAATTACTGGATGATAATAAAATGAAGTTCAATACTTCGATTGTTCCGTATTTGCAGAAGGATGGGACCTGCATGAGCCACCACCAAAACCTGTCACGCCCCGCTTCCCAAAAGTACGGAGGCGAAGCGTGACTAAGGCCCGCTTAGGCCGGAGCTGAGAGCTCAGACCCAATAAGCATCTGTGGTATTCCAAAACGAAGGAACAGGTCCCTGCAAGTTAGTACGGAACAATAAAAGTACTGAAAGGAAAGAGCATATCATTTTATTACAAACATAATCATCCAAAGTACTGAAAGTCTAAAACGCCCGAAGGGCTACAACTGCAGAAAGGAAACTACCGGTGCAAGCATCCAACCTAGTCAAGAAAACAAAAGGTGCTACACACCCAATCTAAACTGGGAAAGAAACTCTGGATCAACAACGAGAGGCCTCTAACTCTGGTCCTCCTCTGGTTCGTAATCCAGATCAATGTCCTCCGGCTCCCCGTCTGCTGGCAAGTCCACCTCGTCGACGTACTCCGACTCAACACCTGACGTACAGCACCAAAGAAGGAAACTGTACGTCAGGTAAAGTCTACAAAAAGTGGTCAGACTCTACTACAAGTGTATCAACTTTTAGACAACGATTTACTGGTTGATTAGCATGCTGGGGTTATAACTGAGTAACAAAAAGAAGTAACGCAGCAGGAAAGTAAAATGTAGCAAGTAGTAGTCGTAGCGTGTGCTACCAACTACGGGACTAACCTACAGGTGTCAAGACAAGTCGGGACGACAAGACAAGTGAGACACGAAAGGGTTCACGCCTTACGGTTCGAGGGGGATCAGACCCTCTTACCGTGCGCACGCTCAACCCAACCCCAAACCCCAAGTATGACAAGACAAGACAAGCATGACAAGGGATCACTCGCTCTAGCTTGGCGAGTGCCCTATTGCCCTCTGGGCTGTGTATCACGACAAGGGATCACCCACTCACTGGTGAGTACCCTATTGCCCTCTGGGCTGATCACCCACTCACTGGTGAGTGCCCTATTGCCCGCAGGCTGTGCAAGATGGGACGGGACGTGACAAGACGGGAAGGGTTGTTCTAGGGTGTCCATACACACGCACACACATGATAGCCCTACGATGTCAAAAGTTGTTGTTGTCAGGCTCAGACTTCGTCGTCAAGTCTGAGCCGTCAGAGGTCGTCCCAGACGCTATCATTTCACATCCGGTTCTCTTGGTTCACAGTTAACAGTTCTAACAATCTAGGGCCTAAGCACGGCCAAAAGTGCAAGTGGATACACTTGCCTGCGATGGCGAGTGTGTCGTCCTCTCGAAGCATCTCGTCCAAGCGTCTCGTCCGCGGAAGTCCGTCGGAAATAGCGACACGGCGACGGTGTCAGGTCTCAATTTCATCAAATCCTATTAGGGTTCGCTTCTAGGTTATCGGGACTATCCTATTCGTCAAAAGTCACATTTTGATGTTTCAGCCTAATCGACGAATCTATCCTATGTGCACAGTCAAAAAGAGTCCGTTCGTCGATTTTCTATATTTGTACAACATTTTACTAGTGCTGGAAAGAAATTTTAGTTCAAATTGTCGACTTTTAATTTAGGGTTCAATCAGCTATTGTGGGAATTTCTACGAGTTCGGGGGACCAACCTTTACCGGGGTTCATCGTAGGATGGAAGTCGTGTCTGAACGGAGAACTCCTTGGCGTCAAATCTGGTCCACGCACAAATTCCCAAAAGATGAAACTTGCGACGAAGGCCTACGACGTGTCGTAACGTCGTAGACGGCAATTCCACGAAGTAGAACACCCAAGTGGGGCCCACAGCAGTGCTAGAGGTCAATGGGGGACCCACAACACTTCTGGAGGACTTGGGGGGCCCACGGCAGTAGTTGGTGTGGAGGATGCGAAGTTGCGACGATCGGCTGTCGGTCAGACCGAGCCGCTGCGGAGAAATCTCTCGGTCAGACCGAGAGATCACAGCGGGGGGTCGATCGCGTTGCAGCGGAGCGCGGTGCAGAGTGTGGAGCGTCGGTCGGGTGCGGGGATCTCGTCGGTCGGGCGCTTGGTGCGGGGTCTGCAGCGGAGCGGGGTTGCAACGGAGCACTGTAGCGTGTGGATGCGGGGAGCGGGATCGGTCAGACCGATGGGAGCCGTGGGTCGCAACGCTTGCGGAGCGGGGTTGCAATGTTGCAAGTTGCAACATAACGGAGCGGCTGCGGATGCGGGGCGGGGCTTCGGTCAGACCGGGAGGCGCTCTCGGTCGTAACGAGCGGCCGCGGGGCTTGCAGCGGATGCGCTGCAAGCGGGGCGATGCGGGAGCGGGCCTCGGTCAGACCGAGCGGATGCAGGGGGTTTGCTCGGTCAGGCCGAGAGAATGCGGGGAGATGGCTGCTGCGGATGCTGCTGCGGGGTGCGTGAGTTGGGAAAAGAAGTTTGGCAGCTAGGGTTTGTGTGGCTGCAAAAATAGCTTAGCCTAGGGCTTATATAAATAGAAAAGAGGGTTAGGGTTAGGTCTAGGGTTTAGGAAATTAATCAAAATAATTTAAAAATTAAAAATACTAAAATTAACTCTCCCTCACCCTCTCGCATAGATGTGTGCGGCCAAAAAATAGCTAAGCTTTGGTCAAAAATTATTTAGAGAGTTATTATTATATAGGAATTTTATTGAAATTAAAATACTTATAAAATTCGGTTTTAAAATTATTTAAAACTTACTCAAAATGGAAAATAGGTCAAATTAAGTCTAAAAATTGTAAAATAAATATTGGGGTGATCGGGACGACGAAAGAAAGAGAACGAAGAAGACGGATCTAAATTTCGACGTCGAGAGACGAAACTAAAAATAGAAACGTCTCTTATCAAAACAGAAAGTCGTGACGTCACATCAAATAAGATAGAATCGCGGAAGAACGACTCGAGAAATGTCGTTCCAAAATAGTTCCACAATCTAATACCCTCAGAGACGATCACAACAACATATCACACAAAATGTCCAAAATCAAATAAAGTCTAAAATAAACACGTGCACGATCAAGAGCACGTGCACAAAGAAAGTACGATCGGAAACTGACCGTTACAACTATCGTGGATCACGAACCCTAAGTGAATTCACTAACGACCTTAATCTAGGCAATAGAATAATTTCTAGTGCAAGTGCCACTATCGTGGATCACAAACCCTACATGAGAATTCTATAAACTTGAATAGATCAAGCACTTCACATCCCTTATTCACCAAATCAACCTAAAAATCTCAACTTTACATCTAAATCCTAAAATCCTAGGGCTCATCCATTAGCCCTAAATAGAAATACTCACGATTCATAGAAAAAACGATAAAAACAATAGCAATATAAGATTCTACATCGTCGCAACAACTAGCCTCAAAACAATAAGAGAGAGATAAGAAAATGTTACCAAACAAATGGGAGCAAAGAGTCTTCTTAAGAAATTTAAGATCAAACAAGGTTCCAAAGCAATAACAATCCAAAGATCCAAATCTTGTCTTCCAAAAGAATTATAGAGGCGGCCAAAAGAACTCAGAACTCTCTGAAACTAAAACTCATCAACTCCACTCTAACCTAGGAAATAAAAGTGCTTAAATACAAGTGGGTTTGCACCCACGAAAAACTGACACAGAAGCCCAACTCGGTCCAAAAAATTGTTGGAGAGCCACCGACTCGGCCGAGTGGCAAGACTACTCAGTCCAAGTAGGGCATATTTGCACCGTCTGCAGCAATTGGGGAAACGATCGCTCCGACCGAGTGGATGCCCACTCGGTCAAGTGGCAGGGACTGAGAAATGGCCTCAAATCATCATTCTGCCAAGTGTTCTACTCGACCGAGTCAACTTGGCACTCGGTCGAGTGGCCGTGTCTGATCGGTCGAGCGACAGTGGCTGCAGAAGCTTCATAAATTGTTGTTCTGTCGATTATTTGACTCGACCGAGTAGCAAGGCTACTCGGTCGAGTAGCTCTTCTTGCTCTCAAATGCGGCTAAGTATTGAACTCCTTCTCTTTGGCATCACCAACTCGATCGAGTAGCTGGATCTACTCGGTCGAGTTCTGGACTCGATTTTGTCCTTCGAAATAATGTGCTCCCATATGCTTCACTCGACCGAGTAGCTATGCTACTCGGTTCGAGTGCACAGGGAAATGCTGAGAAGTTGGGAGTTCTCATTCTTTTGCTCTCCTATCTCCTTCCTCTCTCTTCTTCTCCTCAAATCTCCTCTTCCACCAAGTCAAGCACCTTGTAGGTCATGCCATCGATGCTCGGGATGTCTCAGATGTGTCCATAACTCCAATTTGCTCTGAATCTCTCCAAAGTTCATGAAAATCCACAAATCACTACGAGAATTAAATATATCATGAAATGCACGATAAAGTATAGAAAGGTGAACTTTGGACGATGAAAATGAGATGAAAACATGCAGTAAGAATATAAAAAATATGGACACATCAACTTCATGGGACCGTTCCCATCCAGCAAAGGGAATAAATACATTTTTGTGGTCGTTGATTATGTTTCAAAAGTGGGTGGAAGCTATTGCCACCCCCATCAAATGATACCAGAGTAGTTGCCAAGTTCTTCAAACAAAACATATTCCCCTGTTTTGGAGTTCCTAGGACACTGATAAGTGACAGAGGGAGCCATTTTATCGAGAATAATTCTGAAGCCATGCTAAAGAAGTATGGGGTACATCACAGAGTTGGACTGGCATATCATCCTCAAACAAGTGGGCAAGTGGAAGTCTTCCATAGGGAAATCAAGCAAATCCTGGAAAAGACGTTGATCAGTCAAGAAAAGATTGGTCAATGAAGCTAAATGATGCACCGTGGGCATACCACACAGCTTTCAGGACTCCCATCGATACCACCCCATACCGACTAGTTTATGGGAAGGCGTGTCACATGTCGGTAGAGTTAGAGCACCGTGCTTACTGGGCCATCAAGACACTCAATTATAACTACAAGTTCCTAGGAGTATGGTAACTCCTCGATATCAATGAGCTTGACAAGATTAGAAAAGACGCCTATGAGAGCTCCCGAATATACAGAGAGAGGACGAAGATTTTCCACGGTGCCCGCATTATGGTGAAAGGCTTTGATGTGGGAGATAAGGTCCTATTATTCAACTCTAGGCTTCGACTCTTTCCAGATAAGTTGAGATCTCGTTAGTCGGGGCCATTCACCATACGACATATACATCCGGAGGAGCTATTGAAATAGTAGGAAATGATGGAGTGTCATTCAAGGTCAACGGGCAAAGACTGAAACATTACTCCGTGGGAGATCTTAGTGGTGAAATAAAGAGCATCTAACTCGGAGACACTTGGACTGAAAGTTTGGCAACTACAACAACACGGTCGACTAACAAAGAGAATGACTACGTCAGCCGACTTGAAGAGGTCATCGAAGAAGCCACGCCTTACACCGTGAAAACCTTGCTTATGGAAGAATCTGATTGGGAGCCAATTTCTGAAAAGAGTTCCCAAATAGAAGACACCCTGGACCCTCTCACTGATGAAGAGGACAACGACGCTGACATCGTGAGGATAAGAGAGCTCTGTAAACTCTCTTCTGGGAAGCATCCAAACCACATGCCACCGGTGAAGATTCTAACATCACCGAAGAAGAACACGGAGCCTTTGAAGGCTAGAAGCAAAGCTTGTGGGGAGTCATCTCCCACCATTATGAAAAGGAGATGCCGCTTGAGGAGACCAAGCAAGAAAACATTGAGCGTTCAAAGCCCACAGGTCTCCTAGCCAAATTCGACATGCGCATCTCCTATGCACCGAATATCACGCGCGGAACGTAAATCATTAGGGGTCGAGCTCAAGACCATAAAAAAGTACTTATCTGGAGGCAACCTGACATTTCTATCTTATTTTTAGTTCATTCTTAGTTTTTAATTTGTTTAAACTTACAAAAAAGTCGATAGATCAAAAGCTAGGAAAAATTCTAATATTAGGCGACGTTTTATCTGCAGTGTGAAGACCATGAGGATGCCAACCCAATAGAGAGCATATATGATGAAGGAGATTCATGCCACGGATCAGTTTGAATGAGAAAAGGAAGAGGAACTTGAAGAAAGAAAGCAAGAAAGAAGATGCAGAGAAACAAAAACCTGAAGCTGGAAAAATTAGCTCCACTCGGCCGAGTAAACCCTCACTCGACCGAGTGAGAATACTGATCAGGGAAGTGTAAAACTCAACTATGTATATTTATACCACTCGACCAAGTGACTATGTCACTCGACCGAGTGGATCCTGTTGGATCTGGATCTAAGCCTATAGGGTGGTGAATATGTTAATAAAAATTCTCGTGCAACCCACGAGGAAACACATGCAGTTATAGCAGATGCAGAGTAAATAATAAGCAATCATAGAGTGCACAGCAGATTTACCATGATTCGGTCAACCCAACGACCTACTCCAGCCCCAAAGAAGATAGAATTAATATGTTTCTTTGTACAACTACAATGAACTATGGGCCCCAACTCAACTCTCACCTAGTTCGTACCACACTCACCGAGTGCAAAACACTATCAACCTAGTAAATGCTTTCTCTTGACAAGCCCCAACTCATCAAGACCCTCTTGTTTAGTCCCGGACCAAACAAGACCCCAAAACACAAGTATGGTAAAGTTTTCCCTATAAAGATCGCTACTACTACACAAATATAATAATAAAGAGTTTAGGAAATCTCAGTTTGTGTAGCGGCAGTTGTCTCTGTCAATCAGCTCAGGTTAGATCACGTATGACGATGAAGTAGTCGTCAATGTCTCGTCCCTCCTTGAAACGTGTGGCCTTGTAAAAGTATCCCCCTTCTATGTTGCGCAATAATGGATGGAAAGCTCCTTTGGTATGCTTGCTAGGTTGCGACCTTGGAGTAGTCTTCCTTGATGAGTTGTGCAATGAAGAGATGGGGAAGACTCTTGATGAAACTTGCGGCTTTGAGGCTTGGAGCTTACGCAATATGTCTTGGAGATGGAGAAGACCCCTTGCAATGATGTTGTGCAATGTATCTTGGAGATGGAGTAAGGTTGCGCAATGGAGGATTGCAGTGGGAGATGAAGCTATGGCCTTGGTTTGATGCTTGATGCAATGAAGATCTTGGAGATGGCTATGTTGCGTAATGGATATGGGATCTCTTAAGGATGTTGCGCATGGATTGAAGGAGAGGCTTTGCTATGGAGATAGGAGCTCTTTGGCATTGGCTTTAGAGATGCTTGCAATGGAGAAGATGAAGCTAGTTGCGCAATATATGAGGGATTTGAGTTGCAAAGTTGCGCAATGATGCTAGGAGGGTGAAGTTTTGGCCGGGCTCCCTTTGGTTCTCTTGTGTTTTTGCCCTCTCACTTATCTCTTCTTTGAATATGGGTTTATATAGGAGATGATGGGATAGATTAGAATCAAATAGAATCCCATAATTGATGGAGATAGAAAGGAATCCTAACTTGAATATGATTTGAATGAATCAACATGGATATAGAGTTTGAATATGGATGGCTATAGGAATTGAATTTGAATAGCTATAAGATTTCATAAAGGATCTCATTTAATCTATTATATTGATTTGCATGAGACTCTCCATATCTCTCCATCTTTGACCAAGTCTTCAATTTGCATGGCTTTAGGAATTGATTCATGCACTAATTGATTTGAATCAATTCAAATATGGATTTGAATTGATTTCCTCCTTATCTCCACATCTTTGACTTAGTCCAATATTTGTATCCATTATCTTCATCATTGACCAAGTCCACTTTTCTAATGCATCGCAAATTCTCCATCACTTTTACTTAGTCTCTCTTTAAGTATTTGCGAGAGTGCCATTCCTGAAAACACTTAGCACATAGACATTAAATCGTTCATACACGTTTGTTATCATTAAACATAAAGTCATCGATCGTTGTATCCAACTACACGTTGTATCCAACAATCTCGCCCTTTTGATGATGACAAACTAATATAAGATTTACAATAACGATTCAAATGATATCATCATGACATGTGTGTGTGAAATGTGATAATGGAGGATGTATGCAATATTCAACAAATGCAACAATGATGTGTAACATACAATCATGCAACAATGATGTTTCAACCATACAAGCAAGCTCCCCCTTTATTCATGCTCCCCCTTGAACAAATATTCACATATTCATGAAGCACATGCATTCATTCCTTATTCATTAATGCTCCCCCTTAAACCAATATTCATATATTCAACATATAAGCATTAATGCACACCAAATCTTCTCAATAATTTCTCCCCCTTTTGTTATCATCAAAAGTGTATACATGAAGTCAAATTTATACCACATACAAAAAGTGAGAATTATAAATTACAACAAACACTTGCATGTTGATATTCGTATAATAAGCACTTCAAATTCAATGAAAATTATAACGACAACTTCTACACCATCGTGTAAGTGTGATGATTAAACATTAAAGCCCATGAGGAGAACTTTTAATAAATTCAACCAAAACCAATCAACATTTTCCATTAAACATGAAATCATATAGGATTGATTTTCCTCATCTCATTAAAAATGAGTTCAAGATACCACACCCAAAAACATAGCCTATAATGACTCTTAGATGTTGGGGTGGCATTGCTTGACGAGTATAACACCAATGCTAAAGATAACCCGTAAAGCATATGTTGGATACTCATAGGTCGTGTAACGACCACTGTCCGGTGGTACGTATTTTTTAGCGCGTATGTTGTTTGTGGTGTGTATATTCGTATTGGTTTGTATTACTTTATTCCGTATCTCAGACGCGTAACCGGACCCCGTATCCACGATCCTCTCGGAGGCGCGATCACACCAACACCTTCTTTTTAATTTTTGGATGACCGAGGGTATTGCTAATCCGATTTCTATTATCATTAATCTTTCTAACCTTTAGTTCTAATTTCAAACTGTTTCTTTTAAACAAATTTAATACAAACCAAGTTATGTAAAACGACAGGGCTTTGAGGCAAAGCTAAATGGTTGCCTCTTATAACTAGTAAATGATTAAAATCCTAAACTAATAAATTTACAACACTTTCAGTTAAAAAACAAAGGAAGTCAAACCAACCATAACTATTCAAAACAGATCCTAACGGCACCCCCAACATCTTTAACCTCTGACCCGTTCCCCCACGTCATCATGTTCCATGCAACAGATCTCCCATATCCCTCAATCTCTCCACACGTCATCACAACCCAGGCCCGTACGTCCTTTCTTTTAAACCAAAATGAAGCCCTGAGAACTACAGCTTATATTCACAGCAGCCTAGCTACCCTCTACTCTTTTATAATAAAAAATAAACCCTAGGTTCTCCTTCGTTTCCCCTCAACATCTCACAGCGCCCGACTTCATCTCTCCCATGCGACAGTCCGCGCCATCCTTCCGGCCGTCAGCCCGCCATCTAACCAAACGCCCACGAGCTCGTGTGACCTCGTCACCGCCCCCTCCACAACCCGCCGTTCCTGCCATCACCGGTCACCGCGTGCGCCCTCCGCCGCCTGGGACCGCCGCTCAACGTTTCTCTCCGACGTCGATGATCTCCAACCAGCCGCTCCGCCATCGTCACCTCCCCACATGTCCGCCCACTTCTCCTTCTCCTCAAAACAACCCGAACCTCCCGATCCCATTCCCTCGCCTGAACCCCGACCCGCCGGCACCCTCCACGGCCCACCGCCTACCTTCACTTCTCCTTATCCGCCCCAGACCTCCCGACGGTAACTATCTCTCCCCAACGGCATGTCCCACGCTCTGACCACCAAGCCGCACCAAGCCCTATCACCTTCATCTCCTCTCCCCTTCCGTTCAACGTCCGATCACCATTCCATCGGTGACCAACCCGCACAACAACTCTGCTTGCCCCGACCTCCGACCAGCCTGCCTCCGGCAGTTCCTATCAGCCCCAAGCTCCCTCCGTGTCGCTGCCAACCTCTCATGCCATCTTCCTCACCCCTGTCGGCAACCCCGACTCCGGTCCCACCTCTGAAGCCACTGGTGTTGTCGTGTCAAAGTACCGCGGCCATCATACATCTGCTGTAGTGCACTCGATGAATCACCCTTATAAACCGTAAGTTCTTATATATATGTGAGCTGTGCCTTATATTAAGTATGTATATATATATGTATTTATCTCATTTGCAGTAGGTGTAGCATGTTCAGTAGTGATAACGTTTGGGTTATATATTATAATGCTTATATACAATCGGAGTATATATAAGTAAGGCAGTATGTGCAGTAATATAATGTCTATATTATATGCTAATATGTGAACAGTGAATTACATTAAACATATTAGCAGTAGGTTATATATACATGCTAGATGTTTAGTATTATGGTCAGTTTTAATATTATTCTTTGGCCTGACGATAGGATTTAATGACGCGATATGCGGCGCCCCGTTGCAAATCACCTGGTCACCCAAATCACCGGTAACATGCAAGTGTGCAATTAAATATGAATTTTTGAAGTTTGATGATTGTTACATCATTTTTACTTTAATCTACATATCTTAAAAACTCACGTAAAATGACGCATGAAACTATTTCCATAATGTTCTTGACTAAAAATGTGATATTTTGACATATAACTTGATAGGTTTCAATTTTAGACATTAGCAGAGAAAATTGTTTCCTGTAACCAGTAACCCGTCTCGACCTCCCTTCAATTTTTGTAAATGTTGTGCAATAATGGAACATTGAAGACTTGAAATGAATGAACATCTTGCTTGGTCATTAGAGAGTGACATCGTGAAATCGTGCGCCTCGAAGGCGGATTCGTGACTTTCGTGATGTCGTGTGAGTCGACTAGGCCGGCTCGTGTTGCAGCAAACTTTTGGGTGGGGTTAGGGTTGAACGGCCACTAAGCGTATGTAGGGTTCATGTCTTCAATAACACCGTCTATACGGTGGGTTAGTATCAATCACGATTATACCCCCGTGAGAAGAATGACTTACTCATCACGTCTTAAAGGCGGGAACCCTAGGCGTGAATAGAAGACACGGACATGAAATTATAAATTACCATGCCAATAAAATAAATGTCATTACTTTACTTCCACGTACCTGCTTAGAACTGTCATGCTAGGAATGTTTAATTATACTTCGCTTTTAATTTTCCATCCCTTAAAATGTTGTGGACACCTTATATGCAAATAACTGTCAATTCTAAATTCATATTATATGCACACCTTGCCTTGGTTTCTGACCCTTACTTGCAGACCTTGCTGACATACATTCATGTCTTTTCGAATGTATGTCAGATCTCGAGCCGGAGTCTCAGGAGGATCCGTTGGAGACGCTTGACTTAGCGAGCTAGGAGTTCGTTGTTGAAGCCGAGTCCTTCCCTGCGGAGGATTAGACCTACTCGTTGCTGTTTTCATTAGTTCACTTTCAGTACTTTGGTTTGTGTACGTTCCTTCGCTGTCCTGTTGTGGTTTGTCGTTTAATTTTGTGTATGGACTTAATATTTCTGGATGTGGCTTTTATCTTTTGAATGTATTCTTATTGTTCTGAAAAGCACGCAAGAACTTGCCATGTGTTAGTATCACCACGCTTATTGGACTCGAGCGTCACCACTCCAGTTCAAGCGAACCGTGCAATGTTCTCGCTTCCGGTGTCTTTTGGGAAGCGGGACGATGAAGGTTTTAGTGGTGGCCCATGCAGGTCGTGCATCTGCAAACTTCAGAATGGTAGCAATACTATCCTTAGCCAAAACATCCAGAATAGTTTGTACGCAAAATTACTCGAATACCTGGCCTCAGCACGATAAGAAACCTATACCAGGAAAATAGGATAAGTTAGTTAAACGCTCGTGCTCGTTAGTTAGACATCCTTTCCACGACCTAATATTATCATCTTGGGAGTCACCCTAGCGATTGATCATCCAGCTCTAACCATAATAGTTTCGTTAGTCGTTCGCTTAGATTTATCGAATCTAGGGCCCAACCGAACGCAGCGATCGTTAGGGGTGGACAAAGATCCGATTAAATGATTGAATCCACCCGATCCGATCCGAAAAAGTAGATCGGATATCCGATCCGATGAAAGTGACTTGTTATTAATAAGCAGATCCGACCGATCCGTTTGAAACTGATTCGGATTCGGATTTTAGTTTTCATCCGACAGAATGTGATCCGATCCGATTAGGTTTCGAGCGGATTGTGTTATTGTTTAAGTTCATCCGAATATCCGATTCTGAATCCGATCCTATTGTTTTTCACTACTACCTAAAAGCCCCTGAATCGATGCATTCATGGCTATTGATTAAGAAGACTAAGAGACTCAATTGCATCCTCCTTGAAGGAGAGCTCTTGGTTGTCAAGCTCATCCTCCTTGAAGTTGATGCCAAACTAGTATGAAACTTTCAGAATCTAATGAAACGAGTTACAAATTGTGGCATCAATAACTTTAAAATTTCAATAAAGCTAATATTCATCCGATCCGAATCGTATCCGATCCGAAATTCTAATCATCCGAATTTTCAGATTAACTTTTTTTTATTAGTGGATGCGGATAAGATTTTTCATCATCCGATTCAATCGGATCAGATGGTGGATTGAGGCATAATCCGATCCGAATATTCGGATGCCCACCCCGACGATCGTCGCGTCCGTGCAAGTCAAACCCGAGGCGCCTGCAATGAGTAGACTTCGAAGCGTAGGATATTCCAGATCTATAAGATCTCGATCTCGATCCTCAACGAACCCTTACCCCAGCTTCCCTATCGCAGTCTAGTTCGTTGTAGAACCTTAGTGCTAAACCTTAGTCGACCCAATGATTATTCCCCCCGATTTTTCTATTTCCTAAACATTACACTTCCATGTTAATGATCGTAGAAGGCCATCGTAGTATTCACGGAGTTACTTCTTAAGTCGTCCTTACGTTACGATCGTCAAACCTATTCCTTGTTCTCGATTCACATAAACTTTTCAGGCCCGTCATCTTTAACCTTGAACCTCCCCATTGCAGATCCAGGGTCTTTTAAAAAGCGTGTGCGATATTTCTTTGATTGAATTCTTCGCTAAGTTTAAAATCTTTTCGAAAACTTTTATTTAGATTTTCTACACTTCAGTCGACTTAACCCCAATCTTGATTATGAAACTCTTCTGGCGCGATCTTTAGTTACTATCTTATAGCGATTTTCTAACATACACCTTCCGCACTTCTATTTCACATAACCTCGAGCTATTCTATTTTCCTCATGTAATGAACTTCTTTTTTATAAAAAAACTTTATTTCTATCTTGCTAGTTCAAAATATCATCTCCTTTTCTTACTAACATATTTCAAAACGGTCATTTATACATACCTTTAAAATACTTTCCTGGGTTAAATATAATTTCAAAATCTTGTGTGTCAGTCTTATAAATCATTGTCTTCATATTTTTTTTAAAAAAAGAAAAAAATCTTTCTACAAACCTATTTCCATTTACAAAACAAGCACTACGACACTATGCCCATATTACTCTTCACTATTATTTGACAAATCGTATTTAACGTTTTACCTTATATCACATAACTGCCATTCGACTTCGGATTCTTTACTTTTGCCTAGTCATCACATTAGTTTTTAGCATTGCTTATTTCGACTTTAGCGAGTCCAGTTTAAAATTTCGTTATAATCCTTTTTAAATGTTACCTTCCATTTTTAATCCATCATAGGTGGGTTAATTTTGTTATTCGTTACATTGTTAGAATATTTGATATGATTAATACTATTATGGGATTTTATTTACAGATATGCGTAGTTTGAGATTATAAAAGGTATAGTTAGGATTAGTTGATTATGAACACGAATAACTTAGATTACTCCAATTTATGAGGTGATAAAGAGAATGAGGTGTTCAAGACTTATTTTTTATAATACATGTGCGTAACTGATCCAATAAAGTATTCTTGGTGAAAGAATTGTACACATGAAGATGAGTAATAGCTAAGAGTAGCTATGAAAGTATAATATTATTTATGGTGACGATGATAAGGAGTAAAGTATTTAAAGTAACAAAACTTGATTATACGGGTAGAATGATGAAGGTTTTAGAAATGATACGATGTGTTGATACGAACGGATAGTTGTGTGGATGGATCTAAAATTGCTTAGGGTAAGATATATGGGAAATGATAAGATGTGATTTAATATTTCAGTAATTATGATGAATAAATTCATGAGTCATCATGATGAAGAAGGTATTGGAAACATGAAAATTGTTGATTGTAAATGGCAAAGTATGTTAGGTGTATTTGTACTTGTTATCATAGAATAGTAATTGGTAGGGCATCATTATAGCGATTGATTGATATAAGGATAAGATTGAACTTGGATGATATCATCAATTATAGAGCTACAGGTTAGGTTAGATGATGAATAAGGTGATGACACGTTAATGGATAGGACGACGGATAGGAATAAACAGTTTTGAAGAATTTGGCTACGGAGGAGTTATACATTAGAAATTTCCCAAGAAATGTTACTGCTCTGATAACAAATAATAAGTGAAGAAGTGATGGAATTTACAAAAGGATATTGTTTAGTGATATTTAGTAAGGTTGTTGGTGTAAAATATTGATTATTTTAAAGCGAGAACCTTGAGTTAGAATTTGGGCGGCATTGATTGATATATGGTTAAGTGTTAGGATGTGATTATAATTGTAGCGTTATTCAGTGATGAGACGAGTAGTGATGCCTTATTTGAAGAACGCTTGATTGAAGTTACCAGTTAGCGTTCATTAAGTCGAAACTTTGGGGTTGCAGTTATAGGTATATACTTTTCCACTCATCCTTATCCTAAACACTTTGGTGCAAATTCATTAGTAGTCATCCGTGGTTAGGTTACTCGTCCACTAATAGTTAGATCATCGATAGTGCATCAACATCCGAACCCATTTTGAATTAAACCTTGACCACCTCACCTGTACCGATTCCTGACTAAATTTCATTTCTCCGTCTCGTAGTTTTTTTTTCAAATCAGAGTTTACCTCGTAGAAATACGACGAGATGTATAAGTTTTATTGTTATCTATGTAAGGTACTCAAAATTCTAGGAAATTCCGAGGACGGAATTTTCTGTAAGGTGGTTAGGATGTAACGACCACTGTCCGATGGTACGTATTTTTTTAGCGCGTATATTGTTTTGTGGTGCGTATATTTGTATTGGATTGTATTACTTTGTTCCGTATCTCAGACGCGTGACCGGACCCCGTATCCATGATTCTCTCGGAGGCGCGATCACACCAACACCTTCTTTTTAATTTTTGGATGACCGAGGGTATTGCTAATGTTGGATATGGACGATATGAATACACCCATGAGGGGATGTATGAGGCTATATGGACCTCAGATGTCGCGTGCATGAAAGCGTGCACGAAGGGAACCTTTTCTCGTGTGAAAAAGACCACTCGATAAGTGGAAAAAGTCACTTTATAAGTGCATAAAGGCACTCGATAAGTGAATGAAGAAGAGGATAAGTAAAAGGGCTAATATAGGCTAATAAGCTTATAATTGGTTATTTCCTACAATAACTACCCCTAAAGCCTATAAATAGGACCCAAGGGTATGCCTTTTACACTAATCTAACCATGCCATAAGGTTGCATAAGGCAACTTGTGTTCTTCTTCTCCCTTCCATTAAAATCCTCTTCTAAATAGAGATTTAGGCGGTGAAACTCTTCTTCGATCCTTCCGTGACGAAGTACCGACCATTGTGGTGAATCCGAGGGTGAAGTTCAGAGACTACGGTGCCACGTACGCAAGCGTAAGTCTATGTTATAATTCGATCCTAATGTCGTTGTTTTGACAGGATCCCACATTGGTATCAGAGCCATATGGGTTCGCCCCGGTCTAACCGTCTCCCCGGTCTCAACGATGAACGCAGCGTTGTCTCTTTCACGAATGAGTCTCCTTCCATTATGGATATGGTAGGAACGCATCGTGACGGAGAGAATCGCAATAGTTGTTCTTTTCACGTTAGGGTCTTCTGCCATTACGGATATGGCAGGAACTCTCCGTGACGGGAAGAACTTACCGTTCATATCGCCAAACTCACGCTCCTCATGGATGCTGAGTCTCCATTCAATTGAGAATGTGAACTCTCTTCATGTAGAGAGTGAAGTTTGCGGCCTTGAAAACGTGTTCTCTTCATTTTTTTGGCACACGGCCATTGAAGCAAAACCGTTTTCTCGATGAACGGGTGCTTCATCGGAGAAGACGATGGTGGTTATTTTCAACGGAGAAGATGAAATTTTTGGTGCATGATCACCATGGCCATATGGGCTATGGAGGCAATGCATCCCCCCTCCCCATGCAGAGGGGGTTGGCTACGGCCAATAACAACCACGGCTACCCCTCCGGCGGGGGGTGTGCGGCCAACCCCATGCAAGGGGGTGGCCGGCCATGGCCATATGGGCCATGGCCGGCCCTGGCCAAAAAGGGCCATGGTCGGCCCTGGCCGGCCCCGGCCGGCCCTGGCCGGCCCCGGCCGGCCCCGGCCAGGGGGCCCTGGCCGTGGCCAGGGCCTGCCCTGGTCGAGGCCAGACCAGGGCCAGGAGGCCCTGGCCGGCCTCGGCTAGAGCCAGGGGCCGGCCTGGCTGGCCCTGGCAGGGGCCAGGGCCGGCGCCCTGGCCTCAGGCCAGGGCCTGGTTGACCCTGGCCTCAGGCCAGGGGCCTGGCCAGGGGCCCGGCCAGCCGGCCCTGGCAGGGGCCAGGGCCAGCGCCCTAGCCGGCCCTGGCCCCTGCCAGGGCCACGGACGTTCCTGGCAGTGTCCAGGGCCACTGCCGGCCCTGGCCGAGGCCAGCGCCAGGCCATTGCCGGCACCGGTCTCGGTCAGTGCCGAGCCCCGGTTGACCCTGTATTGGGGGGGCTTGCATGAATGTGACATGCATAGCCAGCCCATACGGGGCCGACGGCAGTCATCTGCGGCAAAATTCTCCTATAGGGGGGAAGCGCCTGGATCCATACGGGAGCAGATGACGATGGCTTGCAGAAAAATCCCCTCAAGGGGGCATCCGGCCTTGGCACGGCTACGGCTAAATCCTGGCAATGGCCAGGGATTGCCGTATATTTCACAAGTATCATAAGGGTACTAGATTGAAATATCGCATTTTTTTTGAAAAATACGTTTTCAAAAACGCTTTTCCGCTGCAAAGTACTATAAGAGTACTATCGTTTGATAAGTGAGGGGGAAATATCGAAGTTGTTCTAGATGGTGATTGGGATCGTAGAGACCTTTCCGATTCTAGAGCAACATCTTCAATATTTTTCGAAAGTAACTTATCAAATATAATAATATCATTCTAAGTGGGATATTCCAAGCGGGAGTGATATTTATGTATAAGAATTTTATGCAATAATTTTTGATCGAACCTTCGGTTTTTGGTCTTTTGCAGCAGTTTAAAGTTAAAATGTCTTCCGCTTCAAAGAACATCGTCGCTGAGTTAAACAGAGGTGAAAAACTCAACGGCGATAATTACAAACTATGGTCCATCAAGATACAATACGTTCTAGAGGAGCAAGAAGTGCTCGAAACTCTGAAGAACGTAATGATTGAACCCGAGTTGGGCACTACGGCCCAACACAGACGAGACCAGGAAGCTTTTGATGCTTGGTCTCGGAAGAACAAGATAGCTCGCATTACGTTATTGTCCAGTATGGCCGATGACATAATGCGCATCTTCCGAGAGCATGACCTAGCCATGGACATATGGTCCAAGCTTGAGGAGAAGTTTGGTGGCACATCGGTGTCCAAACTTCGTTCTTTAACTATAAGATTTGATTCATACAAGAAACGTCCAGATCATTCCATGGGGAAACATCTGCGACATATGGCGAATCTAATCTCAGAGTTAAAGGATGCAGGTCATGTGCTCACTGATGAGCAACAAATCCAAGCAGTCATACGTTCCCTACCAAATGGGTGGGACCAAATGAAGATGCATCTCACTCATAATGAGAGCATCAAGACCTTCAGCGATGTTTCTAAGCACCTCGAGTTAGAGGAAGAGCGGCTTGCGGCTGCCAAGCCAAGTGCAGAAGTGCACATGGTTGTAAGTTCCTCACACTGGGGAAAGAAACGGAAAGATCGTTCGAAGTTTACTAATGAACGTAATAAGCAACCTGAGTCTACCAAGAAACCCAAACATAAGGGTGGGCACAAGAAATGGCACAAGAAGAAATACTTGAAGAGGATCAAGTGCTTCAAGTGCAACAAGTTAGGTCACTATGCATGTTCTTGTACGGATGAAGGTGACAATGTAACTTGTAATGATAGTTACATATGTGTTTCTAGTTCAATATTTCTTGTGGAATCTAATCCATTTTGGATAATTGATTCAGGTGCCACCGACCACATAGTAAGGGACAGACGGTCCTTCGTGGAGTATCACCGGATACCCCAAGGAACAAAGTGGATTTATGTAGGAAACAACACACGTGTTGAAGTGAAAGGCGTTGGGACTTGCAAGCTAGTCTTGGACAACGGCCGCACTATCTTACTACATGATGTCCTCTTCGCTCCAGATATTCGAAGGAATATTATATCTGTGGTCGTGTTAATGGTTCTTGGTTATAGCTGGTTTTTTCATGATTGTAAAGTGGACTTGTTTTGTAATAATTCCTTAATTGGTACTGGGTATGTATTCAAAGGATTTATTGTATTAAATACAATGTATGACTCTTCATTTTGTAATGAAAATTTCCTTGTTACAAATTCTCTGACTTATGAGTCTGATATAATTTGTTGGCACGCAAGGCTTGGTCACATTGGACCAACACGAATGGATAGACTTGCCAAACGTGGCCTTCTATCCAATGTTTCAAAGGTCGAAATGTCGACTTGCGAACATTGCCTTGTAGGGAAATCTTGTCGCAAGCCGTTTGGAACGGCACAAGGGCCGAGGTTCCATTACAGCTCATCCATTCGGACATATGTGGTCCGATGAATGTCAAGACAAGACGTGGGAAATCCTATTTCATCACTTTTATTGATGACTTCACCCGATTCGGACATATATATTTGATATCCCACAAAAGTGAAGCATTAACCTGCTTTAAAAACTATATGAGTTTAGTGGAAAATCAATTAGATCGCAAGATTAAGGTCTTGCGGACCGATAAGGGCGGTGAATATCAATCAGCAAGTTTTAAGGAACTTTGTGATGAAAAGGGCATAGTTCATCAGGTAACTATGCCTTATACGCCGCAACAAAATGGTGTTGCAGAAAGGAGAAATAGGACTTTAATGGAAATGGTCCGTTCAATGATGGCGCAAGCTAACTTGCCAATCACCTTTTGGGGTGATGCATTATTGACGGCCGCTTTCATCTTGAACCGCGTACCCTCGAAATCAGTTAGCTCCACTCCTTATGAGTTGTGGAACCAAAGGTCTCCTGACTTAAACATTTTAAAACCTTGGGGATGTGCATCCTATGCACATATTTCCTCCCATAAGTATGGCAAACTTGGGCCACGGGGAAGGAAATGTATCTTTATACGATACGCAGAAAACTCCAAAGGTTATGTTTTCATTGGTCAAGAAGACAATGGAGGTCTAATTGAATTTGAGTCGAGGGATGTCACTTTCTTGGAAAACGAGTTTCCAAGACAGGGCGAGATAAGTCAGGACTTATCTCTATTTGAAATTAATGATCAAGAAGGATTACCTCATTCGAGTGGGAGAATTCTTGGTGAAGACGAAAATACGTTTCCAACTTCACCAATGGATGATACGAATGACGCTAATCCTATTCCATACGGGAATAATGATCCAAGTGGGAGCATTTCTAACTACATTCCAAGTGGGAGTGATATTAGAATTGATCTAAATTCGAGTCAACAAGGACTTGAAGAATCTCGAATACGACGTAGTAGTCGTACAAGGTTGGCTCCTCTAAGATTTGAGGATGAATTTCCGCAAACCTTTATGACTTTACTACAAGATGATGACGAGCTTGCTACTTTCAAACAGGCCGTATCATGCCCTGCAAAAGACAAATGGATGGAACCGATGAAGGAGGAGTTGGAATCCATGAAAGTTAACCGAGTCTGGGACTTAGTTGACTTACCCAGAGGACGTAGAGCTATTGGGAACAAATGGGTTCTCAAGATCAAGCATAAGGCTGATGGCTCTATATACAGATATAAAGCTCGCCTTGTCGCGAAAGGTTTTACGCAACAGGAAGGGATAGACTACGAAGAGACCTTCTCACCTGTTGTTCGTTTTACCTCGATTCGCCTGATTCTGGCTATGGTAGCTTGCTTAGACCTCGAATTACATCAGATGGATGTAAAGACTGCCTTTCTCAATGAAGAATTGGACGAGGAGATCTATATGGAACAACCAACAGGGTTTGTAAAAGAAGGAAACGAACATAAGGTTTGTAAACTTCGTAAGTCCATATATGGTCTTAAACAATCCTCGAGGCAATGGTATATACGATTTCAAGAAGTTGTCTTATCAAATGGTTTTTCCATGCTTGATGAAGATAACTGTGTATATATCAAGAGGATTAAGAGCAAGTACGTTATTATGTCTCTATATGTAGATGACATTTTAATAGCCGGAAATGACAAGGGCTTTGTGATGGATATCAAGGCTTGGCTTTCATCAGTTTTTGAGATGAAAGACATGGGAGAAGCCGCATATATCCTTGGAGTTAAGATTTCAAGGAATCGTTCGAAGAAACTTCTTTCTCTTTCATAAGAGACTTATATAAAGAATGTTTTAGAACGTTTTAATATGCAGGACTGCAAGTCCATTGATACTCCTATAAGCAAATGCAATAATTTATGCTGAAATCGTGTCCAAAGAACCAAAAGGAAAAGGAAATTATGGAAAAAGTTCCATATTCCAGTGCAGTTGGAAGTCTAATGTATACTATGATGTGTACAAGACCGGACATCTGTTTTGTCGTTGGAATGGTAAGTCGTTACTAATCCAATCCAGGGCAAGTACACTGGAAAGCGGTTAAAAGGATAATGCGGTATCTTAAAGGAACTGCAGACTATGCCTTATGCTATCAAGGAGATGCCTTGAGGCTCGAAGGCTACACTGATGCTGATTGGGCGGGTGATCTCGATGAGCGACGATCGACCTCAGGATATGTTTTTCTACTCGGATCTGGTGCAATATCCTGGAGTGGCAAGAAACAATCCTGCATCGCACTTTCAACTATGGAAGCCGAGTTTGTAGCATTTAACATGGCAATCCAAGAGGCTGTTTGGCTTAGGAAGTTCTTAGACAGGCTAATTGATGCAAGTGACTCAGGTGCTGTACCAATACACAGTGACAGTCAAGCATCTATAGCCTATGTCAAAGATCCAAAATTCCATTGTAAGACCAAACACATAGATATCCGCTACAAATTCGCAAAAGACTATGACAAGACCAAGAAGGTAGACATAAGGTACATATCTACGCATGAGATGATAGCGGATCCGCTTACGAAGGCGATCCCCAGAGATGTGTTTTACAAACACTTATCATCTCAAGGATTGTGTAAGAGCTGAGTTGTACCAATGTAAATTCACATGTCTGTAAAAGATCAAATTTAATAAAAGAATAAGTTCTTTTTTTAAACATTGCATATGAGTTTCTTGAAAATGTTTGTGTACATTTTAAAATCTCAGCTATATTTTCTAGTATGTCGGACAGATTGAGGTCGGCTCTCTCACATGAGCAACCGCCTTTATTATATCAAACGGATAAAATAAAGATGAGACCTGTTTAAAGTCAAAAATCGTCAGACGGATGATTTAGAGTCATGACTTAAACAAAATGGTCGTATGAAAGATCTGCATTATATGGATGCTTACAAAAGATCTAAGAGGATTCTTAAATCCTATCTGTCTTATGCGGGATGTGGGTCCAGAAGATTATTTGAGTAGTAAAAGGGACTCAAAATCAGACATTGTGGTGTCTGATCATCATCCTTACAACATCATTAAGACATACGCTCCCTGGGAAAGGAGTGATGTTGTAATACGTATTCATACTACGTATGCATTTGACCATTGGGTTAGAATAGTAATTGTGTTTACTATTATGTGAGACCCAAAGACCACATGGGTCTTAACTCATTACCCTTATGGACTCTGATTGGTTCCTTTAGATTTGACTGGGTGATTGCTATCTTAGCATGTTGCTTATGGACTATGGTCAATTCGGTCCGGCGAGGCATGTTAGAAAAGCAAGTCAAGTCAAGATCGAAAGGATCGCAAGAAGAGGAAGATTAATTTCATATTCACATTTGGACTTTAGAGATTCAAAGCTGGCCAGCCAATTGTAATCCAGATGGGATTCAATTGTTGAATATAAAGTATAAGAAATGTGAAGAAATAATCTAGGGTAAAGCATGCGTTGATGCACTCAACTTTGCACCTCGAGGGGTGTTGTGTATCTCTAACAAGTGCACAACAGCGGACTCTATGCGCATGACGGTCACACGGCCTATTTCTCGGTATGATAAATAGAAGAGTTAAAGGAAAGATGTTTCCTTACAATCCCCTCAAGTGTGAGTGGGAGATGTTGGATATGGACGACATGAATACACCCATGAGGGGATGTATGAGGGTATACGGACCTCAGATGTCGCGTGCACGAAGGGAACCTTTTCTCGTGTGAAAAGGACCACTCGATAAGTGGAAAAAGTCACTTTATAAGTGCATAAAGGCACTCGATAAGTGAATGAAGAAGAGGATAAGTAAAAAGGCTAATATAGGCTAATAAGCTTATAATTGGTTATTTCCTACAATAACTACCCCTAAAGCCTATAAATAGGACCCAAGGATATGCCTTTTACACTAATCTAACCATGCCATAAGTTTGCATAAGGCAACTTGTGTTCTTCTTCTCCCTTCCATTAAAATCCTCTTCTAAATAGAGATTTAGGCGGTGAAACTCTGCTTCGATCCTTCCGTGACGAAGTACCGACCGTTGTGGCGAATCCGAGGGTGAAGTTCAGAGACTATGGTGCCGCGTACGCAAGCGTAAGTCTATGTTATAATTCAATCCTAATGTCGTTGTTTTGACAGGATCCCACAGCTAATCCGATTTCTATTATCATTAATCTTTCTAACCTTTAGTTCTAATTTCAAACTGTTTCTTTTAAACAAATTTAATACAAACCAAGTTACGTAAAACGACAGGGCTTTGAGGCAAAGCTAAATGGTTGCCTCTTATAACTAGTAAATGATTAAAATCCTAAACTAATAAATTTACAACACTTTCAGTTAAAAAAACAAAGGAAGTCAAACCAACCATAACTATTCAAAACAAATCCTAACGGCACCCCTAACGTCTTTAACCTCTGACACGTTCCCCCACGTCATCATGTTCCATGCAACAGATCTCCCCATATCCCTCAATCTCTCCCCATGTCATCCACAACCCAGGCCCGTACGTCCTTTCTTTTAAACCAAAATGAAGCCCTAAGAACTACAGCTTATATTCACAGCAGCCTAGCTACCCTCTACTCTTTTATAATAAAAAATAAACCCTAGGTTCTCCTTCGTTTCCCCTCAACATCTCACAGCGCCCGACTTCATCTCGCCCACGCGACAGTCCGCGCCATCCTTCCGGCCGTCAGCCCACCATCAAACCAAACGCCGACAAGCTCGCGTGACCTCGTCACCGCCCCCTCCATGTCCCGATGTTCCTGCCATCACCGGTCACCCCGTGCGCCCTCTGCCACCTGGGACTGTCGCTCAATGTTTCTCTCCGACGTCGATGATCTCCAACCAGCCGCTCCGCCATCGTCACCTCCCCACATGTCCGCCCACTTCTCCTTCTCCTCAAAACAACCCGAACCTCTAGCTCCCATGCCCTCGCCTGAACCCCGACCCGCCGGCACCCTCCACGGCCCGCCGCCTGCCTTCACTTCTCCTTATCCACCCCAGACCTCCCGACGGTAACTACCTCTCCCCGACGGCATGTCCCACGCCCTGACCACCAAGCCGCCCCAAGCCCTATCACCTTCACCTCCTCTCCCCTTCCGTTCGATGTCCGATCACCATTCCATCGGTGACCAACCCACACGATAACTCTGCTTCCCCCGACCTCTGACCAGCCTGCCTCCGGCAGTTCCGATCAGCCCCAAGCTCCCTCCGTGTCGCTGCCAACCTCTCCTGCCATCTTCCTTACCCCTACTGGCGACCCCGACTCCGGCCCCACCTCTGAAGCCACTGGTGCTGTCGTGTCGAAGTACCGCGGCCATCACACATCTGTTGTAGCGCACTTGATGAATCACCCTTATAAACTGTAAGTTCTTATATATATGTGAGCTGTGCCTTATATTAAGTATATATATAGGTATTTATCTCATTTGCAGTAGGTGTAGCATGTTCAGTAGTGATAACGTTTGGGTTATATATTATAATGCTTATATACAATCGGAGTATATATAAGAAAGGCAGTATGTGCAGTAATATAATTTCTATATTATATGCTAATATGTGAACAGTGAATTAAATTAAACATATTAGCAGTAGGTTATATATACATGCTAGATGTTTAGTATTATGGGCAGTTTTAATATTATTCTTTGGCCTGACAATAGGATTTAATGACGCGATATGCGGCGCCCCGTTGCAAATCACATGGTTACCCAAATCACCGGTAACAGGCAAGTGTGCAATTAAATATGAATTTTTGAAGTTTGATGATTGTTACGTCATTTTTACTTTAACCTACATATCTTGAAAACTCACGTAAAATGACGCATG
This sequence comes from Scilla litardierei, assembly GCA_030789695.1. Taxonomy (NCBI): domain Eukaryota; kingdom Viridiplantae; phylum Streptophyta; class Magnoliopsida; order Asparagales; family Asparagaceae; genus Scilla; species Scilla litardierei. The sequence continues at coordinate 164,273,145 of CM061141.1, forward strand.
AAACTATTTCCATAATGTTCTTGACTAAAAATGTGATATTTTGACATGTAACTTGATAGGTTTCAATTTTAGACATTAGCAGAGAAAATTGTTTCCTGTAACCAGTAACCCGTCTCGACATCCCTTCAATTTTTGTAAATGTTGTGCAATAATGGAACATTGACGACTTGAAATGAATGAACATCTTGCTTGGTCATTAGAGAGTGACATCGTGAAATCGTGCGCCTCGAAGGCGGATTCATGACTTTCGTGATGTCGTGTGAGTCGACTAGGTCGGCTCGTGTTCCGGCAAACTTTTGGGTTGGGTTAGGGGTGAACGACCACTAAGCGTATGTAGGGGTCATGTCTTCAAGAACACCGTCTATACGGTGGGTTAGTATCAATCACGATTATACCCCCGTGAGAAGAATGATTTACTCATCACGTCTTAAAGGCGGGAACCCTAGGAGTGAATAGAAGACACGGACATGAAATTATAAATTGTCATGCCAATAAAATAAATGTCATTACTTTACTTCCACGTACCTGCTTAGAACTGTCATGCTAGGAATGTTTAATTATACTTCGCTTTTAATTTGCCATCCCTTAAAATGTTGTGGACACCTTATATGCAAATAACTGTCAATTCTAAATTCATATTATATGCACACCTTGCCTTGGTTTCTGACCCTTACTTGCAGACCTTGCTGACATACATTCATGTCTTTTCAAATGTATGTCAGATCTCGAGCCAGAGTCTCAGGAGGATCCGTTGGAGACGCTTGACTTAGCGAGCTAGGAGTTCGCCGTTGACGCCGAGTCCTTCCCTGCAGAGGATTAGACCTACTCGTTGCTGTTTTCATTAGTTCACTTTCAGTACTTTGGTTTGTGTACGTTCCTTCACTGTCCTGTTGTGGTTTGTCGTTTAATTTTGTGTATGGACTTAATATTTCTGGATGTGGCTTTTATCTTTTGAATGTATTCTTATTGTTCTGAAAAGCACGCAAGAACCTGCCCTGTGTTAGTATCACCACGTTTATTGGACTCGAGCGTCACCGCTCCAGTTCAAGCGGACCGCGCAACGTTCTCGCTTCCGGTGTCTTTTGGGAAGCGAGGCGTCGTGTCGTTGCCAAGGATTGTATCCATTTTTCATACGGAGCTATTTTCATTCTATTTCAATTTTTTCATATTCAATTCTTTTGTGCTCAATTTTTTCCATGGCAAGACACATCATATCACTTAGATTTTCAGTTATTTTTCATCCTAAATTCACTTTCCAATATTTCATAAAAGATGTCTCCTAATGTACAATAATATTTAATATTCGTGGAAGTGAAAGTGTAAGTGTAGAAATCATATTATTCAAATCATTGAACTTGTCATGCCTACTAAGAAAATCAAACATGCACATGTAGCCATAACAATAATACATCAATTTCTACATGGATATGATTATCATTCATTAATATCACTTAAGTAATTCAAAAGATAGATAGGCATTAAGCATCATTTTTTTGTCTTTTTCAAATTTTTTTGATTTTTCTTTATAAAGAACTAAACAAGCTAGAAAGCAAACAAACTAGCACACAAATAAAAAACAATTCAAGCACACCAAAAATGAAAGCACACCAAAAATGCTACGAAGATTTTCATTAAGTTCAAAAAAAGAAAACATACCTTCACGTTGTCGTTTTGCTAAGGAACTAAATAATGAAGCGTTCAATCCATAGTTCATCGCCATCTCCATCTTACCTACACGGAAGATGTTATGTATGACCTTGGAATCCAATAAGGTCCACTCACATTAGTCATCAAATTTTTAGGCACCCATATTTGCTTGAATTTAATGTTCTTGTTCCTATATTTGCAATAATAAGAGGTATGACCCACGCAACTACATGTAAAGCACTTTGCATGAAGATTTCCAACATTTGTTGTTTCATTGTAAACTTTTCTATATTTTGTCTTTTCAACATTTTTAAAACCATATCCTAGTCCTCGCCTATTATTGCCATAAAGTGGATTTCCAAGAATAATATCCAACGATTGGTTTCCAATTGAAAATTTCTTTAATGACAATTCTAGACTAGTGACTTTGGATTTCAAGAAAGTATTCTCATTCACAAGAAAAGTGCATTTACTAATAAAAGCTTTCTTGTTTTCCTCTTCTTTCTTTTTAAAGACAATCATTTTTTCTTTAAGCTCAGTATTTAGCATGCTAATCTTTTCAATAAGCAATTCATTTTCAGTTTCTAGCTTAATCACATTTTGTTTATACATGCTAATATATTTCAACAAAGTAGGACAAGAAAGACATTCAAATTTTTCAAGAGAGTTAGATTTCTCCTTTTTCATCAATTCAATGGTAGATTTACTTACAACAAGTTTTTCTTTCAGATTATCAATTTCTTCAGACATGTCACAATTTTATTTTTGCAATACAAAACTAGAATTTCTATAACATTCTACATTAGATTCTAGATCAACGATTTTATCAGACACGTCACAGTTTTCTTGTTGCAATATAAAGCTACCATTCTTATAGCTATCTAAGGTAGACTCTAACTCATCAATTGTACCTTGCATTCCCTTACAAATATTCACAAGTTCAATTTTAGTGCAAGATTTTACATCATCATGTTTTCCCATTAAGAAGAGGGAGATATGTGCAGTTTCCTCCTCTTCTTCGCTATCCATATCTCACGTTATCGCTAACGATTTTTCTTTCTTTTTAGCAACGTCATTATTTTCTTGTGAGCAATTTCTTACGAAGTGTCCCTTCCTCATGCATTTAAAACATTCAACTTTATCAGTAGTTTTTTGTTCAGAAGTATTTCTAGTAGGATTATATTTATTGGAGCGATTAAACATTTGCGCCATTTCAGCTCTTCCTTGCTTTTTCTTGATGTATCTGCTAAATCCTCTCACCATCAGTTCATGCTCCTCATCAAGATCGTCGTCGTCATCTTCCTTAGCTTGAAGAGCTAATGGTTTTGGAGCTTTGGCTTCTGGTTTCACTCTAGCTTCGATATTCTGCAGCTCAAGCTTGTGTGACATCAAGTTACCTATCAAGTCCTCCACTCTCATTTGTGATAGTTCTTTAGCTTCTTGAATGGCTGTGACTTTAGGCCGGAATGAGCTTGGCAGCGCCCTTAAGATTTTCTCCACCTGCTTAAGGCTAGAGTATGGCTTACCAAGGGAGCTGTACTTGTAGACGATATCTGTAAACCTCACAAACATCTCTTTGATAGATTCAAATGGAAGCATGCGGAAACTCTCATATTCTGTGCTTAACAGTGCAAGTCTGGATTCCTTCACTTGCGATGTTCCCTCATGCGTCACCTCCAACGTATGCCATATTTCCTGCGCAGTTAAGCATTGTGAGATACGATTAAATTCAGCTTTATCCAAAGAGAAAATAAGTGCATTCAAAGCACAACCATTCAATGAATAAAGTTTCTTATCAGCAGCATCCCACTTATCTTTAGCCTTAATAATGTCTGTGTCTTCAATTTTAATAGTGGGGGTTTTATATCCATTTTGAACAATATCCACACATCATAATCTACAAATACTAAATAAATTTTCATCCTAGCCTTCCAATATGCAAAGTCTACTCCATTAAACTTAGGGGGTCGGGCAATAGACTGACCTTCAGCAAATGCAGAATTAGATATATTCATGGTCATCTAGACTAGATCCTCTAACCTGTCTGATACCACTTGTTGGATCTGGATCTAAGCCTAGCAGGGGCGTGAATATGCTAATAAAAATTCTCGTGCAAACCACGAGGAAACACAGGCAGTTATAGCAGATGCAGAGTAAATAATAAGCAATCACAGAGTGCACAGCAGATTTACCCTGGTTCGGTCGACCCAACGACCTACTCCAGCCCCAAAGCAGATACTAGCATTAATATGTTTCTTTGTACAACTACAATGAACTTTGAGCCCCAACTCAACTCTCACCTAGTTCGTACCACACTCCCCGAGTGCAAAACACTTTCAACCTAGTAAATGCTTTCTCTTGACAAGCCCCAACTTGTCAAGACCCTCTTGTCTAGTCTTGGACTAAACAAGACCACAAAACACAAGTATGGTAAAGTTTCCTCTACAAAGATCACTACTACTACACAAATATAATAATAAAGAGTTTAGGAAATCTCAGTTTGTGTAGCAGTAGTCGTCTCTGTCAATCAGCTCAGGTCAGATCAAGTCAGACGATGAAGTAGTCATCAATGTCTCGTCCCTCCTTGAAACTTGCAGCCTTGTTGAAGTAGCCCCCTTCTATGTTGCGCAATAATGGATGGAGAACTTTTTTGGTATGCTTGCTAGGTTGCGGCTTTGGAGTAGTCTTCCTTGATGAGTTGTGCAATGAAGAGATGGGGAAGGCCCTTGATGAAACTTGTGGCCTTGAGGCTTGGAGCTTGCGCAATATGTCTTGGAGATGGAGAAGTCCCCTTGCTATGATGTTGTGCAAGGTATCTTGAAGATGGAGCAAATTTGCGCAATGGAGGATTGCAATGGGAGATGAAGCTATGGCCTTGGTTTGATGCATGATGCAATGAAGCTCTTCGAGATGGCTATGTTGCGCAATGGATATGGGATCTCTTAGGGATGTTGCGCATGGATTGAAGGAGAGGCTTTGCTATGGAGATAGGAGCTCTTTGGCTTTGGCTTTGGAGATGCTTGCTATAGAGAAAATGAAGCAAGTTGTGCAATATATGAGGGATTTGAGTTGCAAGATTGCGCAATGATGCTAGGAGGGTGAAGTTTTGGTCGGCCTCTCTTTGGTTCTCTTGTGTTTTTTCCCTCTCACTTTTCTCTCCTTTGAATATGGGTTTATATAGGAGAGGATGGGATAGATTAGAATCAAATAGAATCTCATAATTGATGGAGATATGAAGGAATCCTAACTTTAATAGGATTTGAATGAATCACCATGGATATGGAGTTTGGCTATGGATGGCTATAGGATTTGAATTTGAATGGCTATAGGATTTCATATAGGATCTTATTTAATCTCTTATATTGATTTGCATGGCATTCTCCATTTCTCTCCATCTTTGACCAAGTCTTCAATTTGCATAGCCTTAGGATTTGATTCATGCACCAATTGATTTAAATCAATTCAAATATGGATTTGAATTGATTTCCTCCTTATCTCCCCATATTTGACTTAGTCCAATATTTGTAGCCTTTATCTTTATCTTCGACCAAGTCCACTTTGCTAATGCATGGCAAATTCTCCATCACTTTTACTTAGTCTCTCTTTGAGTATTTGCGAGAGTGTCATTCCTAAAAACACTTAGCACACACATTAAATCGTTTACACACGTTTGTTATCATCAAATACGAAGTCATCGATCGTTGTATCTAACTACACGTTGTATTCAACAGATCCCAGTAGCAGAACCAAAAATATCAATGCTCTGTGAAGCCTCTTCACTCGACCGAGTGACTAATTCACTCGACCGAGTGGGAGACTGTAGCAGAAATCTTAAAACCGGTGTTCTGTCTCATCTTCCGACTCGACTGAGTGACTTATCTCACTCGGTCGAGTCACTCGGCCCGGCAGCACTATCAAAAATTCTAAATGATCTGCCATTCTGGGTCACTCGACGTAGTGACCAAAATCACTCGACCGAGCGACTTGAGTCGGCAGACCCTTATAAAAAGGGAAATTGAGCTCGATCGAGCTCTTCCCTCAAATCGATAGCAGCCACCCCCTTCCCTCCTAACCCCAGCGACTCGACTGAGCATCTAGCCCGACTCGACTGTGACACCGAACGGGCCACCTCTGGCCACCTTGCTCTAGCCATCTTCGAGCACCTTCATCTCTCCTAAACCCTAATTCGCATCCTATCTCTCCTGCTCCATCTCGTATGCCCTAATTCAACCCCAAATCCCAATTAACCCTATTAATCTCCATATTTTCTTGATTTACCCCCAATTAATTCAAATTTTCAATGCTAATTAACATTTTTGTGCAATAGGAAAGCTTGAGATAGATCCTTTCCGACGACTACGGAGTTATAGCTTGGGGGAGCCATCCTACACTTGGGGCATCTCTTAGGAGTCTCATCGCTAGCTCGGTACACTCGTTCTACATTATTTTAGAGCGACTATACTCATATATTTGTTGTGTAGTGCTCCATACTTACGGCATTACACTATGCCTCCACGGACTAGATCTAGGGGCACGCAGCCTGCTGCCAAGAAGAAGAGGACCGATGACCCCTGCGCTTCTTCTTCTGGGACAGCACCTCATCCTCCACATAGCAACCCCATCCCTACACTGCCAGTACCATAAGCACCATCAGCACAGCCACCTCCACCCATAGAGACGTATGGGCTCACTTTCAGAGATGACGCACACCGCGCCAAATTTGAGAGGATCTCCAAACAACAGATCATTCCCTCTAGGTTCGCTCACATTCCTACACTAAAGCACCTATGGGTATTCCAGGGGCTGCACCAGTTGTATGATAACGTCGGTTGGGGTGATTTTTTTTGGTGTCGGTGAACACCTACGTTCGATCGACACTTGAGGTCTTGAGTTCTATTGTATGACTCCTAGGGGCTATTCTTTTAGACTCATGGACCGTAAGTGTGAGATCACCCATGCCATGGCTCTAGTCCCAGTGCCATTGGGTCTGGCTCCATGGTCCCTTCTCTGTAGACTATATCGTGCTTTCGAACCCTGTTCAGACCCAAGTGGGACCATCAGGTACTGAGTGGAGGTTCCATATGGATCTTCTCATTCCACCTGTAGAGCCCGATAATGAGTAGCAGCAGCATCCCGTCGAGCCTCACCCAGCTGAGATCCCTATAGTTCAGCCTGTCTCTAAGCCCTTGCCTGGACCCAGCACACTTGTCTCCACGTCTGATCATCCTGAGGATTCCACGTCCACTTCCATTCTGAGAGTTCCACATGTAAGTCTGGTGCTATTCTTTTGACTTCTGAGAGTGCTGAGCCTTCCATTCCTTCGTCCGTAGAGACCATGCATCAATTGAGACCCCGGCGTCTGGGGTGACCTTATCTTCTGCTTTCACATCCACCCCACCTATCGATATTCTTGTCTACACTACCGCAGTATTTTCAGGGAGTGTCGTAGTGTCTATCACCACATCTGTTGCCACGACCTCTGCACCCTCCTCCATTGCTGCTGATACTTCTATCACACCATTTGTTGCATCCACTTCTAAGAACATTCTTGTGTCTCAGTCTCACTTGGAGGCTGAGCATCCTATTGTGAGCCCCGCTCCACACACACACACACCCATATTGTTGCTCTGCTCATTTTTGGAGGCCGAGTGAGTCCCACTTGTGCACGTACATGTCTCTCTTCTTCCACTACTGACGACAAAGATTTGTGCCTACGTGCAGTCGAGTTTGCAGTATCTGGGATTAGAGTTGACTTTCAAGCCCTCACCTAGGCCGTTGCTGCCCAACAGACCCATATTATCCGCATTCCTGGTATTCAGCAGACGCTGAACCAGATTTTGCAGCAGCCAGCCCCACAGCCACCACCCCTACCACCACACAGGGAGGTGATGGTGCTGCACCTGAGTAGGCACTTCACCTTATGCCTGACACATTTTTCTCCTATCTCTCTCAATTATTTTGTATGCCCCGGTATCTTCACCTTTTCAGGGCATTATATATTCCACCTTAGGGGAGAGTATTTGTTGGCCAACTTTGCATCCATACCATCATTTTGCATGCTTGACTTGCATATCTTTATTATCTATCATATAGATGCATTAGGATTCTACTTTTCTATCATTTTGCATCATTATCGCTTCCACACCCACCCACCCATATCTTATATGTCCTTTTGCCACACTTTGCACATTGGGGACAAAGTGATGTTTAGCTTGGAGGAGTGAGTGCACTCACGCACTTTTATTTTCTTTATTTTCATTTTTATTTTCATTTTTTCTTCATTTTCCACTTACTTTCACTTCTTTTTTATTTTGTTTCCATTTTTTTACCGTGCATCATGTTTTCTTTACTTTTAGAGTGCTTGCATGTGTATATAGTTAGTTTTTACTTTATCCTTGTTTCTTTTACTTTCTTTGCTAGAGATGAATTCGCCATGATGAATTTAGCTTGAAACCCACTTTACCGGTGCACATATCCTTTTGCCATGCTGTTGTCTTCATTTCTAATGACATTTATGATATGTCTGTTTGCACTTGAGAAGGACTTCCAATGTGATATTTAATGTTTATGAATGAATTTTAACGTTAACCTGTCTAAGAAGTACTTTATTGTATGTTTTTTTATAGAAAACACACCAAGATTCACGCATTGACTACATTATATTTAGATTACTGCTTTAATATCTATATCACTTCTCGTTTGCATGAATTGTGTGTTAAATCTTTGGGTTTAATGAATTGAATGTCATTTGATATGAATAGATTAGCCTGCTTTTCGAAATTAAACGGAGTATAGGACATTACCATGCTAAAGTAGTTATGCACATACAAGAGTGAACTGAACGATATTATTTATTCATTCTCCACATATCTTGAAAATATTTCTATACATACTATCATTGGAAATTCTCACCTAGAGTGATTATTATTTCAGCATCTTTCCCAATTCACCAAGAAGTCAAAAAGCTCCCAAAATTCAAAAAGAAAAAGAAATGAGCCTTGTGTATATATGAAAAAAGAGAGAAAAAGGGAGAAAAAAAAGAAAACAAAACAAAACAAAAAGAAAAAAAGGAAAGAAAAAAATGTATATACACAACTCGGCCTTGAAAATATCTTTTCCTTACTTTCACTTTTCTTTTCTAGAGCTACAATACTTGGGAAAAAGCCATGTTCTATACATTTGATGCCATTATGCTTATAGATAAGCTTGGGGGGAGAAAATCCAATGATGAGTGCAAGAGTGATTACTTTTGTGTGCATGACTACCAAGGCTAGGTAATCTCTAATGCTTAAGGAGATGACTTTGAGTACGACGACATCTATGAGTTGAAAATGAACATGAAATTCATGAAACCACATCTTTATATTCTTATATGTATGGTTTGTGTGATATCTCTTATACTCCAAGTAGAAGCAGTCAATTGAAAAGTTTGTTCACTATGGATATGTATATCATTTTCTATGCCTTAGATGATGTTTAACATTAAAATAATTTCATAAAATTCACGTTGTTCTCAGTTTTTATATCAAGTGTGCCAGATATGAAATGATATTGAAATAAATACGATAGTGTGTTTATATTCCTTGTTGGTGCACCTTGGTAGGTGAATTCATGTTTTGAGAGAATGGTCTAGCAATTCCCTTTCTTCGCTTTCTTTTTGATGATTTGGTTTTCTTTATTTTTATTTGCCAAGTTCGCTTTTTACGTATCTTCCTTAAGGAACAGTAAGAGGTAAGCTTGGGGGGATTTTGATATTATCATATTTTACACTTTATTTCTGCATATTTCCATGCCATATCGATTGCTCATATTGCGAATTCGAAGCTTAAATGACGATTTCTCAACGAATTTCACTATTTCTAAGTTTCGTTGGATTTTCAGGAAATATGGAGCAATCGGGAGCAAATTGGAGCTAGGAGCATATGCACACATGCTAGAGCATCAGCGGCGATGATATTGAGGAGGTCACATTGCTTGAAGATGAGAAGAAGCAGAAGGAAGAGAAGAGAAAGAGTAAGGAATGAAGAAAGAAGAAGAGAAGCTGCAAAATCAGCTCACTCGACCGAGTGGATTAGACCACTCGACTGAGTGAGACTGATACCAGCCAAGCCCACGCCCTGAAGCATGTCAAAGATACTCGGTCGATTGAAAAGCCCACTCGAGCGAGTGGAGAATGGAAAGATGGAACCGGAACACTTATTTTGAAGATTCTGCAGGAGCTCCAACTCGACCGAGTGAGCCGACCACTCGACCGAGTGGCCAGAAGATACAAACCGCGGAATTTTGAAGCTTTTGGCAGAAAGTTCAACTCGACCGAGTGAAACTTCAACTCGGCCGAGTGCGCCGTCGGCCCAGATTTGAAAACTAGGGGTTGTTTAGGGTTGAGAGTATTTTGGTCAGCTTTTTCCTTGGATTTTGAGTTCGTATAAATAGGTAGTTTTATAAACCGTCAAAGAAGAGACAAGATGGCTAAAGATCATATAACAGACTCAACTTTTATTTTCTATTGTTTTTATTGGAGATCTAGTTCTTAATTATCTTGTTGGATTAAAGCCTTGAGATTCATTGGTTTGTCTAAACTCTTGTTTTATTCATTTTTAATGATTATTTCTTATTTAGTTCTCTCCTCTATGATGATTTCCATTGTCTCCATGAATTCTACTACTTTGATCATGAATATTTGTGAGTAGTCTCTTTGCTCTAGGGCAAAGGGAAGAACCCTTTGGATTTAGAACTTGATTTGTGAAATCTATTGAAAACCCATGTTGCTAAACTTATTTTAGGGTTAGATTGTGATCGATCTACTACAAATAGCTACGGATTTCTACTTAGATCTTGAGAGCTCGAGAGAGGATCTTGATCTATAGGAAGCCCTAGATATTTGATTTAGATCTATAATTTGGATATCCTAGATTTGATGTGCAAGAGCGACCAAAGCTAGCATCTTTATTATATTCTACAATTACATTCGTCTGTACGATGGTAAGACGAATACGAACTATCATAATTTAGATTCGAACTCATGTTGCATGATAATGAACTTGAGCGAGAATTGAATTATATTGTTGATCTTAATGCTAATAATTTAAACTAGGCTTGAGCGAGAGAGAGAGAGAGAGAGAGAGATTCTAGCTTAAGTTATTATAGACTTGTGTAGTGCGAGAGCGTGCACTGGTTCACAACTAAGTTGCGACAATTTCATCCTAAATTAAGAGTTAGTAATTGGGAGTTCATGTTCACTTTGATACTCGAAAATCTATAGTAGGGATTCCCTAGTCCTAGGCATTCTTATTAATTGAATTTACAACCGAAATCTTTACACGTTCGTGACATTCACATTTCTTCACCATTGTTCCATCTGTGCCACATAACCAAGATAATACCAACAATCCTCCCTGTGATTTGATACTCGCTTACCACTTAACTGCGTGCTTGCAGTAAAACTACATTGTTTTCTGAGTACATCCATACGCGATCAAGGAGTGCATAGGTGTAAGGACCGTCTACCTTGCAATACTAACAACAAACACTCTATAGGGGGTGAATAGAGTAATGGCAATAAATTGTGCAATTAAAATTAAACTTGCAAATGCTGAATAATAAGTGCAAGAGGAATTAATCAACACAATCAATCCAAATTCAAACACAAAAATTACCCATGTTCTCCAAACTTGGGTACGTCCAGCCACACCAATATCTTCTATTATTCTCATACAGAGAAGTGAATACAATCTCACACAAAGATACCTCACACAGAGGATTTTGATTCTCACACAGAGAAATCCCCACTCTCACACAGAGAGGCCTCACACAGAGGATTTAGGATTCTCATACAGAGAAATCCTTGCTTTCACACAGAAAGACTTAAACTCTCACACAGAGAGATCTCAACCAACACTCACACAGAAGGTTATACTCTCACACAGAGAGTAATTAGCTCTCACATAGAAAGCTAGGGTTTTAATAAAATAACAAAGTAAAACAAATACTCTTACTTATGCCTTGAGATGAACTTACTCATAGATGAATGCAAGGCATGGAAGAGGATCTCCAAGTGATGAAATTTTCTAGAAATGCACTTGGATGATTTCCCTTGAGCTTGACTTCAATGCATGAAGGAGATTTAGAGCTCTAAGAGGAAAATGAGAGAGTTTGAGAGTGGCTTATTTAATCTCAAAAGATTTTCAAATAGCATCAAGAAGTTCTAATGAACTCAGCCCTCTCATATATATATATAGAAACCCTATAGGAACTCTCAAAACCCAAGAAAACAGACAAAAGCAAGCTGCAACGGCTATAATTTGGGCTGAAACGTCACAGGCAGTCGACTGATGAACAAATGACAGTCGACTGTTCAATGGCTAGAAAAATCCCAACGGCTATAATCTGAGCCAGGACAGTCGACTGTAGAATAGACAGTAAAATAGACAGTCGACTGTATATCCTTCATCATGCGACTGCTGCAGGGATGGAATAAAACATAGAGTTGCACTCTTTCTCCCAGTATGCATACAGGCGACTGAAGAACAAATGACAGTCGACTGTAAAATAGACATGCGACTGTTTATCCTTCATCAGTCGACTGCTGCAGGAGATGGAGAAAAACAGAGAGATTCAATATTCGCACTTACGCCTTTCAGATGACTGTTGACCATTTCACAGGCGACTGTAAATATACATGTGACTGTAAATTGAACATCAGTCGACTGATGCGAAAAGATCAAGTAGAGTCAATAAAAATGTTGACTTGAGCAGTGCACCACAGTCGGTTGTAGAAGGCTCGACAGGTGAATGGAATCACCCAGTCGACTGTGAATCCTTCAGCAGGCGACTGTTGGAATGCCAGAGACTCCATATGAGTCTTTGGTCAAGATGAACCTATTGGGTTGGATTCTACGATAATCCTAAGGCTCACTAAGATGATTAAATGCATATGCAAGAATGAGTAAACCATCTATCAGGGCATTACATTAAACCTAGACTCAAAAAGAGAGAAAGCAATAAATGAAATATTACATGGATTACATTGCTTTCCTTAGAGTCTATGGCTTCAATCTTGATGCCTTGATGCTCCCCATCATCTCCAAGCTTTGGCACCCCTTGAGTCCAAGCTTTGGCCCTTCTCCACTTGATGTCCATCCTTGCACCAAGTGTTTAGTCTCCAAAAATGATATTCTTGAAAAGTAACTAAGAGACTAAAACAAGAGAGTCATTAGCAACAACATAATGTTGTGATCATCATCAAAATAACATTGGTATGAAGCACCAATACTCAACAATAGGAATACAGAGTTATAGTTGATTTGAGCTAGTAGGTCTGAGTGGTCCTTCTTGGCCTAATGCCCTACGGTTGCCTGACCTGAGAGTCATTGACCCAACGCTCCTTACACAAACCAACTAAGAATCCAAAAAATGAAATAAAATAAGAACATGAATGAATCTAGTAACTCCATGAATTAAAGAACAATAGCGTATTGCGAGACCCATTTCCTTGATAGATTCATAGGCCATTATGAGATATTAATTCTTCTCCTGATTATTGCATTATTTCGATTCCCATTCTAATAGCCTAGTGCGGGGTAGAAGAAATTTCCTAGTATTTGGGCATAGCCATAATTATGTATATTATTTCTTGATTTGTGCTAGAAATATTGCTCTAGGCTATGTCTTGATCGATATAGATGGATTGACATGTTCATAATTCTCAAAATCTGAATCCTTCACTCATCCACGTATATAATGCTTGATGTTTTGAAATTCTTGATATCATCCCCTTGCATGCATGTATGTCCCCTTTTTCTAATCTCGCTTGTCTTCCTTGAAGACAATGAAGAGTTTAGCTTGAGGGATTTTGATGAGTGATTATTATACACATTTTTAGTGGGAACTATTCATGTATTTTTATTATATAAAAGCCCACTTTATATATCGTTTCACTCTATTCCCGTTCTGTTTGACTTTATAGGTGTTTATGTGCCTTTTAGATCAAAACCCAGCTATTCGGAGCTAAATGGAGACAATGAATGGAAAGAAGAAGCGGGGCAAAGCAAAAGGAGTTAAAAGAAGTTGATTTGAAGAAGAAACGGCCCCTACACGACCGTGTGTAGTAACACACACGGTCATGTGTGTGCAACAAAGCTCCTCCAAGCTAAGGAAAAGAGGGACCTATACGGTCGTGTGAGGGACCCCACACGACCGTGTAGGGATGCTCAAATGAAGACCCCACACGACCGTGTAAACGATCGGCCGCTACATGAAGAGGATGAAGCGAGATCGACACAGTCGTGTGGCCATGCACACGACCGTGTCACCACAGGAGACAAAATAATACATAAGAGTTGTTTCTGTCCATGTAGTCACATGGTCGTGTAGGATTCCTACACAGCCATGTCGAGCTTATTCTCCTATAGCGATAAAGGGATGTTTTTGTTAAGCTTAATCGACACGACCGTGTTGATTGCTCGCACGGTCATGTCAGGTCAGCTTTCCAGCAGAATCAACTAGGGCTGTTTGATTCTATTTAAGGTTTTTGTGCACCATTTTGACGGGGAGCCGACTTTTGTTCCAGTTTTCCTTCTTCTTCCTCTACAAGTAGATTATGAGTATGAGTATGGTTAGGATAGATTTATTTGTGTTTTCCTTGGAGTTTTGTATTGCTTTGAAGACTTTTGAACCATGTTCATGAGATAAGTATTCTTCATATTTCTTATTTCTCACATGTGAGCTTTTGTTATCTTTAAAATGCTCTCTTGTATCTTTGTGAATTATTTGATGGATATTGAGTACATTTTATCTAGAGAATGGTTGAACCCCTATTGTGGGATTAAATACGGTATGAACTTATTGTTTAGTTATCGAATTGCCTAACTATGGTTTTGCCTAGGAAGATTATTATCAATGAATATTAGTTGCCCACTTTGTGGTTAATTAGATTATCGACCAATGATAGTTGGGGTGGATTTAGGGTTTCTAATCCCTTTGTTGATTTATACTATTTATGTCGCCAATGATAGTTGGGCATAAATTAGAGCACTCCTAGCATTGACCTGACTTCTATCCACGATAGTGGCATGAATGACGGTTGGGGAAAATTGGCTTGCATCATGCGCTTGTTGTGTGACGATGACCAACGATAGTTGGCTTTGTCATATAAGAGGGGTATCCCTATCACAGCATCATGAGAGTGGGGGGGTAAATTAGAGCACTCCTAGCATTGACCTGACTTCTATCCACGATAGTGGCATGAATGATGGTTGGGGAAAATTGTCTTGCATCATGTGCTCGTCGTGTGATGATGACCAACGATAGTTGGCTTGTCATACAAGAGGGGTAGCCCTATCATAGCATCATAAGAGTGAGTGGTAGGTGATAAAATCACGTGTGACAACCTCACCCTAGGAATGATTCAATAGCTAGATGGGATGTTAAATTCCATGTTTGACCCACATTAGAGGGGATGCCTAGCCCTGGAGCCCTTTTCTTCCATCTTTTTATCATATTCTCAACTCTTCCATAATTATCCATGTAACTAACCATAGCCTAGGATTGGCTAGTACTTAGTCAGACAAACTCCTTGTGGATAAACTTGTAAGTGCTACTTTGACACCGTGCACTTGCGGTTATAAATATTAAACCTGACCGTTCAACATCAAAGCATCAAATTATTGAAAAAAAACTCAATCCATTCACATCACCAAATTATTGACAATTCCTCAATCTCTGCCCAAAAAAGGGGCCCCTTTATGTTAGAAATCGACAAAAATTAACGCAACATAATAGAAGAGCAGCATCATAACGTTCAAAAAAGGTGGGATTTTTACCAACAAAAACATTAAGAAATAGAGAAATGTAAAAAAACATACACATGGTTAGGGTCTTTGAGATCATTCGAAATGGTGCACCTGTGAATGAGAACATAAGGTGGCCAAAAGAGGAACGAGGATCGACGAGAAACTGGAGATCAACGAAAAAAGGTGGTGACACCGCTTCTCACCAAATTACTAAAAATACATCAATCCATGCCCCAAAAAAGTGGCCCTTTTATGTTAGAAATCTGTAAAAATTAATGCAAAAAAATCAACATAAGAGAGTAGCAGCATCAAAACTTTCAAAAGGGTGGAATTTTTACCAACGAAAACATAAAGAAATAGAGAAAGGGAAAACATCATACCCACAGTTAGGGATTTTGATATCATTCAAAATGGTGCACATACGCTTGATAACTAAAGGTGGCCAGAAGAGGATCAGGGATCCTTGGCGATCAACGAAGATAGGGGTGACATCGCTGCTGGCAATGAGAGTGATATCAAATGAGTATCGATTAAGTAATCAAATGGTATTCACTTATTGAGGGTATTACTAATGGTACCGTCAGTGAAACAAAAATGTAGGTGTGGTTTCATTGATGGAACCGTCAGTAAAGCTAAACTTTAGTGAGGGTTTCACTAATGGAACCCTCAGTGAAACCAACTTTCACTGCCGAAAAATTATTCGTCAACAAAAACATCAGAAAAATCTCGTCACCCAACTTTCACTGATGACCCTACTAGGCTGTCGGCGATGGATAACATGCCATGCTAACAATAAGGTTCCAAACCATGTACCATACTGACAGAACCCTCAATGAAACCAACTTGCATTGATGCTTTCCATCAATAAAAAATGGCTTTTGCTGATGGACAGGTACCTGTCATTGAAAGCTTTATGCGGGTTATGTCGCCAACCTTTCCCTGACAGTAAGTCTTTTCTATCAGCAAAATTCGTGTTTTCACTAACCTTCACCATCAGTAAACGTCCACTTTTGCTGACAAAAAACATACCGTCAACGAAAGCCTTTGTTCATTGACAGTCTTTACACGCATCAGCAAAAGTCTGTCTATAGTGACAGTATTTCATGTCGTCACTGAAAATTCATCACTAAAAACTATTTTCTTTTAATGATAGCCTCCTAATTCTTCATCAAATTCGGCCTTTGTGCTCCTCCTGCAAACCTCAAAGGCCACTATAGAATTTGGAAGAAGCTTGGCCATAATCAGTTTCAGATTACTTGCCTTACTTTGGTTGGGGTTGGCAACTTCAACCAATTCTATTAATCAATTTGGCCAACCTCGACCAATTGGATTTCTAGTACACGAATTAATTTGGCTGGAGTTAGTGATACTTTAGGCTAAGGCCTGCCAGAGCTGAGGGCCAGACAGATCTGTCGACAGGACCCACCGTGCCAGAGTACGAGGGCTACGTGTGTCCTCAATGATTGCTCAAGAGTAGCCTGGGATACCAGCCTGACCAAGTAGCTAAACATATCTCTCCTGGTAGATCTGCACTCACTG
Organism: Scilla litardierei; assembly: GCA_030789695.1. Taxonomy (NCBI): domain Eukaryota; kingdom Viridiplantae; phylum Streptophyta; class Magnoliopsida; order Asparagales; family Asparagaceae; genus Scilla; species Scilla litardierei. The sequence continues at coordinate 164,290,121 of CM061141.1, forward strand.
GCCTCATTCGGCCATCAAGGCTCATACATGGACGACCGCCACAAGGTCGGCCCTTTCAGTAGCTATGTTCCACAAGGACAACCTCCACATGGTTAGCTCCTCCAATAGCTATGCCCTGTAAGGACGACCTCCACAAGGTCGGCCCTTTCAGCTGCTATGTTCCACAAGAACGATCTCCATAAGGTAGGCTCCAACAGCAGCTATGCCCCCACAAGGACAACCTCCTGAGGTCGGCTCCTCAATGGCTATGCCCCCACAATGACGACCTCCACGAGGTTGGCTCCTCCAACGGCCACTCTCCACGAGGGCGACCTCCATGAGGTCAGCTCCCTGACAACAACAGCCCTGTAAGGACAACCTTCATGAGGTCATCTCCTTGCAGCATGGCTCCTTAAGACAACCACAGTGGCACACACCCGAGGACAGCTCCTTTGGCTACCTCATCTTGGAGTCTTGATCGAGCCGGAACTAACTCCGAAACGATGTCGTCTAACCGCAAGTGCATGGTATAGTGGCAAGCGGGTATCAAACACGGGGAAGCGGTGCTATACAACCTATCTACTCCTAGGTTGAGTTAGAATTGCGGGTTTATTGGTGGATGTGGAGTATGGAGGGTCGTAATGGTGATGGATGCGAAGGTTGTGTCACTCAACATCGCAAGCAAGGGATTCCACATAAAGAAAGAAATAAATAAAATATAAAAAATTCGAGCTTTAGGACTCATCGCTAGGACCGTCGAACGTCGATGCTCGGTTGAGACTTCTACGTTTCATTGGTTTAATTGAGGGTTGTTGCATCAAGGAAGTGAATTCATGTGTCTAGGCATCATGAATCTAACATACCATATTCACCCCGCTCGCGCGATAGATGCATACAGTATGTGCATTAAGAACCTATAATAATCTCACCACTCTCGTGGTTTGAATGCTCTCAACTCATACCACTCTCGTGGGTTACAGCTTCGAGGTATTTCGGTGGGATAGCATCAACCAAAATACAACCCCTTTTATATCCAACGCATCATAAAAATCCCAACTTTACATTTAAATCCTAAAATCCTAGGGCTAATCCATTAGCCCTAGAAAAGACTATTCAAGCATAGCAATAGATAATAGAACGCACGAAAACTTCATTGCATGCATTAAAGGGAGATAAACAATAGGAAATCACAAAGAAATAATAATGGAATTCAAAAGGACAAAATCACTTATCTTGATACAAAGGAGTGACCTAGGGCATAGCCTAACTCCAAAAGATCATCTCCCCAACTCTCTAAAAAAACTCCCAAAAGTAGTCAAAAAAGTCCTCACTCAAAAATGACGGCTATCCCTCTAATATGTCCACCCAAAAACCCTAGCAAAACACGGATCCGGACGCAACTTACGTTCTGGGCCCACGGCGACTCAGTCCGAGTAGGAAGCTGCTCGGTCGAGTCATCAGAAATTATGAATCTGTTGTCAAAAACATCTCTCTGTCTGCTCGGACCGAGTAGGGTCTACTCGGTCGAGTATGCGGCTCCTCGGTCGAGCTGTCAGTAGGTTGGAGCTCTCCCCCAAAATCACACTCTGCCTGCTCGGACCGAGTACGGTATACTCAGTCGAGTGGGCAGCTGCTCAGTCGAGTTGTCACTCTGCTCGGTCGAGAGGTGGTCGAAAATAGATTTCAGCAGCATTTAACAGATTTCAGCAGCATTTTTGTCACTCTGCTCGGTCGAGTAGGAGGTTGCTCGGTCGAGTAGGAGATTGCTCGGTCGAGTAGGAGGCCAAAAACAGATTTCAGCAGTATTTTTCACTCTGCTCGGTCGAGTAGGTGGTTGCTCGGTCAAGTAGGAGGTTGCTCGGTCGAGTAGGATGCCGAAAACAGATTTCAGCACTACAGCATCATCTTGCAGAAATTCCCCAGGGCTCATCCGACCTTCGATTGGCGCGTTCTTGGTGGTGTTGGAACCGTCTTGAAGTATACTATTTAGGAAAAAGATCAGAAAAATACTGAAAAATCTCAGGTGATAGCATATTTGGAAATAGTGCACGGCTATCCTGTTTCTAGCACTTTGGGTCGCTCGATTCCTTCGTCGCATCATAGCTCGATCGAGCGACCTGGAATCCATGAGTCATGGTATTATAGAACCATGCTTTCTTTATTATCATCTTCTTTACTCCTTCTCTCTTGCCCCTTCCTTGCTCCCCGGTAACTTTAAGTCACTGAACGCGGCGCCTCAAGAGTTTCGGTGTGGAAGCACGCGCTCTCTCCTCTAATATACTCCAAATCGCTCGATATTCCCTGAAATGCAACCAAACGCTCTCAATGTACAATAGTTCCAATTATGAGCGTAAAAGCGTATGAAATATGAGCAATCATTTTGACGTGTAATCATATAGATAAAACGTGGTATATAATGACACATCGGGTCTGCCCACCTGATAGCTTAGCTACCATTAATGCCCTACACAATCAAGTGATACAATCTTCTATGATCTCATATCTAGACCGTTACGAGTAGGAACCCATCCAAGTTCATCCAACTGTGTAGCTAGCAGGCATCCCTAATTTTGAAGTCAGCGAGTATCCTTCCTTATCCGTTCAAAATACAAACTAAGGAATTAGTTACATGCAAAAGATCTGGGATATCCATAACCCCCCTTGCATGGCATAACCAACCCTCAGCCTCCTTCCTCTGTATGTACACACAAATGCTACAAACCCCATCCTCCTTCCTCTTTCTTGGAACCAACTTAAGCATCCGAGGTGAATCAGAGGCCACCCCCTTCAATTTGTTCTTTTATCTGTTTTAGGTGACAGCAAAGGAGCATCTTGACCTGACGAAACCCAGTCCAGGCTCCTACTAGTGTGGGATCAGTGCTCTGAGTGGCTTAAGCTCCCTCAGGCCAGTAATGAGAGACTTAGGTCTTCCAAGGTGGCGGCCTCACAACGATGTAAACCATTGATAGCTCAGATACCACTCAACCTTCCACTGTCTCCGCCCAGCCTTAAGAGGGAGCTCTGTCCTCATCCATGTTGAATGAGCTCAATCCTCAAGCTAGGCTGTAATGTAAAGCCCTGGTGGTAGATGTTCTACAGCCTTCAGCTGCTCTGCTCTGCCCCAAGGTGGAGCTCGAACCTCACCCTTAGTGGATGAGCTCGATCCTCAGGGTGATCTGGAGAAAGGGCGAGAGAGAGCTTTCCTAGTAGAGGAGTTAAAGGTGGTGCTGCTATCAGAAGCTGATCCGAATCAAACAGTTTAGATCAACTCCGACCTGCGACCTGACCTCCACTTCCTTTGTCTAAACTGAGATGTCTTCAATTGGTTGTAGGAGGACATGCCAGGCATAGATCCAAAGGTAGTGGGTGCATAGACTGAACATCAATCCAATCATGCCTTCAGGCTGCCAGAAGCACAGAACTTTCAATGCTAAGAGGAGCCAAGCTATCAAGGACGAGGTCAACAAGCTCCTTCGTGAAGACTTCACCAGGGAAGCAACTTACCTAGAATGGCTTACCAATATTATTTTAATGAAGAAAACAATTGGCAAGTGGAGCCTATATATCGACTTCATAGATCTAAACTAAGCTTGCCTGAAGGACAGCTTTCCATTACCCCAAATTGACCAGCTTATTGACTCCACTGCTGGTTATGAGCTGCTCAACTTCATGGATGGATACTCTGGGTATAATCAGATCCATATGCATGAGCCAGACTAAGAGCATACAGCTTTCCTGATAGACTACAGGTTGTACTGCTACAAAGTAATGCCCTTCAGTATGAAGAATGCTGAGACCACCTGTCAGCGTCGTATCAACAGAATGTTTGCAAATTGGATCAACAAGACAATAGAGGTTATGTCGATGATATGCTAGTCAAATCATTAGAAGCAGGCAACCACATGGCTGAACTAGAGGCGACTGTCTCCATTTTGTAGAGATTTCACATGAAGCTCAACAAGAGAAACTGCATCATCAGCATTGCTTTTGATAAGTTTCCAGGATTCATGGTCCATCACAAGGGGTTGAGGCCAACCTTGAGAATATCAGCATCTTGATCAATATGCAATCCCCCAAGGTAAAGGATGGTCAATGCCTAACTAAACGAGTGGTATCCCTCACCCACTTCATATCCAAAGCCACTGACAAGTGCTTGCCTTTCTTCAAGGCACTAAGTATAGGGAAGAACTTCCAATGGGTAGAAGAGTGCGAGCTGGCCTTCACCCAGCTCAAGAAGTACCTCGATAGACATCTGCTCTTGGACAAACCTAAGGAAGGTGATATGCTCCTACTCTACATGGCAGTCTCCAAGAGCACGATCAACTCGGTTCTCATCCGAGAAAAAGACAATTCACGGTGGCATGCCTACTATGTCAGTCGATCCCTCCTAGACATAGAGACAAGATATATAAAGATTGAGAAGCTCACCTAGGCACTGATAGTTGCAACTTAGAAGCTCAGGCCATATTTCCAAGCACACACGATCACGAGTCTGACAATATACCCATTATGTCAAGTACTCCAAAAGCCATACACGTCAGGATGGATCGCCAAGTGGGAAATCGAGCTCGAGAAGTTCAACATTCAATTCAAGCAATGGACAGCCATCAAAGATCAGGCCTTGGCTGACATCATCGCTAAATATACCCATTATCCTGGGTTTTCACCATAAGACATGCTCAAGGATTGGCAAGTGCGGATCATCTATGTGGATGGCTCCTCTACTAAGCAAGCTTCGAAGGTAGGGGTGCTTCTGGTCAACCTTGAGGGTATCCATCTCCCCGACACTCTCAGGTTCAACTTCAAAGCCTATAACGACAAAGCTGAGTACGAGGCCCTAATTGTATGGCTCAGGTTAGCCAAGGAGGTCGTCGCTCGCGACATCACCAACTGCTGTGACTCACCCTAATTGTGTGGCTCAGGTTAGCCAAGGAGGTCGTCGCTTGCCACATCACCAAATGCTGTGACTCATAACTCGTCATCAACCAAATCAACGATGATTACTAGGTGAGAAAGGAGGAACTTCTGATGTACGTTAAGATCATCTGATCTCTGATGGTCAGCTTATAGAGCTCTTAAGCAGAGCACATTTCCTGGGCTCAGAACTTCATGGTTGACATGCTAGCCTATCTTGCCACAAGAATAGAAGATGAGCCGAGTATATTGTAATAGAAATCTTGCAGCACCCGACACGACTTGAGGGAGAGCTCATCCGCACTACTAAGGGGTCATCCTCCTCCTGGATGGACCCCATCACCCAGTACATTTTCCATAAGATCATCCTAGAAACAAAAGAGGCCAAGAAGTTGACGTTCAGGTCGACAATGTACACACTTCTCGATGACTCCTCTACAAGCGAGGACATTCTTTCTCCCTGTTGAGATGCCTTCATAAGGAGGATATCCAACCAGTGATGGCGGGATACATGAAGGTGTGTATGACAATTATTACGGAAGCAGGTATGTGCACAAAATCATGCAGGCTGGATGCTACTGGCACATGCCATAGTAGGACGTCAGAGCCTATGTCCAATAATTCGACACCTGCCAATGCTTCTCTAGTACCCTGAGGCTACATCCAGAGGAGCTGACCTCAGTCACCCTTGTGTTTCCATTTGCATAGTGGGGGATCTATTTCATCAGACCCTTGCCTAAGCAAATAGCAGGCGCCACTTACAATATAGTGTCTATTGACTACTACACAAAGTGGGTGGAGGCAGCCCCACTCTCTTCACTGACAAATTCCAAGACCACTGCCTTCATCTGGAAGGATGTGATATGTCGGTTTGGAGTCTGCATTCCATTGTCACTGATAATGGAACACTGTTTGATAATTCAAACTTCAAGGTGAAGTGCGAGTAGTATGGCATCCAGCACCATTTCTCCACCCCCTCTCGTCCGTAGGAGAACAGCCATGTCGAATCTATCAACACGGATATCAAGAAAATGCTCGAGGATAAGTTCGGTGCCAAGAAAGGATCTTGGGTTGAGCACCTCCCCTATGTGCTCTGGGTGTAACACACTACTGGGAGACCAGCAAAGGTGAAACTCCCTTTGCCTTGGCTTTTGGAGTCGATCTAGTGACTCTAGTCATGGTAGCTCTCCCGACCTTCCGAGTAAGGCACTTTAATGAAGAGGCCAATAGTCGAGCTCTGGCTTTAGAGTAAGACCAAGCTGAGGAAAGAAGAAATACGGCCCATATCTGGGCCAACTCCTGGAAGCAAGCTTCAGCTCGATACTACAACAAGAGGGTCAATGTTAAACATTTCCAATGACAGGATCTGGTCCTCAAATGAGTCCTCCACACAGAAGATAGGACAGACAAGAGCATGGAACCACTGGGACTGAACTGGGAGGGGCCCTACCGCATCTTAGAGGTCCTCAGCTCAGGTGCTTACTAGCTTGAGACCATGGAGGGTGTTCTGATCAAGAATCCATGGAATGTTGAGCACCTTCAGAGATACTACCTCTGACACTCCACAAAGTACCAATCTTAAAAGGTTCCTGTTTGATGTACTCAACTCGAGCTCAATAAAGAAGTACTTCCCTTCCAAGCTCAGATGTTGTGCACTCTTCTTGCATAACCCCGAGACACGATAGGGTCCGCATTGGTTAGACTCCTTCGAGGTACCAAGCACCGACTACTGGTGTAATACCTTGTTTCCATGAATACGGATATTGTACTGGGTATGTTTGGTTGTATTTAATACCCATATATTTTCAAGTATTTTAGAGATTTTCCCTAAATTTTAAAATAATTATAATAATATAAAATCTATTTTTAAATATTTTAGATCATATTTAGATGGCATAATAGGTTGTATTTATAGGAATACTTGGTATATTGGTATGGCTACTAGTATTATTAGGTGTATTTTCATTTTTAAAAAATTAGAAAATCCTAATTTTGTATGCAAGCCCCTCATCTCCTTATGTGTCATGTGTTAGGTAGAGATCATCCTAATGGTGACACCTTACCCCCCCCCCCCCAAACACACCCCCCCCCCCCCCCACTTGGCATTTTCTTAGCCATTGCCATGGTGATTAGGATGGGATTAAAGAAAAAGGGATTAAAAGAAAAAGAGAAAGGAGAAGGAGAAGGAAGAAAGAAAAAGAAAATACAAATACAAAAATCTCATCTCTTTCTCTCCTCCCTTTCTCCACCAAGGCTGGCCCCTTCCTCCCCTTGCTCCACCACTTGGCCGAACCACATCCACAACTATACACCTCCCTTTCCTCCTCCCTTTGACCCAATTGCCATCAAACACAACCCATTTCCATTGGTGCATTTGGAGCGAGAAAAGGGAGGAGCTCTTGAATGGACTCTAGGAGAAGGAGTAACTTTGGGTTGAGATCTTCATCAAATGTAGGAGCTACCACCTTAGTTAGGATGATAAGATTGAAGTTGTTGTATGGATTAATAATTCTAAGTTAGGATTTCTTTGTTAAATTCCTTGGCTATGTAGTTCATGTTATTAATGTTCATGCTAATGACCATGCTAGTAGGAATGTGTTAATGTACATGTTAATATGCTAATGACCATGCTAGTAGGAATGTGCTAATATTTGATGCTCCCGAAACTTACACCTAGAAGCCACCTAGCAATGGCACGAATGCCAAGGGCTAGATGTATCCCAAATGCGAATTTCCGGCACTTTACGCACGCGTACAGTGTCAAGTAATAGTATAAAAGATATTAATCCCACAAGGAAGGTAGAGATGTTATTGTCTTGGGCTATTTTCAAATCTCATAATTTAGGTTAGAAGTCGGTTTTGAGAGATTGTTTGTTTAGGATTGTGAACAATTAATAAAGACTAGGGCTTTAGGACTCACCACTAGGATCGTCGAATGTCGATGCTTGGTTAAGACTATTACGTTGCATTGGCATTATTGGGGATTGTCGCATCTAAGATGTGGAATTCATGGCTCTACGCACCAAGAATCTAACGTATTACATTAACCCCGCTCTCGCGACAGGCACACACGATACATGCTTTAAGAATCGACAATATTCATGCCACTCTCACGGATAGAATGATCTCAGCTCATGCCACTCTCGTGGGTTAGAGCTTCGATGTATTTTGGTGGCTCTCATTGACGTAATGGCGGTAGCCGTCGATTAGTACTATAGTTCGTCGGTGGATCCCATCAAGACGCGAGCCGGGCATGGTCACGAGCCCTAATTGAATCCACTAACTCCCTAATTAAGTTTATAGGATACCCCTTAAGCCAATTGATTCCACTGACCGTGGGCATGATCTCAGGACGAGTTCTCCAACAAACTTTGCAAGATCAACCAAAATACGTCCCTTTTATACCAACGCAACCTAAAAATCCTAACTTTGTATCTAAATCCTAAGATCCATGGGCTCATCCATTAGCCCTAGATGAAACTACTCCCGCATCTTAGAAATAACAAAGAAAGATTCAATAGATGCAATGGAATTCATCAAGGCAATAGAAAACATCAAAATCAATCGAAAGTTTAGAGAATTGTTACCAACGCGTCGTGGAGCAATAGCAATCCAAAGAGAATTAAGAAAATAAGATTCCTTGTGCTAAATAATAATAAAAATCCAAGCTTTTTCTTCACAAAATTTGCGACGGCACAAAACTCTCTAGAACTCAAAACACTAATTAAAAGTAAACTAAAAGTTTCTCCAAAGTTGCTCTCTGAAAATATGGCTTAAAACGTGCTTAAATACATAGGATAGAAATCCCAAAAAATCTCAGAAAATCTGGGCACTTGGGCCCACCAACTAAGCTGGTCGCGTCGCACTACTCGACCGAGTAGCGAAGCCTACTCGGTCGAGTCGGCTTCAGGCTCCTCTTGCTACTGCCCCCTACTCGGTCGAACTACAGTAGATCAGAACTTCCTCTAAAACGTTGCTCTGTTTCTTGACGACTCGGGTCGAGTATGTGAGCTACTCAGTCGAGAGCTTTGCTGCTCGGTCGAGCTAGGGTGCCTTGGAGAAAAGCTCAAAATCATCATCTGTTTGATGCGACTCGGGTCGAGTCGGCTGTCTGCTCGGTCGAGTAGGTTGAGGCTGTTTTCTGTGTGATTTCTGCGTGTCAGCTCGGTCGAGTAGCTGATGCTTCTAGGGGTCGAGTAGCTGATCGTTACCCCTTTTAGTAAAAGTTAGTAGGTAACTTGTTATCCTTTTACCCATAGTCAAAGATTAATGTATGTTAAGCCATGTAATTAGATTAGTGAGTTAATTAACTTAGTTAATTAGTTGGTTGTAAATTTTTAGTTAGTGTTATTTGAATATTAATCTGATTTCACCTTGTTAGTTGATTAAATAATGTTAGTTAATAAAATTGAATAAAATAATGTGTACCCTGTTTATATAACTCATATAGACATCACCCTAGCCAGAGAACCCGATAAAATTAGACGAACCAGTTTTAGGGATTATTTCAATATTATGTTTAATCACAAAGAAATCTAATTCGGTGAATTGTTTAACCAAAACAGAGGACCAGCAGTACTAACACGTAGTACCCATCCAGACGAACCCACAACAACCGATACCACCGGAAACAGGCAAGTGATACTTGCCAGTAAATGTTTTAGGCCATGTTTTTAGGCCAATTTGTTTGTTAGCGTAAAAGAGACTGGACAGTGAAATGATAGCTGTCTAGACACCCTATTTGATCTAGTTTGACAACGAAACTAGATCCGACACTGTACCTGCTTTCATTCATGCTGCCATGCCATGTTTAATTTTCAATTAACGGTACGCACTTTAACTACTCATCCCATGTCATGTCATGCATCATGTGTTCTTCGTGATTGAGTAGCACACGCTACAAATGTTATTGCTATTGAGGCTAGGCACCTGCTTTTGCGGGCACAACCCTATGCCAATAACACTTCCTGGCTCGTGATCCAGAAGATGGGCGCCAGTCCATATATACGTGGAGGGGTAGGGTTAAATGATCGCTTGAGCGTAGAAGTGAGCCCGTACAGCCACTTCAGCCAAAAGACGGAAACTCTGTGCACAAAGTGATAAATCAGTGATTCGTGAATCGTGAAATAGTGAATTGTAGCTTTCTGCTACGACGTGCTTGATTATTATTATCTTGTTCATTTAATTGTTGCACTCTTTTAATGTCATGTCATATCATCATGTTAGAACTGCTAGTTGCATTATTTTATTTGTATCCTTGCACAAAAGTCATCCGCCTTTCTTGGGAGACTTTTGCTGACATGTGCCCTTTTCTCTTTGGGTGTCACATGTCAGACTTTGAGACAGAGCAGGTAGCAGAGGACGAGCAGTTCGTGGACGCTGAGTTTGAGGTCCCTGTTGAGACCGAGTTTGAGGACACTGGTGACCAGTCCTAGACTCGTTTGGAGTCTCCCCTTAGTTGTTACTTTTACTTAGTCGATGTTAGGTTTCGGTGCGTAGCACCTATCTCTCTTTGTTTTGTTTGGCCATGCTTTAGGCCTATTGTTCAGACTTGTACTTTTGTGACTATTCTGTGATGTTGTAATATTTGTTGGATATTGTTGGTGGATGTTCTTTTATCTGCTTTATTATTATTGTTGTTGTTTCGTCGCAATGCAAGGACCTGCTACTTTTCGAAATTTTTACAGACGCTTATCAGACTGCAGCTTCACAGCTCCACGTCTGAGCGGACCTCCTTACGTCTCGCCTTCCATATTAGGGAAGCAGGGCGTGACAATAATCATATCTATCATCCAATTTAAAATGCTTGGGCACCCAAATCACATCACAATGCTTTTGGTCGTCCCGGATAGTAACTCTGAAAACAATGTAGTTTTAACGCAAGCGCACAGTTAAGTGGTAAGCGGGTATCGAATCACGGGGAGGAACTATTGGTATCTATATAGATTACTAAGCTATCGTGGAATGGTAGCGAAGAAAGATTGGTGTCATAATCGTTCAAAGTGTAGGTTGTAAATTCAATTTATAAGAATGCCTAGGGCTTGGGAATTCTCACTATAGATTTCAAGCAATCAATGTGAAACACGAATTTCTATATTACTACTCTTGATTTAGGGTGAACTTGTCTCAACTAAATTGGGAACCAATGCACGCTCTCGCGCTACGCAAGTCTATAGTAATCCAAACTAGAGCCTCGCTCTCTCGCAAGCCTACTTCAAACTACTAGCATTAAGATCGACAATAATATTCAATTCCAACTCAAGCTCGCTCTCGCACAACTTGAGTTCGAATCTAGATCGTGATAGTTCGTATCCTTTTTACCGTCATACAAACGAATATAATTATAGAAATATAATAAATATGTTAGCTTTGGTCATTATCGCGCACCAATTCTAGGGAATCTCGATTATAGATCTAAATCGAATATCTGGGGCTTCCCTTAGATCAAGATCCTTTCTCGAGCTCTCAATATCTAATAGAAATCCCTAGCTATCCGTAGTAAATCAATCACAATCTAACCCTTAACAAGTTTAATGACATAGCAATTCAATAGATCTAACAGATCATACTGTAAATCCATAGGGTTCATCCCTTTGCCCTAGAGCAAAGAGACTACTCACAATTCATCATAGAAATCATAATAGAAACAAGATGTGCAATAGAATTCATCACAAAACTCAGATTTAGAGAGAAATATAGCATAAAAATATCAACTTGCAAGAGTTTAGACAAACCAATTTTGGAATACAAGCTTCAAGAATAAGAAACTTAGATCCTTCTCTCCGATCCTTTTGCCAAAAGAAAACTAGAACTAAAATTAAAACTAAGAAAATTATTCTAAAGAGTCTCTCCTTGGGCTGTCCACAAAACTGGGTATTTATAGCCGCCCAAAAGATACAGAAAATCCTCACAGATTTGCCCGTGAACATCTGCAAACCTTAAATTTGGGAAACTGGCCGACGGTGCACTCGGTCGAGTGAACTGCTCACTCAGTCGAGTGAGAAATATGCAGAAATTAGGGGTTTTCAGCATTCTAGAAGTTAGACCACTCGGTCAAGTAGTCTTCTCACTCAGTCGAGTGAGATTCATACTCGGTCGAGTAGGACCTACTGCAGATACTCTCTAAAAACAGAGAAGCGTCGAAGGATTTCTTCACAATTTTTATCTCCACTTGGTCGAGTGGGCTTCTCACTCGGTCGAATGGAAATTCTCACTCGGCCGAGTACATTCTGGCTCTTCTTCAGGCTGGGGGCGTGTGAGCTTCACTCGGTCGAGTGAGCTGTTTCACTCGGCCGAGTAGCCTGTTTCAGTACTCTTTTCTCCTCCTTATCGCTTCCTCGTCGTTTCTTTCCCCTTCCTTCTTCTACACATCCTCCAGCACCGTTAGCTCTTCGATATCATCGTCAATAACGCTCCAACACGCGTGTAAGTACTTGTGGCTCCAAATTTCTCCCGATTGCTCCATATTTCCTGAAATCGGACGAAACAAAGAAATAGTGAAATATATCGTAAAAGCGTCGTATAATCGTTAAAATCGCGATAAGAGAAATCGTTATGGGATGGAAAATGCAGAAATAAAGTGTAAAATATGAGCGTATCAAAATCCCCCAAGCTTACCTCTTACTCGTCCTCGAGGAAGATAAGTAAAAAAGCGAACTTGGCGAATAAAATAAAGAAAAATCAAAAAGATGAAAAAGAAGATGAAGAAGGAAAGTGCTAGATCATTCTCTCAGAACTTGGCTTTGCTTACTCAAATAGCACGAGCAATGAATAAGAAACATCACTAAAGCTTTTATTTCGATATCATCTTATATGGGTATACTTGATAGAAAAACTAAGAACAACGTGAATCATATGAAATATGAAATCATTTTAGAATCAAACATCGTCTGAGGCATAGAAAAACGATATACATAATTATAGACAATACACTTTTCAATTGACTGCTTCTATTTGGAGTATAAGAGATATCACGCAATTCAAATCAATAAGAACAGAAAGAGATGGTGTTCATGAATTTGATGCCAATTTTTCAATTCATAGATGTCGTTATACTCTAGTCATCTCCCTAAGTATCAGAAATTACCTAGCTTAGGTCGTCATGCACATATAAGTAGCCACTCTCTTATACATCATTGGATCTCCTCCCCCCAAGCTTATCTATAAGCGTGGTGGCATCAAATATGAACTTTTTCCCATATTTGTGTAGCTCCATATATAAAAAGGAAACAAGAAAGAAGTAAAGAAGGGGATTATGTATATACAATGAAACTTTTCTTTTTCTTTTTCTTTTCTCTTTTTTTCTTTCTTTCTTCTTCTTTTTTAATACACAAGAACAATCCCAAAGAAAGATGCAAAGATATCGATTTTTCTTTTCTTTTGAGTTTTTTGGTATTATGGAGCTTATTTATTTTTAGCATGGGGAAGATGCAATATTAAGATTCACTTAAGGGGAGATTCACCAATGATTATATGTATAGAGACATTTTTCAAGATATGTGGAGAAAGAATATATGATAACGCTCTGTTCACTCTTTTTGTATGTGCATAACAACTTCATCAGGGTAATGTCATCTACTCAGTTTGATTTCTAAAAGTAAACTAATCTATTCATATCAAATGACAATCAATCCATTCAACCTGGAAGTGCAATACACATTTCATGCAATAAGAAGTGATATGAAGATACAAAGCAGTACTCCAAGTAATAGGCAGTCAATGCATGAATCTTGGTGCGTTTTCTATAAAAATTATACAATAATGTAATTCTCAGACTATTCAACGCTAAAATTCATTCATGGTCAAATAATAAACACGTTGGAAGTTCTTTTTCTCAAGTGCACGGCAAATATATCGCAAATGATATCAGAAATAGAAAACAGTAGCATGGTAAGAGTTACGTGCATAAGAGTAAAGCGAAATCCAAGCTATATTCATCATAGGGAATTCATCTCTAGCAAATAAAGTAAAAGAAGTAAGGATAAAATAAAATCTAACCATACACATGCAAGCACTCCAAAAAATGAAGAAAACATGATGCATGTGAAATAATGAAAAAGTGCGTGAAAATAAGTGGAAAATGAAGAAAAGCAAAAAAAAATAAAGATAAAAGTAAAGAAAATGAAAAAGTGTGTAGGCACACTCACTCCCCAAGCTAAACAACACATTGTCCTCAATGTGCGAAGTGTTGCACAATGACATATAAGATAGGAATGGGTGGGTGTGGGTGCAGTATGATGTGAAATAAAGGAAAATAAGGAAAATAAGGAAAATAAAATATGACATGATGATATATGCAAAGGATATGTGCTAAGTGAGCATGCAAAATGATATATGGATGGATGCAAGATAGTGGCCCAGAAATACATACTCTCCCCCAAACTGAAATAAACAGAGTCCTGCAAAAAGGTGAAGACAAATGGGCATTCAAAATAATGGGGTGAGATGTGGAGAAAAAATATGACAGGCATCAAGAAGTCGTGCCTAGGCTGGTGCATCGCCATCACCTCCCTGTTATGGGGGCGGTGGTGGCAGAGGTGCTGGCTGCTGAGGGGCAGCCTGCTGCTGCTGCAGGCGGTGGAGAATCTGCTTCAGTGTGAGCTGAATACCAGGAATCATGGAAATACAGGCCTGCTGAGCAGTGACGGCCGCCGTGAGAGCCCTAAGGTCAACTCTAAGTCCACTCACTGACGACTCGACAGAGCTGAGGCGCTGCTCTCTGTCGTCAGGAGCAGGGGTATAGGGACGTAGAGGGGTACGAACAGGGGGTCTCACACGGCCTCCAAATACTAGTGGGGCTACTGTCGGGTGTGTGCGAGGAGCGGAGCTCACAACAAGACGCTCAGCCTCTAGGGGAGGTTGAGACGCATGAATGGTCTCAGAAATATGTGCAACTGAGGAGGAGGTCAGAATATCAACAGAGGACGAGGTAGGTAAAGAGGTTGTGGCAACAGCTGTGGTGACAGACACCATGACACTCTCGGTATGTACGACGACGGCAGAGACTGAAGCGTCGACAGGTGGGGTGGTCATGAAATCAGGAGATAGTGACACCCTAGAAGTCGAAAAATCAGGTGTATCGAGGGTCTCTGCGGTCGCGGAGGAAGTAGGGTCGCCTCTCTCAAAAGAGGTGGGGACAGCACTCTCAAAGCTCATATAAGAAATAGGATCTACTCTCATCGGTGCGGTGATGGTGGAATCAGACACAGTAGTAGAAGTGGAGCTCTCGGCACGAGAAGAAGTGGAGACAGATGTGCCGGGCTCAGGGATCGGATCAAGGGCAGGCTGGGAAATCAGGATCTCAGGGGTGAGGGGCTCGATATGGGGTTCATGTTGTTCGTTGTCGGGCTCTAGTACATATACAGGTGGGATCAGGAGGTCCATCGGAAACCTCCACTCTGCACCCGCTGGTCCAATATGTGTCCGAAAGGGGTTTGGGGGCACTATATAATCAGCTAAGAAGGGACCATGTAACTAGACCCAATAACGCTGTCCGTGAGGACGGATCATGTGCATACGGGCCAAAACATCTAGAGATAAGGAGGTGGGGCCCGTAGCACGGTGCAGACCAGCGGGAAGCTGGATGTTGAAAATAGGTGCTAGGAGGGTGATCAAACCGCCACAACATATCGCCTTTGTAGAGGCGATCGTAGAAAATATGCGGTCAAAATACCACCTGGCAATATCAATGGAAATAACGGGGACTAAGACATCTCATGCGCCCTCTACGGTTCTGTCCCTAGTCATAGCATAGAGCTTGAAAAGCTCTGGTGTGGACATGGCCCCTACCTCTGGCCTGGCTAGAATGGTGGTCACCAAAAGGCACTGTGCAAGTCGTAGGCAGGGGTGGACTATAGAAGAGGCTTTCGCCCTTCTAGGGTCGAAGTGGTGTGTGCCAGTGATCGTGTCCCAGAAAGCAGCAACTGAAAAGACAGACAGTGTGTGGTGCGTTGGACCATAAGCTCGGTTGGGGTCTAGGATAGGGGGCCAATGAAAGTATGCTCGGGCCATGTCATGCGAGATCTCGCACTCCTGGTCCATGAGCCTAAAAGAGTAACCATTATGAGTCCTACGAATATAACTCAAGACCTCTGGTGTCGGGCAGACTTAGGTGTCCACCGACACTGACAAAAAGTCTCCCCACCCTATATTGCCATACAGCTGGTGCATGCCCTGAAATACCCCTAGGCGCTCAAGTGTATCAATATGAGCGAACCTAGTGGGTATGATCTGGCAATGCGAGATCCTCTCAAATTTGACATGGTTTGTATCATCTCTGAAAGTGATCCCGTACGTCTCGATCGCAGGGACAAGCTGTGCTGGTGGTGCTGGTGGTGCTGGTGGTGGTACAGGTGGTGGTGCAGGTGGTGCTGAGGACACTGGGAGTGTGGCTATGGGGTCGCTATGCGGTGGGGGCACTGTCCCAGAGGAAGAAGGACCGGGGTTGCCAGTCCTCTTCTGCTTGGAAGCATGCTGCCGAGCGCTAGATCTAGTGCATGGGGGCATCGGTGAATGCCGTGAGATGCACACCAATCAAGTGCTATGAAAATGCTCAAACTAGAATATGGAATGAATGTACTGAGCACGATCCGACTCCGAGCAAGAAAATAAGTGTGAGAGAGCTCCCCTAAGCTCCAAATCAGCGGTCAATCTCCCCCAAGCTTTCCTGTTGCACAAAAAAATTAATTAGCATTAAGAATTCATAATGTATGGGGTAGATCAAGAGAATTCGGCGAAAAATAGGGTTGAATAGGGTTGGGGGTTGGATTAGGTCTTACGAAATAGATAGTGGAAGATATAGGACGAAATATGGCTAGATGGGGGGTTGTCGTCGGTCGAGCGGCGCCGGAGGTGCGGCCAGAGTTGGCGCCTCCGTCGATCGGGTCGGTATGCTCGGTACAGTCGGGCGTGGGCTCGGGCGAGGTAGAGGGGGAGCCACGGTCGAGTCGAGGGATTTTGGGGGAATTTGAGGATTTTGGTAGGTTTGGCTGCGAGCGAGTGCGGTTGGGGTTTTTATAGGGTTTGACCGACTTAATTCACTCGGCCGAGTGACAATCGTCACTCGGTCGAGTAGCCGGATATTAACACTTTTGAAATTTCGGCTAAGTCAAACAACTCGGCCGAGTGGTTCGAGTCACTCGGGCAAGTGACAAGTTCCATTCGGTCGAGTGAGAGATAAAGACAGAGTATCGACGTTTTGGTGATTCTGCTACAGTCTCCTACTCAGTCAAGTAGAAGTAGTCACTCAGTCGAGTGGACTAATGACTCGGCCGAGTAGATAGGCCTTACAGAGCATGATATTAGAGCTGTGTGCTACAGGGTGCACCCAGTCGAGTGATAAGTCACTCGGCCAAGTGGCATAAAATTTACAGAGTATGATTTTTGGGACTTCCCTGCTCGGTGTGTCACACGATCGAGTGACTTTTTCATTCGGCCGAGTATGCTGTCTGTTTCATCTCTCTACTCTCTGTTTTTCTCCGTCTTCTGTTTCTCCCTCTCTTGTCAGTTTCTTCCTTCCTTTATCGTTTAAGCACGTCCTTGGGGCTTCTCTCCATCGCCATGGCTACCCTCCATTCGAATGGATTCCTCATCTCTTTTTCCTGCGATAAAAACGTTTCCCATTGTCAGATTTTTCTAGACTCTTGACTCACTAAACTAATAAAAATCTAAAACGAAAATAAAAACTAAAATTCAACTAAAAAGAACTAAGATATGATCATCGGGTTGCCTCCCGACAAGCGCTCGTTTAAGGTCTTGAGCTCGACCCCTTATGATTTCACGTTGAGCTCGTGATGTTCGGCGCATAGGAGATGCACGTGTCAAACTTTGTGAGGAGGCTGGCAGGATTTAGATGTTGCGTTTCTTCTTGCTTGGCATCCTTTAAGCACGCTTCATCTCTAATGATGGTGAGGGATAACTCCCCCAAGCTTCGGTTCTTGGCTCCTTTGTTCTTTCCCGGTGGTGGTGAAGTATTCGTCGGTGGCGCATTCTTTCCTTGCTTTATAGAAGAGAGCTTGCAGAGCTCTCTAATTCTAACGACATCAGCGTCATTCTCCTCTTCCTCGGTGAGAGGATCCGGGGTATCTCCATTTGGAGCGCCATTTTCAGAATTCGGCACTCCGTTAAGACTATCCGCATGCAAAGATCCAATGACATATGGCATGGCTTCATCGATTACCTCATCAAGTAGGTCCATAGTCGCTCTCTTCCAGCGAGGATCTATTCTTCATGGCGTGCGGGATATGGAATTCGACTTCGATATTTCCAACGTTGAGTGACAACGTTCCCTCTCTCATGTCCACGATGACTCCAGTGGTAGCTAAGAAGGGGCGCCCAAGTATCAGAGATGTATCTCCCTCTTCTTTTACATCCATGATGATGAAGTCACATGGAACGCAAATTCCTCCCGGTATTTGAAGCGGCACATTTTCAGCGATTCCCACGGGCCTCAGGATACGCCCATCAGCGAGTTGAATCTTCATATCGGTGGCCTTAAGGTCGGTCCCCGTATTGAGCTTCTTGAGCATGGTGAGAGGCATGAGGCTCACGCTCGCACCCAAATCCACCAAAGCCTTTGGTAGGGGGATTCCGCCAAGTGTGCACGGAATTCTAAAGCTTCCGGGACCCTTTAATTTTTTCGGCAACTTGTCTTTGTCAACGAACCAAGTATCTTGTTCGGCGAGCATGATCTTCTCAGTTCGTTTCCTTCCCGTAATCAAATCTTTGAAAAACTTAGCATACGTAGGGATTTCAATAATTGCATCAAAGAATGGGATGTTCAAGCTTATACCTTTCAAGTACTCCAGAAATCGAGCAAACTTTTCTCCAATTTGGCTTTGCCAACTATTGTGGGAATGATACCAGTGGTACATATATCCTCACCTTCTAGGGCTCATCAACTTAAGATTTTTCCTCATTGTTTGTCGCCACCGTGGGGCTCTCCTCTTCATTTCTTCCCTCTTTCTCAACCAGAAATTCATCCATTGGGCTTCTAGTTTGAACCATGGGGGGAGTAGTATCCTTCCGGCCCCTAGTGGTCACCACTACTACCGTATTGATGTGGCCAGTATTGCTCATTGAGTTTGGCTCCGGTTGAGTCAGCAATTGATTTTGGGCCTTGTTTAGCAATGTGATTTGCTCCGCCAACTGTGTCACGATGGTGTTGAGACTATCTTGGGCCGACGATAATTTAGCATTGATCTTCTTCTGCTGGGCCATAAACTCCTCAACTCTAATCTCATGCTCAGATCTTTGCGGCACCGGCGGTGGGTTTTGTGGCCTCCATCATTCATTAAATTCGGGGGGGTCTATAAGGCCCCGCCTGTTGCCTTTGCTGGAATTGTTGTTGTTGTGGCGGTTGGTAGGATTTTTACTGAGGTGGCGGGCGAGCTTGTTGTTGTTGTTATGGTTGTTTAGGAGGGGTTAAGACTCCATTATTGTTTGCATATGAAAATCTGGGGTGAGACTTCCAAGCCGGATTCACCCAAGACCCATTATTTGCTCCACCTGGCTTGTAATCAGAAACATACTGAACCAGCTCCACAGGTTCCTCGTGTGCCTCGCCGCCAATGTACATGACTTGGCCTTGCCAATCATCTGTGTGCCCATTCCATGTCGATGTGTCGGGCACAATATAAGGCTCAGTTAACTTCTTCTCAAGTCTCTCCACCACTCTAGATATAGAGTCAAACTTTGTCACCAATTCTGCCACTGCCTTGGCTTCATATATGCTCGTCGGCTTCATGGATGATGATGTTTGGCCCCTCTCATCAGCCCACTGCTGATTGTTATAGGACATCTACTCTAGTAACATCGTAGCATCCTCAGGTGTCTTTGATAATATCGCCCCATTAGCGGTGGCGTCAATAATCATCTTCGTATCCGCTTTCAAACCATTGTAGAAGCTGTGCACGAGCTCCCAATCATCTATGATGTCGTGGGGGCATTGATGTTGTAGATCTTTGAAGCGCTCCCATGCGTCATATAATGATTCCTAAGGGCCCTGCCTGAAAGACATCACAGCATTCCGTATCTTTAAGGTCTTCGAAGGCAGATATAACTTGTTGACGAAGGCGCTTGCTGGCTCGTCCCAAGTAGTAAATGTGCCATGTGCTTGTATCATCAACCAATATTGAGCTTTATCTCGAAGAGTGAAGGGAAAAATTGGCAAGCACCAATTCTAAGGAATCTCGATTATAGATCTAAATCGAATATCTAGGGCTTCCCTTAGATCAAGATCCTCTCTCGAGATCTCAAGATCCAATAGAAATCCCTAGATATCCATAGTAAATCAATCACAATCTAACCCTTAACAAATTTAACGACATAGCAATTCAATAGATCTCACGAATCATACTTTAAATCCATAGGGTTCATCTCTTTGCCCTAGAGCAAAGAGACTACTCACAATTCATCATAGAAATCATAATAGAAACAAGATGTGCAATAGAATTCATCACAAAACTCAGATTTAGAGAGAAATATAACATAAAAATATCAACTTGCAAGAGTTTAGACAAACCAATTTTGGAATACAAGTTTCAAGAATAAGAAATTTAGATCCTTCTCTCCAATCCTTTTGCCAAAAGAAAACTAGAACTAAAATTAAAACTAAGAAAATTATTCTAAAGAGTCTCTCCTTGGGCTACCCACAAAACTGGGTATTTATAGCCGAACAAAAGATACAGAAAATCCTGACAGATTTGCTTCTCAACAGCTGCAAACCCTAGATTTGGAAAACTGGCCGACGATGCACTCGACCGAGTGAACTGCTCACTCGATCGAATGAGAAATCTGCAGAAATTAGGGTTTTTAGCGCTCTGGAAGTTCAGACCACTCGACCGAGTAGTCTTCTCACTCTGTCGAGTGAGATTCATACTCGGTCGAGTAGGACCTACTGCAGATACTCTCTAAAAATAGAGAAGCATCAAAGGATTTCTTCACAATTTTTATCTCCACTCGATCAAGTGGGCTTCTCACTCGGTCGAGTGGAAATTCTCACTCGGTCGAGTACATTCTGGCTCTTCTTCAGGCTGGATTAGGCGTGGCAGCTTCACTCGGTCGAGTGGCCTGCTTCACTCGGCCGAGTGGCCTGTTTCAGTACTCTTTTCTCCTTCTTCTCGCTTCCTCGTCGTTTCTTTCGCCTTCCTTCTTCTTCTACTCATCCTTCAGCGCCATTAGCTCTCTGATATCATCGTCAATGATGCTCCGGCACGCGTGTAAGCGCTCGTGGCTCCAAATTGCTCACGATTGCTCCATATTTCCTGAAATCGAACGAAACAACGAAATATCGTAAAAGATTTGTATAATCGTTAAAATCGTGATATGAGCAATCGTTAAGGTATGGAAAAATGCAGAAATAAAGTGTAAAATACGAGCCTATCAGCTTTCTAGCATGTTTCCTATTATGGTGCATGGGGGTTTGTGTGGAGCATGATGAATATTGTGATTCATATGCATGTGTGTGACATGTTGTGCATTGTGAACATGGGATTTAGCATATCTACCACATATAAAAGCATGATGCATTCTAGCATGGTTCACAAGAGCATGCATGGGTCTAGCATTCTTAACATTGTGTTGAATGGCGTGGACATGCTTTTGTGAGGGAGTGACTTTAGCGCTTGGATTTTTCTTAAACATATCAAGCTTAAGAACTAACTCCTCATGCTTAAGCTTACTCGTGCATAAATCATTAGCAATCATTTCTAACTTATCATTAATGCATGAAACATACATGGCAAGCTCATTTTTCAAAGAATTATGATCCCACAATAATACATCATATTTAAGCTTTAAACTAGCAAGATCATTTGATGAAGAACTATTACTACTATCATTCTTTACTACATCAAAATCATGCAACAACGCATTATGTTTAACTTTAAGTTTGTTATAATCCTCATTCAACAATTTAAAACTTTTATCTAACTTTTTATTTTTCTTATTCAACTTCTCAAATTCATGATATAACTTTTCATAGGCATCCTCTAAATTAAAATCTTCATTATCTGAGTCAGAATCATATACCTCAATGTTCTCATCTTGATGAGCCATCAAGCATATTTCATTTGTGAAGCTCTATTTCTTCACAGATTTTTATTGGTGCTCTCCCCCTAGGTTGTTCTCCATATTTGTTCTGCATTATTCTCAAAATTTCTTGGGTTGTTCTATCTCCTGAAATTTCACTAAAAACGTTGTTAGTTAAACAAGAGTAAATAATACACATTACCTTGATGTTCATTGAGTATGTCTCCTTTTGCTCCTTGGTCCATGATACTTTTGGAGTGGTTGGAACCACATATGAGTCTTGGAGAAATAGTCCATACTCACAGTCTTCGTCTTCCAAATGTATCTCCATTTTTCTTCTCCACATAGAAAAATTTGTTCCATCAAAAATGGGTGGAGAAATGAGACTTTGCTCATGTGCCATCCTTGTTGATGCTATCTTTCCAACCTTTCTCTGATACCATGCATTGGATCCTATAATAGCAAGTTAAACACTAGAGAGTGGGTGATTAGTGTTTCTAAAAATTCAAGCACAAATGAAAATTATACCCTCTAATTTAGCCTAAGTTACCTGAGAGAATTACCTCCTCAAGAACTTAATCAACTCAATGATATACTTGCAATGAAATGAAGCTAATTTACACAGCGGAATATTAATCACAATTTGCAAGTAATGGACAAAAAAAATAACAATAGCAAACACCAAGAAATATCCTGGTTCATACACTCTGGGCTACTCTAGTCCCCAACCTCTTGTTGGGATTTTCCACTGACGAACCCTCTTAAACAAGAGAGCAAATGCCTCAAATGAAGGCTTCCAACTACAATTGCCTAGCGTCACTTACTTGGGCTTCCATACAACAACTCAACACAACCTCTCTCCAAGCGGATTTTACAACAACTCAAACCAAACAAACAATCACAAAATTACAACCACTCTTGCGGTATTACAAACCTTTCTTGTAGAATGATGTTTTTCACAAATTCTTATAGCCAATCGATGAAGCTTTTATGTGGAGTGAAAATGGATATGGAAAAGACTTTTGATCTCAAAATAAATGAAGTTTAAAACTTTGAGCGATCAATTCAAACATGATTAGAATGTTAAAAATTCAAGATGAAGCTTGAGGAGATTCTTAATCCAAAGCCCAAAGTGCTTATAAGCTTTGAAATCAAAAATGAATTTTTAGAGATTAGAAATTCTTGAGAGCTTGAAGAAGATTTTTAAACTTTATAAACTCAGAAATATATACAATTATGGTGCCAAAATTTCTCAGCTAAGTCCCCTTAAATAGCCCTCCAAACCCCGTTGAAAATTGTTGACAAAAACGACTTTACAACGGAAAAATCGACAGCTCTCCACGAAAGTCGGGGCTATGTTTTTTCCAGCAATAGTCACCTCCCATATTATCGGTAGTCGACTCCCCATAAATACGCGAACGACTCCTTTAGGGTCCCAAGATCAAAGCTCTTATCTCGTTCAAAACAGTCGACTCTCATCAAGAGATAGTCAACTCTAATTCTGATATATGGTTTTAAAACTATCAAAACTTTACGAAATTACTTCAAAACTATTTTAAAACTATTTAAAATCATTTGAAGATATTAAAACATTATTTGATGTGTGTGTGCACGCTTCATTTAATGACTTTAACATTTTAAGGCAAGAATTAAAATAAAATACATCACTCACTCAATTTAGTGACCTTGATCATTCCTTTGAGCTTGAGTTCATTATCTTTGAAGTCTTGCACTCCTTGAGTCTTTGGCTTGAGCTTATGATCTCTACTGTATGCTCAAAGTCTCTTGACTCCTCATCAAGATCAAGTTTCATATCTTCATTAATCTCCAAGCTTGAGTTGACCATTGTTGATTTTAAGACCTACACTCACAAATCATCTTAAAACATAATTAGTAACACTAATTGTTTGCTTAATTATTAAAACCAACTTAGGGGTGTTGCATTAACCAATAGATCCGATCCACTGACTAACTTTCATGTGTTGCAGACCTATCCAGATCACTCAATGTTAGGTCGGGCTTCAATCCAACAGCTCAGACTTAGCTCTCACCGACCGGGACCGATCTCCTTCGGGTATCGCTCATCAACTGATGAAGCACCACATCACCAGAGACGTCCTCGTCAGCATTCTACTCACTGTGGACGGATTTACCCGTCAACACATGTGAAAAATCAAAAACCCGAAAAATATCCAATTTATGAAAGAAATTGAGGAGTTGAGAGAGAATTCATACCTTTCCATCTATGTGGAAGAAATTGAGGAATTGAATGAAAAACCCTAAAAATCCCAACTTCCAGATGCAGGCAGAAGAGAATGAGGAACCCTAAAACCCTAGAAATTAAGGCGTTAAGAGATAAATTGAGGAAGAAGAAAATTGCTCGAAACCTTAATTTCAGATGCGGGTAAAAGAGAAATTCTAAGGGAATTGATCGGGTTTACTCGAAACGGGGTAGTCGATGAGTAAATTAAGTGCAGATTTTCGCTGACGGGATCCCGTCAGTGAAAGAAAAAGTGCCTATGCCCAAAAAATCCCCGCACATTAGCTTTTGACTAATGGCAATACAATTGTCAGTAAAAACCAACTTTCCCCGACAAGAAGAGAATGTCGTCAGCGAATGTTAACGCTCAACCTCGCTATATTCTCCCGCACAGAACGGTAGCACTAACGAAGGAGACGTTCGTTGGTGATACATTGACTTATGCTGACGGGAACCAACAACAATCAGTGAAAGCAACCCTTTACTGACGGTAGACATCAGAGAACGTCTTATTTTTTTGACTGCAGACGTCAGATAAAGTCGAATGTTGCTGACAGGGAATTTCTGTCTGCCAAATCATTACGCGTGCAATGGCGCCAAGCTTTCGCTGAGGGGAAGGCTATGTCATCAGCAAAATGTCGACTTTCACTGACGGAATCCGTCAATGAAAGTCATAATTTTGCTGACGGAAAGACTACTCGTCAGTAAACCAACCTTTTGTTAACGGTGATTTTACTGTCCATGTATACTTTTAGTGATGGTAAATTTTTCCGTGATTGAAACTCCGTAGTAAAAACCGTTTTTCTTGCAGTGAAACTGTACCTGGGCTATCTGTTGGTGTGTGGTCCTTGCATCCAATGGCGTGCAAGCTTCCCGCATCAACAATCGAGGCTGCCATCCTTGGCCAAATCGAACACTCGTTAGCTCAACACGGCAAATCTCCCTAGCGTTAACGTGGCAAAAGTTGGTCGATTTTGGTAAATATTAAAATTGGACACTTTTACCATTATTCCTTATTTTTGACTTAATTCGTAAATTTATCCTTACAGGATGACAATCAGAACCCAACGACGTAAAGCTAAGGGCATGTTCTTTTGTAGGAAAGTATAATTGGGAAAGTTGAGGGAGTGTGGAATCTGATGAGATAGAAATTGATGTGTAGTGTGTTCTTTTGTAGGAAAGTGGGATTGGATTGTGGAGTTGGAAAGTTGAGGTGGGTCTCCAGTCCGTGTAGTGCGTTCTTTTGGTTAAAGAAAGTAAGAGGTGGAAATTTGGAATGTAGGGTGTGGTGAACCTAGGTAAGGTTAACCTCCTAAATAAAATGAGATCATTTTGGGGTATTTTTTGACACTTGCAATTCCAATGCAAAAACCCAATACAGCAATACTCCGAGGAAATACCGGAATGAAATGTATTTGAAAAAAAATTGAAATTTTACATGATATACAAAAGCAAGACTACGTACAATATATTGAAATTTCAAATGATATACAAAAATTGAAATTTTTTATAAAAAATTAACACAAATATAACGGCATGCCACTAATATATAGAAATTGAAAGCACGATCCAGCTTGCAACATAGAGCAGATAGATATAACAGAAACCAAACTGAAATAAATACATTATAGATATCCAAATATACAAGGCCTTTAAAAACCGTAGTAATTATACAAAAAAGTCCGCAACCCACATCAATCGAACTTGGTGTACAACATGAGTAATATAATAACAAGTACCACACAGAGAGACCCCAAAACAAACTTAATTGATACAAGAACGGATAAGATGGTATCCAGTTTATCCTTGTTTCTCTCAAAATGGCCTACCCCCGTCTCCACCCGCCCAACTAGCTCCACTAACCTACTCTCAGAAAGCGAGCTCGAAGCTCTTTCTGCTCTAGGCACTCTTTCAGCAGCATCCATTAAATGATGGATAACATAAGTGGACCACTCACTGTGCGACGGGTCCTTCCAGTCGAAGAACTTGCATCTGTTCACTGAAGAAGTACAACTCCAAAATCGTCTGCCTGGGTTGCTCCTTGTCCATGAAGTCCGCCTGGGCACAAGCAGACCACAGTGGCAACGCCTGCAGTCAGTATCATCTGACTCCAACTCATCATGTGGCGGATCCCGTGGTCGGGACCGACTAGAACCGGTCGATCCGTAACTCATATGTACCTTGACAAGCAAACAAAGAAACACAATTAAAGAATAATTACGTTGAAAGAAAAGATATGTAAATGGAGAAAACTTGGTTTAAAATGTGTACCTACGTAGAGAAATCAAATCCCGGATGGTGACATCAGCTAGCAAAAATAAGAAGTCACAAAAAAGCAAACACCGTAGCATAGAAAACTCAAAAACCCAATAGTACAATAAAGACAACATTTTGGTCAATAAATAGCCCTCAGAAAAAGATGATATATCATTTTCCAAACGTGGTTGCTGGCAGTTGCTCCCTCATTTCCTACCCAAGTTAACATGATATAAAATAGTGTCGCAATAGAACACAAGTCACGCAATTCAGATAAAAAGGAAGCCCACATTCCTGAATGACAGAGCTAAGCATGACATTGCAAATATAGAATGTCATGAGAAAATTTCGGATTTTTCCCAAAGTGTTTGCAAAATTGAAGTATTTCCAGTATCAAAAATGGAAGAATGCATCACAGAAAGCAAGTAGTAACAAATAAGAGAATCAAATGCATTAGGTATCAGAGATACACAGTGGACTAGAATGGAATTGAATTCCAAATGCAAAAGGTATCAAAGTAAGAGTTGCAGTAAATAGTAGGACTGTCCTATGTTAGGAAATCATGCAACTTGGGGAATACAGGAACCCTCAAGCCAGCCTTCCACGTAATGGGTAATATAAAGGAACCATGAACTCAATTAAATTTTTTCATCATTGGGCTGTGACCTACTCAAAGAAAACCATATACAGTAAAAGGCCACGAAATAACATTTTGCAGATTTTATAATAGTTTTCAAGCAAGAGAAATTCTGTGTACATGTATACAGCATAGGGCAACATGTATTCATCATATGAATATAGCCACCATGTATCTGGGAACATATAAATTATAAAATCTGATAGCACACAGTCTTTTGTAAACACATCATGTATGGTAGCATGTAATGCTCAAGCCAAAATAATCCATACACCTTGAACTCAACTGGAGATGCAGAATATAGACTAGGCAAACATAGCATGTCCCATAGGAACATGTATTAGTCAAAGTGCTAGTACAAGCATAAAAAATTCCAATGTTTTATTAAGCTAAAACTGTGAACATGTATGAAATGTATGAAACAAATATTGTGATAAGCTGTATAGGACCATGGCCTAAGAAGAAGTAAATTTTTTTTCATGCCCATTTAACACAGATTGAGAGATCAATGATCAGCACTTGCATGTTTAGCCTCAACTTCAATCACAAGAGAGAGCAGCTGGTCTTATTTGAAGGAAAAAGATAGGATTGAAGCCATGATGCATTGAGATCTAGCAACACACAAAAATGCTAATGAATCATTATTGATCACTTGCAAGCATGTGTTGCCAGACTTTTTAGTTTTGGAACAGACAGTCCAGCTTGGCCAGTGCTCCATTTTAGACCTCCCTGGCCCAGCACTTAAGAATACAATGTTTCAGTATATAAAATTGGGTTTCCTTTAAATTGGATGTCTCACACATAAAATTGGGTTTCCTTGTATACTAAAAAATGACAGTCTCACACTAAATCACTTTAAATTGGGTTTCTTGGCCTTGAGGCAACAAATTATAATCAAATCTCATCCTGGATGTATAACAGTATGACACATTATGACATATTATTCAGCCTGTATAAAATTATGACAAAATACAATCAAATTTGATTTAAAACCCCCCAAATATCCAAGACCCAGGGGTATATTGGAGTAACACAGCAAATTCCTCCATGCAAGTCAAGAAACATGGTAACACAGCAAATTCCTCCATGCAAGTCAGGAAACATGGTAACACAGCAAATTCCTCCATGCAAGTCAAGAAACATGGTAACACCCCAAATATCCAAATATCCAAGTAACACAGCAAATTCCTCCATGCAAGTCAGGAAACATGGTATATTGGATGGGTGATGCCAACATAATGCATGGAAAAACATGCACAAAACTGATACATACTACAAGTTCATATATATTTTATGCATAGTGTAGCAAATTGGATCTCATAGGTTTGCAAGAACATTTATGCAAGACCATATATATTGCCCTCGAAAACTTGGTATTATTCAAAATCCCAAATAGGTTGCTGGCAGCTGGAAATATGTAAGCACCTCTTTTAAAATTGAGTAACAAATTTAGTATACAAGGATCAAAAATACCCCAAATCATATCAGCTTGCCTTTCCACATTATATGGGTATATAATTCTGTGGAATTCACCCCAGCAGAGGAAGACATAAACCATCAAGCCAACCTTCCAATTATTTGGGATTATACATATAAAATGGATTCTTTTTCAAGGCTTCATCATTGGGCTTGGGGATTAAAAAAGACAGCAGAAGCAAAGAAGTAACATAGAAACTCCACATATAGAGGATTAACTGGAATTAGGTAACTGGAATTAGGTAACAGATCCCAAAGGATTAACTGGAATTAGGTAACACACTCCACATATAGCCAACCTTCATCATTGAGCTAATAACAGGACTAGCTACAGCAAAGGATATATGTCCTCATTTCATATGTGAGTAAGAGAGATAGAATCAACAGGATGCAATAATGACATGAGAAGTTCAAAAAATTAAGCAACTGCCAAATGTTAGAAATGAAATCCCAACCCATATCCAAAGTTTAGCAGCAAAGTTCATCATTTCATATTGCATTATCCAAATATAAGAGTATTGACTGGAATTTTGTAAAATATCCCAAAGGGGTATAATTGTTTGTATCAGCACTAGCTAAGCCATAGGCCATAATAACTGCAGAAGGATATGTAAAGGTGGAGCAACATGTAGGAAGTGTGGTGAAGCTGGAGCAAATCAACATACAACATGTATCAGTCAGAACCAATATCCATACAACTGCCAACTTTCATGTGTGGTGAAGCTGGAAGTGTGGTGAAGCTGGAGCAAGAGCAACAAAGAGCAAGAGCATCATGTATTACTCTTTAATGCTAATAATGTGACCCTGTCATATTGGGAACATGTATGACTCAAAGAGGAACATGTATTACTCAAACTGCCAGGAGACAGCATTTAGACCCCAACACAACACATCCAGCAAATGCATGGGTCTGTGAAATCAATCAGAACCTAGGCAGTCCTTCCATCTCAAAGTCAAATATTGCATACTAAAATATTGCAAAGACTGGAATATATGTATATCTATATAGCCCTCAGGAACAACAATTATTTTCATTTACCCAAGTAAGTTGCTGACGTGCGTTTATATTTCATATATTCACGCACGTTTTCTTTTGTGTTTTTCCATTATTTTCCTCCGTCTCGTATCCGTTTTCTCGTATTTTCTTGTTTTCTTTCACTTCTCTGTGTTTTTACGTGTTTGCAGGAGTTTGCCAGCGTAGGGGATGTTTAACGACGATATCATAAGTCCCCGGAGCAACGGGAGGAGTCATGCGTGATCCAGGGGGCCAAACGACGAAGATCTCTATCTTTCTGCCCCCACTCGATCGGTTGGACACAGCCAACCAATCGGGTGATGCACGCATGCACGACCCGGTCAACCGCTGAAGCAACGAAAGTGTCAACCGACCGGGTCGTCGACCGGTTCAACCGACTGTTCTCTCTGGAAATTGGAGCTGAAACTCAACCGATCGGGTGATCTTCACCCGATCAGTTCAACTGTAGATGTTTCCCCGAAGAAGATAACCCGGAGAGCTCACCCGACGGCCGGCTGACCATGCCAAAATGTTGCAAGTCTCTGTCTTTTTGGGCAACAATTCCAACCGATCGGTTGATTTATCAACCGATCGGTTCACCCGATGAGCTCAAGATCCAAACGACGAGCAGCTTCCATCAACCGACCGTGTCGCCTGATCGGGTGAAATGCTAAAGATTGCTGCCGAAGTTCACAGCAGGTCACCCGATCGGGTGATTCTTCACCCGATTAGGTGATGTCGTTTTCTATAAATAGAGACCCTAGGTTTCCAGAAAACGGGAGAGAGTTGTTATTTTGCTGTTTTTCTCTCTTGACGGCTGTAATTTTCTAGATATTTGTAAGTTGTCTGATCTTTACCAAACTTTAATATAGTATTATTTGCATTGCTCTTACTACTTTTCAATCGCCTGATCATGCTTTTAACGGTCGATTTTGATTTAGATTGCTTTTTAGTAAATATGTGTGTGTAGTTCTCAAATCTGGGATTTTGGTGGAAACCCATTCGTGGATTCTCCCCGATGCATCCGTAGGACTAGGAAATTGATAGGGATTAAGAATCTATCGGTTATGTGGGGTGTTTCATTGTCATCGACGGGAAAAAGACCGCCTTTGACCATTGGGCCAAGGGGGAATAAACTTGGCGGTTGACTCCCTAGCCATAGCTCACGCCCTTAGCGTAGACATCGAATCCTAGCACGCGGGAGCGGCAGGATAAGATGTTGGGAGTTATCGTTGCGAGCTTAGTGCTCCCGGAGTCGGTCAGTGTTAATGGACATGGGAATGCCCACTGACCGAACCCGGGTAGTCCGGTGTATCATCCTGGGCACCGACCGGAATATCGGGCTCATGGGACGCTGGTATCACTCTTAGAGGCAACGTCTCACCATTAGACCCTAACTCCGATCGTTTTCCTACCCCTAGGCCGTGTTGGCGAGAATCGCACGATAGGGTGGAAACCGAAGTCCTGGGTTTCCCTCTATATTATTTATCCCTCACATTCTATTTTCCGTGACAACCCATCTACCGATTCGGGCTAGCTCACCCATGGGGTGAATCCGGTCCTTTCTGACACAAGCACAACCACGCCTCCCTGAGTTCGACCCCCAAGCCACTCTACAAACTCCGTGTGCTTGCGGTTATAAATATTTAAATCTCACGCCCCCAATCATATATTGCACATATCTGACACGCACAACGCGGGGACGTCAAGCTTTATGGGGCCGTTGCCGGGGATGCAACGTGCTTGTTATTTTAGGATCTAATGAACCCTTGAGTCTAGATCTCATCTCTATCTCGCGATAATTTTTGCATTCTACATTTTTTGATTTTACTTGTACATATTGTAAATATTAGTTGTACAGAACTGATTGACTGAGTCGCCGTGCTGCTATCGCTGCATTCGCCTCCCGTTTATGCAACCCGTGATTTTGACGTGTTTGCTATCTGTGCAGTTCTCTTTCTCTCCTTTCTTATAGGTTTTCTACTCCATGACGAGGATGTTGTATGCCGTTTCGGGCGAATCTGGGATCATTCGCACCACATCCGCTGTTTGGCACAAAGTTTGGCAGAATCCCTAAACGCTTCGAATATTCTATCCCTTCTGTCTGCCGCTGTGGAAAATCAGAGGAGGTATCATGATATGCAGCAGGATCCAGTCACGACAACTCGCCTTCCTCCTGATGATGTGGCGTATATCGACATGCCCAGTTCCGAGTTCGGGGGAGAGGAATTGTTCACGGAGTCTGGTCAGGAGAACCACCAGGCAGAGTCTGTCGGTTACGTTGGACATGGGCCGATCTATTCCTTGCAGACTTTTATCGAGCATCCCAGATCTTGGGACAATGAGGAAGCTGGAAGCAATGGTGGGGAACCATCGACTATTGAAACCTGTTTTCACGTCGAAGCCTTCTTCCCGGATAATTATTATGAGCTTGAGAAAGACCTGGCGCCTTCCTCGGTTGCCCCCACGATACCTAGCGAGGCTTTGCCACGCGGAACCACGGCTCAGAGTGAAGTTCCGAATACTGGCTTTCAAGAGATCCACGAAGAAGTCCTTTCACTAGAGGATGCTCAGCTTGAGAAATATGCGTCGGGACCTCATGAAGTTGAGATGAAAGAGTTACCCCGGGACTAAAGTATGAATATTTGGGGACGGGCTCGACCCTGCCGGTCATAGTGAACTCCTCGATGCCTGAAGACCAAATGACCAAACTTCTTAGTGTTTTAAAAAGGTTTAAGAGTGTTTTTGGGTATGCAATTGAAGATTTAAAAGGAGTTAGCTTAGGCCTCTGCTCACACAGAATACTGCTTGAGGATGAGCAAGCCTCCTCAATTGAGCCGCAGCGGAGGCTAAATCCCATAATGATGTAGGTGGTCAAAAAGGAGATCGTTAGGCTTCTACATGCCGGTATCATATACCCTAGCTCTGATAGTCGCTGGGTTAGCCCGGTGCACGTCGTACCCAAGAAAGGAGGAATAATGGTGGTTCGCAACGAGAAAAACGAGCTCATACCTACGAGGACCGTCACAGGGTACCGGATGTGTATTGACTATAGAAAGAAAACAAGGCCATGAGGAAGGATCACTACCCTCTCCCTTTCATTGATCAGATGCTCGAGAGGCTGGCGAAGCACAACTACTTCTGTTTCATGGACGGGTACTCCAGATTCCTTCAAATCCCTATTCATAACGATGACCAGGAGAAGACGACTTTCACTTCTCCATTTGGGACATATGCCTATAGAAGAATGCCGTTTGGACTTTGTAACGCCCCGGCTACATTCCAAAGACTAATGTCCTCTATCTTCTCCGACTACTCCCAGGATATCATGGAGGTTTTCATGGACGATTTTTCCGTCTATGGAACTGAGTTTGACTCATGCCTCAGCAATCTAACTAAAGTCCTGGAGAGGTGTCAAGAAAAGGGACTAGTCCTGACCTGGGAGAAATGCCATTTCATGGTCCAAGAAGGAGTTGTGCTGGGACACGTCATCTCTTCGAGGGGAATTGAGGTTGATAAGGCAAAATTTGATGTGATTGAAAAGCTTCCGCCACCGCTCAATCTTCGAGGAGTCCGTGGTTTTTTTAGGGCATACGGGATTTTACCGCCGCTTCATAAAAGACTTCTCCAAGATTTACAGGCTGCTGACCCTACTCCTAGTAAAGGACGCGCCTTTCGTCTTTGACGAGGAGTGTATGGAAGCCTTCCGCCTTCTGAAGCAAGCTTTGATTTCCGCGCCTGTAATACAGCCGCCGGACTGGAATCTACCCTTCTAGCTAATGTGCGACATTAGTGATTATGGCGTTGGGGCCGTCTTGGGGCAGAGGAAGGATAAAAATCTGCATGTTATATATTATACGAGCAAGACCCTTGACGCTGCCCAAAGAAATTATACTACCACGGAAAAGAATTGCTAGCGGTTATCTACGCCATGGACAAGTTCCGGCAATATCTTGTTGGTGCTAAGGTGATCGTGCACACAGATCACGCGGCTCTCAAATACCTATTGAGCAAAAAGGAGGCTAAGCCGCGGCTCATTAGATGGATTCTCCTCCTCCAGGAATTCGACCTGGAAATCAGAGACAAGAAGGGGCGGAGAATATCGTTGCCGATCACCTGTCCAGAATGTCTACCCTCGATTTGAATGCTACTCCGGTTGATGATTCGCTCACTGACGAGCATCTCTTCTCTGTCTCTTCTGCTTGGACCCCTTGGTACGCCGACATCGCAAATTATCTGGCTTGTGCCATCGTCCCCCACAACGTGAGCTACCAGCAGAAGAAGAAATTCTTCCATGAGGTCCACAAATTTTATTGGGATGACCCCCATTTGTACAAGACCTGCAATGATGGGGTGATACGAAGGTGCATCACTGAAACTGAAGCGACCTCCATAATTTCCCATTGCCATGATCAGCAATGTGGAGGGCATGCGAGCACCTATAAGACGACTGCGAAAATTCTCCAGAGCGGATTCTACTGGCCAACCCTCTTTAAAGACACACATGCTTATGTCCAAGCCTGCGACAAATGCCAAAGGGCGGGGAACATCTCCAAGAGGAACGAGATGCCTCAGCACTACATCTTAGAGGTAGAGATCTTCGATGTGTGGGGGGTGGACTTCATGGGGCCGTTCCCCTCCTCCTCTGGGAACCAGTATATCTTGGTAGCCGTGGACTACGTATCGAAGTGGGTTGAAGCGATTGCCAGTCCTACCAATGATTCCCGAGTGGTCGGCAAGCTCTTTAAAAACAACATCTTCCCGCGGTTCGGTGTACCTCGAGTCCTGATCAGTGACGGAGGGAGCCACTTTATAGAGAAGAAATTCGAAGCTCTCTTGAAGAAGTACGTGGTACAACACCGGGTGGGGCGTGCCTACCACCCGCAGACTAGCGGCCAGGTGGAAGTTTCTAACCGGGAGATCAAGAGCATACTGGAAAAGACGGTGGCCAACTCTAGGAAGGATTGGTCATCAAAACTTCCTGACGCGCTCTGGGCTTACAGGACAGCATTTAAAACTCCGATCGGCACAACCCCCTACCGGCTTGTCTACGCGAAGGCATGCCATCTGCCCATGGAATTGGAACATAAGGCATTTTGGGCAATCAAGAACCTAAACTTTGACGCCAAAGAGGTTGGAGGGCACCGGCAGTTACAACTTAACGAGCTCGACGAGATCCGGCTCAATGCTTATGAAATGCCCGGATCTACAAGGAGAGGCTTAAGCGGTGGCACGATAAGCACATCCTGAAGAGGGAATTCAAGGAAGGAGACTTAGTTCTCCTATTCAACTCGAGGCTGAAGTTTTTTCTTGGAAAGCTCAAGTCAAGGTGGTCGGGACCTTTCCGCGTCACCAAGGTCTTCCCGCATGGGGCTATTGAGATAATGGGAAGAGATGAGCCATTCAAAGTCAACGGGCAGCGCCTTAAACACTATGCGGTAGGAGAACCAGCATTCTCTCCGGTCGAATTCTCAACAACCGACGACTCTTCCTCAAACCCTCCGGATCCTAATTGATCACCAAATGAGGCGTCGAGCAAACGACGTTAAATAAAAGCGCTTCGTGGGAGGCAACACATGCTCTAAACCTTTATTTTCGTTTTAGGGCCTTTCATTATCTTTGTTTTTCTTCTATTTTAATAATCAAATTCAGCCGCGGGATCATCCGTCGAGAAACTTAGGCCATTCGTGAATTTTTGCAGGAAACAAGCCCTCACCCGATCGGGTGACCAATCAACCGATCGGGTGAGACGTATCAGACGATGGCCCGTATCTGCTCTCCAGCAAACCGGTTAGGTGAAGCATGCTGAGACCGGGTGGCTGACCGTATGAGGAGGGCTGAGTTCCCGGGAAATTTGGGGGATATATCAACCGATCGGGTGAGTGAAGCTGCGGTCATGTGATTGATCGGGTGAAAAGTCGCAGAATCTCGGGAAAATTTTGGAAGCGGTCAACCGGTCGGGTGAAAATTCACCCGATCGGTTCACATGTAGCTGTTGGCCGAAGGAAAGATTTTCGATCGGGTGAAAACTCACCCGATCGGTTCGCTTTCGCCCCTATATATATCTCCCCTTCGCACGACTTCGACCACCCGACCCCCAAACTCCCAAACGTGCTTCTCTCCTCTTCCATCTGCCGAATCAATCTCCTCCATCTACCCCACTGCCCCTAAATCCTTATCCTCACTCATTCCCATACTTCCCCACCATCACCACCCTTCCCATCAACAACATTCACTCATCAAACGTCCAAACCCTAACCCTAACCCCCAAATTTTCGAAGATTTCGATTCTTGACGGATCAACGAGCGGCGGCTTCCCAAATCACTTCCTTATATTACGTGGGATCTTTCGGGTGCTTGATCTTACAACATTAATGGGTAACCCCTCTCCACTCTTCACATTTCTTTCATTTTATGCAATGTCTTGAATTTGTGTTTGCACACCTTATCTGCTTCATCATCTTCATAGACACCATAACCCACTCCATCATTCTTCCCCGCGCCGTCACCATGTCTGGGAAGGGAAAGGAGATTGCCTCATCGTCACGCAGACATCCCCTATACGGTCCCTTTTCCCCTTCTTTCCTTGGCATAAACCCTTCGTCTAAAGAGCAATCCGATCGCTTACAAGCCCTTCTTCATCGCCATATTCGACCTACTCTTTTCACCGACTTCCCCACCCCACAATCTCTTGGACTGTTTAGGGGCGTCTGTGCACTTTTTCGCTTCATAGGTTGCTATTATCTTCTGCGGACCCACGCCAGTACACACAGGAATCTCACACTTGAGTTCCTCAGTTCTCTCGAAGTGTCCGATCATGGTTTCACCTTCCGAGCCTTCAATTGTGATTTTTCCATGAGCTTCAACACGCTTAATGACATTCTATACTTTCCTCACCCCGATCGCCATGTTGAATGCTCAACTCATGATCGATCTGACATCTTTTCTCACTTTCGGGCTGATGGTGCTTGGCAACGATTCACCCGATATACCACCTTTCCAACGGAAGCCCTCGCCTCCTACGGCATACACCCATGCTACCGCTTCGCCCATTGCTTCCTTGCCAACACCATTTTCGCTCGCGTAGATGTATCCACAGTGTCTAGGGATGAGCTGCTCTTTCTTTATGCCATGTCCCATGACTGGATTCATGGAAATATCCCTTTGCCCTTAAACACCGCTCATTGGATCATCCACGAGATCTTATCCGTTAGCCGCGCAGCTTCTGGCTCTATCTGCTGTGGGGGGATTGTCACTATTATTGTCAGTTGTGTCTTGAGGATGCCACCCGACCTCCCTATTGTCCCGGGACGTAGCCGTATCGAT
Source organism: Scilla litardierei (assembly GCA_030789695.1). Taxonomy (NCBI): domain Eukaryota; kingdom Viridiplantae; phylum Streptophyta; class Magnoliopsida; order Asparagales; family Asparagaceae; genus Scilla; species Scilla litardierei. The sequence continues at coordinate 164,327,012 of CM061141.1, forward strand.
CACGACTACTTGATCTCTATCATTATGCTTACTCCTTTTGGGGAGGATCGTGCAGCCTGCCTCTATAGTCATGCCTACACTCCTTTTGCCATCCTCCCACCCTCATCTCCGGAGCGCTTCCCCTTACGCCTTACACACCTACCCTGGGAGTTCTACCCTGATCCTTGGTACGCTGCATTCGTTCACTTTCCACCCATGGATCCTCCCGATTGGCACCCGTGTGTCGGTCCACCCCGTGCCACCATCATCCACTACGATCCACCGATAAAGCTCGATTCTCCGGTAGTCCTGCCTGTTGCTCCTCCTTCTCCTATTCGCACACCCTCTCCTTCGTCCTCGGAGGATTCCTTCTACCATTATTCTCCACCCTCCTCGCCATCTCCTTACCATTCTTCCACAAGCGACTCCGATTGACCTCCCCCTTGCATATCTCTGCATTTTCACGATCACATCTTATCGCTAGCATTGTCACGTCTAGCTTAGGGGAAGTCAATTTTTCTGTGTGCCGTCGTGTGATGTTTTCTGTATGTGCTTGTTATATATGTTGTGTCGTGTAATTTTCTATTTTTATTTTCTGTTTATATGTCGTGTGGTGTGATTTTTATTTTTATTCTTCTTTTCAGTTTCGTTTGTGTGATTTTCTTGTCTTTCGTGTCTTTTTGTGTCTGTGCATATCCCCCCCATATTCATTGCCCTCCCGTATTTAGTTCTATTGCATTGAGGGCAATGCAAGTTTCAGCTTGGGGGAGTCGCACTTCGTGCGTCATTTGTGTCTTTTTCTTTGTTTTTTGAGTCGTTTTCCATCGTGTTTTTCTTTTTCTTTTTCTTCTCTTCTTTCTATCTCTTTCTCCTAGAGATGAACCCTATGATGAATCGCCACAAAAATCACACACACACCTAGCATGACTTCGATAATCACATTCACTAACCCTAGGAAGTCGAGTCCTCTTGCATTTCATGCATCGTGGGTCCACTTAGCCTTATTGTGAGTCGTGTGTCGTGACTAGCGTTTGGTGTGCTTCTACTTTGTGATTGTGTTTTATATACCCGTCCAGGAATGACCCCTAGATTATCATGCTTCGATTTAAATATGCGGTATTTGCCTCTCTTATCTGCTTCTGTATGCGTGAATATACATATATCGTATGCTTCATTTCGCATGTGTCGAGATTCCACAGTTAGGACTAGGATAGCCCATTTTAGCATATGCTCTGATTAGCGAGACATTTCCCTTGTCCAAGTGTTTAGAATCCGATTTCTTTTTTATTTTACTTGGTGCAAATCCCCTCGTCGTGTACCGTTCTCCCACTTGGGAGAGTACACACGTGTATATATCCCAAAATCAAAAAATCAAAAAAAAAGAAAGAAAAGAAAAGAGAAAAGAAAGAAAAAAATATAATACATATGAATAGCCAAAAACCCAAAAAAAATATACATATATCCAAAACCCAAAAAAAATGTGCGTGCATATTTCCCTACCTATCGAGAATAAAGGGAAGGTGAGAATTTGCACCGAGTGTTCTACTCCACATCATCTCAACCCCCATCGCTTTCGAAAACACTTGGAATAGGGAATTTCTAGCTATTACCTAGGCGATAGTGTGGTGATGCCCGAGTCCCTAGCTGTGTTGTCCCTGACACATGAGGCGTTTCTATTCTCATACTCTTCTCATGCATGCTTGAGCTATATATTCACCGCCATTTCTAAATCGAATCGATATTTGGGTCATTTCTTGGATTTGTGTATATGGAGTTTATAGCACAATGAATATAGCGACACTGTCTGCTAGCATGCGACCACACTCACTCGCGCTTCACCGCGTGGGCCTACGGCACTTGTCTGGACTCGTATTCCTTGGTTTAGTGATGTGAATTGGCGTTTGCTTGCTTGGTGTGTCGTTTTTGATTTTGTTGGCCATGACGGGCGATTTAGGACTTAGAGTTCTCTTTTTCTCTCTTTCTCTCTATTTTTTCCCTCCGAGCTCCTACTCTCACTCGTCTTCCTCGAGGACGAGGAAGGGTTCAGCTTGGGGGATTTTGACGTGCGTTTATATTTCATATATTCACGCACGTTTTCTTTTGTGTTTTTCCGTTATTTTCCTCCGTCTCGTATCCGTTTTCTCGTATTTTCTTGTTTTCTTTCAGTTCTCCGTGTTTTTACGTGTTTGCAGGAGTTTGCCAGCGTAGGGGACGTTTAACGACGATATCATAAGTCCCCGGAGCAACGGGAGGAGTCACGCGTGATCCAGGGGGCCAAACGACGAAGATCTCTATCTTTCTATCCCCACCCGATCGGTTGGACACAGCCAACCGATCGGGTAATGCACGCGTGCACGACCCGGTCAGCCGCTGAAGCAACGAAAGTGTCAACCGACCGGGTCGCCGACCGGTTCAACCGACTGTTCTCTTTGGAAATTGGAGCTGAAACTCAACCGATTGGGTGATCTTCACCCGATCGGTTCACCTGTAGCCGTTTCCCCGAAAAAGATGACCCGGAGAGCTCACCCGATAGCCGGCTGATTGTGCCAAAATGTCGCAAGTCTCTGTCTTTTTGGGCAACAATTCCAACCTATCGGTTGATTTATCAACCGATCGGTTCACCCGATGAGCTCAAGATCCAAACGACGAGCAGCTTCCATCAACCGACCGTGTCGCCTGACCGGGTGAAATGCTGAAGATTGCTGCCGAAGTTCGCAGCAGGTCACCCTATCGGGTGATTCTTCACCTGATCAAGTGATGTCGTTTTCTATAAATAGAGACCCTAGGTTTCCAGAAAACGGGAGAGTTGTTATTTTGCTGTTTTTCTCTCTCTTGACGGCTGTAATTTTCTAGATATTTGTAAGTTGTCTGATCTTTACCAAACTTTAATATAGTGTTATTTGCATTGCTCTTACTACTTTTCAATCGCCTGATCATGCTTTTAATGGTCGATTTTGATTTAGATTGCTTTTTAGTAAATATGTGTGTGTAGTTCACAAATCTGGAATTTTGGTGGAAACCCCTTCGTGGGTTCTCCCCGATGCGTCCATAGGACTAGGAAATCGATAGGGATTAAGAATCTATCGGTTACGCGGGGTGTTTCATTGTCATCGGCGGGAAAAAGACCGCCTTTGACCGTTGGGCCAAGAAGGAATAAACTTGGCGGTTGACTCCCTAGCCATAGCTCACGCCCTTAGCGTAGACATCGAATCCTAGCGCGCGGGAGCGGCAGGATGAGATGTTGGGAGTTATCGTTGCGAGCTTAGTGCTCCCGGAGTCGATCAGTGTTAATGGACATGGGAATGCCCACTGACCGAACCCGGGTAGTCCGGCGTATCATCCTGGGCACCGACCGGAATATCGGGCCCATGGGACGTCGATATCACTCTTAGAGGGAACGTATCACTATTAGACCCTAACTCCGATTGTTTTCCTACCCGTTGGCCGTGTTGGCGAGAATCGCACGATAGGGTGGAAACCGAAGTCCTGGGTTTCCCTCTATATTGTTTATTCCTCGCATTCTATTTTCTGTGACAACCCATCTACCGATTCGGGCTAGCTCACCCATGGGGTGAATCCGGCCCTTTCTGACACAAGCACAACCACGCCTCCCTGAGTTCGACCCCCAAGCCACTCTACAACACCGTGCGCTTGCGGTTATAAATATTTAAATCTCACGCCCCCAATCATATATTGCACGCATCTGACACGTACAACGCGGGGACGTCAGTTGCAGGCAGTTTTTCGAGCAATAGCTTTGAAAGCAATCAGATTGGGGTTGATAGGAAGCATCAAGCCTACCTTCCACAACAATGAGTAGATTAAAAAAATTAAATCACCACCCTGTATCCATCATATGGCTATAGCAAACAACCCCACTAGAAGCAGAAAATGGCATAGAAAAACTTTGTATATAATGGAAAGACTCAAAGAGCAACAAAGGCAACAAAAATTCTGCCATAAACAAACTCAAAGAGCAACAAAGAGCTCAGGAAATTCAATATAGCCCTCAGATGTTGCAAAGACTCAAATTCTACCTTCAAACCACTGAAATGCCATACACAGCTTCAAGATAAACATAATTATACAGTACACATATTCTCCTTCTCACTCCTTCTCATGTTCTCAAGACCAACCACAACACATGATACAGTACACATGTTCTCAAGATAAACATAATTATACAGGCCACATATTATACAGTACACGTATTCTCCTTCTCACTCCTTCTCCTTCTCACTCCACATATACAAAGCTTCAAGAGCAACATATTATCAAGACTAACAACATCAACACTCATTCTCATGTTCAGTACACATAATTATACAACACTACTGATACATATCACTAATGATACAGTACACAACAACACTCCTTCTCACTTCCATCCACATCTTCCTACCACAACAACAACACTCCATCTCCTACACCCCTCTACAGGGAACATCAATCCAAGTCCAATGGTTCATCAGCGCCATCATCACCTACACCTTCTTCCTCCCTAGCCCTTTGAATCATCTCAATTTTATGCTTCAATATTCTCCGTCGTGACTCATCGGGCTTAGCCATAAACTTGCGTCCTTCACGGTCGTTTTCTTCAAGATAATCGTACACTACATCCAACAATGTTGATGGATACTCGGTGTATGCATACACCGTAGGGGCTAGCTCTTTGGTCCAATGGGCATGAGATGTAGAAATTACCGTGGCAACCTTCTCTACTGTCTCAACCAGCATATCCATCCTATCCTGGACTTTGTTTGAACCCCGTCGATGAGTTTTCTTCCTCCCCACAGAGGGAGGGGTAGCAATGCTAGGCCCGGCCTGAAAATTCCCTGTCGATCCTGCCGATGGGATGTCATGGGGGATATCAGCTTGCGGGGTACGTGCCTGACTTGAATCTTCCCCATCGACAGCATTTTCTAGGGGGTAAAATGATTGGAATGTGGACCTCCGAAAAATCCCCTTGGCCTCGTCATCTCATACGACGATATACAAATCATCAAGCCAAGGCAACGGTTGATTAACATAGGGTTTCAACCTAGGGTTAGCCTGCACGAAAATTGCCATATAAATTAGGCCGTTTATACTCACAAATGTGATCAATATTTTCATGTGCCCTTAAAAGTAAAAGTGAATACATTGGCCCATGGTGCATACACCTCTTCATCCAACACTATCATCTGCTTACTTGGACAGCATCCTGCCCCACTTATCTGGAGGCACGTTGACACATCGGTCATGCGCCGGTGCAACCCTTTCATATGATTTCTGACATTTGTGCTTGTGTAGGAAGTACCAAAAACTATTTATATGGGCAGCTGCTTGGTTAAATGTCGTAGGCTTGAATGTCTTATCTGCCTTATTGCCTTGCCTGGCCTGGTCAGCAAGGAACAGAATGAGGGACAAGTCATGGTCCCACTGCCAAATTTGGTTTTTAGGTCCCTTGGCAGTTTGCAGCTTAGTCCTTTTGCTAGGACTAGACACCGAACCTTCACCCTCATCATCCCGTCGCCCCGACTTCCTCGACGACCCACTTCCCCCCGTATGTTCATTCCCACTTTGTGACGATGGCTTATTGAATGCACTATGTGGGGACGGGCTAATACATGGATTGAAACCCCCATTGGAGCAGTTGCATATAACCTGGGGTTAGTTGCACCTGCATTGGCATGCCATACGGCTGGAATTGTTGAAAAGGCATGCCAGGCCCTCCATCATGGAAGGACGTCGAAGGATAAGGAGAATCAATGTTCCTACGAGGCATCGGCCTCCCAAGCAATGGATCATTACCATGGCCTTCAGCAAACCACGGGTTCCCATAAGTCTGGTCATATAAGAGGGCATAGGCTCACTCTCCTGTCCGGGCTACGAAGAAGACCCTACCATGCCTACAACATGAAAGAGTTAAAAGTGCAAATTCAAATCTGTGTCATCCTATAGTGATTAACATTTATTGCATGTATATCAATACCATTATATCATAAGTTGACATGATACATATAACATAATCCAAGTACAATCACCCAAGTTGGACTACATATTAAAATTCATAAGGATCCGCATGCATCCACACACAACAAAATTAAAAGCATCCCTCACATGCCATGTTCAATTGTGCTACCATTGTTATGTATGTTACAATAGTCGACCCACATGCCCCATGCGATTTGATCCCTTCGCATTTTCCATTGGTCCCTTTGTTGGGTTTGTTCCCGTATGTGCAACTGTTGCGAAAGATCCATAATCTCGTCGTCATGATCATCGATAACTTCGCCATCCTCCTCAACCACACCCACATCCTCATTTAGCTGGGGGTCATGTGGATCAGCTACTTGGATATAATTATGCAATATAATGCAAACTAGGACGGTATCGACCTGACTTGGGAATGGATTGTGGGGCTTTGACGTCAATATCTTAAACTTGTTCTTAAGTATTCCAAAGGTCGACTCTATCTTTGTTCGTAATGAGGAATGACTGCGGTTGAATAGCTCTTTGCGATTTCTAGGAACACGATCAGTATGGTCCTTCCGGTGGTATCGCACACCCTTGTAGGGCGATATGAACCCTGGCATGGTAGTATAGCCAGCATCGCATATGTAATATTTTCCTACATACAGAAACGTATTGTCAGTATATGATCCTTAGAATCCTTAAATATTAATTTGTATTATTTAATTAACATTGTGCATATTACCTTCATACACTCGAAGACCGTATGGGGGGTAAAGACAGCACATCTTTAAGGATAGTAAAATCATTTGCCGATCCTTCCCACCCTGCCATTACGTATGTGAATCTTTTATTTGGCGTAACAGCTGCGAGGACATTTTGTGTCACCCCTTTACGGCCTCTAAAGCAAGGAACAAGATTGATTGGTAACATGGCATCGATATGGGTCCCATCAATGAGACCAATACAATCCTGCAAGACCCAACAACGATGACAATAATAAGTACACCTTCAATCAATACATCTACTATGTTGTTACTACCCAAGAATACACCCTTACCTTGAAATATGGGTACCAAATAGGATTATTGATAATCTCAGGGGGCGTCTCATTAAGAGCTTGCTTCATGAACATATCACGCAAGTTGCCAATTGCCTGCACTACTAGGTTAAAGTACCTGCTAATTGTAGAACCTGACCGGATAAAGTCAACTTGCATTACTCTGTTCTTTGACTTGTGCCCAACGATATGAAGAAACATTGCCAGCTGCTCCTCTACTGACACATGAATAGTGTCGGTGAGAAGACTCCTTTGTCTCATTATATTTGCCGGATTTATGAATGCATGGCTCTGCATTCGTAAGTAGTGTAAACAACTACTTTCACTCCCATCAAGGATTCTCTTCATGTGGGAGTTTCTATGATACTCACGCAATTCAGATGGCTCTCTAGGTAATCGGTTTGTCCTGCCCTCGTTGTATAGTACGAGGTTTACGAAGACTAAAATGATCGTCAACGCGGCCGCTTCACATGTTGCACAATCCAAATGTTCTCCATTGCAATCCATCTAAACCGTATTTGTACCAAACATAATACCATGCATAAGGTGATACATACTTATGAAATTATTAAAAAAATAGATAACAAGCTACCTTAATTTGTATATGGCACGAAGTAATCAAACATCTCCCAATCCAAGTATATAATATAATGAACCATGCAAAAAATATTAAAACATAAACCATACAAAAATGTGGCATATTCACACTCAACACCAAGTGAAAGGAAGGGGGAAAAATTTATTGAGTCCTCAGGTAATAATTTTTCATTTTCCATCTTTGTGTCCAGGCGGTTGCTTCTTCATCTAAACATATCACGAAAAATTTTTAATTTTATTCCTTCTCGTTCCTATAAACCCATTTAATGAAGATGTCATGTGTTGATTGTAACCAATTTACAAATCATACACCATCTTTGTTTTTTCCTCAAGTCACATAATCTCACTGCTACGCAATATGTTGAATGAAGGAACCATCCTGCCTGCATGTACTCTAGAAATACGTAAATCAGACGCATGAAATTATTACGTGTCATCATTGAGCTCTTTGAAAACAGAATAATACATTTCATATCCTCCTACATGATTTCGCAACACTCAACGCCATTACATGCCATGCATGAATCCTCAACATATTGCCCTCAGAATAAACCGACATAAATTAAGCATTGCTGATTTCTTGAAAATAATCATGCATAACCATAGCAAAGCACCAACAAGTCATCATTATTTACAATACTCATTTTCATTCTGTATTTTCATCATATGGCAATTTATATAATGTAACCGACTTCAGTTAAGGGCTCAGCTTGCATGCAATGTGTTGTATTGCACAAATCATGCTGTGTATGGTGGGTCTCGCATATTTGGGAAGCAAAACTTTCATCATATCTCCTACATTTTTTCTTCCTATTCGTAAACACACAAAATTTCATAAAGACCAACCCACATATCTGCAGAAAAATTGCAATCTCGGCATCATTCTCTTTGCATCTCCGCAATCTAGCATACCAACACACAAAGTTAAACCGAAATTATACCTTCCTTGAAGATCCCAAGCCAGCCTAGTCACGATGTAACTCCCCTCAACGAGATGTTGCTGTTGTGGGCACTCCCGACGATCCGCGTCGCAGTGGATCAATTTCGGCAACCCACAACAGATCCAGCCACCGTACAAAGCTTGGAGGAGAAACACAGTTAGGGTTTTCGGCCGTCTGCCCCAAGAATGCTAAAAACGTAAACGAATAACAATTAAAAACCCCATCTTTACCTCAAAACCTGCTCCGAATCTCCAATCCAAGCTCCGAACTGCACATGCACGCTGCCTTGTGCACACCCGACGATCCCGCAGCCGTGGATCTCTTTGGCAACCCAAAATACAGCGCACTTGGAGCAGAATGGGGTGGGGAGAAAATTTTTTTAGGGTTTTCTCGCACGGAGACCTCAAACAAGGAAAGGTAGCAGGCAGATGGGGCGAAGGAGGAAGAGGGCGCCTCGGACGTTGCAGTGAGGTGATCACACACGAGGTACCCACAAGCGGCGAGAATCGCTTGTAATCGGAGCTAAATAGGCCGAAAACACAAAGCCACGGAGAATCCTCACTGACAACGCCACGTCAGACTTTCCGACCTTCAAAATTTTGTGCGAAACGAACAGCCCACGAGAAAGCGAGCATGGATTCCGCGCATCAGAGGATGAGCAGTGCCGAAGGAGCGAAGATTCCCAAAAAAATTGCAAAAGAAGAGGCCCCAATTGAAACAATTGTGGTAAAGTTAAATCTATTCTCTTAAAACAATTGTGGTAAACGTATGAGAATGAAAGGTTGTACGACTACTTAACAGATTAAAGTGTGTCAATCAACAACTAAAAAGTTTGCATTTTCTGTGCCACAAAAAATTAAAAGAAAAAAGAAAAATCAAAACTAAGTACATAGGATCGCCAATTTCGCGGAGATTTTGGATCCATCTTTTGACTCTTCATTGTGAAATAACCAAAAAAAACTACTTTCTCGATCACTCCACTCTCTCTTCCTTTTTTTGTTTCGCTTTAAAGCACAAATATCTGAATTTTATTTATATCATTAGCGGTCGTTTTGTTTTTTCTTTCTTCCGTCGTCATTTGCTCTACTGCAAAAAATGGCGTCTACCCTGCATCGCGTCGCGTGCGCCTACGCAGCCCCGCCACCGGACCTGCTGCCACGTCGGAATCCCGGTGGGGCCCACGCCGTCGGATTCCCGCGCCGACGGGGTGGGTCCTTCTCTCTGAGGAGGTGGTGCGTCGCCGAGCGGATCAAGGAGGCGGAGCTGTCCAGCGAGAAGATACTAGATATCGAAAAAGAGTCTAATGGTATCGTCAAATCTGTTGTAATTGTTTTTATTCGTATCTAATTGATTTTTTTTGGGAATTAAATTTTGTGGAGATGGATAATTTTGCTGTGAATGTTATTTTTTGGATGGGTACTGAATGTTTTGCCAATTAAAATTTGGTGCAAATAGAAGATTTTTATTTTGTGGTTTTAGATAGAACAGTGTGTAGGTCCAGCCACTGATTTGATTTCTGTTTGTTTGCCTTAATGGGTCCAGTGCTGCTGATTTAAGTATCATTATTGAACAATTTTGATTATAATTTGTTGAGCCCTATAATTCTTTTGCTGCTAATTTTTTTCTATTGTCTGATGACTTACAAACAATTGAAGGATTGAGTTTGGCTAGAAGAACTTAAACATGATTAAAAAGAATATGCAGAAATCTACTCGGTAAGTATCCCAAAAAAATTGTTAGGTCTTAGGTTTTCAATGTGATGGGAGAATCACATAATTGGAGAGAGATCTAACATTAGATCTACATCTAGCTTCACTTGCCACTATTTCCTTTTTATTGGACTATGACTCCATGTCGTCATTCTACTTGATTTATGGCAAAATTTATCATGAGGACCGCAAGTCAGGAAAATGATCATTTATGACATTCTGTTTTTTGATTTACGACAAAAGCCTGGCCGTTGAATGTAACAAATATCCTAGTGTTAGTGCATGCAACTCATAAGTTTTTTTAGCGGAATTGAGGGTTACAGTAGTCATGATGGCAAGGATATGACCCAAGTTAGATGCCCTTCAATGTATCATACCATTGTTTGACATCTAACGACATACTTTTGAATATCATAGAGCCAAGAGATAGCCATTTTCTGAATTGCTAAGCCTAAGACTATGGGAGATAATATTAATATATTGAATGAGTTATTTGCAAGATGTTCGTGTAGGAATAAAACATCTTCCAAATGGCATGAACTATATGAAGATTCGTTGAGAAGACGACTGTAGTTTATGCAGTTCACATGACTTGGTACATGAATGGTTGACATAACTATGCAATTATAATTTCTTTGTACTACTCATGTAGGAACATCATATCCCTAAGTTGGATTTTAGTCTCAAATTTACAGAATGTCTTTTGATTCTAGATCAGGAGCAGAATTCCGACTTGAGTGGTTATGGATGAAACTGTGTTTGTTATAATTTTTCGGGATGTTGTTTTGTTTTGTTTTGTTTTTCTTTTTGAATATTTATTCCATCTTATTATCTTTCATCCTTTTAAATTATCTTTTTTTCTTATTTTAATGTATACTTGTCATGTCCTATTTCTTCTTAATGGTGTATACGATCATTTAATAGATGTACTCTAATTCATATATTTCCTGGGACACACTTTTGGAATGCAAACTTGTGCTACCCCATTTATTTATCTTTATATTCATTTTTATGATTTGTTAGAGCATCTGAGGTAATCTTTTTTCACATGCAGAGCTTGCGGAGATCTCCGTTGCGAGTGGTGTGAGTGTGGAAGAAGCACAGAGGACTGGCAAAGAGGAACATGCTAAGGCCAGAGTAAGGCATAATATCGTTTTTGTCACATCTGAAGCTGCTCCCTATTCAAAGACTGGAGGCCTGGGAGATGTTTGCGGTTCCCTGCCAATTGCCCTTGCTGCTCGTGGTCATCGTGTGATGGTTGTATCTCCTAGATATTTGAATGGAGTTTCAAATAAGAATTATGCTAATGCAGTGGATCTTGGAAGACGCATTAATATCAATTGCTTTGGAGGAGTGCAGGAAGTTGCATTTTTCCATGAGTATAGGGCTGGTGTTGATTGGGTATTAAACTCTCATCATCCCATCAAATTGAAATTATCATATGCTGTCCTGACTGACCATACTTTTTTTATGTTATAGAAAACTGAGAAATATATACTTTTATATCTTTATTTCAATTTTTCACACCCTTCCCTTTTCCATTTTGATGGATTTTTATCCTTAGTTTTCCTGTTATTATCAGTGGATCATATTCAATTATCTGAATACATGATGATATGCAATGATTTCTAATGTTGATTTTGTCATAAAACAATTTAAATTTGGAGATCTATAATTTCTTCCATCATATTAACAAACATGGAACTATATGATTATAACTTTTCTTTTGTAATTAATTCTCACCCCCAACATCAACTTCTGAATCATGAATGACAGGTTTTCGTAGATCATTCTTCTTATCATAGACCTGGAAACCCTTATGGCGACACTCGTGGGGCTTTTGGTGATAACCAGGTTTCCTGACCATCCTGAATGATTTTGGAAGTTTGCAATTTTATAGTGGTTTCTTGTTGTGTTGACAATGTTGTTCGATTTTACAGTTTAGGTTTACATTACTTAGTCATGCAGCTTGTGAGGCTCCTTTGGTACTTCCGTTGGGAGGCTATAATTATGGCGAGAAATGCTTATTCATTGTAAATGATTGGCATGCAAGCCTTGTTCCAGTGTATGTTTTTTTACTATATGTTATTGTATTTCTTAGTACATACATTTATATACACAAGCATTTGATTGCTATGCTTAAAATGATTACTAAATAACTCCATTGATTTCATTTTGTGTAGATTTGTGGGCATGCATATTTGTGTTCGCTTGCTTGTGAATGTGCTCCTTTTTTTGGTTTTGGTTTTGGTTTTTTCTTTTCATTTTTTCAGTTTTTTTTCATTTTTGGTTCTTTTTTTTGTTTTATTGTAGATTATCTTTTGCTAGGGTTCGGCTTTATTGAATGCAAATATTTTCTCTATTAAATTGAAAACTTCCCATGAAAACTTGAAATTTCATGTTGTCGGATGTAATTCACTACAAATGGTCAGAAATTCAAAAATTTCCAACATATATTTATAAAAATTTTCTGGTTATCATGTAATCAAGGTGTAATAACATTTCATTAAATGCACTACCTTGTGGTTAAATGTTTGTTTATAGTTTGCTTTTCTGTTAGTAATTATTCATTATTCAAAAAACTATCGAATTCTAGGTATATGCAATTGGGAGGATAATCAGTGACGACTATTGGATTCTAGGTTACTTCTCAGTTCTTCTAATATGGTATTATAGCATTGCCCCAAAACTTTAGCCTCTATTTAGTAAAACCTAGTTGTTGCTTAAATACAAACACCATCATTTGTAAGGCTGCACTGCGCTTGCCCTATGAAGGCCTGGCCTGTGTTCCTCAAGCACATGCTGTGTTGCCACACATGACTCATAGGTTCTTAAAGTCTACATTGTTGCATACAGAAGAGACTCGTAAGCTCAAAGTTTGCCTTGAAATGTATATTCTCTAAATTTTGCATCTGTCACGGATTGCATGTTCTTGTCTTAGGATTGATTCAGTTGTTGCTTGTTACCTGTATCATGGTCACACATATTTTTCCTTGGATGTTCTTTCTCTGGCTCTGCCTTATTGTATTACATTGTCTAATTTCAGTCCATACATCTAATTGGTGTTTCTTCATCGGTTCTTTCTCCATCATGAATGCAACACTTTTATTCTACTCCATCATGGACCTATCTCTTGTAAATATCCTGCCTATGTGTGGCTCTCATTTCTTGTAGCAGGTACTCCATCCATGATAGCATGTCTCTCTCTCTCTCTCTCTTTAGATCCTTTGCTACTGGAACTTCTTCATGTGTAGATATTTTTTCAGTGAGTTATTTATGGCAAGCGTTATTTCTATCGTCCTCCCTTTTTACTCATCTTGCAAACTTCTGATGTTTCCATTCAAGTTTTTGTGGGTGTTAAATAATATTTACTTATTTAGAAACATTGTCATATTCAGAGTCACTTGTTAAAACCTTCTATATATTTCTAATTGTTTATCTATATTAGCTTTGCTCTCATCGATGATGACAATTGGTTCTAATAGTAATGCTTATTGACCTGTAGTGATGATGCCAGTATGGTTATTTTATGCTTCTGGTAACATACTGTATTTTCGTATGTAGCATGGATACATTCACGGACATTGATACAGACACAGACACGACACAGACATTGATACGATCTGACACGATGATGGAGATATGGAAAATTCTTAAAAAGCAGGACATAGGGACACATGAAGATAGTAGCTTATGTGTGTGCATGGATATTTATATACACATTGAAACATATAGTGATTATGATGCATTCTGTTAAAAATGATATTAATTTTACTGAAAAAAATCTGTAGTTGTTAATCAAGTAATAAAATAAAAAAAATAATATCTAAAAATAATATAATGAATCAAGTTTAAGCAATGTTTAAGTTTTATTGACAAGGTACACACGTGATTAAGAATGAACACACACACACAAGTCATAATCTGTGACCATAGGTCACGTAACATTCAAAATATTTTCCCAAAAAATTTCCACACATTCAAAATATCTCTCATCCAAAAACATTTATAGTCTCATTTAAAATATCCCCTAAGAAAAACTATTAATCCCATTCAAACTAAAATTTAGTTTCCACCAAATGTTTTAGTTCTCCAGATTTAGTACTTCTAAAATTTTAGGCTTTTCCCTTAAAATTTTCACAAACTCTCATGTTTTCCATTGATTCTTCAAGATTCAATCCACGATGTCTTTGTATCCACCCTTTTGTCCTAGTCTAAATCTCCCACCCAAAATTTAGTTTCCTCCAGATTTAGTTTCTACCAAAATTTAAAATTTTAGTTTTCCCTAAAATTTAGTTCTATCTGGATTTGGTTCCTCCCAAAATTTTAAATTAAAATTTAGTTTCCCTTAAAATTTAAAATTTTATATAACCAAATTTTATTTCCATCCAGATTTAGTACCCTCCCAAAATTTAAGGTTTTCCTCCAAAATTTTCAAAACTCTCATCATATCCATTGTTTGCTCAAGATTTAATCGCAGTCGTCTTTCTACCCATCCTTTTGTCCTAGGCTGCAACACCACTTGGTTTTCAAGTATCCGACATATGACCTTTAGATTTTATTTAAAGTGAACACGTGTTAGACATGCAGCCCTTTTGGTTTTTAAAATTGGACACGAATGTGAATTGCCTGGCACGTGCTGGGTAAATATAAGGCATGTGTGTGTGTGTGTGTGTGTGCACGCGTGCACGTCTAACATGGCTGCCACATACACAATCCTATTTTGAAGTGTTTGTGCTTCTTTGGTATTTCCTACAGAAGTACTTGTTTTAAATTAATTTTAGGTGTAATCAGTTTATCTAAGTGAACATACATCTTTTCTATTTTTTTGCTAACTGCATGGACATACATGACCGACAGGGGATTGGGAGGGGTGGATTATATAGGGCATGCATGTATTTCCCATAGTTTGAAAAATCATATGGTATAGTGCCATTGTTCGTATTGTATTGGATATTAGTCATGCAATATGATCCATTCAGAACCAGAAAATACCACCGATATTAACCTACCAGTAACTAATAAAAGAGGAGATACATGGATTGGAGTATCTAAAGTTGAAATTCTAACTTATTTCATATAATGGTTAAATGAATCTAATTTAACAATCACAATCAAGCTTTAAAAAATTGGCATGTGGCACTCATGCCAGCCTTTTGAATGGGATTTGGGTGAGTGGTAAGAACTAGACCTCTCTTTGTAGGGTCTGGTCAAAACTCTTCAAGTCGACCCATTTAAATTTCATTGGGACACACTTAGCATTGAAACAGTTAAGTTGCAATATGAGACATAGTTTTAGGTTTCGGCCGAAAACGACCGGTATCGGCCGTTTCGGATCGGTTTCGGAGGGGACTGGTCCGAAACCACACGTTACTTCTCGGTTTCGGCCGTATCGGCCGGGTTTCGGCTGTATCGGCCGGGGTTTCGCTCGTATCGGCCGGGGTTTCGGCTGTATCGGCCGATACCGGCCGAAACTTGTCCGATACCGACTGAAACTTAAAAAAATGAAAACAAGAAGGAGGAGGAGGAAACATCACCAAAATCCAGAAAAAGAAGAAACGAAGAGATGGACTTACCTCATGGTCGCCCGCCTCCCGCTGCATCCCCGAAGAAGCCCGTCTCCTGCAATTTGAGGTCTTACATAGTAGCATGTTTTAGCATTTAATTTAAATTTTGTTTGCACGGTACAAGTGCAGTTGTCCAACACATGCTAGCATTTATTAAGAAGTTTGACCTTTTGAGTGAGCTGGCCACTAAAGGCTTTCCATTTAATAACAAGCTTGACATTCAGCCACTAAAGGTTTTCCATTTATTTACAAACTTATCATTTTTAGCCACCAAACCCTTCCATTTATTCAAAAGCTTGTCATTCTCATTTATTTTCAATCCTGTTGATCAAAAAAATGTAATATATTTAGCATAATACTTTTAACAAAATGTGTAACTAGTAAAAAAGTATTTGTGCTAATATTTGATAGTATTTAATAGAGTTTTAAGTATATGAAACTACCGATACCGACGAAACGAAACTACCGTCCGAAACCACCGAAACGGACGATACCGATACCGAAACCTAAATTTTGGGAAGAGCGATACCGAGACCGAAACTGAGACCTAAAACCTTGGATGAAAGAAGTGAATTTACCATCAAAATTTTCATATGTCAAAGGATATATAAGATCAGTCATACATAATGAAAAATATATTAAAAACTAATCTCGTATAAAGTATAACATAATTTCAAAGGCTAATCTCTATAGAGTAGAGTATTAAAGCCAATCGTATTTAGAGCAAAGTACAATTTCAATGCTAATCTCCATAGAATAGAGTCATAAAGCTAATCTTATATAAAAGAGAGTATAATTATAAGGCTATTCTTTATAGAGTAGAGTATTAAAGCTAATCTCATATAGACTAGAACCAATTAGATAGCATGATTATCTTATACATATGGTAATAAAAGTAAACAAGTGACTAAATCCTATTGGCATAATAGATAAATTCCAATCATCACTTAACTCATGGATGCTATGGCTATTTCATAAGTTTATGGTAATTTATGTTCAAAAATTTTAATACCAACATCTAGTCTACTTATATCATGCTTATAACTTATGACTAATAATTTTTACTGAATCAAAGATAGTAAAAATAAAATTTTATGTAAAACATGAAACTAATAAGACATGGATTGTGAAAACAAAAACCGTAATGACACGTTGATATCGATTGATATCGATTATAGGAATTAATAGAATCCCAAAACTAAATGGCATGATGAACAATACATAAATGAGGCTCATGTACATGCCAAACAAGAGAGTAAACATGAAGATACATTCATTTTGATGATATATATATATGTGTGTGTGTGTGTGTGTGTGTGTGTGTGTGTGTGAAGAAAACCTCTTAATTTCATTGTTATTCTTGCATACAATATTTACTTTATGGCTTCCTTGATGGGAGGAACAATTAATCCGAAAATGGCAATTAATTCAAGAAAATTAACAAATTCTCCATTATTCATCATTCATCTGTAGGTAAGAACTCTTTATATAAAACTTCCATCAGAGAGTTATAATAACTATCTACATAGTTATGATAACTATAGTAATCTTTATGTAGTTATGATAACTATAGTAATTTTTTGTAGTTATGATAACTATAGTATCTTTTATATAGTTATAATATGCCAAATGACATATCAATATGTGCTCATACTTATAGACTTAAAAAAGACTTCAAAATAAAACAAAACTTTAAATTGACTCAAACTCGAGAAACTCAATAAAAGAAACTTTATCTTCTAATAAAATGAAGTCAATTAACTGTAAGTTCAAAGCTAAGTAACATGTTTGAGACGCTCTAAATTCATGGTGTATTTTAAAATCCCAAAGAGCTAAGTATTGTAGCCGTGTCATCTTTAATTAGAAATCTAAAGATCTAAGTGTTGAATGCTTTGGGCCAACGTGCCAATTAAACCAAACAAAAAAATATTTCTTTAACCAAGCAAAAACTATACTATATTAACAAAGAGAATAATGTGTATCATATGACATATGAGGCAATGACTCATATACCAAGACACAAAAATGTGTCAAGTACAATAAGTACAAGCCCATGTGAGATTTGTACTTGCCACCTTTTGTGTCTTGTATATGAGGTATTATCTCATATGCCATATGATGCCTATTATTCTCATTAACAAAACCTAAACATCACACGAAATAGGTTAGATATCTATTATACAATTGAGTGATGTTTTTGAATGTGGTTGCTGACTATGACAAAATAGTGGATAAAAGGGTGACTAGGATTGAATCTTAAGTAGTCAATGGATATGATGCGAGTTTGTGAAAATTTTAGAGGAAAAATCCTAAAATTTTGGAGAAAAACTAAATTTGGATGGAACTAAATTTTGAGGGAACTAAAATTTTAAATGTTGGAGGAATTGATTCTGGAGGGAACTAAATTTTGGGGTAACTAAAATTTTTGGAGGACTTAAATTCTCTAGAGGAACTAAATTTTAATTTAAAATTTGAGGAGAACTAAAATCTGAAGGAAACCAAGATTTTAAATTTTGGAGGAACTAAAATTTTTGTGGGAAATTCTCTCGGGGAACTAAATTGTAGTTTGAATTTGGTTAATTTTTTTGTTAAGTGTAGTATTTTGAAGGTGGCTGCAAATTTTTTTTGGGTGATTTGAAGAGGCTGCAATTTTTTTGAGGGGATGTGGAGATTTTGAATGTGTTGAAATTTTTTGGGAAAATATTTTGAATGTCCCATGACCTATGGTACGGGTTATGATTAGTACCTCTTTGAAATAACAATTAGTCATCACACACATACCTTAATTAACTCAACACACACAAATACCGATTAGGCATCATACACACACCTTAATTAAAAAAATTGCTAATCACTCCAAGGTTTGAGGTTTCGGCCGATACCCCTGCGTTTCGCCCATTTCGTACGGTATCGGTGGGTAACGAGATCGAAACTAGGGGTTAGTTTCGGTATCGGCCGATACTGAACGGTATCGGTCGATACCGTTCAGTATCGGCCGATACCGGCCGAAACTGACTATTCAGTATCAGTTGAAGGTAGAGAAAGAAGAATGCGTAATTAAATAAAAATTCTCCAAAACCCCAAAAAATTTCGTGAATCAATAGGTTGCAAAGAAAGTTTGTTTAAAAGAGAGGAGAAAACCCTAGGGGTTCGGCTTAAAAATGATGAAGAATTAGACGAAGAAGAGACAAAACCAATAAAAAATTGCTGAAAAAAAGAAGAAAAAGTAAAAAAAAGGAAGATGATGAAAAAAGTGAACTCACTGCATCGCGTCGTCGACTCGCCGAACCCGCCTCCTGCCTCGCCGAACCCGCCTCCTGGCTCGCCACACCTCAACCATCTAGCATGAGAGAGACAACGAGCAAAGAGAGAGAGGCCCGAGTCACCTTTCAGGAGAGGCTGCGTTTTAAAAAAAAAGGCAAACTTGCAAATAAGTGGTATGTACATAGAGTAAAACAGTCGTTGCACATAGCAAGCGGATTTTTTGTGGAAGCCCTGTAAATAAGTGGTATGTGCGCAAAGCAAAATGGTGGGTGCGCAAAGTAATGCCCAACGATTTTTTGGCAAACTTGTAAATAAGTGGTTTGTGCGCAAGGTAAAACGGTGGGTGCGTAAGGCATGCTTTAGGATCGATTCATTTATCTAATATTTAGTATTTAAGTAGCAAACTTTAGGTATTTGGTATTTGATACGATTACGAACTCAAATTTAGTTTATCTATTTAGTATTTAGTATTTAATAGTATATAATTAATATTTTAGTTTGTTTAGTATTTAATAGTATTTGATAGGTTTAGATTTAAGAATCTCCAAAACCATCACTGTGTGTATATAGTATATACATATTTAAAGTATCCCCGAAACCGAAACCGAAACCCGAAACGAAACTGCAGAAACTAGCGAAACGGACGAAACCGAAACTTGTTTTCGAAACCGCCGAAACGGGCGATACTGATACCGAAACCTAAATTTTGCAAAGAACGATACCGAGACCGAGACCTAAAACCTTGCATCACTCACATACCTTAATTAACTCATTAACTTAATTATCACTTGCTCTTTCAGTTCACATACCTTAATTAACCAATTGTACAAAATCAAAATACCCCGCCCCCGCCCCCTCCTCCCATCCCCATCCTCCACCCTCCACCCTCCCCATCCCGCCCACTCCTCCTCTACCTCCCACCACCACCGCCCCCGCCCTGCCCCCCTTTCGTCCCCTCCCCCTCCTCCCCAGCCACCTCCCCCCTCCATCTTCTCGCCCCAGCCCCACCCTCGTCGCCCCCGCTGCCCCTATCCCTCCACCATCCCCTAGCCCCTGTCGCCCCCATCCAGCCCCAGCCCCAGCCCCTCCCACTTCGCCCTCCTCCACAGTCCCACTCCCTGCAATGAGAAATTAGTGTATAATTAAAAGATAATTAGTGTGGAATTAAGATCTGTGTACTCCACAAAAATTAAGTGGTATGTGAATTAGGGATGCGAAGTGAGCTATGTGCGTTTTGGGAAATTCCGGCTGTGAACTGAGCAAAAATTGTGTTCAAAAAAGTTAGGTCTGTGCACAGAGTAAAATTAAATTGTCTGTGAACTGAGCAAAAAGGTCTATTCGCATCACAATTCCTATAAGATGCTATACACTTTTCATAATGGGAGTTGATGTGCACACAGATCACTTTTCACGTGCATCCAAACGAATTTAAAAATGTTATTTAACCTTACACCCAATTTCATATCCCCACATTACCCATGTCATCTTCATCTTCCTCCCCTACTTCATTGCTACAATGGCTACCGCCACATCCATGCAGCCTCCGATGTCACCAGATTCACACTGCATCCCCTCCCCTACTTCATTTGCGCAACGTTTTTGAAATTGATGAACGGAGGCTCAAACGGTGTCGGGTCGACCTGGAAATTTGTGGGGAGCTTCCTAACAAGTTTATCTAACTACGGCAAAAAAAAATTTAAAAAAAAAATTCTGTAGTTTGCCCAGATCGCTGACAGCGCTGGAAAAATTTCCAGCGCTGTCAGCACTCCATTTTTCACTATATATAGTGAAAAATGGAGGAGAGCTGACAGCGCTGGAAATTTTTCCAGCGCTGTCAGCGATCTGGGGCCCCTCCAAATTTTTTTAAAATTTTTTTTGCAGTAGTTACATAAACTTGTTAGGAAGCTCCTCACAAATTTTCAGGTCGATCCGACACCGTTTTAGCCTCCGTTCATTGATTTCAAAAACGTTGCGCAAAACTGTGGACAATTTTGCGCAACGTTTTTGAAATTGATGAACGGAGGCTCAAACGGTGTCGGATCGACCTGAAAATTTGTTGGAAGCTTCCTAACAAGTTTATCTAACTACTGCAAATTTTTTTTTAAAAAAATTTTTGGAGGGGCCCCAGATCGCTGACAGCGCTGGAAAAATTTCCAGTCAGCACTGGTCCATTAACCCCATATATATGTTGACTAGGATCCATTCGGATGGATCAAACATGCATTCATCCAAGTGGAATTTAAAATTGGGCAACTTAAATAGATAATCCGCTTCGTTAAAAGTGATCTAACATGTCTAAACTACATGCAAACAAAATTTCAAGTGTT
Source organism: Scilla litardierei (assembly GCA_030789695.1). Lineage (NCBI taxonomy): Eukaryota > Viridiplantae > Streptophyta > Magnoliopsida > Asparagales > Asparagaceae > Scilla > Scilla litardierei. The sequence continues at coordinate 164,348,411 of CM061141.1, forward strand.
TTGGACATGTTTTGCCCATCCATCAAATGTTTGCAAAATCAATGTTTTTGAATAGTCATAAAATCGACTAATTTTGCAACCACCTGATGGACGGGCAAAACATGTTCAAAGCACTTGAAATTTTGTTTGTATGTAGTTTAGACATGTTAGTCACATCCAACGGAGTGGATTATCCATTTAGGTTGCCCAATTTTAAATTCTACTTGGATGGATCCACATGTTTGATCCATCCGAATGGATTCTAGTCAACATATATATATATATATATATATATATATATACTAGAAATTGCCCGTGCACTTAGTGCACGGAGCAAAAATAACCACCAACGAACATGGCCGTAATGCATGCGCGGAACCGGGAAGGAACGAAAAGCGTGTGTGCATGTCGGCAACGTCGGATGGTAAAAGGGGAGCGAATGCACGGACCCCCAAAAACCAACCCACACAGTAAGGATGCGGGACCCACACAGGTGTTTCGATGAGTGCAAAAACGGGTGAAAATGAGAATAGTGGATTTAAGTGTGTGTAGTGTCTTGGGGTATTTTGGTTTTTTTGCTTCGGGGTGTGATTTTGGGTGTTTGGGTTTGGGTGTGTTTTTGGGGGGTTGGGTGGTGTTTTGTGTTTTTTGGTTTTTGGGTTTAAAAAGGGTGTCACATGTGGCGATGTGACATTGCCACATGGGACAAAGATTCAAAAACATCCCTCATTTGTAATATATATATATATATATGATAATAATGGGTATCATATGACAATAGTGGCTTAGCCTCATATACTAAGACATAAAAGTGTGGAAGTACAAGCTTCACATGGACTTGTACTTATTATACCGCTAACTTATTTGTGTCTTGGTATATGAGGCTAAGCCTTATATATATATATATATGTCATATTATACACATTATTATATATATATATATATAAGATTTTCAACCTCGAATATTTATCCAAACAAAATTTGATACCAACTAATCTTGAAACGGGAAAGGCCTGCTGAATTCAGGCAAGAGCCCCTCATAAAGTCATGGTCGGGTCCAAGGCCCATAAGGGTAGCTTGGTCAGCTACACAAGCCCACAAGCTCAAAGAGGACGGCCTCACAAGCCTATAGCCTCACAAACCACTAGGCCAAAGAATCAGTCACGCAAAACCTACCAGAACAAAGAGAGGTAAGCCGAGCCAGGGAGGCCAAGGTAGGGCAAAGGGCACAACCGCAAGGCATGATAAGCCGTAGGGCACAGTGCAACATGACATGTAGACAAAGGCCCACGAAAAGTATGGCAAAGAGCAGATAATATTATAGCAAGAAGAGGAAAATCCGCATCCAAGGGGGAAAGAAAACCCCAAATCCCTAATTTCCAACAAATCAAAATGTTTAAATAAGGAAAAAGGTTGAGTGTAGCGAGGCCGGAGAGTGAAATCCATGGACCTATTGGTCATGAGTAAGAGGGGAAGCATCGATCGTCGTCGGGGCCTCGCCGCCACGCTCTTTCGCTGTGCGCTTGCGGTTGCATCCACGAGAGGATGATTAGCTTGTAGAGGTGATTGAGAGTGGATGGAGAGAGAAGGAGATCTCCATCGAATGCGAGGGAAGAGATCGCAACACCGTCACTCAATGAGGATGCGTGTTTCAAGGAAATAAATATGGCGTATGATGTGAACCAGCCCATCAACTTACAAACTGAAGACCTAATTCTAAGTGAAGGCCCAATGACAAGAGGAATGCTAAAAGAATGCAAGATGCAATTGGGGCCCATGTAGAAGCATTGCTGGCCCAAGAAAGTATGTGCTAAAAAAGAAGCAAATGCGGCCTTAATCTTGCTTATCCAAGCCCAATAAAATTAAGGCCCAAGATAGGAGTGCAACTAATAATTCTGAATTATTGGGAAATATGAAGAGTCGTGTGCAATCAATACTTCAGAATTCATGGGGGAATATCAAGAGTCATGGATAACATCAAAAGCCCTATCATTAAATCTGAATTCATGTGGAGATGACGATATATACCATTAATCTGAATTCATGTGAAGATGAAAAACCATACCATTAAATCTTAATTCATGGGGAGATGAAGAGCCATTAGTTCCTATTAATTAATGAATCTTTTAAGTTTCCAAGCTCTACCTATAAATAGAGCATATAATCCTTTGTAATAAGCATCAATCAGATCATTAATTCAGAATTAGAGTGTTTTCTAATATTGTGTGAGTTTCAATTTTCTTTTGCTCTTGTGAAACATTGCCTTGTTAATCTTCCTTATAAGAATGGTGATCCAAATTTGCAAAAGCCCCCAATTCGTACTTCAACCCAAGTGCATTGCTGTGTGGATTGGTTAAACTCGTGTTCGTGGTTGGGCAAGTGGTCTAAGTATTATAACGTCGGTTGGCTATTTGCATTTGTCAGGTCAGTGAACCATCTTTATCTAGAGCTTATCACTCCATTTTCCTTTCTCTAAGTCAGGAGTGTGTGCTCATATCCTTCTTTTTAAGTTTGTTTCGAGTTCTTTGAATAACATACGCCGTGAAGATCGGGCCACCTCCCTGGTTTCACATCATTTGGTATCAAATCCCCAGGTTGACACGGTATGTTTCCTTCAATCATTCATTGCTTTAAAAAATTTCTGTATCAAATTTTTTCCTTTCCTATATTTTTGCAAAAAAAAGAAACTTCTCTGAAACCTCAAAATAATTCCAAATCACCTTGATTTTATCTTTAGTATGCAAGACTTTTGTTTCATCTTCCTGTTTTAGAGAGCTATTGTTCTTATATCATTCAAAAGTCAAATCTGTTTGTTGTTGTTTATACAAGTAAAGCACACAAAAAAGAAAAAAAAAGCAAAAAAACAAAAGAAAAAATCAGTAAAAAAACAAAAGCAAAAAAAAGTAAAGCTTGGCAAAAAACGAGAAAAAAAACAGTGGTGCTCAATTTAGTTCTTACATTCTGTTATCTTTCAAATTAATAGCTCTTATTGTTGCATTTTTGTCTTGCATTACCAAGGAATTCCTTTCTTTTCATCGAATCCCTACTCTAGACCTAATTCTACTTCAGGCCTAAACACATCCATTATGCACAATTTTACCCACCACCACTACATACTTGGTTGAAGTGAATAATTGGCATTATTGGATCACTCAACAAGGATTTGGGTTGCATACGAGCTAAGGACAGATTCTGAGGGAATTGTGAGTTGGTGAGATTATCAAGAGTATATTTTTTCCTCTTTCACTAATATGACATGAAATCCAGAAGATACTACATTACATGGAGAATCATCTTTTTAAATGCTAGCATTGGTGAGCCATTTTGAGAGATTGTTTGACAGAAAGCTAGAACGAATTCATGAACGATTAGATCAAATTGAGAATCAAGCTTCTACACAACAAAATCCTCCAAACAATCAAGAACAACCTCATGGAGATACATAGAGCCAAGTTGATGGCGATGAATTTGAAGATCACCAGCCAAGAAGAAGGAGATTTCATCGTGATGAACAAAGGAGGCATAGAAACTGATGAGACATCATTGGTGGAATTAAAATCAAAGTTCTTTCGTTTCAAGGCAAAAATGATCCTGATGCGTATTTGGAGTGGGAAATGTGTGTTGAGCAAATTTTCTTATGCCATGACTACTCTGAAGGTAACACGGTGAAACTTGCAGCTCTTTAGTTTACTGATTATGCTCTTGTTCGGTGGAATCATGTGCAAAAGGAAAAAGAACGATATGGAGAACGTCCCATTAGTACTTGGGTGGAAATGAAATCAACCATGAGGAAGTTTATTCCATCTTGTTGTCATAGGGAACTTCATCACAAACTGCAACGACTCAATCAAGGCTCTAAGAGTGTAGATGAGTATCACAAAGAGATGGAGATTGCCATGATTTGAGCAAATGTGGTGGAGGACAGAGAAATAACAATGGCTCGTTTCTTACATGGCCTTAATTATGATATTGCTGATGCTGTGGAGATGTATCACTATGTAGAGCTTTAAGAGGTGGTCCATCAAGCCATCAAGGTAGAACAACTGAAGAGGAGAAATGCTGCAAGGAAGTGCTCTAATTCTTTTAGCCATTGGAAGCCCAATTCAAATAGAGATACTCCATCTAATTCGAAGGAGAATACTTTGAAGAAAGTTGAGAAGACGGCTGATATTCCAAAGAAGACGCAAACTGAAGCAAATACTTCTGGAAGCCGTGACATAAGATGCTTCAAATGCCAATGGAGAGGACACATTTCCATAGAGTGCCCTAACAAGTGCACCATGATCATTAATAACCATGGGGACTGTGAGACTGAAGAAGAAGAATCTGATGAAGAAGATGAGATGTTGCTTGAAGATGATGACGGAGAAATTGCTGCCGATATAGAATTTCTTGTGACTAGAAGAGCACTTAGCATTCAAATGAAGGAGGAAGAGAAAACCAAAGGGAGAATTTGTTCCACACACGTTGCCTAGTCCAAGAGAAAGTATGCAGTGTAATCATAGATGGAGGAAGTTGCAGCAATGTAGCAAGTGCTGAATTAGTGGAGACGTTGACTCTTCCAACGTTCAAGCATCGACAACCCTACAAGCTACAATGGCTCAACGAACGTGGAGAGTTGAAGGTAACAAAATAAGTCACAATCCTATTTTCTATTGGCAAATATAGAGATGAAATAATTTGTGACGTTGTTCCCATGAAAGCATGTCATCTCTTGTTGGGCAGACCGTGGCAGTTTAATCGTCGGGTAACACATGACGGGTACTTAAATCGTTATTCTTTTCTACTTCGAGGGGTGCCAATAACTCTCCTTCCATTATCCCCAAAACAAATACAGGAAGATCAAATAAAGAGAAAAGAAAAGAGAGAGTGAAAAATGAAAAATGATTCAACAAGAAGAGAGTAAAATGGAGTGAGAAAAAGATAAGAGAGTTGAGTGAAGAAAAAGAGAGTAAACTGAGAGAAAATTCAAAAAGAAAATGATAGAAAAGTGAAAAAAGGAGAGAAGAGTTTTCTAGTGGCAAAAAGAAGTGAGATTAAGCAAGCCTTGTTTCCTCAATAAAACCTCCTAGTACTTGTGTACAAAGAGGCGATGTTGAATACTAACGACTTAACGTCTGCTTTGCCTAGTGTTGTTTTATCTCTTTTACAGGAATATGAAGATGTCTTTCCTAATGAGATACCACCCGGTTTGCCACCAATTAGAGGCATAGAGCATCAAATTGATCGTATTCCTGGATCATCTTTGCCTAATCGTCCAGCATACCGCACTAATCCTGAGGATACTAAGGAGATTCAAAGGCAAGTTGGAGATTCAAAGGCAAGTTCAAGAGTTGATGAGCAAGGGAAACATGAGAGAGCTTCAGTCCTTGTGCAGTTCCAGTATTGCTTGTATCCAAGAAAGATGGTACATGGAGAATGTATGTTGATTGCAGAGCCATTAACAACATCACAGTAAGATATCGTCATCCTATTCCTAGGTTAGATGATATACTAGATGAATTATCTGGTTCAACTATCTTCTCTAAAATTGACTTAAAAAGTGGTTATCATCAAATAGGAATGAAAGAAGGAGATGAATGGAAAACAGCATTTAAGACTAAACATGGATTGTATGAATGGTTAGTTATGCTTTTTGGGTTAACTAATGCACCTAGCACATTTATGAGATTAATGAATCATTCTTCCGTGCCTACATTGGTAAATTTATGGTTGTTTACTTTGATGATATCCTTGTGTATAGCAGAACCTTGGATGAACATGTGGATCACCTTAGACAAATTCTAGAGGTTCTAAGAAAGGAGAACTTGTTTGGCCATTTGAAAAATGTGATTTTTGCACAGATAAAATTGTTTTTCTTGGCTTTGTTATTAGTAGCACAGGTGTTGCAGTGGATGAAGAGAAGATTAAAGCAATCCAACCCCTACAACTGTTGGACAAGTCAGAAGTTTTCATGGACTTGCAAGCTTTTACAAAAGGTTTGTGAAGAATTTTAGTATACTGACAACACCATTGAATGAATTGGCCAGGGATGTTCGATTCAAATGTGGAGAAGCTCAAGAGAAAGCTTTCCAAATCCTCAAAGAGAAGCTAACTCAAGCACCTTTACTGATACTTCCTAATTTTGGTAAGACTTTTGAAATTGAATGGATGCTAGTGAGATTGGCATATGAGGTGTTCTCATGCAAGAAGGTAAACACATTGCATATTTCAGTGAAAAGCTAAATGGCCACACTCTTAACTATCCTACATTGATAAAGGATTATATGCATTAGGTAGAGTGTTAGAAACTTGGCAACACTACTTATGGCTTACATAGTTTGTCATTCATTCTGATCATGAGGCATTAAAGCATATTGAGTCAAAGCAAACTGAATAGGAGGCATGCGAAGTGGATTGAATTCATTGAATCATTTTCATATGTGATTAAGCACAAGAAAGGTAAAGAAAATGTTACTAATGCTTTATCACATAGGTATGTTCTTCTTTCCATGTTAGATGCTAAGATCTTGGTTTTTGAGCTTATTAAAGAATTGCATGCTGATGATGTTGATTTTAGGGAAGCTTTTAGTCACTGCAAATCAAATCAGGCATGGGTTGGGACAAATTTTATTTGCATGATGGCTTCTTATTTCGAATTGATAAACTTTGCATTCCGAATTTGTCATTGCGTGTGTTATTAATGAAAGAATCACATTCTGGTGGTCTCATGGGACATTTTGGCATTGCTAAAACTTTAGGCATTCTGAATGAACATTTTTATTGGCATAGAATGCATAAAGATGTTGATAAATTTGTGGGAAGATGCATTGTATGTCATAAGGCAAAATCTAAAGTAAATCCACATGGATTATACACCCCATTGCCTATTCCTAGTACCCGCTGGGAAGATGTCTCTATGGACTTTGTTGTAGGATTACCTAGGTCCAAAGGAGGACGCGACTCTATTTTTGTTGTGGTGGACAGATTTTCTAAAATGGCGCACTTCATTGCATGTCATAAAGTTGATGATGCTTCTAACATTGCTAATTTGTTCTTCAGGAAAGTTGTGAGGCTGCATATAATGCCAAGAACCATTGTGTCATATCGAGATGCCAAATTCTTAAGCTATTTCTGGAAGACTTTGTGGGGGCATGCTTGGAACAAAATTATTGTTTTCTGCTACTTGCCATCCACAAACTGATGGACAAACTGAAGTTGTGAATATAACACTATCCTCTTTGTTAAGAATAATCATCAAGCAGAACTTGAAGAACTGGGAGGAGTGTCTGCCACATGTGGAGTTTGCTTATAATAGAGTTGTTCATTCCACTACTAAGTTCTCACCCTTTGAAATTGTTTGTGGATTTAATCATATTGCACCTATTAACTTGATTCCTCTACCTTTGCAGGAAAGAGCTAATATGGATGGAAAGGCACATCAGAATATCGAAAGAATGACTTAAAAGTATATAGATCGTGTTAACAAAGGAAGAAAGCGGGTGATTTATGAGCTTGGAGATTTGTTGTGGCTACATCTTAGGAAAGAAAGGTTTCCTAATAAAAGGAAGTCCAAACTCATGCCTAAAGGAGATGGACCTTTTCGAGTCCTTGAGAGAATCAATGATAATGCTTACAAGCTTCAACACCAGGTGAGTATGGCGTGAGTGCTACTTTTAATGTTTCTGACTCTCTCCTTATTTTGGTGCAGATGTTGAAAAGTCGAGGACGACTCCTTTTCAGAAGGGGGAGGATGATGTGAACCAGCCATCAAATTACAAACTAAAGACCTAATTCTAAGTGAAGGCCCAATGACAAGAGGAAGGCTAAAAAGAATGCAAGATGCAATTGGGGCCCAAGTAGAAGCATTGCTGGCCCAAGCAAGTTGTGCTAAAAAGAAGCAAATGAGGCCTTAATCTTGCTAATCCAAGCCCAAGAAAATTAAGGCCCAATATAGGAGTGCAACTAATAATTCTGAATTATTGGAAAATATGAAGAGTCATGTGCAATCAATACTTCAGAATTCATGGGAGAATATCAAGAGTCATGGAGAAGATCAAGAGCCATATCATTAAATCTGAATTCATGGGGAGATGAAGATACATACCTTTAAATCTGAATTCATGGGGAGATGAAAAGCCATACCACTAAATCTGAATTCATGGGGAGATGAAGAGCCATTAGTTCTCATTAATTAGTGAGTCTTTTAAGTTTCCAAGCTCTACCTATAAATAGAGCATGCAATCCTTTGTAACAAGCATCAATCAGATTATCAATTTAGAATTTGAATGTTTTCTCGTTGTGTGAGTTTCCATCTTCTTTTGCTCTTGTGAAACCTTGCCTTGTCAATCTTCCTAATAAGAATGGTGATCCAAATTTGCAAAAGCCCACAATTCGTACTTCAACCCAAGTGCGTTGATATGTGGATTGGTTAAACTCGTGTTCGTGGTTGGGAAGTGCTCTGAGTAGTAGGTCGCGTTCCTATAACGTTGGTTGGCTATTTGCATTTGTCAGGTCAGTGAACCATCTTTATCTAGAGCTTACCACTTTTTTTTCTTTCTCTAAGTCTGGAGTGTGTGCTCATATCCTTCTTTATAAGTATGTTTCGAGTTCCTTGAATAACCTACGCCGTGAAGATCGGAAAATCTTACTGGTTTCACTTCAGCGTGAGAGAAAGTTTGTGAGCTACATGGCAAGGGGGTAAGGACGATGTAGGCTTACAGATGCCGAAGTTTCCGATGCCCAAGTTTCCGTAGCACGGCGTTGCCTACGAGCACAGGGGGCAAGTGCAAGACGTTGATGCAAGAGAGGGGGAGAGACGTACAGAGAGAGAGAGAGAGAGAGAGAGAGAGAGAGAGAGGTTGGTATGGGGAGAAAAATGAAGAAAGAAAGAAAAGATAAGAGGAGAGAGAGATGAGATTTTAGGAAGAAGGTCGAGTCGGGCATATAGCGGGTTGCGGGTTTTCTTGACAGTTTTGAGTTAGAAATGGGCTTAGAAAAATTTATAAAAATACAAAAAAAATCATAGAAATTTCATTTGCATTTTAAAATATTTTAGCACCTAAAAATCCATGAGGATGGGTGAGGGGCATTACAACGAGCATCACTAGTTTTATGAATCTATCAAGTCAAATCCACATTAGGAAAGTGCATATGCATATACAATCGCATGCTTGGATGTGTACTATACCGAGACAGTAATTTATTTGTCTTACTCACAAGTTCACAATTTGGGAATAATATATTGTGGGTTAAAAGTTAAAAATTTGCTAAATATTTTGGAGAATTTTGTAATTATCTGGTAACATTTCGGCACTAGCTTGTGTTACAACTAGTCCTACTATTTTTATTTAAGCCAAGAATGCCATAGTATGTATTTTGAAAGGGGCTAATACATTACAATTGATGAAACATGGTATTGTTTTGATACATCTAGGGCTTTTTAGAGATAAAAAGGGATTTTTATGAATAAGAAAGATAAAAATGGGATTTTTATAATGAAACGTAGATCTGAAAGCAATCTACGCTAGCTACAATAATAGATTTAGAGCTAAATTAATCTAAGAAAGATAATCAACTCACAAAATATCAAGGGTTTAGAAAAAGTAAACTCACGCAATTCTTCGATGATCCACTAGGGCCGGTCGGCCCCTTGCTTTAGGGGGGAATTAGTGAATTGTTCATTTACGAAACAACCCCCTTCTTAGTCACGAAACTACAAGTTTGCCCCCGGGCCTGTAGTGGACCCGAGCCGCCTTCTCCTTTGGTAGACCTGCACCCGTGTCGCGCCCTCTGTGAGATCCCGCACCTCCCGCGCCCGCGCCGCATCATTACGCCCCCCCAAAGTGCCACCTTGTCCTCAATATTGAAGTCTGGAAACTGGTCTCGTATCACCTCACGGGACTCCCATATAGCTTCATAGTCCGACAATCCTCGCCATCTGATTAGCACTTCTTGTCTCCCTTCTGCGTTCTGCTGAACACCGGTCAACTCCTGTGGCTCAAGCAACACCTCCATGTCATCTGTTAGAGTGGGAGGGAGAGTGGGTGAGAGAGTGTGGTCCCCAACTGCTCGCCGTAATTGCGATACATGGAATACTAGGTGGATGGTGGATATAGCAGGTAACTTCAGACGATACATCACCTTTCCGATCTGAGCAGTAATCTTAAATGGCTCATAGTAGCGGGCCGCCATCTTCTCATTGCTCATATGGGCCAGTGTCTTCTGTCTGTAAGGTCGTAGCTTGAGGTACACCCGATCCCCTATGACAAACTGTACGTCTCTCCTATGTCCATCTGCTTTAGTTTTCATAATCTGTTGGGTCCGTAGTAAGTGTCTTTTCAGCTCCTCCAAATATCTGCCCTGCTCATCTAGATGCTCCTCAACTTGTGAAACTGGAGTGGTACCCCTACTGTAATGGATCAACTGGGTTGGGTCCCGCCCATACAAGATGCGAAACGGGGTGCGCTGTGTCGCCGAGTGGTATGACATGTACCAATATTCAACCCATGCTAACCACCTGGCCCACTGCATCGGTGAATCTGAAGCAAAACACCTCAAGTAAGTCTCCACACTCCTATTCACCACCTCGGTCTGTCCATCTGTCTGTGGGTGGTAGGCTGTGCTCCTCAACTTAGTCTCTTGAACCTTGAACAGCTCCTACCAAAAACTGCTCATGGATACTTTATCTTGATCTGAAACTATGGAAGCGGGGAAACCATGCAAGCAGACCACCTTCCTCATGAAAGCTGTAGCTACAGTTACCGCTGTATAGAGATGTCTCAATGGCATGAACTGTGCATACTTGTTGATGCGGTCTACCACTACTAGTATAGAATTGTAGCCCTCCGATCTTGGTAGCCCCTCGATGAAATCCATACTGATGTCTTCACACACCTTCTCTGGAAGGGCCAGTGGCTGTAGAAGCCCTGTTGGAGCCATTGCCAAATACTTGTGACGCTGACAGACGTCACACTCTGCTACCATCTTAGCGATGTCTCGTTTCATGCATGGCCAGTACAGCTCCTTAGACATCCTCCTATATGTTTGATGTATCCCCGAATGTCCCCCTATGGAGCTGCCGTGGAACTCCTGAAATATCATCGGACTATGCGTGGACCCTCGGGGTATCACCAGTCTCCTTAGTAAAGCAGTCACTGTCCGCTCATGGTGTAAGCTAGAAATTCTACTGAGCCTTGCTGCAGTGCCTCCCGTATCTGCGCCAACCCCATATCGGCCTCAATCTCTCTGTCTAAAGGCTCCCAGTCTAGTAAGACCGGCACGGAGATGTCTGCCACCTTTGCTGACTCATCTCTGCGAGACAAAGCATATGCTGCCTTGTTCTCCAACCCTGGCCTGTACTGTACCTTAAATGTGTAATGGACCGTTTGGAGAGCCATTTTTGATGCTTTTCGGTGATCATGCGCTGCTCCAATAAATATTTCAAACTCATCTGGTCAGTCCTCATAATAAATCTTATCCCCAGTGAAGAAGGCTGCCACTTCTGAATGGAGATCATAGTCACCATCAATTCCCACTCATACATTGTTTTCAGTCTGGCTCGTGCTGACAGAGTCTGACTGAAATTCGTTACTGGCATCCCGTCCTGCATCAGCACCACTCCCAACCCATGTCCTAAGCGTATGTGTCTATCACAAAGGGACTGCTGCAATCTGGTAGCGCTAACACTGGCATGGTCGTCATCGCCTGCTTCAGGGCCTCAAATGCCCTGTTGGCCTCCTCGCTCCCACTGAAAACTGTCCTTCAACTGCTCTGTCAGTGCCTATGCTATCGAGCTGTATCCCTGCACGAATTTTCTGTAATATCCCGTGAGGCCCAAGAAGCCCATTAGGCCCTGTAGTGTGGTCGGTAGCGGCTAGTCTAACATCACTGCGATTTTCCCCGGTCTATCGCCACCCCCTCCGCTGATACGATGTGCCCCAAATACTCTACATGTGACTGTCCAAAAAGGCATTTCTTTCTATTGGCACAAAGCTGATGCTCCTATAACTCGTGCAGAACTGCCTATAAATGCACTGCTCCTATAACTCGTGCAAAACTGCATGTAAATACCCCACTTGCTCCTCCACACTGCAACTGTAGATGAGTATGTCGAAAAATATCAGGACAAATCTCCGTAAGTAAGGTCGAACATCTTCTTCATCAAGGTCTGGAATGTCGATAGAGCATTCGTCAAACCGAACGGCATGACGAGAAACTCATAGTGCCCCTCGTGAGTCCTGAAGGCGGTCTTGGGCACGTCGGCCGCCCTCATCCGAATCTGGTGATATCCTGACTTAAAGTCGATTTTAGAGAATACTGCTGCTCTATGGAGCTCGTCAATGAGCTCATCAAGGAGCTCATCAATCACTAGAATGAGGAACTTGTCAGGCACTGTTTCCTTGTTCAAAGCTCTATAGTCCATGCAGAATCTCCAACTGTCATCTTTCTTCTTTACCAGCAGGACCGAGCTCTAAAACAGACTCACACTCGGCTGGATCACCCCTGCCTATAACATGTCACACACCAACCTCTCGATCTCATTCTTCTGCACCTGGGGGTATCTATAAGGCCGCACACTGATGGGAGACATGCCCTCTCGCAACACAATGACGTGCTCATGATCTCTTGGTGGTGGAAATCCATGCATTGGCTGAAAGACATCCTCGTACTGGCTCAAAAGCTGCTCTATCGCCGGTGTCACCAACTGTGCCTGATCCACACTTTGCTCCCCTGCTGTCACCGCTTGCAACTCTACCAGGTAACCCCCTCCGGCCATGTGGATAGCTCGCGTCATGGCCTTGGAGGACACTAAAGAACGACATAAGCTAGGGTCTCACTGTAATACCACTGTCCTCCATCCGTCCTGGTACTCCAATCTGAGCAGCTTTCAGTTAGTTTTGGTTTCCCCATATGTCTGCAGCCATCTCATCCCCAGGATGACGTCTGTGCTCCCTAGCGCCAGAGGAAGAAAATCTGTAACAATCTGCTCCCCCTGTATTGTCACGATCACGCCGCGACAAACACCACTGCTGGGTGTCACCTGTCCTGTGCCCAGTACTAATCCGTATCTCCCGGTGTCGCTCAGCTGCAGACTCTGCTCTCCCACCAACCTGCTGGAGATAAACTTGTGGGTGGCCCCACTGTCGACCAACACCACCACATCCTATCCGTCCACCTCTCCCACCAATTTCATGGTGTGGTTCGGCGTAAACCCCACCACCAAATTGAAGAATATCTCTGACAGGTCCAAGTGCTGGGGCTCCTGCTCCTCCTCGTCCTCTCCAGCCTCAAGTACGACCACCCCGTCCTCCTCATTCTCATCGTTCACTATCAATATCTGGAGGGTCCGATCCCCGCAACGATGCCCTGGAGTAAATTTCTCATCACATTTAAAGCACAGTCACTTAGCCCGCTTGTCCCGAATCTCCGCCTCAGTCATCCTCCGTACATGCCCCCTGGCCGTGGCTCCGGACTCCTGTCCCTATTGCCTGCTGCAACTGCCGTAGCCCCCCTGGACAGTGGCCGCTCTCTGTCCACCTGCTGGAGCCTGCCCTCGAAAAACGGTACCTCTCCATGACCCACGGGCTCTCCTCTCAGTCTCCTGATGGTACTCTACCTTCTTTGCTGAGGTTATCATCTCTCGTAGATCTGCAGGTCTCAGCTGTCTCAGTTTGGATCTAATCGTAGGCTTCAACCCCTTCATAAAACACCACTCCAGAGACTCTCCTGACACTCCTCGGACTCGGCTACAAAGCGACTCGAACTTCTTAATATACTCCCTGACGCTCCACTCTTGCTTCAGTGCATACATTCGCTCGTAAGCTCCCCCATCTTGTAGCTCGTCAAAACGCTCCAACAGGAGGGTGGTGAACTCCTCCCACGTACGAAAAGGTCGTTACTGCTGTGTCCACCTGAACCATCTCAGGACCTCTCCCTCCATGCAGACTCCTACAGCCCGTAGCCAGTCCTCCACCGGAACCACTGATACCTCGAAGTATCTCTCCACTCGGTACATCCAATCATCCGAGTCTCCTCCCTCAAAAATCGGTATCTTCAGCTTCCTCAACCGAGCTTCCTCAACCGACTTTCCCCAACAAATCCTCCTCTCTCCTGCAGCTGCTCCTGACGTCTTGGCTGGAACATAGGTGGTCTGTCAGGAATGTACCACACTGCTGGATCCCGTGTACCTCCGTCTGCACCATCCCACTGTCAATCTTTCCGCTCATCTCCATGTGGATGTCCATAGTCCCCTTGATGTGCTCTTGGGGTGCCCTGAAATCCTCTCTAGTCCACTGTGACCCTCCGAAGGGCAGGGGCTGAACCGACGGGCCTCCAAGGTGCTGCTGTCGTCCTCCCTGCTGCTGAAATCCTTCCCAGAGTACCATCTGTGGCTGAAATGATGGCGTCTGAACTGGTCGGGTCCCAAACTGGGCCCACTGTGGCGCTGGAGTAGGCGGCGGGGGCTGTCTTGCCCCCAGATGGCTCGGCGGGTCCCTCGGGGGCTCGGGCGGGGCTCGGTTTCCCCCCGGAGGCTCAGCGAGGCCCCCCAAGGGGACAGCGAGGCCTGCCAGCCCCAGATTTGGGCCGGCGGGCCTCTGTCATTGCCCCAGAGGGCCGTCGAAGGCCTATGAGGGGCGGGCGGTGCTGGCTGCCCATCCTGGGGGTTCGGCGGAACCCCCAGAGGCTGCCGGAAGGGTGGGCGCCCCTCGGTGGCCGACGCACCTCCCCGTGGTGGGGAGGTGACCGGGAAGGCGTCCCGGTCCTCTCGATCTGTCGCGTTGCATTGTTCGCTTGGTAGAAGCTTTCGTCTTCGACATCTTCGGGAACCTCTTCGTTAAAAATCACATTTTCCCCTTTCTCGTCGACAAAGGCGGCTCCTTTTTGTCGGGATCTAGCTTTGCGATCATCGCCGCTATTTCTTGCATCATCTGGGCCTTGTTGGCCGCGACATCTTGTTAGAGGGTCTCCGTCATCTACGCGAGTTGCTCCGCCGCTTCCTTTCTCACTTCTTGGATCTCGTCGCTGTTTTTGCTTTCAAATTTCTCCAACTTCTCTTCTAATAGTTCAATCATCTCCTTGGTTCGCGTCGTCGTCATGGATCTACTGTTCTGATACCAAATTGATACGTCTATGGCTTTTTTAGAGATAAAAAGGGATTTTTATCAATAGGAAAGATAAAAATGAGATTTTTATAATGAAATGCAGATCTGAAAGCAATCTTCGCTAGCTACAATAATAGATCTATGGCTAAATTAATCTAAGAAAGAAAGATAATCAACTCACAAAATAATCTAGGGTTTAGGAAAAGTAAACTCACACGCAATTCTTCGATGATCCACTGGGGTCGGCCGGCCCCCTTGCTTTAGTGGGGAATTAGTGAATTGTTCATTTACGAAACAACCCCCTCCGTAGTCACGAAACTACATGTTTGCCCCCGGGCCCGTAGTGGACCCGAGCCGCCTTCTCCTTTGGTAGACCCGCACCCGTGTCGCGCCCTCTGTGAGATCCCGCGGCTCCTGCGCCCGTGCCGCATCATGTTTCTATTACTGGTGTTTGCAATTAGGAAAAAAGGAATTTCAAAAAGTGATGATAAATTCTCTGATGTATGTTGAATACTTTAGTGAATGCATTTAGATTTATTTCAGTATTTGCATGTCGGTCAGCTTATTGATTGTTTGCACTGTTCATTTCTGTTTCACATCATTCTTCGTTCAGCCTTCTTGGGGCAAAGTATCGTCCATATGGTGTTTATAAAGATGCCCGCAGCATTCTTGTCATTCATAACCTTGCACATCAGGTATGGTTTTGCTTGTCTTTTTTGTGCACCTTAAATTTAGATGGTGTGCTTCTACAGTCAGATTTTATTTTAAATTTCTGATTCTAGGGAGTTGAGGCAGCGTCAACCTATCAGAATTTGGGATTGCCATCTGAGTGGTACGGGGCTTTAGAATGGGTCTTTCCTACTTGGGCAAGAGCACATGCTCTTGACAAGGGAGAGGCTGTTAATATCCTCAAGGGAGCAATTGTGACAGCAGACCGTATTATGACAGTTAGCCAGGTAATTACTACATGTTAGGTTGCTAGTTTATTACTGTGCCTAGATATTTAATTTAGTGCATAGAAGGAAAAGTAAGACATCAAAATATCTTGTCACCTGCTAATGTCAGGGTTACTCGTGGGAGATAACAACCATTGAAGGTGGATATGGCCTCAATGAGCTGTTAAGCAGTAGAAAAAGTGTGCTAAATGGTATGCTCATTTCTTGGATATCTTGGTTAGTACTGAACATGGCTTCTGATTAATCTTAAGAATCTAAATAATGAAAATTTCTTTACTCCCAGGAGTGACTAATGGTATTGATGTTGATGACTGGGACCCTGCAAAAGATAAACACATACCATTTCATTATTCTATTAGCGATCTCTATGGGAAGGTATGATGAATTCCCAAACTCAAAAAACCTGTATCTACAGTTATATTAGCATCCATTTCTATTGCTCCATGGGTTACTGAATTCTTGTGCTCCAAATGCAGATTCGGTGCAAAGCAGCACTACAGAAAGAGTTGGGCCTTGCTATCAGGCCTGAATGCCCAATGGTCAGGAATATACTGTTTATTAATTTATTTGGTAATTCATACACATTTTCTTCTATTTATTTTAGACTGTTTCCACAGATTGGATTTATTGGAAGATTGGACTATCAGAAGGGCACTGATCTGATCAGAATGGCTGTGCCAGAGCTTATGAAAGATGACATCCAATTTGTAAGTAACAGAATTGCTACAGTGGCATAAATATGATAACATCTTTTATAAAATGGGAAGTAACATTGCCTATAGAATTGCAAGTCTTTGTGTAAATTCGGCCAGATAAAAGTTATTAAATGATTGAAAGTCTGTATATGGTGATTGTTGTTTATTGGAACCTTGTGATACTTTGAATTTCTCGGTTGAAAGATAGTGCAGGTGATAACCATGTCTGTATATCAGATTATTCGGTCAATATATGGTAAAGCTGATGAGGTATGGGTTGGTTATGTGCAATCAGATTTTTTTTGAATGTCAAGTGTTTTTAAGGCAGCGGGAGGAAAGCTAAGGGTCTGACTTATTGGACAGTTATCATCATGACATTCCAATAACACATCAGCTGATAATGTTGCCATGCAGTGTTTGTTGTTTTACATGGAAATCTACCTTTTTTGGCATTGGTAGCTTTACATTTTCTTCTGAATGTGACAAAAAAACCCAACCCACCCAGCATCAACACACATTGAGCTGATTATAGGTAAATCATTAAGGTTTATTTAACAGGTTAGTCTATTCGATTAGATGGTATTTGAAGATATCAAGTTTAGATGGTCGTCTATACATTAATGTTGACTGCTTACATATGTGAGAAGTGTCTTGAGATTCAGCTTGAACAGTAGCAGATATTGTTGGGATATTGAGACCCACTCTAGTGGAGTTTTGATGATGTTCACAAATGATATATGTGTTGATAATTTAATTCAAGTGTGTAGGTTGAAAACAATGTGATGAACGATATAGTAATGCCATGGATAAGCTAAAATGTGGAGTAGTTCAAAATGAAGACTTGGAAGCCATCATTGTGGAGTCAACTTTAGAGTCAAGGCATGACACAAGTAAAGACTTAATCAAGGACTCGAAATCAAGACTTGATGGACCAAGACAAGAGAATGAAACTCATGAATTCAAGAGTGTGTATATTCTAAGCTAGAAGTCTTATTTTGTTAAAGTCAATATCATGGAGCTACATACTCATAAAAATCTTTGAAAAATGTTTTTAAAATGTTTTAAATTAGTATATAATTAATTATAAATAATTTCAAAGTGATTTGATGAAGAAAAACTTATATATCATATAATAGTTGACTATCCACATCCTGATAGCCGACTATCTAAGGACATATTTTGACTAGAACTCTCGGGATTGCTGTAGTAGTCGGCTATCACACTGATATCTGACTATCTGAGACTAGATTTTGACTAAAACTCTTGGGACTGCTGTAGTAGTCCACTATCACGCTGATAGCCGACTATGTGAAAAAATATAGTCGACTATCTCCTGGAGATAACCGAGACTATTTGGGTCAAATGGCAGTTTTTAATGGAAAACATGATTTTTGTTTTATATCCGTTACTAGCCATTGGAGGAGAGATTTTTACCACGATTTGAGTTGTTTTTCTACTCTATAAATAGTAGAGACCTCAGATCCAAGGTTTTAGGTCTCGGTTTCGGTATCGGTATCGCTCCTACTAAAATTTAGGTTTCGGTATCGGTATCGGTATCGTCCGTTTCGGAGGTTTCGGAAGCAAGTTTCGGTATCGTCCCAAAACTAAAGTATTAATCATATACTATTAAATACTTGTCACTTTTGTATTACTTATATGTATTTATACATATGTATATATATTTTTATATTTTAAATATTGGAAAGAAGTGGAGAGTTACTTTGCTCACCACAGTTTTACTCTGCACACATACAGCTTATTTACAAGTTTTGCTTTTTGCTTTGCTCACCACCGTTTTACACTGTGCACATACAGCTTATTTACAAGTTTACCGGTGGAGAGTTGCTTCGCGCACCACCGTTTTACTCTGCACACATACCACTTATTTACAAGTTTGCAGCTCAAAATATCTATTGGGTCCCCCCTCTTTCAACAGCAATTACCCCCAATCTCTCTCTTTCTATCTCTGAGATGTCTCTCTCCCCTCAACAATGATTCAACGGCAATCTCCCACCCATCTCTATCTCGAAGGGCAGCGGGAGCCGGGAGGGTGGCGACGAGCGGCGACGGGCGGCGGGAGGGCGGCGGGCCAGGTAAGTCCCTTTTCTCTATTCTTCTCTTCTTCCACTTCATTTTCTTTTTTTGGATTTGTTTTTCAATAGGGCTGGATCTATTTTTTTGATCTGATTTTTTTGACCTTTTTTCCTTCCACTTCATCATCTTCCAATGTTTTCTTCTTCTTCTTTTTTTGACTTTTCTCATTCTTCTTTTGCTGTAGATCACCGGTGATCGCCGGTTTCGGTCGGTACCGGCCGAAACCAGCCGAAACTGGCAGGTTTCGGCCGATACCGAGAAAAGAGGAGCGTTTCGGATCGGTCCCCTCCGAGACCGATCCGAAACGGCCGAAACCGTTAGGTTTCGGCCGAAACCTTGAACCTTGCTCAGATCTTTTGCATATCAATTCTTAAGCAATTTTCTATTATTCTCAAGCTATTTTCTCAAAGCTATCGTCTTTCTAAAAAGCTCTCCTTTGGCCATAGTTTTCAAATTCTTTTGTGCAGATTTTTCAGATACTTTTATACTCATTTTGGCCTTGTTGAAGCTTGATTTTGATCTCTAAAGCTCAAAGCTTTTATATTTAGGAGATTCATTTTCAAGTTGCTTTTGATCTTTTGAGCTTAACTTTTCTTCCTTTTGATCAAAAGGATTTGATTTTTATATAGCCACACGAAATACACAAAGCTCCATATATATTGGCTATAGGAATCAAAGTGTGTAAAGCGTATCGTCAAAAGGTTTATAAGCCTTTGGAGAAGGCATTGATAAGGTTTACCTAGTGAAAGGGAGTGTTGTATTGTATTTGGTTGAAATTCCTAGCTGGTTTGTAACTAAGTGTTTGGAAATCCTAGCAAGTGGAGCTATGTACTTGTATTACGTTTGGCAATGGTGGATTAAAGCCCGAAGAAGGTCAGGGACTGGACATACCCATGTTGTGGGTAATCAGGATAAAAACCTCGGTGTGTGCGTCGTGACTCTCTTTTATCTCTTTATTATTTATACTGCGTGTAATCTTTATTTTCGCTGTGCTCATGATATTTATTGCATTACAAGCTCAATATTTGTGTTGATTAAGTACCAAGTGAGGTAACTCTCCTGGGAGATTTAGTCAAATTGTTAGAATGGTTTTATTTAAGCAAATTTTTTTATACAACACCATTCAACCTCCCTTCTAGTGTTGTCTGACATCCACATGATCCCATAGATAGATAGATAGATATAGATATAGATATAGATAGATAGATAGATAGATAGATATATATAAAATAATGGGCTGAATATGAAGCTCCATATTTACATTTACTGTGCTGTGCAATAAGAATGCTGGTATGGGATATTAATGACATTGCAAGGCTTGTCATTGCTGGAATTTTTATTTTTGAAAAGGATAAAATAGGTTACATATACATGCAGTGCTATATCTCATTGGGATGTTGGATGAACAGTTAAAATCAGAAAAATGTAAAACTGCATGATTATATTTCTCAAACTTTTAATGACACTTTTAACCTTGTTACTGCCTTATCATATCTTAGGAATGACATGGATGAGTATGAAGATAAAATTCTAGCTTGTTATATTAATGGTTTGTAATTGGCTAGTCAAGATTGAGTATGCGTTCATAATTTCATGAATGTTGATGATGCTTATTGCATAGCAAGAACAATTGGAAAATGATATCAAAAAGTCAAACCCTCACTGAAATGACTTGACCAAGTCTGACTAGTTATTTGGGGAAAACTACGGTGCATTAGTTTTCTTTTCTGTACTACTTAATGCATAGGTAATAAAAAACATAGCCACTTGATCTTTGGTTTCCAGTCAGGATAAATTGTACATCTCAACTTAACTGAGTTGATTGTCATGTGGTATCATCTGAACCGGGGGAAACCTTTGGGCTCTTATGTTAACGAGTCTATATAACCAAGATTGTGGAATTTCAAAATCATAAGTGTCATGTCATGGATGGAGGCATGGCCCGTGGCATAGATGCAAGCCATAATACAATAAGAAAGAAAGTAGAAAAAATAGCATCATATATGATACACGGATATATTTTGTTCAACATGACGTCCTATGATGATCGACAATGGTTAATTGATATTTCACTATATCAGATAGGGAGAATTACAATACAAAGTGATGTTTCACTAATTGCAGAACCCAAACTCACAATTTAAGCCCCAAAAGAAGCACTTTGTACAAGAGAGGAAAATAAAACTATTGTAAGAAAGAAAAAAAATACACCCCATTTATTGACATTGGCCTTAATTCTAAACATGATTGGATTAGGATTCATAAGCTTTTCCTTATTTGCTTTGGTTTTCTCTTTCTAAAGGAACTTGGATTCATACCAAATCCTTCTATCTTGGAATTCAAATACGACACATGCTTGATTTTCCTTTTTTCTTCTCACCAAGTTAATGTGCGCCTTAATCTAATTAGGATACTATGGGGTTTTGGGTTTGTATAGTTTGCGTTATAATCCAATAATCCAACAATAGTCAATAGTGATCGAATTGTTCAGACCATGACTCAAAAAATTTGCGGGTTCCTCTGTGAATATATCAAATATTTGATAGATGATATGTAAACATAAACATGGATAGCAATGAAAATATAACAAAAATAATGGACCATCGAATTTTACATAACAATTTATGCTCTCTCCAAATATTTTCTTGGTCAAACAAATATTTTGTTTATTTTTTCTTTGGCTATATTACACTCAACTTCCTCATTAGTATATACTATGTACAATAATGAAAAATGGCAGAATTGGAAATTTTTAGTAAACACTATTCCGATGATTTTGTAATTTTACCAAATGCTTACAAATTTCAGGAAAATCAATGTATTTCTTCTGCAATGTGCAATTTTTGCATATTTGTTGTCTTGCATTTTCTTTTTCTTTAAAATGTTTACTATGATAAATTGTGTGTTTTGGCCGGGCAACTAGTAATACGTTTCATATCTTTTTACACATACATTTTTGCTAGTTATGAAACATGTCTTTATCATTGTGAAATTGTATTTCCTTTTCTTATGCTATATTTGTCTTTTCCAGGTTATGCTTGGATCAGGAGACCTAGCCACTGAAGAATGGATGAGATCAGCAGAGGCTACATATAGAGACAAGTTCCGTGGATGGGTTGGATTCAATGTTCCTATTTCACATCGAATAACTGCTGGGTAGGATTGTATTTTTAAATTTATGATTAGAAAGTTGTTAAAAGGATATAGAATTGAATCTCATGCAACTCTTTTAATGAACAGGTGTGACATACTGCTAATGCCATCTAGGTTTGAACCTTGTGGTTTAAATCAATTGTATGCAATGAGATATGGGACCATTCCAGTAGTACATGCTACTGGTGGCCTTAGGGTAATGCAATTCAGTGACTATCTGAGCTTTCAACGTCAGTGAAGACAAATAAAATCCAACTCTTTGACTTCCTGTTTATGATGCAGGATACTGTAGAGAACTTCGATCCCTTTGCTAATGAAGGCAGAGGTCAGGGTACAGGGTATGAGCTTCTGTATGACTTGTCTCCCTTAGTTTCATTAAATCTGGCATGATATTGATACTAAAGCAGAAGCCTTGAATTTTTTTTGAGTATAGCAGTTCAAGCGTTGTTACGAGATATTTAGAGCACTTTAGTGTATAGATGGTTTTGTTTTTCCATATTTAAACCTTAGGAGAAATTTATTGAAATTTCCAACTTCACTTTATTGATTACTTTTTTTTTCAATTGTCATGACAGGTGGACCTTTTCACCATTGTCAAAGGAAAGTATGTTGGGGGTAAGTGTCATTTACTGTTATGACAAACAAGCATTATTCTAGTCAGAATTCTCAGTTCATCACAGAATTAAGAGCACAACAAACATCTAAACCATGGTAATAGTTAATGAAAGAAAAATTGCAATCCAATTTGGAAAAAATCCCTTTCCACATGATGCTAGGATGATTTATCAGGACAGAATATATGCAGAATGGTTAAATGCACAGCCAATGATACTTCGGTTTCTTCTTGGGTCTAAACTAACTTGAGAAATAAGAATTTAGTTACCATGCAAGCTCTACTATTTTCATGGAGATGATATTCTCATTCGCAGGGACAGATCCAATGGGGCCTATGGGAGCATTTGCACCCCTAAAATTCAAAAATCCCATTAAAATTGTGTCTATAATCAGATTAAAAAACTTCAAAATTTTTATATTGTGTGCCCACCTTCGGTTGAGCCACTGCCATCCTTGCTCATTCATGATCTGTTTCCATCCAATTGTGGGTGCCAACAGTGCAGATTTATACTTGCCCTTTGTAAGTATTTAGCAACATGATTCTGAAGAAATATTAAGACTTGAATATATGAACATGTTTAGATACCTTACTACACCACTTTTTTATTATTATGATGAACTTATATAGTAGGAAGAATATTTCATGAACAAATCAATTGTATGCCGTGGCCCATAATTTTTGGTGTCTTTTCTTCTTATATTTGTTCATGTGAATTCTTCTAAGGCTATCCTACTCCTGGTAGGAATAACTGTGCAACTTTGTATTTCATCTTCTGATTATCCATTTATGGGGCATTGTGCTTGCTTTGCAATGATAGTGATGGGGAATGTACAATGGAATCTAGACATGAGGATTTGTTTGTGATGAGAGTTGGGAAAGAACGGATCTATGGTTTGATAAACAGAGGATAAATCTAGAGGATTAGTTAGCTTTCGGGTTTCATATCTAAGTGCCTCATATGCCTACTCAAAAGCATCTCATTTGCAAGGAGATTCTTAGAAATCTAGGGTTCATCATGAACCACTGATGCGGCTGGTACTTTTGGCCCCCGGTGTATTTTCGTAAAGTAACAAATTCTGTAATGTTTCTATTCAAAGGGGTAGAGCCGGCCCTAAGGGGGTACGCGAGATTTGTTGAGTAATTCTTCTAGTTTATTTCTTTAGTTATTATATAAATTGTAGTAGGAATTTCCCTATTTCCCTTAGATTAATCCTTAGCTAGTTGTTTATCCATTCGTAGTGGATATTTAGCGAGTAGTTGAATTTGTATTAGAGTTTTGTTATTTTTAGATCTGAATTTCCAATAAAAATTCCCTTTTTATCATTAAAACCCAAGCGGATCGCATCATTTGGTATCAGAGCGTGAGATCCATGGGGAACACGAGGTCCAAGGAGTGCATTGATTTATTGGAAGAAAAGCTAGAAAAGTTTGAGAACAAATTTGATGAGGAGATTAAAGAGATCAAGAAAAGTGTGGAAGAACAAGCAAGGACGGTGGAACGACGTTTCACGCAAATGGTGGAGATTATCTAACAAAGTTCAGCGGCAAGCGCGGCGGCATATCAAAATTTAGTGGCGATGGTGGAAAAGATAGATCCATGCAAAAAGGAGCTACATTTGACGATGAAGGAGACAAATATTATTTTGACGAAGGGCTCCTCGTCGACGCCGACTCGTACTACGAGGACGACGCCGAAGGGAAAGATCTACAAACAAGAGAACCTGTGGGCATCAGATCAGTGTGGAGGAACCCTGGAGGCAATCGGCAGGCTCGACCGAGCTTTTCAGCCATGCCAGAGACCACAGAGGAGGCCACGGCTCATGGGAAGGGGCGACAGTCCTTCCCGCCGCCTCCAGGGGGCGTCGGCCTAAGCTGGGGGCCGACAGCACACTTTGCGGGGCCGTCGGCCCAGCAGGAGGGTCGATAGGCCCCACCGAAGCAGCTCGATGGGCCGCCGGTCCATTTTGGGCCTCGACAGCCACCTGCGGCCCATTGGGAGGGGTCGCCAGCCCAACAGGGGGCGACAAGCTACGCCCCCCTTTCTACCTAGTGGGGCCCGACAGACGCAACCTTCACCTTTCAGCCGTAGTATGGGTCTGTTGGAGCTTTTCAGCCATTAGGCGCACAGTCACAGTTTTTGGAGGGCCATCGACGCAGCCCCCGTCTTTCGGGGGTGTCAGGTGGTGGTTGGAGGGGTCATCAGGACCCGCACAGAGCACCATAGGACCACTACGGATGACATTATGAGGATGACCACGGTGGTGGAACAGGATGGGAAGACATGGCGTGGGATGATGCAGGAGGAGTACGGACCCCAGCTACGGGGCATTGGCAGGAGGGACCACCCATTCCGACATGGACGCTAGGATCGTCTATAGGAGATGAGGACCAGAAGGATTTACTGCAGAGAACAGGATGACAGAATATGATGAGAAAGCTAAAGATGCCCATCTTTGAGGGAGGAGATACTCGACGACTGGCTGTACATGGTGGAGAGATACTTTGAGGTGGCCATGGTACATGATGAGGACTGGCTTGGGGCAGTGGGAGTTTGCTTGGAGGGTGAGGCATTGAGATGTTTTAGATGGACGCAGCAGCATCAACCGTTTCGTACATGGGAGGAGTTCACCACCCTTTTGTTGGAGTGTTTTAGAGAGATACATGCTGGGGAGCGTATGAGAGGCTATTTGCATTGAGGCAGGATGGAAGTGTCAAAGACTACATTAAGAAGTTCGAGACGTTATGCAATAGAGTTCGTGGAGTATCAGGTGAGTCTCTGGAGGGGTGTTTTATGCAGGGATTGAAACCCACGATTAGATCAGGACTGAGACAGCTGAAGCCCAGTGATCTGCGAGTGATGATGACTTCAGCAATGATGGTGGAGGACTATCATGATACGGAGAGGAGAGCCCGCGGGGCATGTGGATGCTCCTCCTTTCGAGGGCATGATCCTGGAGGGGGACAGAAGGCGGCCACAGGGGGCAACATCCACAGACGGGGCAACGGCTAGTAAGGAGAGGGGGTGGAACCACGACCTGGAGGACAGACACGGAAGATGACAGAAGAAGTAGAGATTCGTGACAAGCGGACCATGTTGGTAGCAACGATTTATGAACTTCATGTTTGATGATAACAAACGTGTGTGAACGTTTTTAACGTGCGTGTTAAGTGTCTCAGGAAAGGCAAAGCTTGAAGAGACTCATTGTGAGACGTGACCAATATGATGGGGAGAAGGTGATACTCTACTTGGTTTGGTTCATATCTACTAGAGCCTATATCTACCATATAGTGGGAAGAAGAGTACGAAGACAAATGGGCCAAAGAAAATCAAATACAGAGGGTAGGCCCGTTTTTAAAGAGAGCCCAAAGGAGCCGTAACCTAGAGGAGATTGTTTTGAAGGGGTCATTGTTTTAAAATCTAGGTTAGCCGCAACAAAAAGCCCAGGCCTGCCAAATATTTGTTTAAGAGGACGTCTTCGTTTACTTGTTTCAAAAAAAAACTTCATATAGTCACCTGCAGGCCGAATTCAAAAAGTCCACACACACACAAAACCCTAGAACCCTAGGTTGCCAGCCGTGAGTTTCAAAAAGAGCACTTCAATGTTTTTTTAATAGCCGCCCTTGCCAAAACAATCTCCCCTCTGTTCAAAAGCAAGACACCCTTGAGAATTTTTTTTAAAAAAGCTGCTCTTTTTTTTGCGTAAGTTTTTTTTAAATGCTCAAAAGAACTCTTGGCAGTCGCACCCCTTCATTTTAATCACCTTCCTCAAAGTTTTAAAGAAGAGCATCAATCAAAAAGGGGAGCCGTGAGTTTTTTTGTGGAGAGCACTTTGATTTTTTTGACATCCCTTGATTCGGTTTGTTTTTTTTGGCAGACTTTTTATTCTCTCAATTTCTTATGTGCAAAAAGGATCTTCATTTATCAAAAAAATCATAAGCCGTCACTCTTGTTTTGAAAGTCTGAGCACAGGGCGATTTTTTGTGCCAACATTTTTTTTGTGTACCAACATTCTTGTGTGCCAACGTTTTTTATTGTGCCAACATTTTTTTGTGCCAACAATTTTTGTGCCAACGATTTTTTTTAAAGGCCGAATATTTCCTCAACAGAGATCTATTTTTGTGCGCAAATATCCGAGAAAGTGCAGTCACCTTTCGCACTTCAAATAATTATTTCCAGGCAGCAGATCTTGAAGCACATGAGTTGCAACCTAGAGATCGACACTTTCAGATCATCATTCAGGACTTGGGACTAGAGACGAGGGACTACTTCATGTCAGACTGCTTCTGACGACGCGCTGAACGACCGAGACATCAACGCCTTCACAACTGAGCAATTCTAAACTCTGAACTAGATTTTATTTGTGATTTGGTGTTGTGATCTCTGTAAAACTATTTTATTATTTGTTTGGGGACTTGGCTAGTTGGGACTAGCCAAGAGAGAGCTTTACTAGTATTGTTATTGTTTGGGCACTTTGGTGAGTGCAGGTACTGAGGGCCAGGTGAGTGTAGGGTTGGTGCTCTAGCTACAGGTTGTACCAGTAAACTTTAATAATCTAGTATTGCTTTTTGGGGCTGGACGTAGGTCGTGAGTGCGACCGAACCAGGGTAAAATCTGCTGTGTATCTGTGGTTGATTATTGTTTACATTGACTGTGGCTATAACTGCGTGTGATTTCTCGTGGGTTGCACGAGAATTTTTATAAGCCTATTCACCCCCTCTAGGTTTAGATCCAGATCCAACAAGTGGTATCAGAGCCAGTTTAGAGGATCTAGCCTAGTTGATCATGTCTATGAATATGTCTGGTTCTGCTTTTGCTGAGGGTAAGTCTATTTCTCGTCCCCCTAAGTTTAACGGTATTGATTTTGCATATTGGAAAACTAGGATGAGGATCTATTTAGCTGCTGTTGATTATGATGTATGGAGCATTGTAGAAAAAGGCTATAAACTTCCCACCGTTAATGTTGCTAACAATGAAATGTTAAAACCAGAATGCATTGATTTGTGCTTTAGATAAAGCTGAGTTTAACCGTATATCTCAATGTCAAACTGCGCAGGAAATTTGACATACTCTGGAGGTGACTCATGAGGGTACATCACAGGTTAAGGAGTCCAGACTTGCGCTGCTCAGTACTGAATATGAAAGCTTCCGCATGCTTCCATCAGAGTCAATCAAAGAGATGTTTGCGAGGTTCACAGACATCGTCTACAAATCCACTTCTCTTGGAAAGTCGTACTCAAGCCTAGAACAAATCAGAAAGATCTTGAGAGCGCTGCCTAGCTCCTTCCGCCCTAAAATTACAGCTATTCAGGAAGCAAGGGATTTATCGCAGATGAAAGTGGAGGATCTGATAGGGAACCTGATGTCTCACGAACTGGAGCTGCAGAGCATTGAACTGAGAGAGAAAGATGAAATGAAGACTTCAAAGGCAATAGCCCTTCAGGCTAAAGAGGATGAAGATGGAGATGAGGAGGAGGCTTTTTTGGTGAGAAGCTTCAAGAAATATATCAGAACTGGCAACGGGAGATCAGAGATACTGAAAAGGTTTAATCGCTCTAAATTTAATTCTAATAATAAATCTTTTGAGCAGACTACTACTGATCCAGTTATATGCTTTAAATGCAAAAAGCAGGGACACTTTATGAAGCAATGCCCTCAAGGAAAAAACAACGCTGCGGAGCAAAAGGGGAAATCTTTGATGCTCACATGGGATATGGACATCGATGATGAATCTCAAGAGGAAGTTGCACACTCCTCTCTTTGCCTGATGGGACAACTAGATGAGGTAAAATCTTTGACTAAAACTCAACTTGTGACTACTTTTAAAGAAATGCAAAATGAAATTGAAAGGTTGGAATCAACTGTTGAGTTACTAGAATCCCATGTAGAGAAGTTTAAAAATGCCAATTTTGAATTGCAACAAGACAATTATAATATGTCATTAGAAGTTGATGAAATTAAAGAGAAACTTTGTTGCATGTAATTCTACTATTAGCTCTTTCGAAAAGGGAAAATCTTGTATGCATACTGAAACTGAGTGTCTGAATTGCTCTACTTTGCTTAAAGACATTAGCATGTTTAAACTAAATATGGTTAAGCTAGAAGTTGAAAATGAATTATTAAATGAGAAAATTTGCATGCTAATAAATGAAAATAAAGAGCTAGAAAAGAAGATGGCTAATCTGAAAAAGAGTGAGGAAGAGAACAAAAAGGCCTTCATTAGTAAATGTACCATGCTTGTTAATGAGAACATGTTTTTAAAGTCTAAAATATCTGACCTTGAATTGTCTATTAAAAAATTTGGTGTTAGAAAGCATTCATTAGACATTATTCTAGGTAATCAGATACAAGGAAATAACAGGCGTGGTTTGGGATATGGAAATAAAATTGATGAGAGGCCTAGAATTAATAGAAAGAATCAAAAAGAAATTGGTGTAGGAAGAAGCATGTTTGCTAAATGTTATACATGTGGTGGTGTTGGTCATGCTTATTATAATTGCAAGTATAGGAATACCAACATCAAATTTAAGCAAATTTGGGTTCCAAAAAATAAAGTGACTAATACTAGTGGACCTATTTGGATTCCTAGGTCACACATATCATGCTCTTCTTATGTGTAGGTACATGGCACGGCTGAGGGACAAAA
Organism: Scilla litardierei; assembly: GCA_030789695.1. Classification (NCBI taxonomy): domain Eukaryota; kingdom Viridiplantae; phylum Streptophyta; class Magnoliopsida; order Asparagales; family Asparagaceae; genus Scilla; species Scilla litardierei. The sequence continues at coordinate 164,377,631 of CM061141.1, forward strand.
GTGTGAGTGTTACTTAGACTCTGGCTGCTCAAGACACATGACAGGTGAAAGAGGAAAGTTCCTTAGCCTTGCAAAGCATGAAGGAGGAAGTGTTACTTTAGGGGACAGTGGAAAATGCAAGGTAATTGGTAAAAGTGTTGTAGGTAACGACACCTTTCAGCTTACGGATGTCTTATTCGTTGAAAAGTTGAAACATAACCTCATTTCTATCAGGCAGCTGTGCGACAAAGGTATGAAAGTTGAATTTGATGCAAAACTTTGTAGAATCATTGATATCTCCACAGGTGACATTATTATTACTGCAAATAGAAAGAATAATGTTTATACTCTTATGATTGAAGAACTGGCTGTTTCTAAATGCTTGCATGTAGGTAAAGAAGAGGCCACACTATGGCATAAACGATTAGCACATGCAAGCATGTGATTGATAAAGAAGCTGGAAAACAAAAATTTGGTAAGAGGACTACCACATCAGACATATGAGAATGGTAAGTTGTGCGTGACATGCACCAAAGGTAAGCAAACTAGATCTACTTTCTCTAGCATTAATGAAGTTGCCACCACACGTATATTGGAATTAGTGCACATGAATTTATTTGGTCCAACAGACATTGCTAGCCTAGGAGGTAAAAAGTATTGTTTAGTGTTGGTGGATGATTTCTCTAGATATACATGGGTATACTTCCTAGCCAAAAAATCAGACTCATTTGACCATTTTCAAAACTTTTGCATACAAGTTGCTAATGAGAAAAATTCTTCCATTGTAAAAATTAGAAGCGATCATGGAGGTGAGTTTGAAAATGCTATTTTTGAAAAATTTTGTTTTGAAAAAGGAATTTTACATGAATTCTCTTCTCCTAGAACACCTCAACAAATCGCACATTAAAAGAAATGGCTAAGAGTATGTTAAATGAATATAGCTTGCCTATGTCTTTTTGGGCTGAGGCCATTAATACATCATGTCATGTATGCAATAGAGTTATGCTTAGACCTATACTAAATAAAACTTCTTATGAACTATGGCATGGCAATACCCCGAAAGTCTCTTACTTTAGAGTTTTTGGATGCATGTGCTTTATATTAAATGCTGCAGATCAGCTTGGCACTTTTGAATCAAAATCAGATGAGGGAGTGTTCGTAGGATATTCAGCAAGGAGCAGAGCATACAGGATTTATAATAAACGCACCCTTGCTATTGTTGAATCTATAAATGTAAAGTTTGATGAATCTGATATAAATTCTTTGGATTGCAGGCAGAACAATGAAGAGGAAAATGTAGAACTACAAAGCATTCCAAAAATTAATGAGGAGCAACCAGAAATACAAAAGGAAGCTGAAACTGACAAGACAGAAATACAAGATGAAGCAGTTACAGAGAAGAGCTGAGATTCAATCTAAACCACCCATCAGACTTAATTCTAGGTGAGCCTACGGCAGGTATTCGCACACGTTCCTCTTTTAGAGATCTTTGTGCTCTATGTATTTATGGTGATTTTATTTCTGTAATAGAGCCTAAGACTATAGATATTGCTTTAGAAGAGGAAAGTTGGGTTTTGGCCATGCAAGAGGAATTAAATCAATTTGTCAGGAATAATGTCTGGAAACTAGTATCTAGACCCATTGATTATCCCGTAGTTGGTACTAAATGGGTGTTTAAAAATAAGCATGATGAATCTGGTAATGTTATTAGAAACAAGGCTAGGTTGGTAGCTAAAGGGTATAATCAAATTGAAGGAATTGATGTGGATGAGACTTTTGCACCAGTTGCTAGGCTTGAGTCCATTACAATCTTGCTAGCTTTTGCAAGTTATAAAGGGCTCAAGCTGAAACAAATGGATGTAAACAGTGCTTTTCTTAATGGCTACCTAAAAGAAGAGGTATTTGTTGAGCAACCCCCAGGCTTTGAAAGCTATAATTTTCCAAACCATGTTTATAAATTAGAAAAAGCTTTGTATGGTCTTAAGCAAGCTCCACGAGCTTGGTATGACCGTCTAAGCACATATTTGTTGGAAAATAATTTTAAAAAGGGGAGTGCTGACAATACACTATTTTTGATGCATGAATCTGAAGATTTTCTCATTGTGCAAATTTATGTTGATGACATTATTTATGTTGCTACTAACGATCTTCTATGTCAAAAGTTTGAGAAAGTCATGCAGGATCAGTTTGAGATGAGCCTTGTGGGAGAGCTGAAATATTTTCTGGGGTTCCAAGTAAAGCAAGGAAAGGAAGGCATCTTTTTATCTCAAACCAAATACATCAAGGAGCTTTTGAAAAAGTTTGGGATGGAGAAGTCTAATGGAATTGGAACGCCGATGTGTCCCAACACAAAAATGGACAGAGATGAACAAGGAGTTGCAGTGGACCAAAAGCTATATCGAGGTATGATTGGTTCTTTGTTGTACTTGACTGCTTCTAGGCCTGACATAATGTTTGCTTTATGCTTGTGTGCACGATTTCAATCAAACCCAAAAGAATCTCATTTGAAAGCCATTAAAAGGATCTTTAGGTACCTAATCAGTACACCTACTTTAAGCCTTTGGTATCCTTCTAGTGGTAACTTTGATTTAGTGGGTTATTCTGATGCTGATTATGCGGGAAGTTTAACTTATAGAAAGAGCACTAGTGGTACTTGTTTTATGCTAGGACACTCTTTAGTCTCATGGTCTAGCCGTAAGCAAAATAGTGTTGCATTATCCACTACTGAAGCAGAGTATATTGCCCTCGGCAGTTGCTGTGCTCAAGTATTGTGGATGATGCAAACATTATCTGATTACGGACTAGCTCTTAAAAGAGTTCCTCTTCGATGTGATAGCAAGAGTGCCATAGATCTTTCTAATAATCCCGTACATCACTCTCGTACTAAACATATTGACGTAAGACACCATTTTCTTAGAGATCACCTCACTAAAGAGGATGTGTCTGTGGAGTTCGTTTCTACGGAATCACAACTTGCAGACATATTCACCAAACCTTTGGTTGAGGCTTGCTTTTGTCGTCTTCGTCTTGAGCTTGGTATTATTGATAAAACTTAGTACGAGACTCCATGCTTTCTTGTGTGCTTGAACTTTTTTTCTTGTTTGTGTGCTAGTAGTTGCATTGTTACGTGTGCATTTTTTTGTTTGTGTGCTTGCATCTCATGTTTGCTTTAGTACCTCATGCAAAAAAACAAACAAAAAAACAAAAAAAAACAAAAAAAATGGTGCTTAAATGTGTATCTGTCTCTTTGATTAATTAAAAAGGTATTCATGAATGATTTTCATATTTATGTAGAAATTGCTGTATTATTTCCTTTGCTACATGTGCATGTTCATCTTTCTAAATATTCATGGCATATTCAATGTTAGAAAATAACTTGATTTCTACACCTCCTATTTCACTCCCACATGAATTATTATTGTTGCACATCTGGAGATATCGTTTATGAAATTGGAAATGTGAATGTAGGAGGAAAACTTAACTGAAAATCTAAGGGATATGATATACCTTGCCTTGGATAAAAAGTGAGCATTAAAATATGTTACAAGTATAAAAATTGAAAAGAAAAATACATGCTCTGTATGAAAAATGGATACAATCCTTGGCAACAGTATTACCCACGAGTATCCAACATAAGCTTTATGGGTAAACTTTAGCGTTGGTGTATTTACTCGTCAAGCAATGCCACCCCCACATCTAAGAGTCCTTATAAGCTATGTTTAGGGGTGTGGTACCTTGAACCCATTTTTGGAGGTGGGGAAAATCAATCCTAGGTGATAGAATGTTACATGGAAAATGTGGATTGGTTTTGGTTGACTTTCTTAAATGATTCTCCCTATGTGCTTCAATTTTAATCATCACACGTACACGTTGGTGTTGAAGTTGTAGTTGTTTACTTTCATTGGATTTTGACTTGATTATTCTATGAGTGTATGCATGCAATTGCTGGTAATGGCTAATAATACACTCTTTTTTTCTTAGTATACGATTTTGACTTCGTGGTATGACTTTTGATGATAACAAAGGGGTAGAAAAATAAAAATTTGGGAAGATTTGATATTTACTTGGTGTGCTTGGCATTTGGCATTTGGTACTATCTTTGTAATGCTCGCAAATATATGATATTGTCTGATTAAGGGGGAGCATTAATAAATATTGGGGAAGCACAAAAGTAGGGGGAGCATGCTTATTGATATTACTTATACATCATTGTTCACACATCTTTTTGATCTCAGTGCATGTCACCCACTTTTGCCACACTCATCACACACACTATTTGGAACGTCATTGCTCAAATCTTATACTTAGTTTGTCATCATCAAAAGGGAGAGATTGTTGGTAGCAACGATCTATGAACTTCATGTTTGATGATAACAAACGTGTGTGAACGTTTTTAACGTGCGTGTTAAGTGTCTCAGGAAAGGCAAAGCTTGAAGAGACTCATTGTGAGACGTGACCAATATGATGGGGAGAAGGTGATACTCTACTTGGTTTGGTTCATATCTACTAGAGCCTATATCTACCATATAGTGGGAAGAAGAGTACGAAGACAAATGGGCCAAAGAAAATCAAATACAGAGGGTAGGCCCGTTTTTAAAGAGAGCCCAAAGGAGCCGTAACCTAGAGGAGATTGTTTTGAAGGGGTCATTGTTTTAAAATCTAGGTTAGCCGCAACAAAAAGCCCAGGCCTGCCAAATATTTGTTTAAGAGGACGTCTTCGTTTACTTGTTTCAAAAAAAAACACTTCATATAGTCACCTGCAGGCCGAATTCAAAAAGTCCACACACACAAAACCCTACAACCCTAGGTTGCCAGCCGTGAGTTTCAAAAAGAGCACTTCAATGTTTTTTTAATAGCCGCCCTTCCCAAAACAATCTCCCCTCTGTTCAAAAGCAAGGCACCATTGAGATTTTTTTTTAAAAAAGCTGCTCTTTTTTTGCCTAAGTTTTTTTAATGCTCAAAAGAACTCTTGGCAGCCGCACCCCTTCATTTTAATCACCTTCCTCAAAGTTTTAAAGAAGAGCATCAATCAAAAAGGGGAGCCGTGAGTTTTTTTGTGGAGAGCACCTTGATTTTTTTGACATCCCTTGATTCGGTTTGTTTTTTTGGCAGACCTTTTATTCTCTCAATTTCTTATGTGCAAAAAGGATCTTCATTTATCAAAAAAATCATAAGCCGTCACTCTCGTTTTGAAAGTCTGAGCACAAGGCGATTTTTTGTGCCAACATTTTTTTTGTGTGCCAACGTTTTTTATTGTGCCAACATTTTTTTGTGCCAACAATTTTTGTGCCAACGATTTTTTTTAAAGGCCGAATATTTCCTCAATAGAGATCTGTTTTTGTGCGCAAATATCCGAGAAAGTGCAGTTACCTTTCGCACTTCTAATAATTATTTCCAGGCAGCAGATCTTGAAGCACATGAGTTGCAACCTAGAGATCGACACTTTCAGATCATCATTCAGGACTTGGGACTAGAGACGAGGGACTACTTCATGTCAGACTGCTTCTGACGACGCGCTGAATGACCGAGACATCAACGCCTTCACAACTGAGCAATTCTAAACTCTGAACTAGATTTTATTTGTGATTTGGTGTTGTGATCTCTGTAAAACTATTTTATTATTTGTTTGGGGACTTGGCTAGTTGGGACTAGCCAAGAGAGAGCTTTACTAGTATTGTTATTGTTTGGGCACTTTGGTGAGTGCAGGTACTGAGGGCCAGGTGAGTGTAGGGTTGGTGCTCTAGCTACAGGTTGTACCAGTAAACTTTAATAATCTAGTATTGCTTTTGGGGCTGGACGTAGGTCGTGGGTGCGACCGAACCAGGGTAAAATCTGTTGTGTATCTGTGGTTGATTATTGTTTACATTGACTGTGGCTATAACTGCGTGTGATTTCTCGTGGGTTGCACGAGAATTTTTATAAGCCTATTCACCCCCCCAGGCTTAGATCCAGATCCAACTGACCAATGGTCTGTGTTTCACATGCGACGAGAAGTTTACTCCAGGGCACCGATGCGGAGACCGTACTCTTCAGATCCTAATAGTGAATGCCGATGAAGAGAATAGAGAGGACGTGGTAATGCTGGAAGCATGCGGGGACGATGATCAGGAGCACATGCACGTGTAATATCCGTCCACACACTTCACGCACCATCTTGAGGACAAGGTGGGTTTTAAGGGGCGGAGTAGTGATGCGGCTAGTACTTTTGGCTCCGGTGGTATTTTCATAAAGTAACAAATTCTGTAATGTTTCTATTTAAAGGGGTAGAGCCAGCCCTAAGGGGACGCGAGATTTGTTGAGTAATTCTTCTAGTTTATTTCTTTAATTCTTAGATAAATTGTAGTAGGAATTTCCCTATTTCCCTTGGATTAATCCTTAGTTAGTTCTTCTATCCATTCGTAGTGGTTATTTAGCGAGTAGTTGAATTTGGAGTAGAGTTGTGTTATTTTCATATCTGAATTTCCAATAAAATTTCCCTTTTTATCATTAAAACCCTAGCGGATCGCATCAACCATCTAGTGGATTCTTAAAAATCTAAGATTCATCACGAACAATGTACTCAGAAGCATCTCATATGCAAGGAGATTCTTAAAAATCTTATGTTTAGCACGAAACATCTAGCGTTCTCAAAAACTCAATTTTTTCTTATTCATTAAATCTAATTGAAAAGTTTTAATGACAAGCCTATTTATAGCCATAGACTACGTGCTTAACACATGCAACTGAAATAAAACAAAAATAAAAGAAAACAATTAAATAGCTCCAGAAGCTCAAAGGTTCTAGGTGCACAACACATGTTACTTATTAAAATACTTAAAGTAAGTGTAAAAATTGAAGCTTTACTTTGCAAGATTTTCGATATAAACATGATTTTTAGCTTTAAAGCAACTGTAGCTGGAAATGCACCTTTTGCATGCGTCAAATCGTCATTGGTTAGAGAAAACTCGATCGCAAGTTCTAAACCATAAAAGATTTTTACTATAAAATCAAAAAGCTTGAACGAGCTCCTTTTGGGAGAGTATTTAAGATGTAGCGATAAAATATTTAAAAATAAATGCAAAACTTACTGGTAGGTGGATATACATATGCAATTATGAAGCTGATTGGAGAAGGCATCTAAACTATAATATGGTTTGAGTTTACCTTATGGAGTGAATCAACATGCATTTCTACATCAAATCCTAGTTTAAGAACAACAAGAGACATAGGCTCAGGCTTGGGCTGTGGCTCATTACTCACGCTTGACCTTTGACTTTGGTTCTAATTCTGATTCTGCAAACTTTGCTTACAATTCTGACTTTGTGGGCTCTAGCTCAAACTATAACATTAACTCAGGCTCGGGTTTGGGATATGACTTAAACTTAGACTTAGGTTATGGCTCCAATTGAGGCTCTAGCTGTGCTTATTTCATAAACAAGTTTCCCGAAACATGAAAGTCTTGAAAACACTTGACGAATTTCTTGCATAAATCTTCGTGTAGTTCTTTCTTATGCTTTGAAGTTGTTGATGATTGAGTCAAACAACTGTCATTGACATAACATTTTCTCGATGAATTATGCACTCTTGGACGAACAAAATAGCATTTATTAAACAGTGCTATCTGCTTCCAAAAACTATAATCGTTGTGATTACTCGATCGCTATCTGTTTACTCTGTAATCTAAGTCTTGCATAAATATATATTTGTAACTCTGTCATATTATCATAAGAGAATAAATTATCCAAGCCTTTTATCCAATCTTCAAACTCACTTGAATGGTAATCAAGTCTTTCATTGAAGACTAAATCGTATATATTGTCAAACTTAATACGAGTATACCGATATGTCAACAATATCTTACCATAAGAAGGTCCACCGCGAGGGTAATACGAATATCAAACAATAAAATGGTCAAGGAAATTATATACGAAAATAGGCATGAAATATTTTAAAAAAACCTTATGATATGGAAATGGCTTGATATGGAACCAAGCTTATGCAATTGATCTGGAATGGATCTGCTGATTGAGCACGATATGATTGATAGATTGAGTCAAATTGTAATTGAATTTTGATTTCAACGCCAAATGCCTTTATTTTGGCACAGACCAAATCAAAATACAACTCTATTGCTTTGAAACTCAAACTTGATTTTAGGCTAGGGTAGGCACGATTGTTTGGTAATGGTCATGGCCGTTATTGATGTTGTGATGGTCGATACAGAGTTCCAGCAACGACGATGACGACGAAGGGATAGGAAGATGATATTGATGGTGATGGCTGATGTCGGCAAAGTCAAAGTTGACGATGACAGTTGTTAAGACTACTTGTTAACGTAAATGAAGGAAGAAGATGGTGGCTGATGTAGACGAACAAAGAAGACTATGGCTTAGGGGTATGAGGCAACAATTGATATGTTGATTGAGGTTTGATGTCAATGAGATAGTGGTAGCTACGGAGAACAGATCACGATTACGATGAAGTCGATGTTGGATGGATAAGGCGGCATTGTTAACGTCATCATGTCGTTGGGACCCTAAGAAGTCAGTGAATCTGGAGGCAACTGATCGGAATTGACACTCGATGATATCCATGATGCAAATGGTGTTGCTTGAGATGACATTGGCAAGAGAAGGGGAATGGTTGCTGATGTCAATGATTATGTGGAAACGGATGAAAGACATCAACATTGATTGAAGGTGATGCATACGATTGCAAACCGTGGTTTAGTATCTGAAGGTGGTGATGGATCTGGGATCGGATATTGGAGATATGGACTTGATCCGATCTTTATTAGTGATGGAATATTGCTAGCTGAAGCTGACATTGTTGGCTCATGTCGTAAAAGAGGGTGGTGATGATTCGTTGGTAGAGTGACAGCTGATATTGATCTTGTAGATGAAGATGTTAAAGAACAAGGGTTAAAAGGGAATGACACAATTCCTTAATTTTAATATTTTTCTTCTAATTTTTCTCTTTTTTATTCGTTCTTTTTTGGCTAATTCTCGAGGAACTATATGGGGTTTTGTTGATGATTTTTAGATCTATTTGCTTTTATATCAAATTTGTAGGAAACATACCACAGACTAGGGATGTGTTTGTGATGTGATTTGGAGATTTGGGAAAGAATAGATCTAGGGTTTGATAGAAAGAGGTTAAATCTGATGATTTAGATAGCTTTTAAGCCTAACACGGAGGCGTCACACATCCCCATAAGTACATTATATGCATGTGGATTCTTAAAATTTTAGGGTTCCTTATGAGCCATCTAAGGTCGCACTCACAAGCTCAATTCATTCTCATTCATCAACTCTGATTGAAAAGTTTTGAGGACTAGATTATTTATAACCATAGGTCATGTGCTTAACTTTTGCAACTAAAATAAAACAAAATAATAGTTTAACTCCAAAAGCCAATAGGCCTACCTGTACTATACATATCACTTGTTAAAACAGGTAAATTAAGACCAAAAGATTAAAATGAAGCTCTTTTTTACTGATCTTCGGAATAAGCATGATCTTCATAGGCTTCAAAGCAACTACTGTGAAAATGGTTTGGCTACTTTAGAGGGGATTGAATAAGAGTTAATAAAACTTAATTCTATAATTAAAACACCCAATTATGTTGTTGGAGCAAGCACTAGCCAAGAGATGGAAGTTAAAAGAGAACCAACACTGCAAACTTAAGGATATATGATGATTTAACAAAAGAAGTCTACATTCGCTACATAGAGGCCTCTATTATAGGATTTGCAATCAAGATTTATTGCTTCTTTTAGTATACATTGCTAACTTGCTTAGTAGTAGGATTTTTTCTATAAGGTACACACCCGTGCTTAAACTTTACACTAATACACTCACAGTGTCTAAATTTCTTACCTACTCACTAAAACAACTAGACTTACATAGTCCAAGCAATGGATACAATGACGTGTTCTCACATGAATTTAAGATTTGATAATATGAAATAAAGCTCAAAGATATACCCCTGCTAAAAATAAACTTACACAAGAGGAACTAATATTATTATAGAATAAATAAAATGAGCTTGGTAATAGTAATGAATGCAATTAGACTGATGATGGAACAAAACTAGAAAGCGTAATCTAGTTGGATGCCTAATAAGAGATTGAAAGAATAAGAATCAGATTGAGTTTTCTCAATGGAAGCTAGGGAAGCACTCGACTATAGATCCATAACTGAAGAAATTCTAAGTGCAATAAATCTTAAGATTCAGAAAAGATTTGAGTATAGCTCTCACTTTGTAAAATGTTTACTATCTTCAAAATGGAACCCCAACCATCTATTATTTACATATGTGGGAGGGCTGAGGAAACCCTTCGGGACTGATGTGAACACAGTCATCAAATTAAATTAAATGAATAAATAAATGCAAGTAGTCTAAAATGTATGAACTAAGTCACAGGTTGAATCGTGCAACATGGTAGAGCGGTTGATAGCTTTTGACAAATAGCCAACCTCATGGATCGACTGATCGACTGAATCGACTGACCAATCAATAAACATAGATCACCGGTTGCAACTGGATCGCAGTTGACTGGTGTCCTCAATAACTTAAACACATTTCCAAAATACAAAGATAATAGTCAACTAGTGATGGATTTGATGAGTATCATGTGTTAAGTTGAGTCATCTGACTTTAACTTTTTGCTACATTAGAAAATATGCAATACCTCAAAATGATTTCTAATGATCTTAACATGTCCTAACACTGTGCAATGAAGAAAGATAATGATATGTACTATTTGCCAAGCGTATCTCAAAGGTTTAATACCTTGCTTGACATGAGTATCTTATGATGAATACTTGAACTCCAATGGCATCAAAGAAAGGCTCCTTGAATGTTGATCTTGCAATTTCTAAAGCATTAATCATGTACTAGTTGAACTGTGTCTTTGGATATGCCACGGTATTATATGTGAATAGTCCATACATTAAAGAATCATATGTTAGACTTAAAAATTAAGTTTTTAATCATCACATTGTTTCACTAAACGACCTAGGGTTCACAGCTATAGCTTCTGATGCTCATTTGTCCTGCATCTGAAGGCCTCCTAGAAGTGTTTAGACAGAGTTTTCAGAATGAACAATATTACTAATATTACTAAGTTGTTGGGCATTTGTTCAAATACATGTATGTCTTAAAATGGGCTGAAACCAAATTCATTATTATAATAATTTGCGATGCAACATTAATACTCTGCTCATCCATACACAAACTCACAAGTCAAGGTATGAATGAAGAAAAATATAAAATATATTGTTAGAATTTGATAGTTAGACATGCAAGCACTCTGTGGAGCCGAAACTGAATGTGTGAACTCACAATAAACATGTACAATCACACAATAGAAAAATACAACCTAAAGCCTGCCTGCTTTCATACTGAGAGCTAGTGACAGACTCCACTGTTATAACAGTGAGGTACACGATAGTCATGTCATTTATGTCTTTGTAGATAGCCAAACAAGTTGGTGCGATGTCATTCCACCTACCATTGGCTTCATTTCTGGAGAAGAAATCCCTGACCGCCCTTTATCCAAGGAAACCTATCTGTTAATCCCTTATATGAAAGTCGGCTTCCTTTTTTTAACTTTGTGTGAGACTTCTTACGAAATTCTAATAAACACTACCTCTTCTTTCATTATTGAAAGAACCGAAGATGAGAAAAACTGCTCATTATGTGCTTAGTCATACCTAAATAGGCTAAATTAAACTCTAGTAAACCTAGTTGGGCAACGTTCCATTAGTTTAGGCTTGCATGCTAATCCCATGGACTGGTCTTATAGGCCATTTGGCTGAAGTAAAATTATTAGCCTGGGGTTGGTAAGTTTAACCAATGGCAATTTGTCCTTGTTTAAAATAAGTGAACCGGTAAGTCTCTACTTTCACTTGGATACATTCAATTCTCAGATGTAGCAACATGGTTTGCATCATTCTACCTTTTGCTTTCCTAGCTTATCGTTATGCCTTTTGTTTAAAGATTTTTATGTAGGGTGCTTATAATGAGACCGCCCAAAAGGACAAATATGTAATTTTGGTTTCACTTGGATACATTCAATTCTCAGATGTAGCAACATGGTTTGCATCATTCTACCTTTTGCTTTCCTAGCTTATCGTTATGCCTTTTGTTTAAAGATTTTTATGTAGGGTGCTTATAATGAGACCGCCCAAAAGGACAAATATGTAATTTTGGCCTATCAGTGTCTTTTTTCGTAATTTTCAAGTTTTTCAAGGGGACTTTTCGTAATTTTCAGTTTTAGGGGTATTTTTGCACATTTTTATTTTCAGTTTGTTATTTATATGGGGGTAGGGGGTTAAGGATTCTCATGTTGGATTATAGTGAGAAACTTTATAGAGTTTATAGAGTTTGAGAATTCAATCTCTTCGGGAGTGTGCAACTGCCCTTTAGAGTTGGTGGCTTGGGAGAGAGAGTTCCTCTCGAAAGGACTCATCCTATCATTGTATCTCCTTTACTTTCAGTTTTCCATCAATAAAAATCCATCCTTTCCCCCAACCTCCTCTTTCTAACCCTAAAAATCCATCTTTTCCCCCAAAAATCACATCTTTCCACCAAAACCCTAACTTTCCACATCAAAAATCTTGAAAATTCCTATCAAGTAGTATCAGAGCGTTCTATCTTGGCATCCATATTGATTGCGTGAAAGGAGGTTGATTGGGAGACAGTGAACGCGATAATTGAGGAATTCAAAGTCTTGATGAAGCAAGAGTTGAAGCAAGAGCGAAGCTAATCTTTGAGGAGACGTGTCGTGAAATTTCAGCGATTTTTCACCCTCTGAAGGAGACCACGAGGCCGGATTTGAAGGAAATCGAGATAAAAAACACAGATCTAGAGCACAAGGCGCCAGAAAGACAAAAAAGTCATAACCTTTGAGGCAGATCTGCACTCAGAAGGCGAGAATTGGCGCAATGAGGAAGCAGCGGGGTGACAGCCCCTAGATGGTCACCAAGGGCTGCAGGCAGTCCCCGCAGGCCTACATGACCTGCAGGCTCATGTCGCAACCCTGCAGGACCAGCCTGCAGGACTTGCATACCCAAACCGCAGGCCACACATGGCCTGTAGGGCCCGCCCGCAATGCCACGGGCCCGTCATGGCCTGCTTAGAGCCTTGTTGGACCTGCCATGGCACGACGCCGCTCCTTGTGGTCTGCCATGGCCCACAAACACTTTTATGGGACCCATTGGCCTATGGTTTTCAGTCGGACGACCTCCCAAGCATCGCGTTCGTATTTTAGGCACAGATGACCTTCAACAGCGCCATGTGATCACCGTGACATCTGTCCAAGCGTTGTTGATGGCGGAAGAGACCAATTATATTCTTTTGTCCCATGATGAGGCTGCAACCCACTTATAGCAGATGGTCCACACACTTCATCCACAACCTGTAAGGACCTTGTCTATGAGGAAAACACCAGAATGGGAGTTGAATAGTGTTTATAAAATTTAAACGATAGTTATACCAATTTAAATCCACAGCCAACAAAAATGCGGAATTATAAATTAACCCAAAATAAAACAAGCTAACACAAAGGATATTTCAAGGGTTCAGATTACCCAAGTCCAATCCCGACTTATTCCCGGTAATCCTACGTCTTTTCCACCCGCATACCTCCGGATACTCAAGTTAGAACTCTACCTTGAGGTTGCTTTAAACCCACTTGTAGCAACCTTACAAGTGTAATCGAACCACAATCGATGTCCTCGACTCCCACAACTTAGGATCAATCAAACCACTCACAAACCGAGAGTAAAACTAATAATGAAAGTTATGAAATTCGAAATGAAATTGCAACACTTACAATCACATATGCCTTGAAGTAGAACTTGAAGGAGCAAGTGTGTTGTGTGTTGATATCTCTTCCAAGAAGAGAGAGCCCTTTCTCTTGTCACTACCAAATGCCTAGAGGATATAACTTTGATTCTAGGTTGGAGAGCAAGAGAGAATGAGATTGGAATTCTAGGGCTTTAAGAGAATGGGAGCTTAGAGATGAATGCTTGAATGGCTAAGAGTCCTACTTAGGGGCTCCAATGGAACAGTAGAAGCCCCTCTTATAGGTTCTCCAAAACCCTCAAACAGAATACCTAAAACACCCTTTGAAATCCGTGTGGAAACAGCCAACAGATAGAATTTACAGTATAGACAGTCGACTGGTGAAGAAACCACAGTCGACTGCTGCACCGTGTCAGAGGGTAGGTGAGAATTCAAACGGTAACTTACCACATAGGACATTCGACTGATGAAGGTCGGACAGGCGCCTGTAAACCAACATGCAACTGAGAAACCTTCTACAGGCAACTGAGCGAAAGATGAGTAAGTGGTGAAAACTCAGGAAGTTTGGGAAGACAGGACATGCGACTAATGTGGTATCCACAGGCGCATGTGTCATGGGCAGGCGACTGTGAAACCAACATCAGTCGTCTAGACGAAACTTACGTAACTTGCCAAACACCAAGGGTCAGGACAAGGAACGACAGGCGACTGTAGAAGCATCCACAGCACCTGTGCCTTGGGCAGGCGACTGTGAAAGCAACATCAGTCGTCTGACTGAAAGATGACAAACTAGGGATCTTTGGGCAATAATGAGACATGCGACTGACTAACAAGTCACTTGCACCTGTAACTGGACAGGCGCCTGTACTTTGTACATGTCGCCTGATAGGAGTAATAGCAGAAAGCTCAAAACCCAAGTGATAAAGTATGTGCAAAACAGACGACTGTAAAACAAATCACAGGCGATTGTTTGGAGACAGACGTTTGTAAAACGTTCAGCAGTCGCCTGATGAAAGTCCAAAATGTACATGTTAGAGAATAATGAATTGGAGGCCTAGGAAATGAGTTCTAATGATTTCCTATGATTAAATGAAAGATGTGTGTGTGCTCCAACATAATTCTACTACAAAGCTACATACTAGAAGATAATAAAAATATTACATCTTGTTTTTGCCTCTCTTCTTTCTATTGAATGAGTTTGAAGTCTTCTAGGAGTTTCAATCTTTATCTTCGATCATCCAATCCACTTTACAAGCTTTGATTGATCCTTGAGTGACATCCATTGCTAATTGTTCTTCATGATATGCTTAGGCAATGGATTAACTGCAAGTAGGGGATTAGTCAAAAGTATTTATGTTTGCTCATCATCAAAACCAAGTAGGGAGAAGTCCAATACACAATATTCTCCCCTTTTTGGTGATGACAAACAAACATAAACAAAAAGATTAATAATTGTGCTTAAAGAATACTTACTCACCCTATATAGATGCCAATCAAGTTAGCCAATATAAGTAAGGGTAACTATTGATCAATTAAAGAAAATATGTAAGATATGCATGCATGAAATGATTTCAAGACTAGAAATTTAGGATTTTAGAATCCAAGTTCATTATATCTTACTTCCCCCTGAATCTAAGGCAACTTCAATCTTAGATTCAAGTTTAGATTATACTTAGCACAAAATTATGATTTGTTTATTTCTCTCCCCCTATGTCATTATCCAAAAAGAGGGAGGAAAAAACAATAATAGTGCTAAATAAGAACTAAAACAATGATGAGTCTAAAGCATGTGATACATATTCAATGTGAACCAAAATAAAATCGAGAAAACACGAAGGTGCATCACACTGATATATATATCAAATACTCAACAAAAGAAATGTTAGTTGACTAAAGAAATGAGAATCCAATATCAACATTACGTAGGCAAAATGACTAACCTTACATCACACACACACACACACACACACACACACACAAGAGCACACATCGAGACAAAATTACACAACATATACACGTGGATCACATCAGAGAGTAAAAAGACAAAATGTGATATTATATATATATATATATATATATATATATATATATATATATATATATATATATAAAAGAAATACATAGAGTACAAAAAATGACTAACCACTCCATATACAACAAAAGTATGACCATCGTCATACAACATCCAAAAGTAATGTGCCAATACATCAATACAACCATCACAAAACAGATATAAAACAGACTCACAATCTCAATCCTAACAAAAAAATCTAAGACCAAGGGTGAGCAGTCTCCAAGAAACATCAATCCAGATCAGCGACGGAGGAGTCGACAGGAGTAGCCAACACAATACAGAAATCCTGGGGCTCCGGATCAACAGAAACGTCCTCGGGAGGAGGAGCATCAGCATCAGCAGAGGAAACACCCTGATGAGCCTGAGAAGCAACCAGCTCAGAAGCAGCATGATGCGGACCCGCATCCGCATACCCCAAGGGCCGGCGGCTACATGGGTGGGACCCACCCACCTTTAGTGACCTACGTGCGGCGTAGGAGGGTTAGTCTAGGGGTATTCTAGTCTTTGTGGACTAGATTAGTAATTCCCCGCTTTTTCTATTTATTAGGGCTAGCCGTCTTTTATTTCTTTTATGCTTGATTTGTGAAAACTCATTGAGTCGTCATTTGTGAGGGTTGTTAGGCTTTGATCCGTCCATTCAAAGCTAGGAGACAAGATCTCGTCTCGAAGGAGATCCATTTATCTAGTGTTCTTCGCAAATCATTCTCTATAAAATTCCTCTTTTTAATTTTTCTCTTTTAAAAATCTGAACTTTATTGATTCGATCCACCGGATTGTATCAAATTGGTATCAGAGCTTCTACGATCCATGGGTGATTTGCTACAACAACTTCGGGCCATGAGGAGGGAAGCCGCGCAAACGGGACGCGATATCCAAGGGCTAAAGGAGGCAACTTCGGATCTGAAAGAGGCAACTTCAGATCTGAAGTTTTTGAGGGAGGCCATGGCGTCAATTCCAGAGATAATGGCGATGCTTCAAACCCTAACGGCCGGGAAGGGAGGAGATCGAGGCAAGAGGATCCACGGAGAAGAGAATCAGGGTGATTCCACGCTTGATTCAGATCCAGATCTGGAAGTCTCAGATCCAGATCTGGAAGTCTCAGATCCAGATCTGAAATTTTCAGATCCAGATCTAGAATTTTCAGATCTGAAATTTTCAGATCCAAATCTGTCATTTTCAGATCTGAAAGTTTCAGATCCAGATCTGGAAGTTTCAGATCCAGATCTGGAATTTTCAGATCTGGAAGCTTCAGATCCAGATCTGGAATTTTCAGATCTGGAAGCTTCAGATCCAGATCTGGAAGTTTCAGATCCAGATCTGAAATTTTCAGATCTGGAATTTTCAGATCCAGATCGTCAAGTTTCGTATCCAGATCTGAAACTTTCAGATCCAGATCTGGAATTTTTAGATCCAGATCTGGAATTTTCAGATCCAGATCTTCAAGTTTTAGATCTAGATCTGAAATCTTCAGATCCAGATCTTCCAGTTTTCAGATCTAAATCTTTCAGATCTGGATTTCTTCAGAACGGCAGTGAAAGCGGTGATCATTTTCATCCTTTTGATCCGGTAGGAGGCTTGTGCGCACTTGGAGTAGGGCCTCCGCAGACTTCATGCACCACCTTGAGGACAAGGTGGCTCTTTTAGGGGCGGAGTAATGATGCGATCATTACGTACGAGAGGAGGCTGAAGGAGTAATTGCTATGTGCACCGACTGTTTGTGCGAAGTTTCTTTATGCACAATAAGTTTTGCTAGTTTTGTTGTACGCATCGCGCCTAAACATTATATAAGTGAGGGCGTGGGCTAGGGTTAGGATATGCCTAATTGTGAAGAACAACTAGGTGTCAATTGTGAAGGTGCTTAGGCTTTGGTCCGTTCATCCAAAGCTAGGAGATAAGGTTTCGTCTCGAAAGAGGCCCAATTTATCTTTTGTTCTTCGCTGAAATTTCTATAAAAATTCCTCTTTTTTCATATTTTCCACTTTTAAACGCTGATTTGAGTATACGATCTACCGGATCGTATCAAATTGGTATCAGAGCATTGAGATCCGATGGCGACAAGCACTAGGTCAAAGGCGGATGGCGTGGATGAGAAGGTACAAGGGCTTCGGGAAGAATTCAACCGGGAGATCGAGGGGTTGAAGAAAACCCTAGGAGAATCCATCAAAGACCATGTGCATTCACAGGAGGACATCCAAATCGAACTTCAGGCGATGAGGAGGGACGCCACGCAAGCGGGACGCGACATCCAAGGGCTAAAGGAGGCAACTTTAGATCTGAAAGAGGCAACTTCAGATCTGAAAATTTTGAGGGAGGCCACGTCGTCGATTCCGGAGATTAAAGCTATGCTCCAAGCCCTAACAATGGAGAGGGGAGGAGATCGGAGCAAGAAGACTCAAGGGGGAGACAACCAAGGAGATTCAACACTTGAATCGGCCAATCGGGAGCAACCGGAGGAGGCGACGGCTACAACGATAACTCTGGAGTCCGCTGCAGCCGTCGCAAACCCTAATGGGTCCGGACAGAGGCGGGGAGGGGCCGGAAGCCCCTGGAAAAGGGCGGCAGGCCCATCTGGGCCTGCAGCAAGCTCGGCAGGCCCATCCGGGCCTGCGCTGAGCTTGGCAGGCCCTGCAGGGCCTGCGGCACCCTGTGCAGGCCCCGCCGGGCCTGCGGAACAGCAGCCTGGCCCGACAGGGCCTGCCGCAGCAGCTGCAGGCCCCGCCGGGCCTGCTGTGACATCGGCAGGCCTGTTCGGGCCTGCCGCTGTCCCAGCAGGCCCAAACAGGCCCGCGAGAGATCCTTAGGGGCCTGCCGCAATGCAGGCAGCCCCCTGGGGCCCCGCAGCGACGCAACCAACCCCCTGGGGGCCCGCAGCAGCACAAACAGCCCCGTGGGGGCAAGACGGAGGCGGATGGGCTCGAGACGCGATGATTGGGGCTCCAGTAGCCCCAATTTTGGGGACCAGAGGCTCATACACAGGTACCGAGACCGCAGGTTGATCCCAGGCAGGCTTTTGATGGCTTTCCGGGGCGGGGACAAGGCACGGGAGGCTATTTTGGAGGACGGACAGCACCAGTACAGCCACACAGAGGGGCAGGAGGGCCCGTGTGGGCACGACAGCAGGACTTCCCAGGGTACCATTACCAGCCGGAGGCGTGGGAGAGACCCGTTTGGCCCGAGGAGTTGTACGGGGTGGACGTGGGAGGACCAGCAGAGACAGTCGGCGGAGGATTCGGCCGTGGGGGTGACCGCGGTAGAGATGGGGGACCTCAGGGGGACATCAATGCAGATCTCGCCGCCTTATGAAGCCGAAGATGCCGATTTTTGACGGCACGGATCCGGATGGGTGGATCTACCGGGCGGAGCGTTACTTCCAGGTGATGCGGTTGACGGAGGAGGAGGTTCTGAGGGCCATCGGAATCTACTTCGAGGGCAAGGCGTTGGCCTGGTACAGATGGAAGGTGGCGCGGACCCCCTTTCGCACTTGGGAGGAGCTGTCCGCACTGATACTAGACCGGTTCCGGGAGACTCCAAGGGGAGATTTCTACGAGCAGTTATCTGCTCTGAGGCAGGAGGAGACGGTCAGGGATTACGTGGAGAAGTTCAAGATGCTGAATAGTAGGGTGAAGGGGGTGACCGACGAGGTGATGATCGGGAATTTCATGAGGGGGCTGAAGCCTTCCATACGAGCAGAGCTGAGGATGCAGAGCCCGGGGACGTTGGAGGATGTCCTTCACCGGGCCCATAAGGCGGAGGAGAAGCATGCAGAGGAGAGACGCATTCGGGGGACTTGGGGAGCCCAGGGCCAGCGTAGTCAGACAGAACCGGCCCCACTTCCGGGGGTTACAGTAGCACCAGTGGACACGGAAATGAAGAGAGAGGAAACCCGACCAGTGATCCCTGGTAAACGAATGACGGAGGCTGATATGAGGGCGAGGCGTGCTGCAGGCCTCTGTTTCAGATGCGATGAGAAGTTCAGCCCCGGTCATCGATGTGCGAGCAGGCTGATGCAGATTGTGCTAGTACCGGACGAGGGGGAGTATGCCGATGATGGGGAGCCAGTGATGACAGAAGAGAGAGAGGTTGAGCACGCACATCTGGATGTAGCGGAGGCGTCCCTGAACTCCTTGGTAGGGGTAACCACGAACCATACCATGAAGTTGTCAGGACGATTGGACGACGCGCCGGTGACGGTACTCATAGACAGTGGGGCTACTCACAACTTTATCTCTCGACATTTGGTGGATCGTCATAGGTTGCAGGTGAGCACCTTGGAGACGTTTACGGTCCTCTCAGGGACAGGGAGGAGGGAGGAGAGCAGTGGGATGTGCAAGGGGCTGAGTCTGACCTTACAAGGAGTGCAGATCGTGGAGGACTTCTTGCCCCTAGAGTTGGACAATATCGATGTGATTTTGGGCGTGCAGTGGCTGAGGGGGTTGGGCGAGGTGAAGATGAATTGGAAGCAGCTTAGGATGGAATTCCAGGAGGGGGGTCGCACGGTGGTTCTGACAGGTGACCCTAGACTCTGTTTTTCCTCGGAGGCCTTCAAAGCCAGCTCTCCACCTTGAGGACAAGGTGGCTCTTTTAGGGGGCGGTATTGATGCGGACCCGCATCCGCATACCCCAAGGGCCGGCGGCTACATGGGTGGGACCCACCCACCTTTAGTGACCTACGTGCGGCGTAGGAGGGTTAGTCTAGGGGTATTCTAGTCTTTGTGGACTAGATTAGTAATTCCCCGCCTTTTCTATTTATTAGGGCTAGCCGTCTTTTATTTCTTTTATGCTTGATTTGTGAAAACTCATTGAGTTGTCATTTGTGAGGGTTGTTAGGCTTTGATACGTCCATTCAAAGCTAGGAGACAGGATCTCGTCTCGAAGGAGATCCATTTATCTAGTGTTCTTCGCAAATCATTCTCTATAAAATTCCTCTTTTTAATTTTCCTCTTTTAAAAATCTGAACTTTATTGATTCGATCCACCGGATCGTATCACAGCACCAACTGAAGGATTAGTAATCTCAGAGATGATCAGACGAGGAGGCTGAGAAGGCTGAGCAGATGGAACAAACGACTGGAGGTGGGCAGTGAAGGGTATGCCCTAATCGTGGAATGACAGATAGAACAGCTCATAAAGACCAGATAGTTTCTCGTCTAACTGGACAAGAGAGGGATCAACAAAGGGTGCATCAGATGATGATGGCTGATCAACAGATGGAGCAGTGGATGAAGAAGGGCATAAAGTAGACTGCCTCTTCTTTGATGCCGTCAGTAGAAGCCAAAGAGGACTTCGACTTTGATGTCGTATTAAGAAGAGGACCAAGAGGCATGGGCTCATACGGGGTCAAATCAATGCCGAAGTGGCGAAAGACCTGAGTAAGAATTCCTCCATAATGAATATGAGAGGAGGAAGTGAACTCTACCCGGTCCATACGATCAAGGAGGACCCCTGCCCAATTCACTGACATGCCAGAAAGGATAGCATACATGCACCGAAGAATATCCTGAGATGGCTGATCAGATGAGCCATACTTCGGCAAGATGTTGGGCTTCACCACAAGGTGAACAACCCAACCTCGAGCAGAGAACATGGATGCCTTGATGCCAGAGGAGAGGAATGGAGGAATCGCAGAAAACATGTCCTGAAGGACAACCTAGTCAAGATCAGCAACATCGGAGATAGAGATATCAGATGGCAAGGATTCAGTAGAAGGAATCCTAAGAATAGTCCCTAAAAGAGTAGGGTCAAGCTTGATATGAGTGCCCTGAATCATGGTGTCAATAACACCAGTATCAGCATATTCACCTCGAATGCGGTTCGCATAGAATAGCTTCACCAGAAATGGATAAGCACGAGTGGAATCGATACGAGAATAACGAAACAAATCGACCAATTTGGTCGTCGTGAGGATCTCGGGAAGTCTCTCAGCGGTAAAAGCCAGCTTCAACTATGAAACACTCATGAAAAAGCTGGATCTCAATCATAGAGTGAAATTTTGCCAAGTCAGAGGCATCCCGGCAAATGGGGACAAGAGGAGCAGCTGGAGGAGGATGAGGAGGCCTAGGTTGATTTTGGCCTTGGGGTTCAGAGGGTTGATTTTGGCCTTGGGGTTCAGAGGGTTGAGACTCAGTGTGGATTTCTTCTTCCACACAAGGAGGAGCAGTCAAAGCAATAGGCTCATTGATCTGAACACCAATAGGTCTATGCTGCCGTTTCTTGAAGGGCTCAGCAAACTCTTCTTCTTCGGATGAAGAACGGTCCGAATCAGATTCATCCGAAACATCGGAAATATGATCAGCGAATTTGGTGCGGGCTTTATAGGGTACTTTCTTGGAAGAAGCAGCCTTAGGTTTAGGGTTCCTAGGCTTCCTAACAGTAAGAGCTTTTCCTTTGGAAGAGGAACCGACTTTGGGTGGAGCTATAGCACGAAATCGACAGACAACGAAGAAAAATAGTGCACGATCGAAAGCTAGAGAGATATACCAATCAATCAACGGAGAAGAAGAGATCCAAGCATGATCGAATGAAAGGAGAGGGGAATCGACGGCAGAAGCTTCGAATCGACGGAGAAGATCGAATGGAGGGCTCTCGTTCGAAGGAGAAGACGAGGGAATCTCTATCGGTAGATAGAGAAAAAGAGAGGGGTCCGATCATATAACTGGAGGGAAATCAGATCTGGGACGTTGGATCGAAAGATGGACGGCTCAGATTAAAGCAATGAACCGCCTCAAACGTGGACATTTGACTGATGTACAATCGTTAGTCGGTTGGTCAAAAAGATAGAAAACTGACTAAAGAGATAGACATGCGCCTATAGTGAAAGTCACAGGCGCCTGGCAAATTGACAGTCGCCTGACCGAAAGTCAACAATTTTGATGATTTGAGAGAAAATTATCAAGATCACGGGAGGCGTCTGATGAACAAATTTCAGTCGCCTGTCGGAGAGACATGCGCCTGAAAATTATACATCAGTCGCCTGAGCGAAAAACACTAATTTCAGTTAGAAAGTCTAGAGTTGGGCAGTCGACTGTCGAAGGATTGACAGTCGTCTCTCCTGGTCTAAAAATGTAGGATAAGGCTGAAATCAAGAGAATTGAGATAACTCACCCTAAGACCTATACTCTAACTACTCTACAAACATGAAATCACTAACAAAATAATATAGATTAACATACAAATCAAGTATACTAATCCAAATATATAAAATCATCAAAATCTCAAATAAATCTAATTGAAAAGTATATGTAAAAATATGACATATAATAACATGAGATGTGAAATGATAACATGAGTTCAAAGTATGATTTAACATATAAATATGAACTCCTATATTTCAGATTCACCCATAATCCCTAATTCTACATGCAACCTCACAAATGAATCTTCTTTAAGAGGTTCAGTAAAGATGTCGGTGATTTGTTTTTGTGTTTCAATGTACTCTAAGGTGATGTCCTTCTTAGCTACATGATCATTAATGAAATGGTGTCTCACATCTATGTGTTTGGTACGGGAGTGGTGTATCGGATTTTTGGAAAGACATATTGCACTTTGCTTATCAACCATGATAGTGCAAGTATCACAATTGATACCATAGTCTTTGAGTGTGTGTCTCATCCAAAGAACTTGTGCACATGCAAGACAATGATACCGAGTTTTGTTTCTTAGAAAACCAAGAAACAAGAGAATTTCCTAGAAAATGGCAAGTGCCACTAGTACTCTTCCTATCGAATTTGCATCCGGCAAAATCGGAATCACTATATGAGATTAACTCAAATGTGCTAGACTTAGGGTAAAGTAACCCATAATCTAGTGTATGATTGAGATAACAAAAAATTCGTTTAACTGCAATCAAGTGTGACTCCTTAGGTCTAGCTTGATATCTAGCACAAAAACATACAGAGAACATAATATCGGGTCTACTAGCAGTTAAGTAAAGCAAGCTACCAATCATACCTCGATATAGACAATGTCTACGTCTTTTCCGTTCTCATCCTTCTGTAGATGGGTTGTCGTACTCATGGGAGTCCGCTTGCTTGAAGACGACTCCATCCCGAATCGCTTGATAAGCTCCTCAGTGTACTTTGTTTGATGTATGAAAGTCACATTCTTCATTTGCTGAATTTGTAGTCCAACGAAGTAGTTGAGCTCACTCATATGGCTCATTTCGATAGACTTAGAAAATTATTGGCAAAGATTAAAGTTAGTAGAATCAAATATTATATCGTTTACATAGACTTGAATTAAAAGGATGTCATTTTCATAATCTTTATTGAAAAGAGTTGAATCAACTTCACCCATTTTAAAAACTAAATCCAAAAGAAAGGTTTTGAGTCGATCATATCAAGCTCTAGGAGTTTGTCTCAACCCATATAACGCTTTCTTAAGTTTGAAAGCATGGTTTGGAAATTTTTCATGTATGAAACCGGGTAGTTGAGAAACATAAACTTCATTAACGATACCATTCAAAAATGCACTTTTAACATCCATTTGAAATAATTTAAATTTTTTATGAGATGCAAAAGATAAAAGTAACCTAATAGCTCCTAATCTAGTTACGGGGGCAAAAGATTCTTCGAAATCAATACATTCCTCTTGCAGGTAGCCTTGAGCTACTAAACTTGCTTTATTCCTTGTGATGACCTCGCTCTCATCGGTCTTGTTCTTAAAAATCCATTTGGTCCCAATGACTTGGTGACCATTTGGAAGGGGAACGAGCTCCCAAACTTCATTTCTTTCAAATTGCATGAGCTCCTCTTTCATTGCAACTATCCAAAAGCTATCTTCACAAGCTTCTTAAATGTTCTTTGACTCAATGGAAGAGACAAATGCACAATGAGAGAATTCATCAATCATTGACCTTGTTCGGACACCCACACCAATGTCTCCAATTATTTGGTTATGGGGGTGATTACGAATGGTCGGATAAGCTTTGGGAATACCTGGATCACTTGGAACATCCTCAACATTTTCATTAGTATTGTTAGTCTCAATAATAGATTCATTAATTTTAACATTACTAATGGAATCACATAAGTTATCTACACTATCATTGACAACATGAGGAATATCAAAATCTTCATAAAATGAAACGTGTAGTGATTCCTCGATCTTTGAAGATGTTTTGTTGTGTATCTGATAGGCTTTGCTACGTGTGTAATATCCAACAAAGATTGCTTCACCGGATCTTGGCTCAAATTTATTTAAGTTACAGTATGTATTCTTTAGAAAACATTCTGAACCAAAAACACGAAAATATTTAACTTGCGGCTTTTTATCATAAAATAATTCAAAACAAGTTTTGTTCGTTCGAGGCCTCATTAGGATCATATTTAACACATAACATGCCGTGTGCACCGCCTCCGTCCAAAATTGTAGTCCAAGATGACTATCATGGAGCATGGTACGAGCACACTCAATTAGGGTCCTATTCTTTCTCTCAACAATACCATTTTGAGATGGTGCGCGAGGAAAAGAAAAGTTGTGAGTAATCCCGTTGTCATCACAAAACTTAGTGAAAAATTCATTCTCGAATTCTCCTCTATGATCACTACGAATAGTGATAATGGTGGTTCCTAAGAAATTTTGAATTTTCTTTGCAAATATAGTAAACTTTTCAAAAACTTCATTTTTATTGGTTAAAAATGAAACCCAAGTAAATTTAGGGAAGTCATCTACGACGACTAATCCATAATGAGCATTACCTAAAGATGTGGTTCTAGTTGGCCCAAATAAATCTAAATGAAGTAATTCTAGGGGTCTCTTAGAAGTTATGCCATCTTTAAGTTTAAAAGACGATTTACTTAGTTTTCCTCTTTGGCATTAATCACAAAAGTTTTTCTTACTAAAAGCAATTTTCGGAAAACCTTTAACAAGATCATGCTAAGCTAACTTATATAAGTGCTTAAAATGAACATGACCAAAACGGCGATGCCATAATAGTTGTTCATTTGTATTAGCAACTAAGCAATGTTCTATGGTTTTAGGCAAGCTCAAATAATAAATATTTTTACGTCTAATACCGGTAAATAAAACATGCAAATCAATATCAACAATATTGCAAATACCCTCTCTAAAATTAACCTTGTAACCCTTGTCACAGAGTTGACTAATGGAGAAAAGATTATGACATAAACCACTAAGTAAACATTAGTAATAAGTGGTTTGGAAGGATTACCGACTTTGCCTACTCCAATGATGGTTCCCTTTTGATTGCCTCCAACAGTGACCGTTGCACCATCCTTGATGCGAACCACTTCGGAGAGCAATGCGGGATCTCCCGTCATGTGTTTGGAGCATCCGCTATCGAGTATCCATCCTTTTCTTTTAGAGCTAATATGTCTATTATTGCTCTCTTTCTTGTTCTTGGGTATCTATATAGTATACCATAAGCCATGGTACTCAAGCTTTGTTGGGTCCTAGGGGATTAGCCTTTTGGAAACCAAGTCCAAGTGGACTTTGGCTTCCCAACATAGTTACCACTATTCATAGTTACCACTATTTATCACATCGCAAAAATATGAATTAACATAAGCATTCCTATCATTTGTGCTAGTATTCTTAAGACCCCATATTGGGTGTCTTTTTCCTAGTTACATGCACATCTGGTTGAGATCTATGTGGTGCATGCTTCCTAGGAGCATGAGATCTAGCATATGAAGATGGATGTAGATAATCATGAGACATATATGAGTTATATGAAAATTGAGGAGCATGCATATTATATGAAACAAATGGAGCATGCATGTGATGTGGTGGATGAGCATGAGCATACATGGGAGAATTATGCGTATGAATATATAAATGTGTAGGAGCATGTGCATGAGCATTTCTCAAGTGTGAGTTTGCACGTGCCCGTGGGTGGAGCATAAATTATGTCATAAGTGTCCACATGTGAAGTAGGAGATTTCCTATGTGTATGAGTGTTGGTGTACATATATGCATGACCTTTCTTTTGGTTTCCACCCGTAGTGGGTTTCTTGCCAAAAGAAGGAGAGTGTAAAGTGGTGGCCTTGGTAGGTTTGCTACCAATAGTGTTTTGACACCACTAGTGGATGCACCGGAGGATGGCCTCACAAAATCTATAGTTACACCACTATAGGAGGTGCGAGATTTGGATGCATTTGCTTCCACATAACCAAGTCCAACACGATGTGTGGCCGGAAATTGGTTTGAAAGTAATTCATCCAATTGCCCTTTTCCTTTGTTAAATCTCTTAACTTGGGAGGACATGAGCTCATATCTCTCTAAAGGAAGAAATATTGGTATCCAAAGTAGACACACGTGTTTTGAGTTCGTGCACTTGGGTTTTAAGAGAATCATTCTCAATACCCAATTGTGTGTTTTGTGAAGCTAGATCAATACTATCTTTAGAATAACCTTGATTTAATTGAGATTTGAGGGAATTCATCTCATTTCTCAATGTGCCATTTTGAGAAACCAAATTGGCTTTCTCAAGTGTAAGTGTGTCAACAATAGTGTCATTGTTGGTGATGTATGGAATGGATGATTTACTAACATTAAATTTCTTCAAATTAGTATATCTAAGCATAAGAGATTGATACTTAGAAAATAATTCTTCGTTAGCAATACGAAGTTCATAAATGGTTACCTCGGGTTCATCATTCTCACTATCACTCTCATCGGAAAATGCATCTTCTCGGACCAAGAAGCACATATGTGCACTCTCACCCTTCTCATCATCAGATTCACATGAGGAATCTCTACTTGAATCATCGAAAGTCCTAACAAGTCCTTTCTTCTTGTCCTTAAATTTGTCGGACTTGTGGTACTTTGGTGCTTTCCACTTTTTTTTGTTTCTTAGCATTGGGCAATCCTTCTTGATGTGCCCCGGCTTGTTACACTTAAAACAAAGAGACGATGAATTGTTAGTGAAATCAAATTTAGATTTGGAAGGAAATTTACCTTTGCGAAAGAAGTGTTGCAACTTCTTCGCCATTTGCGTCATTTCTTCCAAATCTATTTGATTCTCGGATTCATCACTGTCGGAGGATGAAGAAGTAGCCTTAAAGGCTAACGATTTCTTCTTGGCCTCCGTTGGGTTCATTATAACTCTAATCTTCATTTAGTTCTCCCTTCTTACTTCGTAAGACAGGAGAGTATCGATGAGATTCACCACGGTATAGTTCTTCATGTCATTGACCTCCTTAATGGCAATTGCCATTCTTTCCCATTTAGAGGTCATTCCCAAGATTATCTTTCTCACCTTTTCTTGTTGAGTGTATACTTGACCGAGAGCTTCAAGCTCATTGGTGATGTCGGTGAAACGACCGTACATCGTTGCAATATTCTCATTAACCTGCATATGAAACATGTCGAAATTTTGTATAGCAACATATAATTTTGACAATTTTATCTTGTTCGTTTCCTCGTGGATAACGATGAGATGGTTCCATATTTGATACGCACTATTACATGTGCATATCTTATTGAACTCATCCAGATCCATTGCGCAATGAAGAGCGTTCATTGCCTTGGCATTATTCACCTCGGTAGACTTCTCGGTGGGAGTCCATTTGTCAAAATCTTCTCCGGTGAGTTCAACGTACTTCTTATAGAGGGTTCTCCAAAGAGAAGCACCCATAGGAATGTCTCCATCCGGCACTTCCAATAGCCGAAATTCGTGTCATTAAAACGCGGAGGATGAACCGTTTATTGTCCTTCGAAAATGGTAGACGCACCATCACGATCGTGATTGTTGTACGAAGGAGGTGGAGGACCGTTGTTGGATGCCATAGCTATAAACCTTGCGCTATGATACCAATTGTAAGGACACTGGCTATGAGGAAAACACTAGAAGGGGGTTGAATAGTGTTTATAAAATTTAAACGATAGTTATACCAATTTAAATCCCTAACCAACAATAAATGCGGAATTATAAATTAATCCAAAATGAAACACGCTAACACAAAGGATGTATTAAGTGTTCGGAGTACCCAAGTCCAATCTCGACTTGTTCCCGGTAATTCTCCGTCCCTTCCACCCGGATAACTCTAGATACTCAAGTTAGAACCCTAACTTGAGATTTTCTTTAAACCCACTTGTAGGAACCCTATAAGTGTAATCGAACCACAATCGATGTCCTTGACTTCCACAACTTGGGATCAATCAAACCACTCTCACAAAACTAGAGTAAAACTAACTACGAAAGTTATGAAATTCAAAATGAAATTGCAACACTTACACTCACCTATGCCTTGAAGTACAACTTGAAGGAGCAAGTGTTGTGTGTTGATGTCTCTTCCAAGAAGATAGCGCGTCCTTTCTCTTGTCACCACCAAATGCCTAGATGATATCACTTTGCTTCTAGGTTGGAGAGCAAGAGAGAATGAGATTGGAATTCTAGGGCTTTAAGAGAATTGGAGCTTAGAGATGCATGCTTGAATGGCTAAGAGTCTTGCTTAGGGGCTCTAATGGAACAGTAGAAGACCCTATTATATGTTTTCCAAAACCCTCAAACAGAATACCCAAAACCCTTTTTGAAATCTGTGTGGAAACAGGCAACGGATAGAATTTACAGTATAGACAGTCGACTGGTAAAGAAACCACAGTCGACTGCTGCACTGTGTCAAATGGTAGGTGAGAATTCAAACGGTAATTTAACACGTAGGACAGTCGACTGATGAAGATCGAACATACGCCTGTAAACCAACAGGCGACCGAGAAACCTTCTACACGCGACTGAGCGAAAGATGAGTAAGTGGTGAAAACTCATGAAGTTTGGGAAGACCGTGTTGGATCTGGATCTAAGCCTAGAGGGTGGTGAATATGCTAATAAAATATTCGTGCAACCTACACGAAATCACATGCAGTTATAGCAGATGTAGATAAATAAAAAGCAATCATAGAGTGCACATCAGATTTACCCTGGTTCAGTCGTCCCCACGGCCTACGTCCAGCCCCAAAAGCAAATATTAGATTAATATGTTATCTGGTAATGAGCTAGAGCCCCAACTCAACTCTCACCTAGTTCATACGCACTCCCAAAAGTG
This sequence comes from Scilla litardierei, assembly GCA_030789695.1. NCBI lineage: Eukaryota > Viridiplantae > Streptophyta > Magnoliopsida > Asparagales > Asparagaceae > Scilla > Scilla litardierei. The sequence continues at coordinate 164,407,477 of CM061141.1, forward strand.
CTCAACATTATCAACATAGAAGATGCTCTCTCTCACTCTTGATGAGCCCCAACTCGTCAAGACCCTCTTGTCTAGCCCCAACTAAATAAGATCCTAAAACATAAGTACGGTAAAGGTTTTCCCTACAAATATCGCTTCACTACTACACAAATATAATAATAAAGAGTTTTTAGGAAATCTCAGTTTGTGTAGCCATATTCGTTTCTGTCGATCTGCGCGTTGTCAACTTCACGCTGGCACAAACGGTGTCTCAATCCGATGTCTGGATCTCAAGATATAGCCCTCCGAAGTTCGATGTGCAAATCTGCCCGAATCTGGTCTGTGCGTAAATCAATTCTTTGTTCTACAGAATCGGTAGCAGTCTGTGTGTAAAGTATGTTTCTGTCCTTTCTTCCAGAAATTGTAGTAAATCGACCCAAGCTCAGAAAAATCCGAATAAATACTCGTTGGAATCGTGAGCTCGTCCTCTTCGACTGAAAAATAAGAAAGCCGATTTGGATGCTCTTGTGGAGAGGAATTCTCGGATCTTTAAAGTGCGTTCTAGGGCTTGGAATTTGATCTCTTGGACTTTGCTTCTTTAAAGATGGTGGCCTTGGTTGCTTGCTACTCTAGGTTGGAGATGGCTTATGCTTGGATATCTAGCTTGATGATGGATGGTTCCTTATGCTTGCGGCAAGGCTTGAAGATGATAAAGAACTTTGGCCTAGAAGATGCTGAAATATATGAAGCTATTCAGAAAACAACTCATGCTAAAATAAATACCACTGATTTAATACAGAGATTAAAATCAGAAAAATATCACCATGTTGTAGAGCACTGAGTTGTGATCGTCCTGGCGCAAGTGGTTCGTCGATCTGAGCTCTGTGGAGAGAGTTACGCACTTTTTAGTGTCGTCCGTCGAGCTCCTCCTTCTTTCTGTGAATTTGATGATCTCTTTGAATCTTGGAGGATAAATTCGGCCAAAATGTAGAGAAATGAGTCTAGGGTTGGCCTTGTTTTCTTGTTTGTCTCTCCTTTGGATGTGGGTTTATATATATGAAGAGGGAATCAATTAGAATCAATTAAAAAAAAATTAGAATCAATTAGAATCCCTTAGAATAATGAGATTGGATGGAATCCTACTTGAATACGATTTGAAATAATCATATGGAAGATTTCTTTCAATCACAATAGGATTTGGAGTTTGAATATGGATGGCTATATGATTTGAATTAAGATCTCACTTAATCTCTTTATTGATTTGCATGAAATTATCAATATCTCTCCATCTTTGACTAAGTCTTCAATTTGTATGCCTTTAGGATTTGATTCATGTACCAATTGATTTGAATCAATTCAAATATGGATTTGAATTGATTTCCTCCTTATCTCCACATCTTTGACTTAGTCCAATATGTATAGCCAGTATCTCCATCTTTGACCAAGTCCACTTTGATACTGAATGACAAATTCTTCATCACTTTGACTCAGTCATCGTTTGAGTATTTACGAGCTTGCCACTCCTGCAAACACTTAACACACACATCACATAGTTCACACACGTTTGTTATCATCAAACATGAAGTCATCGATTGTTGTATCCAACAATATCTCCCTTTTGATGATGACAAACCAATATAAAATTTGAGCAAAAACGATTCAAATAATATCATCATAACATGTGTGTCTGAAGTGTGGTGATGGAGGATGTATGTAATATGCAATAAGTATGACAATGACGTTCAAACATACAAGTATGCTACAATGATGTTCAAGCATTCAAACATGTATGCATGCTCCCCCTTTATTCAGGCTCCCTATTGAACATATATTCACATATTCATTAAGCATATGCATTCATTCATTATTCATTAGTGCTCCTCCCCCTTAAACCAATATTCATGTATTCAACATGTAAGCATTAATGCACACCAAATCTTCTCAATGTTTCTCCACCTTTTGTTATCATCAAAAGTGTATATATGAAGTCAAATCTATACCACATGCAAACGTGAGCATTATAAATTACAACAAGCACTTGCATGTAGACATTCATAGAATAAGCACTTCAACTTCAATGAAAATTATAACATAGACTTCAACATCTTCGTGTAAGTGTGATGATTAAACATTGAAACACATAAGGAGAACTTTTAAGAAATCCAACCAAAACCAATCCACATTTTCATGTAACATGATATCACATAGGATTGATTTTTCCAATCTCATTAAAAATGATTTCAAGGTACCACACCCAAAAACATAGCCTATAATGACTCTTAGATGTGGGGGTGGCATTGCTTGACGAGTATAACACCAACACCAAAGTTTACCATAAAGCTTATGTTGGATACTCGTGGGTAGTGTCGTTGCCAAGGATTGTATCCATTTTTCATACGGAGCTATTTTCATTCTTTTTCAATTTTTTATTCAATTCTTTTGTGCTCAATTTTTATCCATGGCAAGACACATTATATCATTTAGATTTTCAGTTATTTTTCATCCTACATTCACTTTCCAATATTTCATAAAAGATGTCTCCAAATGTACAACAATATTTAATACTCGTGGAAGTGAAAGTGTTTATTGTTAACACTCGTGGAAGTTAAAGTGTAGGTGTAGAAATCAAATTATTCTAATCATTGAACATGTCATGCCTATTTAGAAAATCAAACATGCACATGTAGCCATAACAATAATACATCAATTTCTACATGTATATGATTATCATTCATTAATATCACTTAAATGATTCAAAAGAAAAGATATATATTAAGCTCCTTTTTTGCTTTTTGTATTATTTATTTTTTTTGATTTTTTTATAAAGAACTAAAGCAAACAAACTAGCACACAAAATAAAAAAGTCAAGCACACAAGCAAAAATGCTATGAAGGTATGCATTAAGTTCAAAGTAGAAATCATACATTCGCGTCGTCGTTTGGTTAAGGAACTAAAAGATGTGACGTCCAATTCATAGTTCCTCGCCACCTCCATCTTACCTACATGTAAGATGTTATGTGTGACCTTGGAATCCAACAAGGTCCACTCACGTTAGTCATCAAATTTTTAGGAATCCATATTTGCTTGAATTTAATGTTCTTGTTCCTATATTTGCAATGATAAGAGGTATGACCAACGCAACCACATGTAAAGCACTTTGCATGAATATTTTCAACTTTTGTTGTTTCAATGTGAACTTTTCTATATTTTGACTTTTCAACATTTTTAAAATCATATCCAAGTCAACGTCCATTATTGTCATAAAGTTGGTTTCTAAGAATAATATCCTATGATTGTTTTCCAATAGAGAATTTCTTTATGGACCATTCTAGATTAGTGACTTTGGATTTTAATAAAGCATTTTCATTCACAAGCAAAGTGCATTTATTAATTCTTTCTTTTCAAAATCAATCATTTTCTTTTAAGCTCATTATTTAGCATACACAACTTTTCAATAAGCTCTTTTTTCAGTTTCAAGCTTAATCAATTCTTGTTTATACATGCTAATATCTTTTAATAAAGTAGGACAAGAAAGACAATCAATTTTTTCATGCGAGTTAGCTTTCTCCTTTTTCAGCAAATTAATGGTACATGCAACAAGTTTTTCTTTAAAACTATCAATTTCTTTAGACATGTCATAATTTTCTTGTTGCAATTCAAAGCTACCATCACTATAGTCATCTACGGTAGATTCTAGCTCATCTATTTTATCTTGCATTTCTTTACAAATATTCAAAAGTTTAGCTTTAGAGCAAGTTTTTACCTCATCGTGCTTTCCCATCAAGCAGAGGGAGGAGTGTGCTTCATTCTCCTCAATCTCATCTCCACTATCCATGTCTCACGTTAACGCCAAAGCTTTTCCTTTCTTCTCCGCGACATTATTCGTTTCTTGTGGGCAATTCCTCATGTAGTGTCCCTTCTTCCTGCATTTAAAACATTCCTGTTTATTAGTAGTTTTCTGTTCAGATGAATTTCTATTAGAATTAAACTTATTAGAACGATTAAACCTTTTCGCCATCTCAGCTCTTCCTTGGATAATCTTGATATATCTTATGAAGTTTCTGACCATTACTGCTTGCTCCTCATCAAGATCGTGTCGCCGTTAGCTTGAAGAGCTAATGGTTTGGGAGCTTTGGCCTCTGGTTTCTCTCTAGCTTCAATGCTCTGCAGCTCAAGCTCGTGTAACATTAAGTTTCCTATCAAGTCCACCACTCTCCTCTTTGATAGATCTTTAGCTTCTTGAATGGCTGTGACTTAAGGACGGAACAAGCTTGGTAGCGCCCTCAAGATTTTCCTCACCTGCTCAAGGCTAGAGTATGGCTTACCAAGGGAGTTAGACTTGTAGACGATGGCAATGAACCTCGCAAACATCTCTTTGATGGATTCTGATGGAAGCATGCGGAAGTTCTCATATTCTGTACTCAGCAAGTCAAGTCTAGACTCCTTCACCTGTGATGTTTCCTTATGCATCAGCCATATTTTCTGCGCAGTTAAACATTGTGAGATACGATTAAATTCAGCTTTATCCAAAGAGCAAATAAGTGTATTCATAGCTCTACCATTCAATAAATAAAGTTTCTCATCTGCAGCATCCCACATATCTTTACGCTTTATAATTTCAGTGTCTTCTATTTTAATAGTCGGGGTTTTATATCCATTTTCATCAATATCCCACGCATCATAATCTACAGACACTAAATAAATTTTCATTTTTGCCTTCCTATATGCAAAGTCTACTCCATTAAACTTAAGGGGTCGGGCTATAAACCGACCTTCAGTAAATGCAAAATCAGATATATTCATGGTCACTAGACTAGATCCTCTAACCTGCTCTGATACCACTTGTTGGATCTGGATCTAAACCTAGAGGATGTGGATAGGCTAATAAAAATATTCGTGCAACCCACACGAAATCACCAGTCAGTTATAACAGATGCAGAGTAAATAAAAAGCAATCACAGAGTGCACATCAGATTTATCTTGGTTCGGTCGTCCCCACGACCTACGTCCAGCCCCGAAAGCAAATATTAGATTAATATGTTATCTGGTACAACTACAATGAGCTAGACCCCCAACTCAACTCTCACCTAGTTCGTATGCACTCCCCAAAGTGCTCACCACTATCAACCTAGAAGATGCTCTCTCTTGACGGCCCCAACTCGTTAAGACCCTCTTGTCTAGCCCTAACTAGACAAGACCCCAAAACACAAGTATGGTAAAGTTTTTCCCTACAAAGATTGCTACACTACTACACAAATATAATAATAAAGAGTTTAGGAAATCTCAGTTTGTGTATCCGTAGTCGTCTCTATCAATCAGCGCGTCGTCAGCTTCACGCTGGCACAAACGGTGTCTCAATTCGATGTCTGGATCTCAAGATATAGCCCTCCGAAGTTCGATGTGCAAATCTGCCCGAATCTGGTCTGTGCGTAAATCAATTCTCTGTTCTGCAGAATCGGCAGCAGTCTTTGCGTAAAGTATGTTTCTGCCCAGTCTTCCAGAAATTGTAGTAAATCGACCCGAGCTCAGAAAAATCCGAATAAATACTCGTTGGAATCATGAGCTCGTCCTCTTCGACTGAAAAATAAGAAAGGGCCGATTTGGATGCTCTTGTGGAGAGGAATTCTTGGATCTTTGAAGTGTGTCTTAGGGCTTAGAATTTGATCTCTTGGACTTTACTTCTTCAAAGATGGTGGCCTTGATTGTTTTCTCCTCTAGGTTGGAGATGGCTTATGCTTGGATATCTAGCTTGATGATGGATGGTTCCTTATGCTTGCGGCAAGGCTTGAAGGTGATGAAGAACTTTGACCTTGGAGATGAAATATATGAAGCTATTCAGAATACAACTCATGCTAAAATAAATACCACTGATTTGATACAGAGATTAAAATCAGAAAGATATCACCATGTTGTAGAGCACTGAGTTGTGATCGTCCTGGCGCAAACGGTTCGTCGATCCGAGCTCTGTGGAGAGAGTTATACACGAGCTCCTTCTTCCTGCGAATTTGATGATCTATTTGAAGCATGGAGGATAAATTCGGCCAAGATGAAAAGAAATAAGTCTAAGGCCGGCCTTGTTTTATTGATGTCTCTCCTTTAGATGTTGGTTTGTATATGTGAAGAGGGGATCAATTAGAATCAATTAGAATCCCGTAGAATAAGGAGATTGGATGGAATCCTAACTTGAATATGATTTGAAATAATCTGATAGGTTTTTGATATAATTGGGGCTGAAATTTGGATTTTTATTGAAATATAACGGGATACAAAGATAATCGACCTGGCATATAATCCCACATCAGACAAGAAAAAGAAAAATAATTAGCTTAAGTATGAAGGGGCCTCTCCACCTAATACCAATTGGTTTTAGGTTGGATGCTCAATAATACTTAACAAATGGGGTGTGAGCCCAGTGTTAGGGGCCTAGTATGGGCTGGGACTTTAGCAAGGCTATTGTTAGAGGTCTAAGTATGGGCTGGATCTCTAGCAAATGGGCTAGTTGGGGGCCTTATATGGTATGTGCCTCTTACAAAGGTATCAGAGCTAGCCCTATGCCTACGACACACCTGACGGAAGGGGCGACCAGGGGAAGGTGCGACCTAAGAGAAGGCGACCTGGCAAGGGCTAGAGTAGGTCACTTAGAGTGGGCACCCCAGAGTGGGCCGCCGTGGACGGCAGTTGTCGGAAGCGTGGTGGTATGTGAAGGGCCCATAGTCCCACATCGGAAAAGAAAAAGAAAAATAATTAGCTTAAGTATGAAGGGGCCTCTCCACCTAATACCAATTGGTTGTGGGTTGGATGCTCAATAATACTTAACAAATGGGGTGTGAGCCCAGTGTTAGGGGCCTAGATGGGCTGGGACCTTAGCAAGGCTATTGTTAGAGGTCTAAGTATGGGCTGGATCTCTAGCAAATGGGCTAGTTGGGGGCCTTATATGGTACTAGCCTCTTACAAATAAAATGGAAATTACTAAATCTGTCCAAAACCTTCCAAAATTGTCCGGTGACTAATTTTGCTCCGCTGATCTCGCGCCTCCATTTATGCGCCTCATTTGCCACATTACTTTATTTGTCGCCTTAATTTGCGCCTTGATTTGTGCGCCTTGATCTGTGGCTCCATTTGTGCGTCACCTCCGCCTATGATTGGTTATGACCATATCATAATCATATGGAAGATCGCTTTCAATCACAATATGATTTGGAGTTTGAATATGGATGGCTATATGATTTGAATTAAGATCTCATTTAATCTCGTATATTGATTTGCATGATATTCTCCATATCTCTCCATATTTGACCAAGTCTTCAATTTGTATGGCTTTAGGATTTGATTCATGCACCAATTGATTTGAATCAATTCAAATATGGATTTGAATTGATTTACTCTTTATCTCCCCATCTTCGACTTAGTCCAATATGTGTAGCCATTATCTCCATCTTTGACCAAGCCCACTTTGCTAATGAATGACAAATTCTCCATCACTTTGACTTAGTCATCGTTTGAGTATTTACGAGCTTGCCACTCCTACAAACACTTAACACACATATCAAATCGTTCACTCACGTTTGTTATCATCAAACGCGAAGTCATCGATCGGTGTATCCAACAGACATGATATGCGACTAATGTGGTATCCACAGGCGCTTGTGCCATAGGCAGGCGCCTGTGAAACCAGCATCAGTCGGCTGGCCAAAACTTGCGTAACTTGCCAAATACCATGGGTCAGGATAATGAACGACAGGCGACTGTAGAAGCATTCACAGACGCCTGTGCCTTGAGCAGGCGACAGTGAAAGCAACATCAGTCGTCTGATCGAAAGATGACAAACTGGGGATCTTTGGGAAGGAGTGAGACAAGCGACTGACTAACAAGTCACATGCGCTGTAAGTGGACAGGTGCCTGTACTTTGTACAGCGGTCACCTGATAGGACTTATAGCAGAAAGCCCAAAACCCAATTGACATAGTATGTGCAAAACAGACGATTGTAGAACAAATCACAGGCGACTGTTTGGAGACATGCGTCTGTAAAATGTTCAGCAGTCGCATGATGAAAGTCCAAAATGCACATGTTAGAGAATAATGAATTGGAGGCCTAGAAAATGAGTTCTAATGATTTCCTAGGACTGAATGAAAGGTGTGTGCGCTCCAACATAATTCTACTACAAAGCTACATACTAGAAGAGAATAAAAATATTGCATCTTGTTTTTGCCTCTCTTCTTTCTATTGAATGAGCTTGAAGTCTTCTTGGAGCTTTAATCTTTATCTTCGATCGTTCAATCCACTTTACAAGCTTTGATTGATCCTTGAGTGACATCCATTGCTAATTGATCCTCATGATATGCTTAGACAATTGATTAACTGCAAGTATGGGATTAGTCACAAGTATTTATGTTTGCTCATCATCAAAACCAAGTAGGGAGAAGTCCAATACTCGACACAACCTTGAGGGCAAGGTGGTTTTTTGGGAGCAGAGTAATGATGTGACCGCACAAAATGATAGATATATAATTTTGGCCCATCAAAAGCTTTTTCGCAATATTCAGTTCTCTAGGGGATTTTTCTAATTTTCAATTTTAGGGGGTATTTTTGCAAAGTATTATAATCAGTTTGTTATATATATGGGGGTATGGGGATTAGGAATTCTCATGTTGGATTATTGTGAGAGACTTCATAGAGGTTGACAATTCTCTCTTTTTGAGAGAGTGCGGCCGTCTTCTGGATTATCGGCTTGAGAGAGTCCCTCTCGAAAGAACTCATCCTATCTTTGTATCCCCTTTATTTTTAGTTTTCCATCAATAAAAATCCCTCCTTTTCCCCAAATCTCTCTTCCTAGCCTAAAAATCAATCTTTTCCACCAAAAATCACGTCTTTCCACCAAAACCCTAACTTTCTACATCAAAAACCTCAAAAATCCTATCAAGTGATATTTGAGTGTTCGATCTTAGCATCTATGGCAACATCGCGAATGGAGGTTGATTGGGAGGCAATGCGTGCGCTAAATGAGGAGTTCAAAGCCTCGATGAAGCAAAAGTTGAAGCTAATCTTTAAGGAGGCGCGTCATGAAATTTCAACGATTTTCCAGCCTTTGAAGGAGTCCACGAGGCTGCATCTGAAGGAAAATGAGATCAAAAACACAGATCTGGAACACAAGGCGCCGCATTTGAACCAGAAAAGCAGAAAAGTCGACAACTATGAGATGGATCTGCACTCAGAAGGCAAGGCTTAGCACAAGGAGGAAGCGGCATAGGACGATAGCCTCCTAGATGGTCGCCAAGGATTGCATGCAGTCCTCGCAACCCAACAAGCCTTGCAGGGCCAGGCCGCATGCCCGCAGTGCCACATGCTTTTGAGGGCATGCTCGCAGTCCTGCTGGGCCTGCCATTGCACGACGACGCTCCTCGAGGCACGTCATGGCCCATAGACACTTTTACGGGACCCATTGGCTCATGGTTTTAAATTGGACGATCTCCCAAGCGTCAGCATTCTTATTTTAGGCACGAATGATCTTTAGCAGAGCCACGTGATCACCGTGACATGTGTCCTAGCGGCGTTAAGGGTGGGAGAGACAAATCCTATCCTTTTGACCTAGGAGGAGGCAGACAACCCACTTGGAATGGATGGCCCACGCACTTCATGTAGCAACTTGAGGACAAAGTGGTTTTTCGAGGGAAGAGTAAATGATGAGACCACACAAAAGGACAGATATGTAATTTTGGCCTATTAGGAGAGTTTTCGTAATTTTTAATTTTCTAGGGGACTTTTTGTAATTTTCAGTTTTAGGGGTCTTATTGCAAATTGTTATTTTCAGTTTGTTATTAAATGTGGGTAGATGGGATTATGGATTCTCTTGCTGGATTATTGTGAAACTTCATAGCGGTTGAGAATTCCCTCTTTTCGGGAGAGTGCGGCCGTCCTCTAGAATTAGTGGCTTAGGAGAGAGATTTCCTCTCGAAAGAACTCATCCTATCATTGTATCCCTATTATTTTCAGTTTTCCATCAATAAAAATCCATTTTCCCCCCAAATCCCCCTTCCTAACCCTAAAATCTCTCTTTTCCACCAAAAATCACATCTTTCCATCAAACCATAACTTTCTACGTTAAAAACATCGAAAAATCCTATTAAACTTATCATGAATGTAAGACCCCAACATCTGAAACTACACAACTGATTTTAACTGTATGATCTATACCTACTTGAAGCAATCAAAACTCCTCTTCAAAGTTATGAGGCTACATAATCAATCTACAGATGCATCTCCATACTAGTTTCTTCATATATTTCAATGTTATCGGTGCAGTTTGTTCCGGTAGTTCTCTTCTATCGACTGATGGCTATTGAACCCAGGCCATCAGTATTTATCTTATACATCATCTTTTATGATAATGCAAATCTTTCCCCCTCTGTATGATGCTATTGGTACTTCGATCAAATGGACTATGTTTATCGACTTGATTTTGCATACATCTATGTTTGAATTCTGTATCACATCTTATTACCCAATACAATTTTTATTTATGAAATCCTTTGCAAAGTGTAATTACAAGATCTGATTTTTAACCCATCGGACCTAAGACACATGAAAAATTGAAATAATAGCACAATTGATACACTCGTTGGCAATTGTTTGGCCTACTCCTGATAGAGACGGATAAAGGCCGATACCGCTATTATGATAGTAAATTCAAGATAGACACGCTCCTTTAAATCCTTTCTGATAAGCTTATTCAGCTTTTTGTGACACACCTATTCCTTCTAATACTTAATGTGAGACTTAACTGTCATCTCGCTTTATGCTTTCCCTCGTGTTCTTCCAAGTCACCCGTGAGAAATTTTTTTTGTGTGCTTCAGATTGATACTCACCCATTGGATATCTTCAACTCCAAGAAAAGCTTCATTACCATCAAAATAAGTCTAAATAAACCTGGACATGTGATAAATCCCAAGTAGGGAGAACCAGAGCGTGACTCCATTATTGTAATGGTAAAGATTAAGAAACTGTACTAACCTTAGACTTCCCGGGGTTAATTATATGGCCTAATAAATTTCTTTATTGCTGCATCCTTTTGCATCATCTATCGAAATGTTAACCACCCTCTTTAACTATCTTATGAGAAGCATATTTAGTATGTGCAGATGATGACTTCCGCTGGGACCCACTGAAGGTGGGGTCCGCTGAGTTGGACGAGATGGGACCTACCAAGGACCTCATGCATCCCCTGGGCCAGCCAGACCTAATCCGGACAAGCGACTCAGCATATCCCGTGGCTCCCCGACGAGGCAGGCCCCCTTGATGGCATAGCTCTGTGAGGGCGGCCGCGTAGGGTCATCCCTATCAGCAATTCTGCCACGCAAGGCCAACCTCCAGCCGGTCGGCCCCTCGACGGTGGTTCTCCGTAGGATGGCCCACTGTGTTTGACCCATATGACTCCACGGTCCAAGTATTCACCTGCTTGATCAAGATTAGCTAGTGCCCCGTGACATGTCCTAGGGCAGGTGGACCACTTTAGCAACAGGCACACATCACGTATCAGCAATTCTGCCACGCAAGGCCGACTTCCAGCCAGTTGGCCCCCTCGACGGTGGCTCTCCGCAGGATGACCCACTGCGTTTGACCCATATGACTCCACGGTCCAAGTACTCACCTGCTCGATCAAGATTAGCCCGCGCCCCGTGACAGGGCCTAGAGCAGGTGGACCACTTCTCACGTACGTTGCTGTCAGCTTTATCAGAGGCGACCTGTGGCTTGCCCTGGCAGACGGTGCACTGTCAGCCTCTCCAGGGGCGACCTGTTGCCCCTTTTGTCAGGCGACACATTGTCTTCCTTGTCGGGGGTGGTTACGGCTATCGCTCTATGTCCCAACGAACACTCAGATGGGTTTTATCGGCTAGGGACGTAGAGGGTCTGCTGACGTGGCAGATCCCCCGATCCTATGAATAGAGAGGAAGCCCCTCTTTATCAGGTAAGCTCAAGTCCTTTAACAAAACCATATCATCTCTATCTCTCAAGAACCCTAGCGACGGCTACCTCTAGCCGGCGGACTTCCTTCCTTCGCTTAAAACTAACTTAAGCATCGAAGGTTGATCGAAGGGACACCCCCTCCGATGAGGCTGACGAGTTGTGTATCTGTTTGATGCGATTTTGAAGGACCTTCCCCCTCTGCCCGATGAAACCGCCCTGTCCAAGCTCTCTGTTGCTGGATTGCTCGTCCATGCGAACTGATCTGGTCCCAACGAGAATTCGTGTATCAACAGTTGGCGCTAGAGGAAATGCCTTGTGACAACTCTCGTCACAGAGGCTCTCAACGCAGCAACTTCACAACTTTCTACATCAATGTCTTCATCACCACCTTTATCCTCGGCACCTCTACCCTCCTCGCAAACCTTTGCTCTAACATCCTTACCTCTTTCTTCACCTGGCCTAACGGCCTTTCCACCACCTTCTCTGATGGTGAAAGGCAAAAAAAATGGGGATGACAAGTCCTACGATGTTCTTTCGAAACCTCTGCTGCGGAAGACGGCAACATTGTTGGTAGCCTGGATGTCCTGCAACCATCTGTCGCCCCCTGCTAATCCACATGAGCCAACACTTGGATGACATAATCCCCGAGGTGGGCTCGAACGGGAATCCCGGGTGATGGGAGTACCTCAAACTCCGGTCGCCTCTCCTTAGCATCCGGGAGGAGCCCTGTCCTTGGCGTCAGCAGACGAGCTCGGCCCTCGAGGGGAATCCGAGCACGAGAGAGCCACTCCGATGCAAGACGTAGATGTCGTTCCTCTCTTAGATTCTGATCCTTCTCGGAAAGTTCAGGTCGGAACTGCTTTGCGACCCGACCTTCAGGAGCATCTCAGTGATTTTCCATGGCAGAATAATGATGTTTTCGACTGGTCGCACGAGGACATGCCCAGTATAGACCCGGAAGTCGCGGTCCACCGACTAAACATCGACCTAGCCGTGCATCCGATCCGCCAGAAGCCCAGGGCCCTCAATACTGAGAGAAGTCAAGCAATCAAGGAAGATGTTGACAAACTCCGTGCCGGCTTTATCAGAGAAGCCATGTATCCAGAATGGCTCGCTAACGTCGTTCTAGTTTAGGAAGCAAATGGAAAGTGACAGACATGTATCGATTTCACCGACCTAAACCGAGCTGCCCGAAGGATAGTTTCCCACTCTTGTGGATCGACCAGCTTGTGGGCGCTACGCCCGGGCCCGAGCTCTTCAGCTTCATGGACACATATTCTGGCTACAATCATATTCGTATGTATGAGCCAGACCAGGAGCACGACCTTCTTGACAGACTGAGGGCTGTTGCTATAAGGTGATGCCTTTCAGACTGAAAAACGTCAGGACTATCTACATTGTCTGGTCAATGGAATGTTCACGGATCAGATCAACAAGACAATGAGGTGTATGCAAGACAATGAGGTGTATGTCGACAATATGCTGGTCAAGTCCCTGGCAGACGATAGCCATATTGTCGACCTTGAGGAGACATTCGCGATCCTGCGGATGTATCATATGAAGCTCAACCTGAGCAAATGAGTCTGCGGCGTGGCTTCAGGGAAGTTCATGGGCTTCATGGTCCATCTACATGTGGACCCCCAGTAGGATTAAGGAGGTCCAGTGTCTTAATGGTCGGTGACATCTCTCAACTGCTTCATCTCCATATCCATCGACAAATGCATCCCTTTATTTAAGGCAATGAAGAAAGGAAAAGAGTTCCAGTGGACGGAGGAGTGTGAACGAGCATTCACCCAGCTCAAGGAGTACCTCGGCCAACCTCCTCTCCTGTCCAACCCCAAGGAGGGTGAAACCATCCTCCTCTACCTTGCCGTCTCTACAAGCATGGTCAGCTCAGTTCTCATCCGGTAGGAAGACGGTACACAGTGGCCAGTCTACTATGTCAGCCGGTCTCTCCTGGACATAGAGACGAGGTACCCGTAAATCGAGAAACTGGACCTCGCGATCGTGGGGCCCGGCAGCTCAGACCATACTTACAAGCGCATTCGGTCGCAATCTTAACTACATACCAGTTGCGTCAAGTACTTTAGAAGCTGAACGCATCAATACATATCGCCAAGTCGACGGTTGAGTTGTGCGAGAGTTCGACATTCGCTACAAGCCCCGGACCGCCATCAAGGGTCAGGCCCTGACCAACTTTGTCATAGAATTCACCTACGATATTGGATTCTCACCTCATAACTTGCTGGAGGATATCAAGACATGGATCGTCTACGTGGATGGCTCTTCTACGGAGCAAGCCTTATAGGCTGGCATACTCATGGTCAGTCCCGAGGGTACCTGGATTCAGTATGCCCTTAGGTTCGGTTTCAAAAGTTTCCAACAATGAGGCAGAGTGGGAGGCCATCATTGCAGGGCTCAGGCTGACTAAAGATGTCGCCGCGCAGCACATTGTCATCTGTAATGACTCCCAACTCGTTAACCACGTCAATCACAGTTACCAGATGAGGAAGGAAGAGCTTCTAGCGTACGTAAGGATCGTCTGAACTCTCCTAAAAAGCTTCCAGACCTCCAAGGTGCTACACGTCCCTCGGGCCCAAAACATCACTGTCGATGTATTGGCTCGGCTCGCACCGGGGTCGGAGGACAATCTCCGATTCACTTTTGTTGAGACACTGCAACACCCGACGCAGCTGGGAGAGGAGCTCATCCACACCACATGCACGACCTCGTTTGGATGGACCCTATCATCCAATACCTGTGCCACCAGGTCCTCCGAAGGACAAAGTTGAAGCTAGGAAAGTGAGGCTCAAGTCGACGAGATACACGCTGCTGGAAACTGTCTCCAACATCTCAAAGTTGCACCCGGATGAACTGATCTCGCTCACCATGTCCGGCCATTCAAAAAATGGGGGTAGACCTCATCGGATCGCTACCTAAGGGAAGAGGCAGGGCCACACATGCAATCGTGGCCATCGACTACTACACTAAGTGGGTAGAAGCGGCTTCCCTCTCCTCCCTAATAGAGGGCAAGACCACCTCCTTCATCTGAAAGGAAGTTGTATGTCAGTTCGGAGTCCCACACTCCATTGTCACCGACAACGTGAAACAATACCACATTTAGCATCACTTCTCCACTCATGCTCACCCTCAAGCACATGGCTAGGTCAATCCGTTAATAAAAATATCAAAATGATGCTCAAGAAGAGGCTCGATGATAAGAAAGGGGCATGGATCGACTACCTCCAATATGTCCTCTAGGCATACCGCACTACCAAGCGGACTACCATGCGCGAGACCCCTTTCTCCCTCGCCTTCGGAGTCGATGTCGTGGCTCCGGTAGAGGTGGCCCACCTAACCTTTCGAGTGAGGCACTTCGACGAAGCCGCCAACAACATCGCCTTAGCCTTGGAATAAGACCTAGCGCAAGAAAGAAGGGATGCAGCTCAGATCTGGGTGAACTCTTGCAAGCAAGCTTCTGCTGGGTATTACAACAAATAGGTCAATGTCAGGCGTTTCCAAAAGAAAGATCTTGTTCTTAGGCGCATCCTTCGCACAAGGGATGCGATCGACAAAAGCAAGCAACCGTTGGGGCTAAACTGGGAGGGCACATACCGCATTCGAGAGGTCCTCATAATCCTATCAGCTAGAGACCTTGGAGGGCGTACTGGTTAAGCACACATGGAACACCAAGCACCTCAGGAAGTATGATTCTTGATCAGATTCCAACTAGGTACTACCTCAATGTACTCAGCTCATACTTCAATAAAAGCATCCTTTTAAGGTTCCAAACACTTGCGCAATTTCTCAGTCTAGCTCCCAGCTCACGCTTGGGTTGATGCGCTGTCGAGACCCAAGGTCCCAACACAGACATTTAGCATTCGACTCAAACTCATGTCCGAGTCTAGCTCCCAGCTCATGCTGGGACCGACGCGCTGTCGAGACCCATTGTCCCACTGCAAACCTCCGGCATCCGACTCAAAGTCACGTCCGAGTCTAGCCCACAGCTCATGATGGCCGATGCGCTGTCGAGACCCAAGGTCCTAGCGCAAACCTTCGGCATTCGACTCAAAGTCATGTCCGAGTCTAGCCCACTAACTCACGCGGGGGTCGACGCGCTGTCGAGACCCAAGGTCCCAGCGCTGTCGAGACCCAAGGTCCTGGCACCGACCTCTGGCATCCGACATTGCACGGTCATGCCACGTCTAAACAAATCACTCAGCCAGCTTGAGGCACTCGATCTCTGGTATCCGATCTCGCATAGTCATGCCTTGTTCAAATAAAGCACTCAGCCGGGCTGAGGCACCTGACCTTTAGCATCCGACCTTGTACAGTCATGACACGTTCAAACAAAGCGCTCAACCAGACCGAGGCACCCGACCTCGCACGGTCGTGCCATGTCCAGATCAAATGCTATACTCAGGTCGGAGCCATTTGCTGGCGAGACCCCAAGGTCCCAACACCAACCTCTGGCACTGGACCCAGGTCGTGTCACGTCTTGATCAAGGCCCCCAATCCAGACCAGGGTAACTCGCTATCGAGACCCCATGGTCCCAGCTCTGCTATCTAGCACTCAGTCCAGGTCGTGCCACGTCCAAACCAGACGTCTTCTCTGCCAATTGCAATTTCATGATCCATCGCTTACTCACCCCAGCAAATTCGCCCGTTAGAACAAAGGGTTCAGCCTCCCGGGACGACACATACCCAGCAACACATGTTTGGCAAATATGTTGTGATGCCAATATTAGTCTTTCAAGCTCGCGTTAGCCTTTCGAGCTCGAGTTCGAGGGCGACATGTGCATCAGATATAGTGAGAAGAAATAGAATAAGTGAATGATGAGGTGAGTAAGAGGAGGTATGTAGATGACATGGGTTTTCAAAAAAACTACTGCCTTTTTTTCATTTCGACAAAAAGTTCTCCATCCAGAGATTAGCTGACTAGTGCGGTGTACAAAAGCAACAACAAAAATGGAAGGAGCTACACATTCTGTCCAGTCTGTTTTTCCTGATCCACAGCAGTTGCGATGGAGGGCCAGACAATGAACCTCCCCAGGTTGCAAAGGGACATCAGGCGAGAGGAGGTCCAAGAAGGACAGAAGGCCAATATTTTCAGGGTACACCTTGAATGACGTCCTCGTAACTCGAATCCCCTTAGCATAGAACGTCTTGCCCGGAGCTTGGTATCAGACATCTTAGCTTGGGACTCACTATGTATCATCCTTTCCACCTAGAGAAGTGTTGCCGGTTTCTCTTCCTACTCTTGGAAAGTTTACCGATACTTCTCCAACTTATCCCGAAGGTCGGCGACCTGGCTGCTATGTTTTTGCACATGATGGGCGAAGGTCTTGACGAACTCACGTCCTTCACGTCCTTCCTCTGAAACGCGGCCTCCACCTGCCGCAGCCATTGGAGCCCCCCCGCTTCTCCAGATCCCTCTACAGAGCGACAACTTGGCCCTCTCGCTCTTGCTGAAGTTGGACGAAGGCCTCGGCCGACTCCTTGCATCTCTTCCGGAGCTTGGCTTCCTCTTTATCCCGCTGCAATTGTGCCTCCGTCTCTCAGAGTTTGTGGTCCAAGGAGTGGGTCATCCCGGTCTGCCTTATCATCTTAGCCTCCATCGACTGCAGCCTTTTGAGCTCCAACCCTTGCTTTTCGAACTCTTCCCCAATAGACCGAGTTTGCTTATGGAGTGTTTCGATCTCCACCCTCTGCCTTTCGAGCTTGTCTTTTACGGACCCAACCTGGGCACGGAGTGTTTTGACCTTCGCCTTCTGTCTATCTAGCTCCTCGTTGGAGTGGGCTTGTGCATGGAGAACGTCCACCTCCCCTTCCGTTGCAGCCTGTGCCCGCAGCGGCAGGATTTCTAGTTCAAGGATTAGGCTCGCCCCCTTCCACTTGTAGTAGCTATAGTAGTTACGGCTCTTACGGCTCACCTCCTCTTGAACCAGCTTAGAAGAATGAAACAAGGTCAGGACCCGAGCTTGGCCCTCTGCCGCATCTCCCAGTGTAGAAACTCACTTGGCCTATTCGCAACGGAGTTCTAAGAAAATTCTTCTTGTAGAAATCCATAGTAACTTCTTCCCTTCCGGTCTCGTTAACCGCAAGCTTGAGTAACCTCTTCCGGATGGGACGTCTTCCCTCGTCCGAGTCCTCGCCGCTCCCGAAGCCGGCTGTCGATTCCGCCTTAATTAAAGCTGAACTTGGAGTGTGGCCGGTCCCCTGCGTGGCAGGGACCTCCTGGGCTACCTTCCTCCGCGGTTCAGCGACCCCTAGAAGAGTGGGCCCCGTGTTGTTTAGGCCCTTTAGGCCCTGAAGAGCCCCTCTCCTTCCTTTTTCCCTCCTTAGGAGGAATAAGTGTTGTCATCCTTGCACTAGCTCTTTTGTTTAGCGCAGCTCAGCAGGAGGGGGCCCATGGTACTGCTCCCACCTCGTAAGGCTAGGGTGGAGCCCCATAAAGGGCAAAGTCGAATCTTGCCGAAATCCCCTTCGCTAAAGACACGGAACTGCTTGCCCGTCTGACCGCTTCTTAGACTTCGGCACTCACGGGTTTCGTTGTGGAGGGGGACGCGGCCTTGGTCTTCTTTTTTTCACATGCAGGACTTGTGGTTGGGATCTTCCTTTTCTCTTTCCAGTCAGGGTATGGACCAGAGCTTCCTGCCTCTGCAAAAGGAAACTAGGAAAAGTTCAGTGACCGAGCAAAAAATTACAAATTGCTAACGTCCGAGTTGTTGCTCACTCATGACGGATGGAACCTCGTCGAGCTCTACATCTTGCTTGGCGTACATATTTTGTAGTCAAAAGATCGCCTCCTCGGACAGTAGCACGTCACGCCCCTAGAGGTAGGGGATGTGCGACTAACCATCGCCACCACTCCATCTCATTCTGCCTTCCCCTTCCCTGGATAACGTCAGGATCCCATTTACATGGCCACCCGAACCGGTACGGGACCCTCTCGTTAGGGGCAATATGTAGCCATACTTCACACCCTTAATTTTCGGTGACCAGAACCATTTCTCCCTCCAGTAGTTGTGCGACGAGGGCGCCTCTTCAAAAATATTGGGAACCTCGCCCTGGCAACTGAGGTAATACTGGGTGGCCGAGTTCCTCTTTATCTTGAACACAACATGTGCAAGCTCGGCAGTCAGCCAGCCTTTACCGTAAATGGGAAATATGGCAATCGAGGCAATCAGAGTCATGAAGCTATTCGTGCCAGCTAGCATGTCACCAAATTAGAAAGGTATATGTACATCCGCAACAGGCGATTGAAGGGAAGACGGACCATGCTCCCAGATGGACGACACTTAGTGCGATAACCCCTGAAAGAGAGCAGTCGGGGGTCTCGTCCAATTCACCGGGAAGGTTCAGGATCACCGATGAAGGAACACCGTACTTCTTCCGGATCTGCTCCAAGTCGATCGCACAAGGCAAGGACCCTTCATCTCCAAGCCACGACAGGTCCTTCGTGTATACCTTCCCTCCCTAGTTACAGAGATGTCCGAATGGAGTCGACAGTATCCGGATCCAAGTGGACGACATCCGCAACGGTTTCATTCGAGAAGCAGTAAACGAGAGAGGAGAAGAAAGAGAATCAGAAATACGCCCCCTTTTTCGATGAAGATAACTAACGCGGCCGAGATCCGAAGATTCAAAAGCACATCAATGAAGGGAGAGCAAAGGTTTTTCGAATGCAGGCGTGGTGGCTGGTAGCAACTTTTCACCTTTTCCTTTCTACCTGCCCTGATGCGACCAAAAGGCAAGATGCAAGCAAGGCCGTCCGATCTCTTCAGGGAAGTGTCGATCGTGGTCGTTCAGGTCCCACGATCTAACTGAACCCGCGCACCATAAATGTCCGCCAGGCAGGCCTCAACGCATGGCGAAGACTCTTCCTCAGAAAGTGATTCGACCCTGACTTCCGAGAAGGGGAAATGATGACTTTGAACTCTTCCCATCAAATTCCTGGTTGGTGCATCCCATGTCAGCAATGGGAGATTTAAGCACGATTCTTATGTGTCGCCCCTCGATTGGGGCACAACGACCCCAAGGCCAGTCAGCCCGATCGGGCAGGGATAGCCAAAGCATCATGCTAGTGCAGTCTCCACTCCAGTTCATCTCCTCGTCTCACCATGCCCGACCTCGAGGGATGGCTCAGGTCAATCATGCCAAGACAGAAGACGAGGAGCTATTGCAGTTTGCTTAGTTCATCTCCACTCCAGATTCACTTGAAAATTAGTGGCTTCGGGTTTTAGATCATGAAGATCAAAATGAACCGTTCCGATCATTGGAAAAATAGAAAAGTGGGGGTTTGGCACTCGCCAAGTCATTGGCTAGCTGTTGTATGTGTGTATATATATATACATATAGACACACACACTCAAAAATGTATCTAAGAACGTGCGCAGGCAGAATTACCTGCGCACGCCCCCTCTGTTCGGGGTTTTAGGTATTTTTTGGATTTTTTTGCAGTAAATAGATAAACTTGTTATGTAGCTCCCCACAAAATTTCAGGTCAATCTAACACCGTTTGAGCCTCCGTTCATCGATTTCAAAAACGTTGCGCAAAACTGTCCAGAATTCTGGACAGTTTTGCGCAACGTTTTTGAAATCGATGAACGGAGGCTCAAACGGTGTCTGGACAGTTTTGCGCAACGTTTTTGAAATCGATGAATGGAGGCTCAAACGGTGTTGGATTGACCTGAAATTTTGTGGGGAGCTACATAACAAGTTTATCTACCTACTGCAAAAAAATTCAAAACAATACATAAACCCCCCGAACAGAAGGGGCGTGCGCATGTAATTCTACCTGCGCACGTTCTCAGTACATTAACCCCATATATATTCGGGACAGTTTTGCGCAACATTTTTGAAATCGATGAACGGAGCCTCAAACGGTGTTGGATTGACCAGAAATTTTGTGGAGAGCTACATAACAAGTTTATTTACCTACTGCAAAAAAATTCAAAAAAAATACCTAAAACCCCCGAACAGAGGGGTCGTGCGCAGGTAATTCTGCCTGCGCACGTTCTCAGGTACCTTAACCCCATATATATATGAATAAAGAGATCCTAAGGTGCCTCCTTAGATTCAATGGAGGAGTGCTGACAGTGCTGGAAATTTTTCCAGCGCTGTCAGCGATCTGGGCGCCCTACACATTTTTTTAAATTTTTTTGCAGTAGTTAGATAAACTTGTTACCTAGCTCCCCACAATATTTCAGGTCGATCCAACACCGTTTGAGCCTCCGTTCATCGATTTCAAAAACGTTGCGCAAAATCTGTGGACAGATTTTGCGCAACGTTTTTGAAATCGATGAACGGAGGCTCAAACGGTGTTGGATCGACCTGAAATATTGTGGGGAGCTAGGTAACAAGTTTATCTAACTACTGCAAAAAAATTTAAAAACAATGTGGCGGGCGCCCAGATCGCTGACAGCGCTGGAAAAATTTCCAGCGCTGTCAGCAATCCTCCATTTTTCACATACACACACACATAGATTAATGGAGAAGCAGCGCTGTCAGCGATCTGGGGTTGCTACTGAATTTTTTAAAAAATTTTGCAGTTGGTAGATATACTTGTTAGGAAGCTCCCCACAAATTTTCAGGTCGATCCAACACCGTTTGAGCCTCCGTTCATCGATTTCAAAAACGTTGCGCAAAACTGTCCAAAAATGTTGCACAAAACTGTGGACAGTTTTGCGCAACGTTTTTGAAATCGATGAACGGAGGCTCAAACGGTGTTGGATCGACCTGAAAATTTGTGGGGAGCTTCCTAACAAGTATATCTACCAACTGCAAAATTTTTTTTAAAAAAATACTCTACGGACCCCAGATCACTTACAGCGCTGGAAAATTTTCCAGCGCTATCAGCACTTCTCCATTAATATATATATATATATGTTAATGGACCAGTGCTGACAGCGCTGGAAATTTTTCCAGCGCTGTCAGCATTTTGGACGAACTAAATATTTTTTTAAAAATGTTTTTTGCAGTAGTTAGATAAACTTCTTAGGAAGCTCCCCACAAATTTTCAGGTCGATCCGACACCGTTTGAGGCTCCGTTCATCAATTTCAGAAACGTTCCGCAAGACTGTGGAGCTCCCCACAAATTTTCAGGTCGATCGGACACCGTTTGATTCTCCGTTCATCGCGCACCGTTTCTGAAATCGATGAATGGAGGCTCAAACGGTGTCGGATCGACCTGAAAATTTGTGGGGAGCTTCCTAACAAGTATATCTACCAACTGCAAAAAAAGTTTTAAAATAATATACGGGAGGGACCCTAGATCGCTGATAGCGCTGGAAAAATTTCCAGCGCTATCAGCTCTTCTCCATTTTTCTCACACACATACACACAAATATGATACAGATGAAGAGTGTTTTTGAATGTGGTTGCTAAATAAGACAAAAGGATGCATAGAAAGACGACTGTTAAGGAGTCAATGGTTAGGATGAGAGTTTGTTAAAATTTTGGAGAGACATTTGATTTTTAGGGAGAAAACTGAAACTTTGAATCTTTAAAATTTTGGGGCTGAAACCGATATTTTAGGATGAAAAATACTAAAACTTAATTTTAAAGAATCAATGATTAGTCTAAGAGCTTGTGAAAATTTTGGAGGCCAAAAATTTTGGAGGGAGCTAAATCTGGAGGGAACTAAATTTTGGTGGGAACTAAAATTTTAAATTTTTGTGAGAACTACATATGAAGGAAACTAAATCTTGTAAGAAACAAAAATTTTTTGATGGAATTAATTTCTCTCGGGGAACTAAATTTTAGTGTGAATGTGCTTAAAAAATTTTGTTGTGGAGAACATTTAAACGAGGCTGCAATTTTTTTGGGTTTGGGGGAGATTTTGATTGTGTTAAAAATTTTCGGGAGAATAATTTGAATGCCACATGACTTATGGTTACGGGTTATGACTAGTGTATGTGTATATATATATGAGAATAATGGAAAACATATGACATATGAGACAGCCACATATGTGCCTCAAAAAGTCAATCATATTTTATTATGATAGGAATCGTTCATTTTGATTTTCGTATTCTAAAATCCCAAAACACTAAATATCAGGTGAACCCGTGGGGGTTTACCAATTAATCCACTCGTCGCTAAAGTTCTATTTATGCGAAACTGTTTAAATTTGGGACGGGTGGATGGACGAACAAAACCCTTTGGGTTCACTAGATATTTGATGGTTTCTGATTTTAGAATGTAAAGATCAAAATGAACGGTTCCGATCGTCCTTAAAATATGTGGTATGATAAATTTTTTGATGCTCATATGTGGCTTAGCCACATATATCATATGTTTCATATTATTCTCATATATATCTATATCTATATAGCCGAGTTTTCCTGTGCAAAAATTTCACACAGGAAAATCCGTGAAATAATTTATATGAATTTTTTTTCAAAATTTTTTCATGATTCACTCCATTCAATTATATACATCCCACAAAAAATAATGTGTGAAAAATAATAGGATTTTGTTGTGAAGGGAAATATAGGGAGAATAGGTGTAGAGGGTTAAGAGCCCCTACCCTTGTATTTATAGCTTTCAATAGTGGGTTGGATACCCAATTGGCCCAATTGGCCTATTCATAACACTTCCCCTTATCCAACCAACATTGAATAAGGGGTGGATTCTTCAGGATCCGAGTTAGGGTAACTGTCTTGTTAAAGAAAGAACAGTTAACCCATAACTTCCCCTGTTTTAGGGATGTGTCTAGGGGTGGATACTTCAGGATCCAGAGTCAACGAGGTTGCCTCGTCAAAACCTTGACTACGGAAAACCCAGTAGGAAAAAACCTGTAGCCAAGGGAAAAGAGTACAACTCTGCAGTTGACTCCCCCTTATCTGACCAAGCTTCAGGCTTGCAGATTTCCTATGAATCTATACATCAGTCTCCTATGTATTTATGAGTTCATAGTTCTCTCATCCTAACCCAGTTTACATTTACTCACTCTCCTCATCCCAATCCCATATACAAGTTTCTCAAAGATACTAGTAGGCAGAGATTTGGTAAGCAAATCCGCCAAGTTATTACATGATTGGATCTTCTGTACCTCAATCTGCTTTTGCTTCTGAAGGTCGTGCGTCCCGAAGAACTTGGGGGAGATATGTTTCGTCTTGTCACCTTTGATGTAGCCGTCCTGTAGCTGGGCTATACATGCTGCATTGTCCTCATGGAGTGTAGTAGGTGCAAGAACGCCGGTCGTCAGGCCGGTGGAGGTGAGGATGTGCTGGATCACCGAGCGTAGCCAGAAACATTCCTTGCTTGCTTCGAAGATCGCTAGTAGCTCTGAGTGAGTGGATGAGACGGTCGTCATGGTCTGCTTCACAGATCTCCAGGATATGGCAGTGCCGCCATATGTGAACATGTATCCGGTCTGAGACTTCTCTGTATGAGGATCGGACATGTAACCTGCATCAGCATAACCAACTAAACCAGTTGATGCCACTTTCCTGTAGAATAGACCTAAGTCTATGGACCCTTGGAGGTAGCGCAGAAGATGCTTAACTCCGGCCCAGTGCCGCTGTGTAGGTGCAGCACTATATCTGGCTAGTAAGTTTACTGCAAATGCTATGTCAGGGCGAGTGCAGTTAGCCAGGTAAAGGAGTGCACCGATAGCACTTAAATAAGGCACTTCGGGGCCTAGTACTTCCTCCCCCTCTTCCAACGGCCGGAAGGGTCTTTGTGTACATCCAATGATCTGACGACCATCGGAGTGCTGAGGGGGTGGCACTTATCCATCTGAAACTTTTTCAATAAGTTCGATGTGTAAGTTGACCGGTGTAACAGGATCCCATCTTTAAGATGTTCTATCTGAAGACCTAAACAGAATTTTGATTTTCCGAGGTCTTTCATCTCGAAGGTTTCTGTCAGGCTTCTAGAAATCTTTGCGATCTCTTCAGGAGATCCAATGAGGTTTAAGTCGTCTACATAGACGGCTATAATTACAAATCCTGTTGCCTTTGCTCTTATAAAGATGCAAGGACAGACTGAGTCGTTTTTAAATCCTTGTTGTGCAAGGAAATCGCTCAGTCTGTTATACCACATCCTTCCGGATTGTTTTAGACCATATAATGATCTTTGCAGTTTCACTGATTAGATGTCACGTTCTCTCTCTTTTAGTGCTGCAGGCAAAGAATAACCGTCAGGCAATCTCATATAGATGTCTCGGTCTAGGTTGCCATATAGGTATGCAGTAACCACGTCCATGAGTTGCATATCTAAACCCTCTTTGCTGTTAAGCCAATGAGGAATCGGAAGGTGATCGCGTCTATGACTGGGGAGTATGTGGCTTCAAAATCCACCCCAGGACGTTGGGTAAAACCCTGTGCTACAAGCCTTGCTTTGTAGCGTACGATCGCATTCTGTTCATTTCGTTTTCTAACAAATACCCATTTATAACCCACAGGTTTTACACCTTTTGGTGTCTGGACTATTGGTCCGAAGACCTTGCGTTTGGTGAGTGAATCCAACTCCACTCCTATTGTCGCTTTCCACTTTGGCCAATCATCTCTGCTTTGACATTCTGTCAGAGAGCGTGGTTCAATATCATCGTCGCAGTACGCGACGTTGATGGCAATATTACACGCAAATGTGTCATCTATTGTTGTGCTTTTTCTGTCCCAATACTCCCCAGTTCGTACATAGTGTATCGATACTTCATTTTCTCCCGGTTTTTCCTCTTCGTGAGAGTTTGGGAGAGATGGGGTAGCAGGGCTTATATTAGCATCCTGTGGTGGTATTTGTTTACCATTGCCAAGGGTCCTACTCTTTCGAGGGACTTGGTCCTTGGATCCCGGTGGTCGTCCTCTCTTTTTGAGAGGTCCAACCATTTCTGCTGCAGGCGGATTGCATCCATTTTGCGGTATGTCAATCCTAGCTGGAGTGTTAGCAGCAGGGACGTGTGATTTGACAATCTTCTGGTTGTCAGTAAATTTGTCCGGCAAGAGATGGACAGTGTTTTGGATGTGGAGAATCTTCAGGACCTCCTCCTCATACTGGCTTGTTGGCGGATCAAAGTGACATAAAGTTTTTGTATCCCAAGTGATACTTTCTGAAGCTTCGGGCTTCTTTGTCTGTGAGCCTAGTCTTGGAAACGATGTTTCATCGAATTCACAGTCTTCTAGACGTGCCTTAAAGACGTCCCCCGTAAGGGGGTCTAGGAATCTAATTATGGAGGGGGTGTCAAACCCAACATAAATGCCTAGGCGACGTTGTGGACCCATCTTTGTCCTTTGTGGTGGTGCTATGGGGACGTATACTGCACAACCATATATTCTCAAATGTGAGACAATTGGTGGGGCTCCAAGTGCTAGTTGCGTTGGAGAAGATGACTGACCTCCAGAGGGTCTTAATTTTATTAAAGATGCAGCATGCAAAATTGCATGACCCCACGCATTCACTGGCATCTGGGATTTAAGTAATAATGGACGAGCGATTCATTGCAGTCTCTTAATTAGAGATTCTGCTAACCCATTTTGGGTGTGAATATGCGCTACAGGATGTTCGACTTCAATTCCCTGAGCTTGGCAATAGTCTAGAAAGACTTGTGACGTAAACTCCCCCGCATTGTCCAGACGAAGTTTCTTTATCTGGTAGTCGGGGAAGTGGGCCCGTAACTTGATTATCTGAGCTAAAAGCTTAGATAGTGCTAGGTTACGGGTGGACAGTAGGCACACATGTGACCACTTAGTAGATGCGTCTATCAGGACCATAAAGTACCTGAACTGACCACTTGATGGGTGAATCGGCCCACAAATGTCTCCGTGGATTCTTTCCAGAAAACTGGGGGACTTCACATCCACTTTCAGTGGAGAGGGTCTCGTGATCAGTTTACCCTTGTAACAGGGTGGACATGGGAATTTGCCTTTTTGAAGAATCGTCAGGTTCTTCAGGTCAATGCCCCTGGAGTTGTTTATGATGCGGTACATCATAACAGAACCAGGGTGTCCCAGTCGACTGTGCCAGAGTTGGAATTCTGGTGTTTGGGGGCACTGCAGGTGCTCCACCATGGATGTTTCTGGAGTTTGTATACTTGTTTGGTAGAGTCCCGAGGGGAGTCCCTTGAAACGTTCCACAATGGTTTTTGAACCATTTGTAAGAGCCGTTACAAGCAAGTATTCCCTTTTATCTTCCTCGACCGTCTCTAAGTGATATCCGTTTAAACGGATGTCTTTGAAGCTTAGGAGGTTTCGGATGGATTTAGGGGAGTATAACGCATTTTTAAGTGTTATTTGTGTGTTGCCGGGGAGCAATATAATTGCTTCCCCTGATCCTTCGATTATGTTTGCTGGTCCTGAGATTGTTCTCAGTGGGCCAGAATAGCTACTTACGCTCGTGAAGTAGTCTATGTTTTGAAGGATCGAGTGCGTCGATGCACTGTCCACTAGGCAGATAAGTTCCATATCTAAAAAAGGGGGAAAGACATTCAAGCAATAAATGAAGAGAAAAGATCTACTTTCATAAAGATAAATGCTCAAAATGTTGTTTTGACATGGAAATAAAACTAGATACGATGCATAAAAATAGAAGATACATTGCTAGTGCATAGAAGTGGTCCAGATCTAGAGTGTGTCATCTCCCATGAAGTCTTCAGGAGTCCATGAGGTCTCTGCCAACGCTGCGCTCTCAATCAGGTTTGTCTCAGCTCGAGGCTTGAGGCTTGCCTGGTAGAGGTCCTGGAGGTGTTTTACTGTGCGGCAGATTCTGGACCAGTGGCCCGTCATTCCGCATTTAGAGCACTTGTCCTCCCAGTCTTTCTTGGGAGTGCCACCTTTGTTGGGAATCCTCTTCTGCTTCTTGTCCACGAACTTCTGGTTCTGAGGAGGAGCTGGGGGAGTGGCCTTCTTCCGCTGCTTCTGTTCTTTCCATTTCTGGAATTTTGCCTTTTTGTCCGTCTTATTCTTCAGGGAAGACTGGAAGTGAGCCTCTGTAGGAGGTGGCAATGGAGCGGAGCCAGGAGGGCGCAGGTTGTGGGTGGCAACCAACAGGTCTCTGTTCTGTTCAGCCATAAGCAGGCATGAAAGCAGGTCAGAGTACTTTGTGAACTTCCTCTCTCTATATTGTTGCATAATGATCATGTCCTTTTCGTGGAAAGACGTGAACGTCTTTTCCAGCAACATCTTCTCCGTCACTGGTTCACCACACAACTTCAGGCGTGAGGTGATGCGGAAGAGAGCTGAGTTGTACTCCGCTACGGATTTGAAATCCTGTATGCGGAGGTGAGTCCACTCGTACTGTGCACGGGGGAGTATGACATCCCTCTGATGTCTGTACCTCTCCTCGAGTGCATCCCACAGCTCGTAAGGGTCCTCTACAGTGAGGTACTCGTCCTTTAAGGTCGAGTCTAAGTGTTTCCTGATATATATAATGGCTTTCGCCTTTAATATATCGGAAACTTCCTCTGTATGAGGTGCTTCCACTGAAGCCTCCTTGTTTGCTGGGGCAGTACTTGTTGTTGCTTTTTCAGTCTGTGTGAGACTGAAACCATGAGAGCGCAGATGGAACTTCAGGTCCAACTGCCAACTCAGGTAGTTTGACCCATCGGCCTTCAGGACCGAGAAGTCGACATTTACGAGTCTGGCCATCTAATGATCTAGCAATGTAAAGAAAAACAGCATGTATCATTAAGACTGATTAAGATAGACATCCACGCATGTAATGTAAACATTTTCATAGCATGAATTTAATTAATGTGATTTTAACATATATGCTTTTTTTCAGATAATGTGAATAATTAATTAATAAAGATTAACATTCACGCATGCTGTTAAGAAGCTTCATTGTGACATTAAACATGGTATTTAAGCTAATTAACAACCACGCAGTTAATGCATAAACAATGAAACAGAAAAATGACTTAGGACTATGGGGATCAGCCAGCCGACACCGAAAAGAAGTACAGTCCGAAGTTACATCAAAATAAATGCATGAAAAATAAAGTACAACTCGGGAACTTCAGAGAGAAGCCCCTATCTTCATTGAGCGAACGCCTTCAGCTTCTGTTTGGTGTCCTTCGGTCTTCTTTTTACATTTTCATCCTCACATACAAAATTTCTCTCAAAAAAAAAGAAAAATTGCAGGAATTTAAAACGGTGTCGGAAACCTGGCTGATCCCTAAAAACATAGCCTAATATTGCACATCCACGCAGATAATATATTCGAGACATACAACCACGCAGATAATCAAAACATAGGCATTTAAAATAATTTAAATTTGTGTGCGACGTGCAAAAAACCTTTTTTTGAAAAATTTTACCTTTTGATCCATATTTTAATGTTTTATTTTACCGCTATAAACCCCTTTTAAAATTTCTTTTAATTATTTTAGGCTTTTTAGGGCCAAAAATAAATAAAAGAAAAATAATTTATGTGAATGGGCTAATTTTCGGGCCTTTTGGGCCATGAAAACAACCCATTAGGGTTAATATTGGGCCTCCCCCGAAAAATGGCCCGTTAGGGTTAGGGTTTCAGGAAACCCTAGGGGGGCCCGCGGCGTGTCGCCGCGACGGCTGGCCGCATAGGACGCGGCCGCCGTGGCGGCGACGGGCCGCGGCCTGCGGGCCGCAGCCGTCGCAGCGGCGGGCCGCGGCCTGCGGGCCGCGGCAACTGGCCGCGGCCTGAGGCCGCGGCTTCAGGCCGCGGCGACTGGCCGCGGCCGCCGCGGCCTGAGGCCGCGACGTGCGATTTCCGCCGGCGGCGCTAGAGACGCGCCGCCGTTCGGCCCTACGGGCGTGCAGATTTTTGGATCAAAGGCGGGGGGGGTAAAAAAACGGATTTTTCAACTATTTAGATCGCTAAAAAACAGATTTTTATTGTTTTTAGGCATGCAGATCTAATAAAAAATTGAATTTTATCGTGTTTATAAACTTTTTGATCCTAAAACATGCAGATCTAATGAGAAAAGCAAGTTTAGATCTAAAAAGTTTTGATTTTTACCTCTAGATTCGACGAGGAATCTAGGCGACGGTTGGTGAAGGATGCCCTTTTCGCTCCCAGTTGAGAAGATTACGATCTTCTTGAATCTGAGCGATTGATGGATCTCCTTCCCCGCGAGCCGCCGTCTCCTCCAACGAGCGTGATCGTGCTGATAACGTGTTGTGAAGGGAAATATAGGGAGAATGGGTGTAGAGGGTTAAGAGCCCCCTACCCTTGTATTTATAGCTTTCAATAGTGGGTTGGATACCCAATTGGCCCAATGGGCCTATTCATAACAGATTTGACCTTTGATCAAGGTATTATAAAAAGTTTTATTGTTTTCTTACGGGTTGATTGAGGATCAAATCTTACTAGGGTTCACCCATTATATCCACTGAGATATATAATTGTGTATATTGAACAAGGAAAAATATTTTAACAAAAAATTCAGATAAAAAGTTTTCGCACGATGGTCCAGTGCAAAATTTTTGCACGGGATCTCCGCACACGCATAAAATACAAATGTGGAAGGTTTTTGCTGATGGGAATAAACCCAGTTGGCAGGGTTTGTCCCATGTGGCAAGGAGAGGGGTGTGACACCTCACCCCCCACTTGTGGGGTGATGTGGTAAGTGCAATTTGGGGGGAAAAGGGAGATCATCAAATCAAAGGTCCCCCTCCTTTCCATTATTTGCAAGATACTATTGCTTTTTCATAAAAGCCAAATGTCCCTCACTTTTCCACATATTTACGGGTTTGCCATCGGTCTTTTTTTACTTTGGCCTCCTACGTTTTTTGCACTTTAACGACAGTTTTTCCCCTTTAACCTCCTGTGGTTTTTGGTGGGATTTGTGCACTTTGCCCCCAAACCTTTTTTGCAATTTAACCCTTTTTACACCCGACGATACCCACACACACCCACTCTTATCGCTATTTTGTCCGTTTCGTGCGTGCACCGCATCCTGTGTGGGTTTTTTCTTGGGTCGTCATGCACTATGTGCACGAGTTATTTCTAGTATATGTGTGTGTGTGAATAATAGGTATCATACGCAGCCTCATATGCCCTCTTACATAAAGCAACATGTACAACCAAGTACAAGCCTATGTGGGCTTGTACTTGGTTGCTTTATGTGAGAGGGCAAAGATTTGCCTAATATGCCGTATGATACCCATTATTCTATGTATATACATAGTCATAACCCGTGTCCGTGGGCACGATTCATTTAAGATTTTCCCCTGCGAAATCTTTGTTCCCCAAAAAATTATTTCCACAGCCAAAATCGGAACAACAAATTAGCAAAAAAATATTTAGCGGCACGGACGCCTTTGGCGCGGAACAATAAATTCGGCCTAGAACAACAAATTTGGTGCGGGTGCCTTCGGCGCAGAACAACAAAATAGAGAAAAAATTTAGCAGGCGCCTTCGGCCCGGGAAATTATTCTCATCTTGTTGCCACATGTGTCGAAGAGACGGTGGGCCCCGCATTGAGGGAGAGATCGTTCGATCTGCAACAGCATTCAATCCGTAGTATTAAGTGCAAGTTAAAGTTTTTTTCCAAATGCATTAATTGCGTGCACTTTGCTATTCCCAGAAACTTTCATTCACCAAAAATTTCCATTTCCTTAGAAACTTTCATTTCCCCAGAAATGTTTTTTCCTCCAAAACTTTATACAAAATCTCATCTCAACCATTCATTCTTCAAGATTAAATCTCAGCCATTTTTCTATCAATCCTTTTGTCCTAGTCAGCTTGTCCTAGTCAACCCTAGGATTCAAAAACAGCTGTGTTTTATATAATCGATAGTCATAACTCGTGCCCGCGAGCACGGTTCATTTAAGATTTTTCTCCGCGAAATCTTTGTTCCCAAAAAATTATTAAATTTTAAAATAACAACAAATTATCGTAAAAATATTTAGCAGCACGGGCACCTTTGGCATAGGCGCTTTCAGCGCGGAACAACAAATTCGGCGCTGATGCGTTCGACACGAAACAACAAATTCGGCGTGGGCGCCTTTGGCGCGTAACAACAAATTGGCGTAAAAACCCCGTACCCGCGGGCACGGTTCATTTAAGATTTTCCCCTGCGAAATCTTTGTTCCCTAGAAAATTATTAAAATTTAAAAGAACAACAAATTAGCGTAAAAATATTTAGCGGCATGGGCGCATTCAAGGTAGGCGCCTTCGGGGCGGAACAACAAATTCGGCGCAGGCGCCTTCGACACAGAATAACAAATTCGGCACGGAACAACAAATTCTGTACGGGCGCCTTCGGTGCAGAACAACAAATTCTCGTAGAAAACAAATTCGGCGCGGACGCCTTCGGTGCGGAATAACAAATTATCGTAAAAAACATGTGCCATCGGACACAGTTCATTTAAGATTTTTCCCTGGGAAATCTTTGTTTCCCAAATAATTATTAAAATTTAAAAGAACAATAAATTAGCGTAAAAATTATAAGCGGCACGAGCGCCTTCGACGCAGAACAAATTCGGCGCATGCGCCTTCGACACGGAACAATAAATTCGGCACGGGCGTATTCGGCGCGGTAAAACAACAAATTCTGCGCGGGCGCCTCCAACGCGGAACAACAAATTTGCGTAAAAAACCTGTGTCCGCGGGCATGGTTCATTTAAGATTCTCCCCCACGAAATCTGTCCTCCAAAATACTATTAAAATTTAAAACAAATTATCGTAAAAATATTTAGCGGCACAGACGCCTTTGACGCGGAATAACAAATTCGACGCAAACGCATTCGACGCAGAACAACAAAAAAATTTAGTGGGCGCTTTCGGTGTGGAACAACAAAGTAGCGTAAAAAAATTTCGCGGGCGCCTTCGGCGTAAAACTGGTTCACTGGCTGCTTTCAAAGCTGGACCAAATTTCAAAGCTCACATTTATGGTTTCAAAGCTCCCTTCATTTCAAAGCTGCACCAAATTTCAAAGCTGCACCAAATTTCAAAGCTCACATTCATGATTTCTAAATTTCATCTCAACCTTCCATTTTCCAAGATCAAATCACATCCACTCTTTATCGTGTCCTAGTCAGCCATAGAATTCAAAAAAAAGGTTGTCAAATGTAATACACACACACACACATGATCTAATAGATCAGGTGCAAGACACAAAAGGGCGGACCCCATGGATAGTACAAGCCCATGTGGGACTTGCACTTTCCACCTTTATGTGTCTTGGCACCTGATCTATTAGATCAGGTGCCACAGTTTCTACATTATTATATAGATATATATATATATATATATATATATATATATATATATATATATATATATATATATATATATATGAAAAATGGATCTAGGCTGTCTCCTTAGATTAAATTTAAGGAGGCGCCCCCATTTCCCTCCATTTCGCATAATTTTTTTGAAATTTTTTTCATGGAATTGTTGTTCACATCATGGATGATCAACATACCAAATTTTAAAGTATTCCAATACTTTTTGAGCCCCCATCTACCCCTTACAAATTCAATGTTCTGAAAACCACATGAAGTTGCAAGGGATAGATGAGGGCTAAAAAAGTATTGGAATCTCTTGAAATTTAATATGTTGATCATATATGAGGTGAACAACAAACTCATGAAAAAAAATTCAAAAAATGTGGAAGATGTGGGGAAATGGGGACGCCTCCTTCGATTGAATATAAGGAGACACCTTAGGATCCTTTTACCCCATGTGTGTGTATAAATGGAAAAATTATGTTACTAGAGAATTTTTGTCCTACATCGGTTAAAAAATTCACTCACATTTTGTTGGATGCTAAAAACCTAAAACGCTAAAGATCTAGCGAGCCATATTGCTTTGTTCTCCTTGATCTAGGGGTAAAAAAGTTCTATTCCTGCAAACATCTAAATGTTCAACAATCTGATGCATGTGCAAACAATATAGAAACTAAAAATTTTTAGATCGATGTCTAAGGATGTATAAATCAACTGAAACGGTACTATCATACAAAAAATATGTGCGGAAGTTGACTTTTTAGACTGCTATAGGAAAGAATTCTAATGTATTTTTTTCGGTATTCTTTTGTCTGCAAAGAAAGAAGCGATAAAATAGTTGGATATGGATCTCATATTCTTGATCCAATATATCATCCAATATCTGATATCCGCTATGGAACCCTTGTCAGATGTGAACTTGATTTCCAACAATTAAAATGCTTCTTAATTTGAAAGTTGTCTACAATACCTAGAATGCCACGGATTTTAGAACTATTCCAATAATGGACACAAAACTATGCATATTAAAATATTTCTCGTAATTCAACTTCACCATTGATCAAGAGTTGCTACGAGAACAATGGATTTGATTCTATCTGACTAGATCTACCAAGGAGAAATGCGGAAAATTGAGCATTGATAAATAAGCACAACAGACATATGAGGTTTAGGAGGTGGTATAATTGTGGAAATTGACCGATAAACCACAAAATTTGGACTATTTACTTTATATGAAAGAATTCTACAGAACTGTTATGCCCTTACGACCCGTTTATTGGCTTTGACCAAAAGAAATTACCCAATACTTGAAAATATTTCGTACTAATTTTTCCAATCCAGCAACTGTACAAGGATAGGATGTCATGTACCTTTTTAGAGTTTGTAAAGAAATTTTGAAGAAACTCATTGTGGCTCCAAAAGATAAATTCAAATTTTATAACGAGGCCACCAGCATAAACATCAATTATGTTTCACGCAATAGTCCGACAGGAGGGTGAAATAAAATTAGAAAAAGCAAACAGGTTACTGCTTTTGTTCCCCTCCAGCCTCTGGCTATGCTTGTCTTAGGAGAAGATGCTGTTGCTGCTCTGCTTCGTTTTTTTAATGAATTGTTTGCTGCCTTGCAGGCTCTACGGTTGGCAATCCAAACGTACAGAAATCACCGGGATTCATGGGAGGGGCTGATGAAGCGAGGCATGTCGCAGGATTTCACATGGGACAATGCAGCCTCCCAGTACGAGAAAATTTTCGAATGGGCATTCATCGACCCCCCTTACGTTGGTTAACACGTTACTGCAATCCAGTCTTCGACCTGCACGCTTAGATTTTTCTTTTTCTTTCTTGTTATAGTTTTCTTAATCTATTCCTTAAATAGTATGTAAATTTCATGGTTAGTCAATTTTTTTTAGCGATCTAATGTAGAGCATTCATTTTGAATAATTATCGGACCCTTCCAAACACTATGGAAAAATAATGAAGAATAATGATATGGAAGAGTAACTTTCAAGATCCCTTGGCCTTCTCTCCACCAATCTTGATTGTACCCCAGAGCTGAACAAACGATGCTTGGTGCGAGCATGGCCATGGCAAAAGGACGTTCAACAAACTAAACATGTTACATAAATGATGAAAGAAGTGTACATATTAATTCAAGATCCTGCAAGTATGTACTGGAAAGGAGATAAAAGAGTACGAGACCTTCCAAATCCATTCATTCATGAATTCATGGCTGCATGATACGAAATCGAAACTGAATGGAATGATAAGAAACTCACGTAATGCACTGGAACCCCCGGCAGAGGGTGAGCCATACAACAAACATCAGGCTGCATATCACCACATCGACCAGTATTACAGACCGCACATGCCGCCTCCACGCCTCGTCTACGGGCGGTTTCCTCTTCGCTTGCGAATGCTTCCGGCAACTCCGCTCGCGGTCCACCGCCTCGACCTCCCTCCCATGCCCGTCGTCCGACCTCTCTCCCCTCTCCTCGCTGCCTTCAGCTTCCACATTTGCTCTCTCTTTTTTGCCTGTCTCGTCACCTTGCGCTATCCGTTCAATGAGGGAGAGGACGAGCTGAGGGAAGGCTGGGTGCTTGTTGGATTTGTAAGCCGTGCGGAGACGGTGGAGGAAGATGAGGGTGTTGGCACGGCCGAGGGCCTCGTCGGCAATGGAAAAGAATACCAGCCTTTGTTGTTGTTCTTCTTCTTCTTCTTCTTGCTGCATTTCGTTATGATTGTCCATTAGGAATGCGTAGATGCGGCCGCGGACGGTGTGCGTGTAGAGGGCGTGGAATTTGGGCGCCAGGCGCAGGCAATGCGCGGCGAGGGGGCGGAGGGGGTTGCTGCTGCTTGGGTCCAGATCTTGCTCGGCTAGGATCTCCGTGCCGGCGGCCACGCAGGCGTAGAGGATCATTTGTTTTTGCCGCAGGTTGGATTTGATTCTATCAGACGATGACCATGCTTATCATTATTATAATTATAAAGCTCGACGTTGACGAAATGTGAAGGATGGAATTTCTTGAAGCTGGGATGTCTTTCTATATCCTTGCTCTATTTTGGAGCAAAGAACCGAATCTGGCGATCTGGTTTGATTCGGATGGACGCCTGAGAAAGAGGGAGATGGAGAGAGAGAGAGAGAGAGAGAGAGAGAGAGACGGTGGGTGGGTGGGTTGGCAACGTTTGGTTCTTGGGATTTGTTACGGAGGGCGTAAGAGAGACAACACTGCGCAAAATAAAATCTATATTACAATGGTTGTCTCGTGTGGCAACTTTGCCTCATGGGGTAATAACACATTGACACATGAGATGTCACATCACATATAACCCAAAAACCATACAACTCACTTAATTGCAGTTTTGTCATTGAGACTTTCCCCTTTTTAACCCCATATTTACAGTTTTGCCATTAAGACGCTTCCCCCTTTTAACCCCAGACAATACCGACACTCACTCACACTCTTCTCTCTTCTTTCCATTGTGCTCGTGTCATGCATCTTGGTGGGTTTTTGGGGGGTGCACATGCACTATGTGCACGGGTTATTCTAGTCTATATTATAAAAGAGGGAATTACAAGCTTGCCATTGTCCTGCGTAGAGAATTAGGGTGCCACACACACACACACACACACACACCCCCCCCCCCCAAACACACACACATCGGGTGCAACATCACCCCTCACTCAAAAGAACCCCCACATGCCCACTATTTATGGGTCTGCCAGTGCCCTTTGAAAAATCCAAAGGACGCCCACAAACACCCACTCTTCCCCATGTGTTCTTGTTTCTCATTCAGCCTTTAACATCCCAAGAAACACACCATTAGCTAGATTAATTACGAGTTTGCACCCCCCCCCCCCCCCCCCCGCGCGCGCTTTTTTGCACTTTAACCCACTACTTTCCCCCTTTTACACCCAAACAATACACACACTAACACCCACTCTTCTCTCTGTTTCAACAACGTGCGTGTGCCGTGCATCCTGTGGGTGGATTTTTTGGGGTTCCCCGTGCATTATGTGCACATGTTATTTATAGCCTATTATACAATTGAGGTTAGAGGTCTCATGTGTCACCTTTGTCACATGTGACAATGTCACATTGCCACATGGGATGACATATCAACCCCCTCGCAAAGGATCCAAAGACCACTAAACAACCCAAAAACACACACTCCATTCAAAAAACACCCAAAACAAACCCGACTTCTCACACGCAAATTAAAAAAAAATGCCCAAACCCCCCAAGACGGTGCCCACACTCACACACACACTTCCCATTTGAATCGGTTTGGGTCTAGTGTCTTGATTGTGTGGGGATTTTTTGGTTGTCCGTGTACTTTGTTCACAGGTTATTTCTAGTACTACAATGTTTGCTGCTATTTTCAGTAAATATTTTATGATTAACCTCCTTACACTTGATTATATTTTGATCAGTATTGAGATCAAAATATAATTATACACTTGTAAGAAATATTGTGATTGTTTTATGATTCAATCATACAGAGACGCACACACCCCCTCCCTGTTAACTGTACGTTATCAAATACTACTAAAATTGCATCTCATGGCTCAGTCAAGCTATAAATAAATCTACTATGTAGTACCTTCAGAATTTGCGGTTAATGTCATGAAAAGGGCACATACATTTGGCGGCTTGTAAATGTCCCTATATTTCAGTTATAACAAAACCAACCTACAAAATGGCTGCTACCAGAACCATAATTGCTACTCTAACAAAGGAGACCGTCTCAATGGATACAACTTCAATGTCTGGAGTTTTTGTATCGAGTTTGTCTAGAGGAATAAGATGTCATTAAAACCATTAACCATAAGTTGGAAGATCCATGTGAGGGAAATACTCCCCAGAATAGACGAGCAGTTTAACCTTACAATGAATGAAAGAAAAAGGATGTCACTTTGTGTGGTATTCTTGTAAGTTCAATGAAGAATGACTTGGCTTATGGGTATACAGACTATCCACTTGCAAGTGACCTATGGAACGTCATGAACGATAAGCTGGGAGGAACTTTTATGTCAAAGTTGAGGCAATTAACTATCAAATTTGATACTTATAAGATGAGCTCCAATCAAACAATCAAAGCAAAATATCTTAGAGATGTCTAGAATGATTAAGGAGCTAGCTTGCTGCTGTGGGCAACCTTACTGACAAACAATAAGTAAAAGCTGTAATTTATTCCTTACTTGGCGCCTAAAAACATATGAAAGTTAACTTAACTCACAATGAAAGTGTCAAGACTTTTGATGATGTGACACGTCACGTGGAATTGGATGATAAAATGCTATCTTCCCTAAAATCACAATCTCATTCCTACGTGACTGATTCAAGTTCCAGGAGTGGAAACTTCAAGAAGAAAAGGTTCTAGAAGGAGAACCATGTCGAGGATGTAGCTTTGAAATTCAAAAATAAAGAGCAGAGGAAGGTTAATTAGATGATGATGCGGATGATGAATGTTGATATGCTGAGGTGATGCAACTGTAATCATAAGGGCCATTTCGCTTGGGATTGTCCTGAGCCGAAGAAGGTAACTTCTGATTCTTCTTTTATTTCTTGTCATAGTGCATATGTGTCTAGT
Organism: Scilla litardierei; assembly: GCA_030789695.1. Classification (NCBI taxonomy): domain Eukaryota; kingdom Viridiplantae; phylum Streptophyta; class Magnoliopsida; order Asparagales; family Asparagaceae; genus Scilla; species Scilla litardierei. The sequence continues at coordinate 164,446,169 of CM061141.1, forward strand.
TCTGTTATGCTCATGGAACCAAATCCTTGGTTGGTTGTTGATTCAGGAGCGACAAACCACATAACCATAGACATGGACTACTTTGTGGAGTATGACTGTGTTCCTAGTGCAACCAGGTGGGTGTATGTGGGCAACATCAACAAATTAGAAATAAAGGGAGTCAGTACGTGTAAATTAGAATTGCATGGAGGACAGACCTTATTGTTCTACGATGTGTTATACACTCCTAATATATGGCAGAACTAAGTCTCTGTTGTAATATTAGTTAAGTTTGGATTTGATTTGTTGTTTGAACAATATAGCATAAATATAAGTTTTTGTAATGTATTCTATGGATTTGATACTTATTTTAATGGTTTGACATTTCTACATATAATAATGATGCATTGTTATGACATGCTAGACTAGGTCACATATGAAAAGACAAGATGTACCGCTTGGCTAAGGAGAGAATTTTTGGTTCTCTTACCAAAATAGATATGCTTGTATGTGAACCATGTCTTGCACGCAAGATTACTAGTAAACCATTCGGTTAGGAAAAACAAGCCGATACTCCATTACAACTTATACAATCTGATATCTGTAAATACATGAGTATAAGGGCAAAGTATGGTGCCTCATATTTCATTACATTCATATATGACTACTCTCGGTTTAGAAAGTTATACCTTATATCATATAATCTGTGACATTATATTTCTTCAAATTGTTTCTCAAAAAAGTTGAAAATCAATTGGATAGAAATGTTAAAACCTTAAGGACAGACTGAGAGAGAGAGAGAGAGAGAGAGAGAGAGAGAACCTATTAAATCAATTTATGGGTTTATGTAATGAAACAGGGAATATTAGACACTAACTATTTCTTATACACCTCGGCAAAATGGTGTGGCTGAGAGAAGGAATAGAACCCTCTTAGAAATGGTTTGATGTATGATGTCACAAGTAAATTTATCAATTAAGTATTGTAAAGATGCATTATTGATAGAAACACATGTTTTGAACATAGTGTCCTCCAAATCGGTTCATAAAACCCTATATGAACACTGGATTAGTAGAAGTCTAAACTTGAGTTACTTGAAACTATGGGGATGTGCAACTTATGTACATGACACATCCCATAAGCATGGGAAGTTAAGACCCAGATGAAAGAAGCGTATATTAATTAGATACTCTAAACACTCAAAGGGTTATGTTTTCTTGGGTGAGTAAGACGGTGTTGTCATAGGAAATGAATCAAGAGATGACACGGTTGTAGATGGTATGATTCCTAAACAAGGTGAAGTTAGAAATGAAGATGATATCCATAAGTTGGAAGATCCTGACTTCGGAAAGCCATTTGAGGTACCATAGAATACTTCTCAAGATCCTGAAGTTAGTGGGAGTGGTATGTCTAATAGAGAAGTCATTCAAAAATCTCAATTTGATGAGTTAGTTGGGAGAGACAAAAGGGTTAAGGTTTCACGACATAGATTTGAAATCAAAAGAGAGTCCCAAATTGTTATACCTCAAGATGACGAGAAACCTCAGAGAGTAGAAGAAACTATATCTCATTATGATCGAGATTATTAGAAGAAAGCTATGGAGGAAGAAATGGATTCCGTAAAGTTAACCAAGTTTGGAAACTAGTTGATTTGTTTCCAATCGAAAAGCAATTAGGAACAAATGGATTCTCATGATAAAGAGAAATGCAGATGGATCCATTAAAAGGTTTAAAGTTCGTCTGGTGGAAAAGTGCTATACGTAAAAGGAATGTATAAATTACGAAGAAACTTTTTCACCAGTAGTCATATTTGCCTCTATTTGCCTTATACTAGCTTTAGTTGCTCAAATAAACTTGGAACTTCACCAAATGGAGTCAAGACATCATTCCTAAATGGTGAACTAGATGAGAAATCTACATGGATCAGCTAGTAGGTTTCGTTGTTAAAGGGCAATAGAAAAAATTCTGTAAATTACAGAAATCAATAAATGGCCTTAAACAAGCATTTAGGCAAGGGAACCAGATTTTTCATAGGGTTGTCACCTCATTTGGTTTTGAGATGGTCGAAGGAGACCATTGGGTTAATGTGAAGCAGCATAAAAACAAATTTGTCATCTTGACATTGTATATAGATGGCATATTGTTAATTAGTAATGACATGGGGTTTTTGATGACCATTAAAGGATGGCTATCGTCAAACTTTGAAATGAAAGACATGGAAGAAGCAGACTATGTACTTGATATAAAATTTCAAAGGAATCGTTTTAAAAGATTTCTTGCATTGTCGCATTAAACATATATCAATAAAGTTTTAAAATTATTCAACATGTTTAAATGTAATCTCGTAGAAACTCCAACCGATCTAAGTCTAGATGGTTGTCCTAGCATTGTAAATGAAAAGAACAAGATGTCACGAGTGCCTTATGCAAGTGCAGTGAGTAGCTTAATGTACGTTATGTTGTGTACAAGGCTAGACATTTGTCATGCAGTAGGAATGGTAAGTTGATATCAATCAAATCTTGGACTTGAACACTTGGAAGCTGTGAAGAGGAACATGAGATATTTGAAGGGCACACCCAGCTACACTTTGTGTTATGAAGGTTCATCCACCAAGCTGGAAGGCTACTGATGCAGACTATGGAGGAGATGTAGATGAGAGGAAATCTACATCTAGATATGTTTTCGTGCTTGGGGATGGTGCCATCTCATTGTCCAGCAAGAAACAAACTTGTGTAGCTGTATCCACCATGGAAGAAGAATTTATTGCTGCTTCACTAAGAGTCCACGATTATTTGGTTACAACGGTTCCTACAGAATTTGGGTGTAAAGCAAGAACCAGTGATTGTCTATTGTGATAATCAAGTTGCGGCGTCTTACATCAATGACCCAAAATATCACAGTCGTACGAAAACATATTGATATATAATATCATTTTGTAAGAGACATTATTGCTGAGAGATAGTTTCTATCAATATATATTAACGCATAAAATGGTTGTTGATCCTCTTACTAAGCCCATTACCAGATATGCATTCATGAAACATGTAAAAAATCTGGGATTGCGTGGAATTTGAATTTGTACTCTGTAAAAATATTGATGTTGTTCAATTGAAATGTTTACTTCATTCATTGTGTTGGAATGATATATGTTTTGCCCAATAGTGTAATTCATTAATACATACATATACGTATATAAGAACAATATATCAAATAGACATAGGAGATTGGTATTCTCACACAGGCAATCGATTCTTACGTTCTTAGGTGAACGAGCAGTGAGAAGACTTAATACTCTTGTGAAAGTCACTTTGAATAAAGTTTTAAAATGTGGTCATTATATATCTACAAATAATGACCGAGCTGAACTGATTCTCCAAAGTTCATCTGAGCCTATTCATAAGCCAGACACAAATTCTTAGAGCATTAAATTACTGTAGAATTTAGTGTTAAATGTATGGGTACATTTAACTGAAGTCTCAACAGTGTTGAAATGAATACTTCTAAGACATACAAAATAGATCGTTGCATGTTGTAATGGCCTACTTCTGAACATACGTATTTCGTGCGTATTATCCATTTGTTGATCTATTTGAATAAGTGTTTTAAGATTTTATTATTATTTTTCCCGAACTCGGACTTGTGATCGGAATCCCTATTTCGCGATCACAATGATATCTTCTTTACCCTTTGGTTGACGTTAATTGCAGGGGCTGAATAGTAAGTCTTGAGTACATAAATCTTGTAATTTTAACCTGTAAGGATCAACACACTAGAGGGGGGGGGGTGAATAGTGTATATTAAAAAAATGTCGCAAATAAAATGTTAGTAATATTTGTAAAGATGGCACAGAAATAAAAAGATAAGTACTGAAATTAAATCAATCGCAAACACAGAGATTTATCCTGGTTCGGATCCTTGTGATCCTACTCCAGTCCTCTACCCCGTAGAGATTTTCAATCCACTATAATCACTTGCCCCGCAAGCACAAACTTACAAAAATGGCGACACTCCCAGTGTCCCAAACTTTGTACAATCTCTAAACAGAGATTCAAACCTGTTAAATAATGAAATAGAAAAACACATATAGCCTTGTTATAAATTTCAGAGAATGAATTCAAGGATGGTGTTTAGAAGATGAACTTCAAGATGTAAAAGATATGTAATGAAGAGCAACACTTGAAGTTCTCTGGTTCATAAAAGAAGAGAGAGAGATCAATCGATTTCTTCTTGCAATTATGAACGCAAACAACTTTCCAAAATGATGTTGAAAAATCCAAGTTCTTCCGTTCTTAAATGAAGAAGGAAATCTAATGATTTATTCTTACAAATAAGAAAATAACAACTAATGGCCTAAAGCTTTAGAAAAGAGAAGACTTGATTCCAACAAATAAGAGAGTAAAGAAGAGGACAGTGTGTGAAAGAAAAGAGAGGGTATACCCATTTATTTATAGTGTTTAGGGACGGTTGGGGACTGTAGTTAACGTTGAAAAACGGGCAGGAACCGTCCCTGAAAATTTGGGATCAAAACGGCTAGTTTTGAAATTGGTCGACCAAAATGACAAATTGGTCGACCAAAATTTAGAGAGGGAATTTCGACTGTTGGAAGACATTTCTAGAATCTACACAGTTAGGGAAGTTTGCAAATGCAATCCCATAACCAAATTCGAAGGTTTAAAATTGGTCGACCAAAATGGGGTTATTGGCTGCCAATTTTCAAAGTTGCGAATTTTCGAAATTGGAAAGTGTAGATCTCTGAGGAATGGAACCTAGATGAATAAGATATATTATCAAAAGGCTTTGTGACTCTAATAAAGTAAATTTTACATTGATTACATAAAGCCGTAGATAGGACTGCATCTGCAACTGAATCTGAGAAGCTTCTTTGCAGGAGATCCTTATCAAGTGATTATATATCCAAGTCGTGGATTAGGTGCCTTTGTCTTTCCAGCTTCATGATTGATATATCTGATTGAGTATGCATGAAGATATCTCATTTGTGTGGAACTCAGCATTGATATGTATCTGCATACATAGAGTTAGTAGCACTGAATGTGTTTGTCATATCAAAACCATATGGGAATAGAAATATGGAATTATGAAATTCCAACATTCTCCCCCTTTTTGATGATGACAAACAAGAAAAAATATATATAAGTAAAATTGAACATATCAGATATACTCCCCCTGAATATGTGGAGGTTGTGAATACTCCCCCTGAGTAACTGAAATATATTCTCCACCTTTGGAATTCTCAAAAAGAGGGAAATAATAGTTAGTTAAAAAATAAGTGAGAAAATAGAAGGGAAATATAAATGGTGATAAAAGATGGAATATAGTGCCTTTAAAAAAAATTGGTCAGTATAGTGGAAATTGAGTAGTAGGCCAATGAAAGGAAATAGGCCGAAATATGGTGAGCAAGGCATAAAAAATGAATGGACAGGCCATGAAAAGACATGCGAATGTAAGGCCATTAAAAAAAATATGGGAAAGGACCTGTTATGAAACATATGGGATACTACCTCTTATATAAAAAAATGAATGAAATATAACTTGTAGAGAAGAAAAAAAATGTGGAGGGATGAGAACCAAAACTTCGTAGCAGCAAAGTTTCAAAACTGTGAAGAGAGTATAACTTAGTGAAGCAAACATGCATAATAGATGTCTGAAAAGACTGTTGCAATGTGAGGAATGCTGTTAAAAAAATGAACAGGGAAGCCCTGCTTACGTAAGATAGTCCAAAACAAAGAACATAGCAGTGAACGCATATAGAAGAATGAATATGAACAGAGTACAGCACAAGAACAAATGTCAAAACAGAGCCAAAGGACATTAACTTTTAAAAAATTACTAAGAAGCCAGCACCAATCTAGCCAAATGAACATGCGAAAGATATCAAGCAGAAAATGGAAGCACCACAAAACTACTTACTGAACAACAAAAAATACACAGATTAGTGTCACAAAAAAATATATCCAAACGTACTAAGTAAAGGATAGACATACAGCCCATAGCCTGAACACCATATGACAAAACAACATAGCCAAAGACTAAGAGAACAGCTTGCCTAAGAATTACACCAAACAACAAAAAGAGCATAACAATACCAACATAAAACCAGTGACAGAATACAAGAACTAAGAACTAAGGCTTAAGTACATACATTCCACTTAGCCAAGTACCCAAAATAGAACATAGTTTGAAACAACAGAGATCCCAGAGACAACAGAACCAACAGAAACAGAAAGGCCCCAAAGTGCCTAGCAACAACCCAAGTAACTATCGTCAGAAATATCACCAAAGTGCCTATGGAACAGAGTATCCAGAAGAACCAAACCAACCAGCAAAGAACCAACAGACAACCGACCGGAAAACAGCGATGAACAACAGCAAACAGGAGCCCTGGAAGACTATGGCCGAGAGGAGGAGCCAGGCCTGGTAGGAGACACATCGGACGAACGTCTAGCGACCCGAAAGTGGAGCGACTCAAAGTGGTTTGCCAAAGAGGCAACAGCAATAGTAAGGTCGTCCATCCGCCTGTTATGCTCCTGTAACGTAGCATCACCAGAACTCAAGTGGGTCTGAATGCCACGAAAACCATTGTGCATCTCACCCTGAATATCTTGAAATCCTCGAGTCACCGAATGACGCAACGCACGAATCTCACCCAGAATAGCATCATGACCAGAGGACGGGGTAATAGGAGTGGTAGGAGAAGCCGCAGACTGGGAATACCGTTTCCGAACCGGAACACGGCCACGAGTGCGAGAAGAGCCGGGGGTATAGGAAGTGGGAGTGGGGCGGGGAGTAGGAGTGGGACGAGATCGCGGAGAACAAGTACGAATGCGTGGAGAGCGAGACATGGACCTAGTGACTGGACGGGAGGGAGTGGGAGAGGTGTCAGGGTCAGCGGCATCGGCATCGGAACCATCATTAGAGGCAGAAGTGTCAGATATGACCAATTGCATGTGAGTAAGTGTGGCAGAAGTAAAATCAACCGGATTGAAAATAGCGGCAGAGTTGGCGAATGGAATCTGAAATGCCTCTAAAATCCTAGTGATCAGTGATGGCAAAAAAATATGAGTCTTAACAGGCTTGGCCAATGTGTCAAGTAAGACAGATCCCCAGCAGACGGGAAGTTCACCCATTAAAGCATAGAGACAGCGTGCTGTGTTGTTACTAACATAATTCAGAGAACCAATCTTAGGGGCGAGGTTGGTCAGAATAATCTTGACCATCATCCGAGAGGGCGGATGAAGAGTCGCAGCGGACCTCTTGGGACGAAAATCAGAAGATAGAAGCTGTTTAATCGAGGGGTCGTTGAGTGTGTCAGGGAGAGGCTGAACATTGTGTGAGGGCAAGTGCAGAAGTGAAGAGAGCATAGGACCAGTAAGTCGAAAAAAGAAACCATTGACGATAGTGGAAATGGAGAGCATACCGGCCTGTTTGGAGGAATCCAGGTTCGCATAGAACTCACGAACGAGGGCCGGAAAGTAGGGTGTGCGGTTCGTAGTTGACCAGAGACCAACTAGGCCGGTGGAATGGAGAGGGGCCAAGATCCGAGAGAAGCCGTGGTCACTGAAGTCAACGTGACGTTCAGGATGGAATGGGAGGCGCTCCAGAAGGCGGAAATGCTGTGAAGCCGCCGGAGAACGGAAGTAGGCCGGTGCTGGGGTTGCAATGAAATCTCGAGGGATCTGATCCATCGGGAGTGAAGTCGAAGGAGGACCGAACGAGAGGCTTTCGAAGCCGTGCGCGGAAAGAGCGGCGAGGAGTGTGGATTTGGGGGTGGTCGCCGGCGAAGACGGGGTCGGATCCGTCGAAACCAAAGATCGGGCGGGCGGGTGGAGGGAAGCGCCGGCGGATTAATGGGTGGAGGCCGGCGATTTGAGGGAAGGACGGGGGAGATTTGGGAGAGGTCGGCGGGTTTCTTAGATTAGGGAGAAGGGGTGCGTTGGGAAAGATAAAGAAATGGCCAGAGATATTTTGTGGGGACTTAACATTTCCCTAGGCAAGAATTAAATAGGGAAGAAAATCAGTTAAGGGTAGTTGCTGGAACGGATAGAATTCCAATCGGCAGAGAAGTTGAAGAAACGAATCCCACCAAAATTTGAAAACGAAAGGATGGGTTCAAATTCTGAAACAAAAATGGAGGGAACGGATAACGAGAATAAGCGGGAAGACGAAGCAGTTACCGAAAAAGTTAAAAAATAATTAAAAATTCGACAATTGGCGACCAATATTGGTGAATTGGTCGACCAATTGTAAAAATAGCCAGAAAAATTTGAAAAAATTTGAGAAAAATTCTAAAAATAAAAATAAGAATGTGTCATAAGTCCGATTTACTAATAATCCCTAAATTCCTACGAAGCTTAATAAAAGTATCTTCTTTCAATGGTTTGGTTAAAATATCAGCTGTCTGATGTTCAGTAGCTATAAATTTAAGAACTATATCTCCTTTCTGAACATGATCATCTAGAAAATGATGATGTACATCAATATGTTTTGTACGAGAATGATGCACATGATTTTTAGAAAGATTAATAGCACTAGTATTATCACACATAATAGGGCAAGTAGGGCAATCAATACCATAGTCAGATATAGTTTGTTTCATCCATAAGATTTGAGCACATGCTAAACCGGCGGCAATATATTCTGCCTCGGTTGTAGATAATGAAACGGAGTTTTGCTTTTTGCTAAACCAAGAAACTAAAGCATGACCTAAAAAGTGGCAAGTACCACTGGTACTTTTACGATCTGATTTGCAACCAGCAAAGTCTGCCATCACTATAGGATAATAAATCAAATGTGCTTGACTTGGGATAAAATAAACCAATATCAGAAGTGTGCTTAACATATCTAATAATCCTTTTTACGGCAGTTAAGTGTGAAATTTTAGGATCTGCCTGAAAACGTGCACATAAACATACTGAAAACATAATGTCTGGTCTACTAGCAGTTAAATAGAGTAGAGAGCCAATCATACCTCTATAAAGACGTTGATCAACACTCTTACCATTTAAGTCTTTGTCGAGAGATGTAGATGTACTCATTGGAGTACGTTTTTCTGCAGAACTTTCTAAACCAAAACGCTTGATGAGTTCTTTAGAGTACTTGCTTTGGTGAATGAAGATTCCTTCCTTCAATTGTTTAATTTGAAGACCGAGGAAGTAATTGAGTTCACCCATGTGACTCATCTCAAATTCTTTCTGCATAATCTTAGAAAAATCTTGACAAAGAGATTCATTAGTAGAACCAAAAATAATATCATCAACGTATATTTGAATAATGATTATGTCAGATTTAATATTTTTAATAAAAAGAGTGGAATCTATTTTACCAATATTATAACCAGAATTTAAAAGATAGCTTTTAAGTCTTTCATACCAAGCACGAGGTGCTTGTTTGAGACCATAAAGAGCTTTCTTTAATTTGAAAACATGATTTTCAAAATTTTCATGATGAAAACCAGGAGGTTGTTCAACATAAACTTCCTCCTTAAGAAATCCATTTAAAAAAGCACTTTTGACATCCATTTGAAATAATTTAAAATCTTTAAAACATGCAAATGATAACAACATGCAAATAGACTCAAGACGAGCAACTGGTGCATAGGTTTCATCATAATCAATACCTTCTTCTTGATTATAACCTTGTGCAACCAATCATGCCTTGTTTCTAATTACCTGACCAGATTCATCCAATTTATTTTTGAATACCCATTAAGTACCAATAATTGAATGATCTGTTGGTCTGGGAACTAATTCCCAAACATCATTTCGTTGAAATTGATTGAGTTCTTCCTACATAGCGATAATCCATGAACTGTCTTCACATGCATCTTTGATGTTCTTTAGTTCAATGGATGAAAGGAAAGCACAATGCGCCATTTGTTCAATTTGACGACGAGTTCTAACTACATCTGTAATATCTCCAATGATTAATTCTGATGGATGATTTCGAACTTGTGCAAAAGCCTTGGGAAGATCTGTATTATCTGAAATAGACTCAACAGAATGATCAGTAGCATCAATTTCATCAAGTTTGATATTATCTAAAGAATTAGATAAAGGTAATATATTCTCTTCATCATCAATGATGGGAGAATTAGATGAGGGATTCTAATCAAATGTGACATGTAGTGATTCTTCAACTGTTGAAGTTCTTTTGTTATATACTCTGTAGGCTTTGCTACGTGTTGAGTATCCAACAAAAATACCTTCATCAGATTTCGAATCAAATTTATCAAATGCATCTTTAGTATTAAGAATAAAACATTTACATCCAAACACTTTAAAATATGATACACGTGGAATGCGATCAAAGAATAATTCAAAACAAGTTTTATTAAGAAATGACCTTATGAGAATTTTATTCATAATGTAACATGCAGTTGCGACAGCTTCAGCCCAAAAATATTTCGGTAAATTACTATCACAAAGCATTGTTCTTGCACATTCTTGTAAAGTTCTATTTTTCCTTTCAACTACTCCATTTTGAGGAGGAGCACGAGGAAAAGAAAAATTGTGAGTAATGCCATTTTCATTACAAAACTTGGTAAATGATTCATTTTCAAATTCTCCTCCATGATCACTACGAATAGTGACAATATTAGAAGATTTGATTTTTTGTATCTTTTTACAAAATATTAAAAATTCTTCAAATGCATCATTCTTGTTTTGTAAGAATATAACCCAAGTATATCTTGAATAATCATCAACAATGACAAACGCATATCTATTTCTATTCAAAGAAGCTACTCTTGAAGGACCAAACAAATCTAAGTGTAAGAGTTCTAATAGTCTCTTTGTTGAGATAACATCCTTTGATTTAAAAGAAGATTTGTGCATTTTTCCTTATTGACAAGCATCACAAAAACGTTTGTGTTTGAAAGAAATATTTGGCATTCCATTTACTAATTTGTGTTTCGAAATGTGTGCTAGATTTTTGAAATTAGTGTGTCCAAAATGTTTATGCCATAAAAGTGTATCATCAGATGTAATCATTAAACAATGATTATTTGTGGTAACAGACATGCATAAAATATAAATGTTATTTTTACGCTTACCACGAAACAAAACAGATGACATATCAGAATCATAAATAATGCAATCATTTTGTTCAAAAACTATTTTGTAATTTTTATCGCATAACTGACTAATGGAAAGTAAATTATGTTTCAAACCGTCAACCAGGTGAACATTCTCAATGATAGGCTGATTTGTATTGCCAACTGTTTCAGTGCTTATGATTTTTCCTTTCTTGTTGTCACCAAAGGTAACTGTGCCTCCATCTTTATATTTAATGTTTGAAAGCAAGTTGATATTTCCTGTCATATGTTTTGAACATCCACTGTCCAAAATCCATCTTTCTTTCCTAGGTACCTGAAAGATAAAACATTAAGCATTGGTACCCTTTGTTTTGAGGGTCCTTGGGATTAGATTTTAGGAAGCCAAACCCAAGTTGAATTTAGCTTTCTAATGTAATCACTAGAATGAACAATAGAATGCATAAAATGCGAAATATAATAATTTCTATTTTCTAAGCATGTATTCTTAGGAACCCATACACTAATTGTAGTAGGTTTCCTAAGAGATGATTTTGAAATGTTAATAACATTTCTTTGTAAAGAAGAAGCAGGAATGTTTACTTTCTTTGTGTAAATAAATGCGTGATTCTTCTTTTGAGGTTTAACAAAAGTAGTTTTTCCACAAGAAGAAGAAGTGCTACAAGACTTGGGTGCATCCTTATGAGAATATCCCAGACCCTGTCTATGATTTGCTGGATATTGTATTTTTAGCAAATCATCAAGATTAGTCTTTCCTTTATTAAATTTATTAATATTGGAAGACATCTCATTGTATTTCATCTTTAGTGATGAAATATTTTTATCCATTTCGGATATTTGAGTATGTAGTTCTAGATTCTTAGTTTTGAGAATATCATTCTCTTTACTAAGATTCAAATTTTGAGAAGATGTATTCTCAGTGTTTTTAGAAGAAGATAATTCTTGATATTTAATAAGGAGATCATCATTATTCTGTTTCAATGATTTATGTTGACTATTTAATTTTTTGAAACGAGAATAGAGATCTTTTAATGCATCAAGTAATTCTTCGTTATTAAAAGAACTTACCTCATCTTCATCTTCTTGTGCCATAAAGCACATGTTAGCACTTTCATTTAGAACATCATCTTCATCATCTGAAGAATCATCCCATGTTGCTGCAAATGCCTTTTTCATTTTGTCAAACCTCCTTTCTTTTCTGGATTGATCATTATTGGAAGTTTTGAACTTTGCTTTGAGAAGAGGACAGTCTTTCTTCATATGTCCTGGCTTATTACAATTAAAGCAAAGAGAAGAATCAGTATTCTTAGATTTAAAATTATTATACTTTCCTTTCTGAAAGAATTTTCTGAAGTTTTTGGCAAAAAATGCCATATCATCATCTGAATCTTCATTATCTGATGTTGCGTTGAAGGCAAGTACTTTCTTCTTTTGATTTGATTCTTCTTTCTCATCTTGAAGTGTAACTTCATGGGCCATTAAGTTACCAATAATATTTTCCAAAGATAATGTGGAAAGATCATTGGCTTCCTCAATAGCGGTGATCTTTGGACGCCATACTGGGGTTAAAGCTTTAAGAATTTTGCGAACCTGTTCAAGAGAAGTGTAAGTTTTTCCAAGAGCATTCAAAGAATTTATAATATTAGTAAACCTGGTGTTCATTTCTCCAATTGTCTCTTGGTCCTTCATCTTGAACAACTGGAATTTGTGAACCAAAACAGAAATCTTAGTTTCCTTCACTTTACTGGTTCCTTCATGAGTTACCTCAAGTATATGCCAAATCTCCTTAGCACTTTTGGCCTGAGATACTCGATTAAACTCATGTTTATTCATAGCACAAAATAAAGCATTCATGGCCTTTGAGTTGTTGGTTTTTGCAGTTTTGTCGTTGGTGGTCCAATCAGCAACAGGAGTAGTTGGCTTTTCGTATCCTGACTCTACGATGTCCCAAATCTCATAATTCATACTTTGGAGATGAATCTCCATTCGTATTTTCTAATATGAGTAATTTGAACCATCAAATAGAGGAGGACGGGTTTGAGAGTGCCCTTCAGGATGCTGATTGTAGTTGTGTGGAACTGCGTTCATGTTTGAGGAACTTGATGCCATCTTAACCTTGCTCTGATACCAAATGTAATTTTAACCTGTAAGGATCAACACACTAGAGGGGGGGTGAATAGTGTATATTAAAAAAATGTCGCAAATAAAATGTTAGTAATATTTGCAAAGATGGCACAGAAATAAAAAGATAAGTACTGAAATTAAATCAATCGCAAACACAGAGATTTATCCTGGTTCGGATCCTTGTGATCCTACTCCAGTCCTCTACCCCGTAGAGATTTTCAATCCACTATAATCACTTGCCCCGCAAGCACAAACTTACAAAAATGGCGACACTCCCCGTGTCCCAAACTTTGTACAATCTCTAAACAGAGATTCAAACCTGTTAAATAATGAAATAGAAAAACACCTATAGCCTTGTTATAAATTTCAGAGAATGAATTCAAGGATGGTGTTTAGAAGATGAACTTCAAGATGTAAAAGATATGTAATGAAGAGCAACACTTGAAGTTCTCTGGTTCATAAAAGAAGAGAGCGAGATCAATCGATTTCTTCTTGCAATTATGAACGCAAACAACTTTCCAAAATGATGTTGAAAAATCCAAGTTCTTCCGTTCTTAAATGAAGAAGGAAATCTAATGATTTCTTCTTACAAATAAGAAAAGAACAACTAATGGCCTAAAGCTTTAGAAAAGAGAAGACTTGATTCCAACAAATAAGAGAGTAAAGAAGAGGACAGTGTGTGAAAGAAAAGAGAGGGTATACCCCTTTATTTATAGTGTTTAGGGACGGTTGGGGACTGTAGTTAATGTTGAAAAACGGGTAGGAACCGTCCCTGAAAATTTGGGATCAAAACGGCTAGTTTTGAAATTGGTCGACCAAAAGGACAAATTGGTCGACCAAAATTTAGAGAGGGAATTTCGACTGTTGGAAGACATTTCTAGAATCTACACGGTTAGGGAAGTTTGCACATGCAATCCCATAACCAAATTCGAAGGTTTAAAATTGGTCGACCAAAATGGGGTTATTGGCTGCCAATTTTCAAAGTTGCGAATTTTCGAAATTGGGAAGTGTAGATCTCTGAGGAATGGAACCTAGATGACTAAGATATATTATCACAAGGCTTTGTGACTCTAATAAAGTAAATTTTACATTGATTACATAAAGCCGTAGATAGGACTGCATCTGCAACTGAATCTGAGAAGCTTCTTTGCAGGAGATCCTTATCAAGTGATTATATATCCAAGTCGTGGATTAGGTGCCTTTGTCTTTCCAGCTTCATGATTGATATATCTGATTGAGTATGCATGAAGATATCTCATTTGTGTGGAACTCAGCATTGATATGTATCTGCATACATAGAGTTAGTAGCACTGAATGTGTTTGTCATATCAAAACCATATGGGAATAGAAATATGGAATTATGAAATTCCAACAAATCTTTTCCAATCAAATCTTAATCAGATTGATCAAATTAGATTTCCGAATCTATATGTCTTGTCGAATCATCCAAATCATATTCAATCTTAACTACATCAGATTGTGATCATAACTGAATCTATCTTCTTAATCAAAATATCCTAACCAAGTCGATCCTCCTAATCTAATCTTAACTAAGTTGATAGTTAAATCGGATCTAAATCCTAATATCTTTAAATATCTTAACTATACTAGTTTCCTAATCAAATCGTAACTGAACTGATCTCCATAATCTAAATATCTTAACTATATGATTCTCCCAATCGTATCTTTACTCGAAATTGTAATGAAAATCCTTAATCAAATCTAAATTGATAAATTAACATATCGGAAACAAATCACATAGTATCTTATTTTAAATCCTAACCAAAGTATCTTAATTGAACTGATTCTCCTAATTCTCCTAACGAAATTGACTTCTTAATCAGATATTATCTTAACAAAATATAACTTAAATCCTAATATAAAAAATAAAGCAACTTTATATATCTAATATCCTAACTAGTCACCTCGAGATCCCTCCCACATAACAACCCTCACACACGCAATCTCCCCTCTATCCCATATCACCCGACAACCACCCCACGTTCTCATCCCATACACACCCACTCATTCTCCTCCTTATCATTCATCTCATTCATAAATCCCATCTCCAAGCTCACGAACCCATCAAACTTCAAACGCCAGTCACGCACATTCTCCTCCTTTTTCCTCGTCGTCTTCTTCTAATACTCTAGGCACAACCCCCTCCTCTCAAACTTGTGCAAGTCCCTTCCACTCTCAACTGCTATCTCCTCCTTCAATCTCTCGGAAACAACCCACGACAACTCCAACGACTTCGCCCCTAGCGCCCACAGCCTTCCCCCCTGTACACCCGTTCGCCCACCATCTCCAGCACGCCACTCGACTCGTTAGTGCCACCACCGAACCCCGAGCCCCGTTCTCCACCTCCCTCACTCTGACTCCCGTCGTGCAACATCAACTCCTCCCTCCTCTTTAAAAATCCTTAGCCCATCCCTGACTCCCTCCACCTCGCCGACGTCCTCGTCCACTGCCCGGTCTCAGGCAAGCCCACACCTCCACTCCGTTAACCCCCAGCGAGCTTCTTCTCCACGCACTGATGTTCACCTCCTTCCCCTTCGAACACCGTTCACCGGTAACCTCCTCCACCCTGCAAACAGCCCGATACCAAAGCCCCTCAGCCTCTCGCCCCTCCAACCGCCTACCCACAAGCCCAACAAACCCCTCTCAAACTTGACGGTGTCACCCTCTCCCTCAGCACTTCCCTGACCCCGCTTCATCCCTCAGGCGCCCCTCCCACCTCGATCTCGCTCCACCCTCGACCCCATCTCCATTCGTCGTCGACTGCAACATGCCACGAGCAATACAGCGACCTCGCTCCGCCTCCTTCCACCGTCGGACGATCACACAACCACAACGCCGCCGTGAGCAGCCGCCAACCACCGTGCCATTGCCAAGCCTGCATGCATACGCTAAGGCAACGACGTCGTGGGTTGTTTAAGTTATAATGCATGCTGTAATATTTGTTATGCACGTAGTGGCGTACATTACTATATTATATAATATACGGTAAATATAGTATATAAATGTGTTAGTAACTTCATAAATTGTTATCATTATTATATACTGGGGTTAATATAATAGGGTATAAGATGTTAGCTGCAATTGAAATGCGCCAGCCCCTACAATACAATATATAGGTGATACGTCTATTTTACGGAAGCCCAACAGCATGAGCCCAAAGGCGCGGCCCACCCAACGAAGCCCGAAGGAACACGGAGCTAGAAACCCAACTGCCGACCAGAAGCCCGTCTGCGAGATCAGGCCCGCCCGACAAAGCCCCTTTAGAGGGCCCCCGAACGACGATCCAACCCGGCCCCAGAAGCACGCCAGTCACTCGCCCACTCCAGCGATAACCGCTCCCCCAGTTCCACGACCACTTAATGGCGATAATGGGGAGGTGCTGGCATGGCGCAGTGGACAGCGATAGGGAGGCGGATTGAGGGGGCACGATTGGGGGCGGACGAGGGACGTGAGTCATGGGCAGTCACGACGGGAGGTCTATAAAAGGGGTGGAAAGACGACTGGACAAAGGACGGCATCTAAGGTAACTAAAACCTAAGGTACTCCATCAATGACCTAGTTCCCCCATTCCAAATTCCTTCCTCCCCCGCTCGCGCCGGTAGACACCGTTCCGATCTCCTCTCGAGTCGAACCGTCTCCGCCGGGCCTCCTCTTTCAGATCACTGTCTGACTTAGGCATCGGAGGGGATTTGGCCGGAACCAAGGTCCGGCCCCCCTGACGAGCGTTCTCATCTGCGCAGGAGGACATCAGATCCACGGGCCGAGGCTTCCCCTCCGCTCGGCGACCGGCCGCGTAACCAGTAGGACGATCGAGGCTACCCCTCGTCACCCGACCGCCGAGGCCGAGCACGTCCATCCGAGGCCGAGCGTCTCAACCCGGGTCGAGGCTTCCCCTCGCCCCCTTGCGACCGAGGATCCCGACTCGGCCCAGCCGACGCGCTCCGCTTCGTCCGCAGCTCCGACTCGCGCCTCGTCTGCACCGACTCGACATACCCGAGGGACCCAAGCGGGCCCCTTGACCACGTTGACCGGGTTGTCCACGGTCAACGCTTTTGTAGTGAGAAAACACTCTGAAACATCTGGCGCCGTCTGTGGGAACGAACCGTCCCACGAAGAAACAAACCACACCAGCAATGGCACGAGCCTGCAATGGAAAGAGACGCATGCCCCCCATCCCGGAAGAGGGGAATGGCACACCCAACAGCAACCTTGAGGACTCACCTGACGACAATCTCCCCGCCCCCTCAACCGAAGAGGCTGGCGGGTCGGAACTAGCCACGCAGGGGCAGCTCCACGCCCTGGCCCAAGAGACCAACGCGAGCCTCCAGACGTTGGTCGCAACGGTACATCAGCTCGTCGGCGCTGCGCCGGCCAACGGAGACGTGTTGGGCGACGACCATCGTTGGGCGGGGGGCCCCCCGCTCTTACGGTCCGCTGTGGTCGATGACCATGGGAACCGAAGACCGAACACTGAACGTCGGTTCGCGTGGTCTGGCTCCCGTCAGGCGAGATCACGCGCCTCCTCCCCTTATTGTGAAAGGAGCCGAAGAGAAACCGAAGGCACGGGGGACGAGTCGGTGACCGCGTCGTCCCGCCGACCACGATCACCCCATCGCAGAAGAAGCGATCAACACCACTCGAGAGACCGATCACGGCGGAGCGGGAGCTCCCGTCGGAGGAGCCGGGAACGACGGGTCAGCCCGACCCCCAGTGTGGCGAGGGCCGTGGAGCCAGTCCCGCCGGCGCCTGTGCCCCCTCCACCGCCGAACGAGCTGGAGGTAGGTGGGTGTCGGACCCCCGGGGGCATCCACGGAGACCGGTGCCCTCTGTCGAGGAGAATAACTGACGCGCGGGTCCCCTCTCGATTCAAGATCCCGGCGCTGGGGAAGTACGACGGGATAGGAGACCCGGGAAACCACGTGATGGACTACGAGGGTGACATGTCCTTCCAAGGAGCCGACGATGACTTGCTCTGCAGGGGCTTCTACTCGACCCTCAGGGGAGCGGCGAGAACCTGGTACCGCAGCCTACCCAGCCGCTCCATCGACAGCTTCGAGGAACTCACCCAGCTGTTCTGCAAACAGTTCATGGCAGGGCGACAGGTAATGCCTGATGCTGAACATTTGTTTAACATAGTGCAGGGCCCCACCGAGCCGCTCCGACAGTTTATGCGCCGCTTCAACGCGGAACGGCTGAACGTGAACAGCCCCCCCGACCTTGTTGTCCAAACGGCCCTAAAGAAAGGGCTGCGCCATAGAGGCCTAAAGAAGTCTCTGCACAACGATCCCCCGAAGGACCTTCCTGGGATCATGGCGAGGGCCGAGCGCTTCATGTTGACCAAGGAGACCTTGGCCATTGAGGCGGGAAAGGCCAAACGAGGGACCAAACGCGGCGATAGCAAGCGCCGCAGCCCCGAAGGGTACCGGACCGAGAAGAAGACGAGAAACAGGCAGTGAGGAGAGGGTACCAGGGACGCCACCCCAGACGCCGTCCTCGCTCAAGTTCAGAAGGAAGAGCGTGCCGATCGCCCCCCGCCAAAGACAAAAAGAGGGGGGAAGAATGGGGAAAAGTACTGCAAATACCACAAGGACAATGGCCATGACAATGAAGACTGCTGGCACCTAAAGAAGGACATTGAGAAGCTGATGAGCCGAGGGCACGCAAGGAATTTCGCTGACGAGCCGGCCCACGAAGAAGGTCAACACCGTCCAAGGACCCCTCCGCATCATAGAGTGAGCAGGCGAGGCCCCGGTCGTAGCCTAGTCCGGAGGAGATTATCTAGGTTTACATCCCTCCGTCTAGCTTTATTTCCTGCTTTCTTTCCTCCAAATGTACTAGTCCAATAGGACCCTTAAGAGTACAAACGCATTCCCTTTTATCTTCTCTTTATCTTCGACGGAACCAACATTTCACCAAAGGTGCATAAGAGCGAAAACCGCCACCTCACCGGATGGGGGGGGTCAGACAGAACCAGTCTCGAGACGAGGAGCGTCGTCCCCACCAACTGACTCCTTCGCCCGTAAGTCTGGGGGGTAATTCCCCAGCCAGCACAGACGCCGACCGGTCCTAAGCCGAGGAGCTTTGCCCTCGCCGACCGTCTCCTTCGCCCGTAAGACTGGGGGTAATTCCCTCAGCCAGCGCAAACGCCGACCGGTCCTAAGCCGAGGAGCTCTGACCTCGCCGACCGCCTCCTTCGCTCGTAAGTCTGGGGGCAATTCCCCCAGCTAGCACAGACGCTGACCGGTCCTAAGCCGAGGAGCTTTGCCCTAGCCGACCGTCTCCATCGCTCGTAAGTCTGGGGGCAATTCCCCCGGCCAGCGCAGACGCAGACCGGTCCTAAGCCGAGGAGCTTTGCCCTCACCGACCGTCTCCTTTGCTCGTAAGTCGGAGGGCAATTCCCCCAGCCGGCTCGGACACCGACCGGTCCTAAGCCGGGGAGTTACACCCCCGCTGACCGACTTCACTGCTCATAAGACCGGGGGTAGCCTCCCTAGTCATCAAGGACGCATATCGACTTGTCCGCTCGGAGGGCAAGGGACAACCTCCCGGAGAAAGGAGGCGAGTGACCACTGTCAGCAGAGGACGCCGAGAATCACAGCAACAAAGCAAAATGCGCGGGAAACTCTTGTAAGTCAATTTCATTTCCAACAATTAACCAAGGTACAAAAGTGTGTCTTGTTTACAGGAAATTGAAGTGGAGAAACCTCCTTACAAATGACCCGCTCACGGCGGACAACAAAATTCATCACCTATGAAGACTAGGGCAACGCCGGCGGAGCAAAACTTGTCGACCAAGAACCCCAAAATTGCTGGCCTAAGCGAACATCCATGCAACCAGCAATTATTGGCTCTGAAGCAGGGAACCGGTAGCGAAGCCAAAGGAGATTGCGAGGTCAGGGATCCATTTCAAGTAGGCCGGGGCAAAACAAAGCGGATGCTAAAAAATTTGAGGATAAAAACAAGGGTGGCAGGCCGGGAAGGACGACCTAGGGGGCCCGGGATCGGGAGGACGCATCCTCATGCACCTCGCCCTGCTCGGAACGAGGCGGATCGACAGGCGGAGGGGCTTGCTGGACGCGCTCCGCATAATCTCGGAAGGAAGACTGGATGACTTCGACGATCCGAGGGCAGATGAGGTCTTCATACGTACCGAAGGCCCCCCTAAGAACCTCGAAGATCCTCTCCCCCAGGGTCACGACGACGCCCCTCTCCACCTCCTCCGCAAACCGCGCCACCTGACGCTGATCCGACAGTTCCCTCTGAAGCTCCTCCCTCTCCAGGCGGAACGACTCCGCCGCTTCCTCAACCGACTGTCGAGCGTCCTCCAACTTTCCCTGGAGGTCACCCACTCGTCCCTCCAGCTCGGCAACCCGGATCTTGAGATGCCGAGACTCCATCTGAGCCTCCGTCATAGCTACCTCCGCCGCTCCGGCCCGCTCGTGGGCTCTCACAGAGGACTCCAACTCCCTCAAACGGACGGCTCGACGCTGCAACTCAACAGCGAGCGTTGAACCCTGAAAGAAGAGAGATGAGCCAAGAAGAGAGTGAAAGGAAGGGAAGGACTGCAGAATAGCCGAACCTGTTGGAGGGTCCAGACCAAGGAGTCCGACACCTTGTCGGCGGGGATCTTCTCGAGGAGACTGCGGTCCCGGGGAAGGACGGAGCCCTCAGCAACCTGCTGGGCCAAGGCTCGGTCGACAAACACCGAACACCCGGGGGTGACCTCGAGGGAAGCCAAGTTGCTCGCCAACAGGGTTCCGATCCCCGGTGATGTAGGCGGGGACGCTGCGACGGGGGTGGTTGTCAGGGCCACCGGGAGATCCCTGTCGGTCGCCGCCGGAGGCACGGAGCACACCGGACTGGGGGGATCCACGTCTCCCTTCCTCATATTCCCTCCGCGAGGCTCGGTAGGCGCCGAAGGGGAACGCTTCCGCCTCACACCATCTCCACCCTCGGGGACGAGAGGGGGGACGCCAAGTGCAGGAGGGACTGCACCGGACCCGTCGTTACCCCCCGCCACTTGGGCCGGAGGGACGGATTCGGCCCTTGCGACCCTCCCGGGGAGGAAATCGCCAGAAGAAGAGACAGGAGGCGCGGCTACCACCCTACCCACGGAGGGCTCGGCTCGGTGCACCTCCTCCTCAACGGTTCGCCGAGGCGCCCTTCCGGAGGTACTACCCCGGCTCCGAGCGGCTCCACGACGGATCAGCTCATCAACATCGCGGGTGAACTCGCGACCAGCCATTCCTGCAAGGGAAACCAAAATCAGGGTAAGCTGCGGGGCAACCCGGGACTAAAAAAGCGACCTACCCGGAGACCACAAGACGGCCTTCAAGAGTAGGTCATCCAACAAAGACCAGATGGACTTCGCCTCAAAGGGGAGGGTCGACAGCAGCACGGCGGCCGCCTGATCCGCCTCGGAGAGGGCTAGCGTTGAGCAAGGCCGGACCGACCCGCCCCAGCCTGTCAGAATTTGGGCACCCTCCAGGAAGACCACGAAGACATAGTCCGAGCTCCAATCCCACGACCAGCGGGGTAGCCCGATCAGGCATTCCCTCCTCGAGCGGGCTCGGAGTTGCAACCATAACCCTGGGCCGACCGTCTGGATCTGATAAAAGTAGAAGAGAAGGGGGAGAGACGGCTCCAGACCACGGGTACAGCAGAGCATCACGAAGCCCGTCAGTACCGCAATCGAACAGGGGGTGAACTGGCAAAGGGGCACCATGAGATACTCCATGACCTGGATGAAGAAGGGATTGAGCGGGAAACGAAGACCCAGGCGGAACATCTCGACGTAGACACCGACCTCATTGCTCCTCGGAAGGCAGATCCGCTCGTCGATGAATGGAACTCGAACATCGTACGGATAGCAGAGATACCTTTCCCGGATCTCCGTGGCCACTGAGGGAGGAGTCCCCGACGGCGTTCGGAGGATAACCGGGGGCACATTAAGCCGCACGGCAGCCGACGCCACATCATCGCCGGCGTAGTCCGGG
This sequence comes from Scilla litardierei, assembly GCA_030789695.1. Taxonomy (NCBI): domain Eukaryota; kingdom Viridiplantae; phylum Streptophyta; class Magnoliopsida; order Asparagales; family Asparagaceae; genus Scilla; species Scilla litardierei. The sequence goes on from CM061141.1 coordinate 164,468,357, forward strand.
AAGATCTTCCCCTTCCCCTTATCTCGAAGGGGACGACTCCAAGAGGAGGAACCTGATCCCACAAGCCGGGGCCCGCCCCGCCTCAACTCAGGAGGATCCCTCACCCCTTGGCCAGAACCACCTATCCTAAGAGCAGCCATAATATGAAAATAAGAAAGGAGTTACCTTTTTGTTAATTTGGAGAAGACAAGGAAACAAAGGCGGCATGAGACTCCAAGTTGTGGAACAGAGGGAAGAGCGAGGAAGAAGTCGGGATCCGCGCGGCCGGGGATCTTATATACCAGACTCAGGGGCGAATTCAAAGAGCCTGACAGGAACGCGTGGCAGGCCTCGAAGAACCGGCGGCGTTTCGAAATCGGCGCCAAAGGAAGTCCAATCGATCCGCCTCATCATAACCTTCATTTATGACCACGCCTCGACTGACGCACCACTCGGAACCCCAGGAGTCACATCGGTCGAACCGAACCGGCCAAGGCCGATCGGCCCCACCGATGGGGGCAATTGATACGTCTATTTTACGGAAGCCCAACAGCATGAGCCCAAAGGCGCGGCCCACCCAACGAAGCCCGAAGGAACACGGAGCTAGAAACCCAACTGCCGACCAGAAACCCGTCTGCGAGATCAGGCCCGCCCGACAAAGCCCCTTTAGAGGGCCCCCGAACGGCGATCCAACCTGGCCCCGGAAGCACGCCAGTCACTCGCCCACTCCAGCGATAACAGCTCCCCCAGTTCCACGACCACTTAATGGCGATAATGGGGAGGTGCTGGCATGGCGCAGTGGACGGCGATAGGGAGGCGGATTGAGGGGGCACGATTGGGGGCGGACGAGGGACGTGAGTCATGGGCAGTCACGACGGGAGGTCTATAAAAGGGGTGGAAAGACGACTGGACAAAGGACGTCATCTAAGGTAACTAAAACCTAAGGTACTCCATCAACGACCTAGTTCCCCCATTCCAAATTCCTTCCTCCCCCGCTCGCGCCGGTAGACGCCGTTCCGATCTCCTCTCGAGTCGAACCGTCTCCGCCGGGCCTCCTCTTTCAGATCACTGTCTGACTTAGGCATCGGAGGGGATTTGGCCGGAACCAAGGTCCGGCCCCCTGACGAGCGTTCTCATCTGCGCAGGAGGACATCAGATCCACGGGCCGAGGCTTCCCCTCCGCCCGGTGACCGGCCGCGTAACCAGTAGGACGATCGAGGCTACCCCTCGTCACCCGACCGCCGAGGCCGAGCACGTCCATCCGAGTCCGAGCGTCTCAACCCGGGTCTAGGCTTCCCCTCGCCCCCCTTGCGACCGAGGATCCCGACTCGGCCCAGCCGACGCGCTCCGCGTCGTCCGCAGCTCCGACTCGTGCCTCGTCTGCACCGACTCGACATACCCGATGGACCCAAGCGGGCCCCTTGACCACGTTGACCGGGTTGTCCACGGTCAACGCTTTTGTAGTGAGAAAACACTCTGAAACAATAGGTATTATTATATGTATGAGATGTATTAGCTTAGTTAATTTCTATATATTATCTATTTGGTTGAGCACTTTGAGCCTGATACGGGAAATCCGATAACGCGGATATATTCGTTCCCCTTGTCATGATCACCTGGACACCAGAATCGTCTTTAGCAGGCAAGTATTTATCACTTATAAGTTTAAACTACACTGCTCAGATTTTGTGACTGAAATTACTAAACGTTGCGAATAACCACTTTTCAAGTTGCGCATTAACATTTGAAATGACTTACCGAAATGTTGTTGCTCTCATTGCTCGTTAGATCATTGATTGTGGAATGTACACCCCGAATGAAATGTGATACTGGGCCCTTGGGGCATATACGGAACATTGGGCCCTCAGGACATATACGGACTATTGGGCCCATGGGGCATACATTGAAATATACAGAACACACATTGACACTTTGGGTGTGGTAGTCCTATTGGGAATTGGGGGTTTCCTTAGGGCACAAAAAAATTCTAGTCCCGTCCTAAGTCGGACGGAACATAGACACAAAAATTATAGCAGCGGAAGAAAAACTATGTTAACTAATTAACATGCAAGTTAAAACAATTTTAACTTGGCCCTAAGGTCCAAGACCCTATGCCAAGATCTATGCCGACTTGGGATGGGTCTGACCATCCCAAGAAGGATCTAGCCTACTGCGATTAAACTAAACTAATGCTAAAAATACTTTAACCACATACCCGGAATCTCAGCCCTGGGGCAGGCGAGATGTTCCGCGCCGTCTTCCGAGCTGCTCCCGTCCCACGCCGAGCCGCTCCTTGAACCGCTCCCCGAACCGCTCCGCATCCCGAGGCGATCAATCCCCGTGCCGCCGAGCCAACCAACCGCCGAAGAAAGTTTCACGCGAGTGAAACCTCCGCCAAGATTTCGGATCCAGAATCCGAACTCCTTTGAGGCTTTGCTAGAGCCCGCAGGAGTAAGGCAGAAATTTAGGGAGAAAGAGAAATATTTATTTAAGCTTAGATCCGAGCGTGCTCCAACATTTACGAGAGCCGCTCAGATCTAGAGCTTGGGACGAGTTTTGAGAAAGGGGGGAGACCCCTATTTATATAGGCGGCGGACTCTCCCCTTTTCTCAAAATCCGATGTGGGACTAAAAATTAGAGTTAATTAAATCAAGTTAGTTTGCACTTCACAAAGTGCAAACTTCCGTGAATTTTAACTCACTCACCGTTGAGCTTCAGGATTGATACAACCTATCAATGCGATAAGCGTTCAACGGTGAATGCATAGGAAAAAACGGTTCGTCAATCGGAGTTCGTTTGACCCTCCAATTGACTGTCCAAAGATCAGCCCTAGGCTAGTTTTTCACAAAAACTGAGCCGTCATTTTGATTCAGCACACTTAGGGTTCAAAACCCTAGAGGTGGGGCCCATGGGTGGGCCCCACGCAACCCGCGCGCGCCTAAAACCCGCCTGGGCAGAGCCCAGGCCCGCGCCTGGGCTCGCCCAGGCGCCTGGGCGCGCCCAGGCCCGCGCCTGGGCTCTGCCCAGGCGCTGGGCAGAGCCCAGGCGGGCCTGGGCTTGCCCAGGCGGGCCTGGGCTTGCCCAGGCCCGCGCCTGGGCAGAGCCCAGGCCGAGCCTGGGCTTAGCCCAGGCCGCGTCTGGGCTAGCCCAGGCAGCCTATTCTGGCTGTGTTTACTGGGCCTGGCCTGTTCTGATTCTTTGGGCTGTTTTGGCTCTAATTTGAGCATTTGGTGTCCGATTTGGACGCCGTTCGAACCTGGGTCTAGACCGGGACATTCCCGTCTTACCCGTGAACTTTTCCTTGCGTTTATTTTATTAAATATTGTATTAAACAATTTAATACGTATTTAATCGCTTTTGCATCAAATGCAAAATAGTCCCTATCTAAGCTTAAATTATCATATTGCATCAAATGCAATTATCTCTTCTTTTGCATCGAATGCAAATATTCTCTCTAACTATTTTCTACCTATTACTAGACGAAGCGTTGCACTCTGTGTGAGACCCTACAGCCTGACCCTTACAACAGGTTGGGCTCGAAGCCCTATACGGCAGTGACCACGAGCAGTGGTTGCCGTCCCTGCTTCAGGAATCATCATTATGTGGTTGACTCATTGACATGAGTATTGTCGGGACCACCTGACTGTTTCCGTGATGAATTCCGTAGTTATAGTCTTTTCGTCTTAAATATGTCGCGTAGATCAAGTCTAGGGTACGGTCAAACTGTCAACCCCAATAACTTGACTCCGGTTAGTTTCTATCGATCTTTAGTCAATAAATGTTGGACTTCTTCCAACATACTCTGCGCAGAGTTTTTACTAAAGACCGAACTAACCTACGACACTAACTCCCATTGACCGGGAGAGACGAATCCTTTCTTGGTCATTACTCGCCTCGTACATTTCAAGTGACACCCAATCAAAAGTCCTTTCGACAGGCCTTGCCTCGAAGCTAGGTCAGTTGATCTAAGTGGCACCGTTCACGCACAGGTTTGTCAAAATGACCTCAAGTCAAAAGACCAACTATCCTATCATCACTCAGAGTTATCACTGACAGATTGGTCAATATAACCATATGATAACTCTAGTGGATCGTTCAGTGAACTCATTCTAATGAGCACCTGTGTCTCGTCTTCGACTTCGCCAAGTCAAGCGATCATGAGATCATCGTCACCGTTAAACGGTGAAGACTAAGACACAATGGTCTGTCCGATGTTTCGATATCCTTGTCTCGAAACATCTACGACCACGAACCATTTCAGACTTATGCTACAGACGGTCAAACGTTTCTTCATGATCGAGATACTCATCTCGATACCCGTTTGACCTTGCATAAAGTCTCAGGACTTTACCTAAGTCGATATCTAATTATAAAATAACTTAGATAAATTATTACCAAACAGCTTACTGTTATTTCGAACAAGATGTTTGTGCTATTCACACAGGAATAAATGGCCTCGAGGGCATAATATTCCTACATCTCCCACTTGCACTCAGGCCCATTTATCTTGATATCTTATACCGTTTTTACACATAAGTTTTCCCGACTTCATGTGGTAGAGCCTTCGTGAGTGGATCTGCTAAAACCGTCTACACTATAGACTTAAGGGGTTTCTATGTTTATGTTAGACCAACCTTTTGAATCTCATTCAAATAATTCATTTGGTCTATTGGAATCTATAATATTTTATTTCCCTGGATTTTATCCAGTTCATCGTACCTTACGATAATAATTTAAATTTGTTAATGGTCATTTTAAATGGCTCATATCTATTATTGATAAAGTATCAAACCTTTTGATTACTTTGTCAAAATATATGTTCCATCCCTTTGATGATTCGCATGTAATTTATACGCTCCCACTAACCTTGAAAACTATCTGGCTAATTCATATAAGTTGGTTCGTCTAAATCATATTTAGAAAAGCGAACTTATAAGTGAATGCGCAAATTTTCATGGTCAACTTAAGCATTTTACATCGGCTTTGGTCCAAGTAGATCTGTACACATCTGTTGGCGAAACCGGTTTCATCATAATCCGTTTTAAAGAAATTAGGATGAAAACCGTTCTCGTCCAACATGATCGTACTTCACTATTTTCTTTTCTGCACCAATCTTTCAACTTAAAGATTTACTTGCAGAAAGTGAGAAAACATTTTCCTTGGGTACGTAAACTAAATTCTCAAATTTATTTACGCACACGGACCTATTCTGATTGCATCAAGTTTTAAATCGGAGTTACTACTCCGAATTTCATTCCGGAAGTTGACTAAGTCATCATCAGTTATGATGTCTTAACTCGACTTTTCGCCTTACGAAAATTCGAGTAAATATACAACTTCCTCATGATTGATTTAATGAATATCTTATTGATAATGTTCGCATAGAACTTTATCAAAACCTAGGCATTACTATCTGGGACTTAACCCAGAGGGAGGAGTTAACTCAGAGTCACTTATTTATGGATCACACCAAGTCTAACTAAGTGTGATTCATACCTTTTAACACACCGATGTGTTAACAGACTTGATCTGAGAGAAAATCACATTTTCTTTTAATTACACAAGATTTTATTTAGCTAAGTATTTGACCATTCGATCTAATCAAATTAGTTTAAATACTTTAGTCATTTCGTTCTTTATTTTATCAGACTTGTGTTTCATCAAGAACACGTGTCTTAGTAAAATATACGAATAACTTATTTTGTTAAAAATAGACTCGGGTACATCAGTATGTACGAGACTGAGTTCGACAACTCATTCTCCCACTGTCTTACAGATGGGTTTCGGCCTGTGTATCTAAGAGGCTAAGACTCACAAGTGTCCGTAGACTTCATAATACGAGAGGTCAGACCCCTCTTTATGTGACTTGTGAAGCTTAATCTCTTGATACAGCCTAGTCTAATTTTACCATGTAAGTTTACTACTATCTTGTGTATTTATATATTAACATTTAATATATATATATATATAGTTATTTACAAATTACTTAACACAAAACATTACTTCAGAGGCAATGTGACGACATTCGTCAAAATGTGTTAAACGTCTTTTGTATAACAACTTATTCCGAAATGTGACATCAAAATATGTCACGTTTTCGTTTCCTCCTACTTATGCCTCTACTAATGATAAATTAAACTAACTTTCTCAATTGACTTTCCGAAGTGCCTTCTTCCTTTTCTAAATCACATTTAGATATCAACATAAATAAATAGCTATGCAAGGAACTTATTTATCCAAACGCTTGAGCTTTGCAATCTTGAGTGTAGCTCAAGAAGTTGCTTGTCTCAAGATCCGGTTGGGATACATAGTCTTGCATCGCTCATGCACTCGTATTCGACTCAAACGGTTTGATCGAATCTTTGAACTTTGCGGATCAAAATTGTTTATCCATACAACCTTGAGGGTAGCTCGACAAGTTGTAGGGAGAAACATACTTTGAATGTCCTATATGTTCAAGCTGCCTCATATAGAGACGAGTGACATGTAGCTTTAATTTATTTGTTGGACACAGAACTTAATGAAATTATATTTCTTAAGTCTGTTCTTTAGAAGGTCATTTAATGTCAACGAGAATATAGTTTTAATTCTATCAATTAGAATTTAACTCGATATTCAATTAATCAACTTATTGACCAGTTAACTAATTCCAATATTATCAATTGATTCTTTCGGTAAACATAGTCTTGCCCTAGTTTTAGCATATGTTCAATATTAAATATAGGTAGATTGGCTTTTATCTATCTATATCCTCCCACTATTTTTACGAACGTTTTAAAGCTTAATAACGAACGATTTAATCGAATTAAAATTAATGGGTAAGAGTTCCAATCACCTTGAGTCTAAACAACCTTGAGTGTAGCTCAACAAGTTGATTGACTCTGCGATCGGAAGATGACTCTTCATCGATCATATCGGATATGACTCTCTTAATCGGTTTTTGCCCCTAGCCATTTGTGATCATGAGTGTGCTCATCCAAATCACAATGTCTAGTCTAGTCGGACCCTTGTTTTCATGTCTAGCCTGACTTGCCCCTCAGCTCGGTGTATGCACGACACGTCGGTTTGGGTCAGGTCTTAGACTTACATCAAGTCAGACTACATCGTTGACTTAACTTACGCCGGCGCTCGGGGTACGAGACGATGGTTAGGGTTAGTCAAGATTTCATCTTATGTATTTAAGGAGTTGGTTTCTACAAGATTGCCAGGTTACAGCTTGAGTGTATCTCAACAACTATAACGCGGGTCCTATAGTTACTAACCCCTAAAACAAGGAGGGCTACGGCTAATCTTGAAAAAGATCATTAACGTATTTGACTTAGATATAGTCCAGGGTGTCATACAATCATGATTCGCGACATTGCGGTCCAGCGGAACTCAGCCAGGGAATTGACTAAGCCAGGATCACTACCCCTTGAACTAGCAAGGGTTGACCCAGAACTCTTAGCCAAGCACATTGACTGGATCATGGTCCATTGAATGAAGCTTGTCATTTTTGTATGTATGCCATAGACTAAACAGCTTTTATTAACAACTAATTAATCCTATCAACTAGTTGAATCCTTAAATTCAAAATTTTTAGGATTTGTTTAATAACTTTTATTAAGTCCTTATCAACTATAAGGTTCACGTGCTACCCTAATCGTTATTAGGATTTTAATAAATTATTAACAACGCTAAAAGCGAAGTCCTTTAATGAAAAATAATTATAACAATTAGAATTGAAAATTCATTTAAAGGACTACCCTAATTAGGAATTAGGTCTTAATATTGTTGTTAATGATTTATTAAAACATAGCATGTCATTAAAATTCAAGTAATAAATTTTAATCATTTTTAATGGCTAACCTAAAGGGTTGTCTTGTGTTATCAAATAAGGGACAAGATTAACAAGCCATTAAAAACTACACTAATTTATCGCATAAAGATAGTGCACAACTATTTAACAATTAAATAAACTAAGTTTATCACATAAACTATTTTTAGCATGCATACATAAATTTAACATTTAAATTTAAAATATGATTTTAAAATTATTTTATTTTTATCTCATAAAAAAAAACTTAATTTTAAAATCACTAATTTGCATGCTACGTTAAAAAAATTTATCGCATAAAAATTTTTAACTTTTAAAACAGTTTTGAAATATCTCATAAATTAAAACATCATTTTAAAAACTTTCATGCTTAAAAAATTTATCAAATAAATTTGAACATATAAAACATTTTTAAAATTTATCTCATAACTTTAAAAACATTTTGAAAAGTATTTAAAAGCATTCTTAAGTTTAAAATTAATCGCAGGCTAGATCGACTACGCAAACCTTGCTCTGATACCACTGTTGGGAATTGGGGGTTTCCTTAGGGCACAAAAAAATTCTAGTCCCGTCCTAAGTCGGACGGAACATAGACACAAAAATTATAGCAGCGGAAGAAAAACTATGTTAACTAATTAACATGCAAGTTAAAATAATTTTAACTTGGCCCTAAGGTCCAAGACCCTATGCCAAGATCTATGCCGACTTGGGATGGGTCTGACCATCCCAAGAAGGATCTAGCCTACTGCGATTAAACTAAACTAATGCTAAAAATACTTTAACCACATACCCGGAATCTCAGCCCTGGGGCAGGCGAGATGTTCCGCGCCGTCTTCCGAGCTGCTCCCGTCCCACGCCGAGCCGCTCCTTGAACCGCTCCCTGAACCGCTCCGCATCCCGAGGCGATCAATCCCCGTGCCACCGAGCCAACCAACCGCCGAAGAAAGTTTCACGCGAGTGAAACCTCCGCCAAGATTTCGGATCCAGAATCCGAACTCCTTTGAGGTTTTGCTAGAGCCCGCAGGAGTAAGGCAGAAATTTAGGGAGAAAGAGAAATATTTATTTAAGCTTAGATCCGAGCGTGCTCCAACATTTACGAGAGCCGCTCAGATCTAGAGCTTGGGACGAGTTTTGAGAAAGGGGGGAGACCCCTATTTATATAGGCGGCGGACTCTCCCCTTTTCTCAAAATCCGATGTGGGACTAAAAATTAGAGTTAATTAAATCAAGTTAGTTTGCACTTCACAAAGTGCAAACTTCCGTGAATTTTAACTCACTCACCGTTGAGCTTCAGGATTGATACAACCTATCAATGCGATAAGCGTTCAACGGTGAATGCATAGGAAAAAACGGTTCGTCAATCGGAGTTCGTTTGACCCTCCAATTGACTGTCCAAAGATCAGCCCTAGGCTAGTTTTTCACAAAAACTGAGCCGTCATTTTGATTCAGCACACTTAGGGTTCAAAACCCTAGAGGTGGGGCCCATGGGTGGGCCCCACGCAACCCGCGCGCGCCTAAAACCCTCCTGGGCAGAGCCCAGGCTGCGCCTGGGCTCGCCCAGGCGCTTGGGCGCGCCCAGGGCCGCGCCTGGGCTCTGCCCAGGCGCTGGGCAGAGCCCAGGCGGGCCTGGGCTTGCCCAGGCCCGCGCTTGGGCAGAGCCCAGGCGGGCCTGGCTAGCCCAGGCCGAGCCTGGGCTTAGCCCAGGCCGCGTCTGGGCTAGCCCAGGCAGCCTATTCTGGCTGTGTTTACTGGGCCTGGCCTGTTCTGATTCTTTGGGCTGTTTTGGCTCTAATTTGAGCATTTGGTGTCCGATTTGGACGCCGTTCGAACCTGGGTCTAGACCGGGACATTCCCGTCTTACCCGTGAACTTTTCCTTGCGTTTATTTTATTAAATATTGTATTAAACAATTTAATACGCATTTAATCGCTTTTGCATCAAATGCAAAATAGTCCCTATCTAAGCTTAAATTATCATATTGCATCAAATGCAATTATCTCTTATTTTGCATCGAATGCAAATATTCTCTCTAACTATTTTCTACCTATTACTAGACGAAGCGTTGCACTCTGTGTGAGACCCTACAGCCTGACCCTTACAACAGGTTGGGCTCGAAGCCCTATACGGCAGTGACCACGAGCAGTGGTTACCGTCCCTGCTTCAGGAATCATCATTATGTGGTTGACTCATTGACATGAGTATTGTCGGGACCACCTGACTGTTTCCGTGATGAATTCCGTAGTTATAGTCTTTTCGTCTTAAATATGTCGCGTAGATCAAGTCTAGGGTACGGTCAAACTGTCAACCCCAATAACTTGACTCCGGTTAGTTTCTATCGATCTTTAGTCAATAAATGTTGGACTTCTTCCAACATACTCTGCGCAGAGTTTTTACTAAAGACCGAACTAACCTACGACACTAACTCCCATTGACCGGGAGAGACGAATCCTTTCTTGGTCATTACTCGCCTCGTACATTTCAAGTGACACCCAATCAAAAGTCCTTTCGACAGGCCTTGCCTCGAAGCTAGGTCAGTTGATCTAAGTGGCACCGTTCACGCACAGGTTTGTCAAAATGACCTCAAGTCAAAAGACCAACTATCCTATCATCACTCAGAGTTATCACTGACAGATTGGTCAATATAACCATATGATAACTCTAGTGGATCGTTCAGTGAACTCATTCTAATGAGCACCTGTGTCTCGTCTTCGACTTCGCCAAGTCAAGCGATCATGAGATCATCGTCACCGTTAAACGGTGAAGACTAAGACACAATGGTCTGTCCGATGTTTCGATATCCTTGTCTCGAAACATCTACGACCACGAACCATTTCAGACTTATGCTACAGACGGTCAAACGTTTCTTCATGATCGAGATACTCATCTCGATACCCGTTTGACCTTGCATAAAGTCTCAGGACTTTACCTAAGTCGATATCTAATTATAAAATAACTTAGATAAATTATTACCAAACAGCTTACTGTTATTTCGAACAAGATGTTTGTGCTATTCACACAGGAATAAATGGCCTCGAGGGCATAATATTCCTACAAGTCCATTATAGTAGAGTGCGGAATTCGGGATTTCACCCCACCGGTAAATTCGACCGTCGCCTGGATGAGTCGGTGAGTACAGAGCCACGGGTAGCTCCCGTTGGTTTGGGTGTAATTGTTGTTTCTTCCGCCTTAAGACAATGGGCTTGTCACTAGATAGGAGATTGAATGATGCACTCTTTTACCCCTGTTGTTGCTATTAACTTGCTTACTTTATTACCCTGTTTACTATGCGTTGCTTTACACACTACACTTTACCATGTTTACTACACGTACCACACTTTACCATGTTACTACATACACCACACTCTGCCATGTTCGCTACTTTGCGAACTACACATTGCCTGCTGACTACTTTGCACACCACACTTACCAATGCTCACTATTTTGTACACTACACGATGCCGTGCTCACATGTTCTCTTACGCTACTCAGGCTTTGCCTTACTGTACTCATATTGTGACTCTCACCATCTAAAGCTTTGTAAACTATACTATTACCTTACCGAGGGTCCATTTGTTTCTAACATTCTAAAATTTACCGAGCAACCCTCGCTGACGTATATTTCATGTTGTTTATCTTGTGAAATATACGCCAGGTTCTGAGACAGATTCTATAGAGGAGCATACCTTGAGGCTGAGCTAGCTTTCCAGGAGTACCAGGACACCGAGATCCACAGCTGAGGAACGACATGCTTTCGCAACGCCGCTAAAGTTTAATTTTTGTGTTAATTGTATTCAGGTGTAATTCTTTTCGTATGACTGTTTGTAATGGCTAGGCTAGGCCTTATTTGTGTACTTGTAATTTGGATAGCTGAAATGTAATAATAATATTTGTGTTGCTCTGATATTCGCTAGCAAGAACCTTGTTTTCTGTGATTCAAATCCCATGGTGCAGGTTTCCCAGGTGACTCAGTCGAGTAGGAGGCTACTCGGTCGAGCAGCAAGCTCCTTGACCAAGCAACATGAAGACTTGACAGACCGAGCAGACAGAGAGTTTGGAGAAGTTTTCCCTTTGGCTCGGGTGACTCTTACTCGGTCGAGTAGGAGGCTACTCGGTCGAGCAGCAGGCTGCACGACCGAGCAGCTGGAAGGCTCTGTTTGCCCAAGTAGTTGGAAGACTCTATTTGCCCGAGCAGACCAAGGGCATTCCGTTTGAAGAGGAACACTGACACTCGGGCCGAGTAGCTATGCTACTCGACCGAGTCGACTCGACTCCACCCAACGACTATTTTAGGGCATGTCAGCTCGATCGAGCAGGCCGAGCTGACAGCCGACTCGGGCCGAGTCAGCGCGGGCCCATGCGTGAAAAGGAGCAGCCAGGATGTGTTTTCTCCTATTGTCTTGGGTTTCTACTTAAACCTAACTATTGTTTTAGATTAGCAGCAGCCTCTTTGAGTTAGAGAGAGTTTGGGAGAGCCTCTTGCTACCCCATTGGAGATTGGATAGAGTTTTAGGGTTTGTGTTCTTGAGAGAAAGGTTTGGTTTTTCCTTCTCTTCTTCTTCCATTGATTTCTTCCTCTTGAGTGGATTCGTGAGGGCCTGTTCCGTTTGACAAGTTATTACTCACGTATGAGGAAGCGAGTTTGTAACCCTAATTGTTTGGATCTCTCTACTAATGGAATCATCTCAGATCGAATTGCTGGATGTAGGTTGTTTACAACCAAAACAGGGTAAATTCTCTTGTGTCTGCGATTGATTTATTTATAGCTATGATTCGGTTGCTACTTTCTATTGCAAGATCATTTGGAAATTTTGTTGGGTCATTGGGATTAGACTTTTTTGCTAGCTCTATATTCTTGATCAGTTTATTAGGGTTGGTTTTCGCATTGATCCCAAGGTGTTTTGGATTTTATCCCAACAAGTGGTATCAGAGCTTGTGGTTTTATTGCAAAGGAAGTTAGTGGCGAAGGAAAGATGGTGGCTTTGGCAACTTTGAACATTGAGAAGTTCACCGACCGAAATGATTTTCGGATCTGAGACGAATGTGAAGGATGTTCTTATGCAGACGGGGTGTTACCAGATCGTATTTGATGTCTCAAATATCGATAAGGAGGTGACTGCATCTGCTAGAGCGGAGATGGAGAGGAAGGCGTACAACGTGATTCAGTTGTCGTTATCAGATAATCTTCTGAGGGAAGTCTTAGATAAGGCTACGACATCTGACATGTGGAAGAAGCTTGATGGACTATATATGAAGAAATCCTTCAAGAGTCGCCTATATTTGCTTCAGTAGCTGTATACTCTCAAGATGAAGTCTGGTTTAGCGGTGAAGGATCACATGGATGAGTTTAACAGGATTGTGCTAGAGTTGCGTGGTATGGATGTGAAGATTGAAGATGAGCAACAAGCAGTTATCTTGTTGTGATCATTACCTGAAGAGTACAATCAGTTTGTTCGGTCGATGATTTACAACCGGACTACTCTCACCATGGAAGAGGTGAAGGCGGCGTTCACACGGAGCAACTATGTGGCAAGGTTCAAGGTAGAGATCATGTGAGTAACCGCGAGGAGGCATTGCATGTGAGGGGTCGACATAAAAGAAGAGGAGGCTTCAGGAAGAATAATGACCGCTCCAAGTCGAGACACTCGCAGGATATGTTTGCGAACATCACCTGCAACAATTGCCACAAGAAGGGTCATTATTCGAATCATTGTTCTATCAAGAATAGGAAGAAAGGAAACCGAGAAGGATTCCGGTTAGGAATCTTTAGGGATTGATGGGGAGTAGGTGTAATACCCCTAAGAGGGATATACTAGGATGTGTGTAAAATACGTATTAAATATATTTTATACTTGTATATTTATAAGTGTGTATACATGATGGCTGTATGATTATATGAATGTGTCTTGGTGTGTAGTGCATATATATATTAATTATTTTAGTATTTAACTAAAAGAGAATTATGGAATATTTTATTATTAAATATTTTCTTATTGAAGTATTAAGTTTATTGGTTTATACTTGGATGAATGTGTGTATATATTTTGTAAATATGGGATTATATACATGAAATTATATATGAGTATGTGTGTAGATATAAGTTGTCTTGTTGTGCATTAAATTGTATTTTAATATTATTTGGCTATTAATATTAAAATATATTATATAATTGGATGTTGTGGATTTATATATTATATTATTATAAATATTAATTTGTGGCATGTATACATGGTATATGTATTTTAAGGAGTATTTGGATGATTATGTAACTATCTTGTAATTATGCATAAAGGAGGGTCTTTTATGTAAATAAGATTGTAGCTTTGGTTAGAAATTCTTAAGTTTAGGAGGGGTTGAATGCATAATGAGGGCTAGGTGTCATGAGGTAGATGATTAAGGGGGTATGTGTCTTTAGTTGTGTGTTAGTGTATTAGGAGATGACACCTAATATGATGACTCATCTCTTTCCCATCCCTCTCTCTCCCTTCCCTTCTCTCTCCATTTTCCCTTCCCCCAAAACTGAAACCAAACCATCAAGAAGAGGGCTGCCAAAATCTGGAAAAAAATGGAGAAAAAGATGAGAAAAGGAGAAGAAAAAGAAGAGAAAAAGAAAGGAGAAGAAACACATCTCATATCCTCTTTCTCCCCTCTCATTTCCCCATTTTCTTTCAAACTCCATGGCCAAAAGCATCCCCCAAAACCCAATCCAGATCTGGCCGACCCATATCCATTGCTTTTCTTCATCTATTGAAACCCTAACGACCTCTCTCTCACTTTCCTTTTAGCCATGGAGGTAGCTATTTGAGGTGGAGGAGTTTGGAGCTAGGAAATGGTGATTTCAAGAGGAGGGTACCATTCTTGGAGCCATATGGAAGCTTGAGGTGGAATCTTGAGAATTTTCATGGAGGGATTCTTGGCAAGGCATTATTTTGGGTAGGAATCTCAACTCCACTTAGTAGGATACCCATCTCCACCTTGGAGTTCACTTGCATGCATGTTTCCTTGGAAAAACCTTATCTTTTGTTTTCATGAATCTGTTCTGAAATTTCCAGCAGTTTTAGCCTCTGTTAAAACATGCATATCTCCCAACCTAGATCAAAATAAAATCTGAAATAAATATATTCATGTAGATCTCGAAATCCTACCCTAAAATCATATAACATGTGATATATGTTCAATACAAAACATAGGAGGAATAGAACGTTTTCTGCAACATGACAGATTTCTGGCAGTTTTGATACCCTGCACTAAAATGGCGATTACCACCTCTTTACTTAATGAAATTAGGTGTTTTAAGACATTTTGGAAAACTAATCTCCAAGATACACAATACCATATTTTTTATTTTGCCCAGATCTGATTGTAATTGGGATTAAAACACTGATTAATTTGATGCAGGGTTTCTGTTTTTCTGCAGAATTGCCACCTGTTACTAATTTGAGCACAATAAATCACACATGTCATATTATTTTCTGAAATTTGGTGTGGCGATGTAAAACTGCCATACCTGCAACTTTGCAGCTTTAAGTTTTGCTTAATTCCAACTATAAATGCCTTCAATCTGGCCTTCAATCTGACTGATTGTGCATTTCCTGTAACCTGAACTGGTTTGGGTGATGTTGTACTATGTGTACATGTTCATATTACCTTTCTTATGCCTATGTATTTTATTACCCGAACTAATTGGCCATTGTACCATATACTTATCGAATCATTAGTGTTGTGGTTACATAAGATGATCAGTTTGCTGTGGAACATGAAATGTGAAAAGGAAAGAGAGGTGGGAAGATGGAGAATGTGAAGGAAAGGGATAATTTGACTATGGAAACATTTCTCTTATGTTGCTTTTCGTATACTCTTGGTTGTGGTCCTTTTACCCCAATCGCTCATGTGTTTTATTTTATCTCACATGAAATTGATATAATGAAAATGATTAAGTCCTCCCCAGAGGAGGGTGACACGGGGGTTGGGGGAAACACGGGTAAATTATAGGTGTTAAGGAGCGGACGTAACATGAATTCTCACTCGCTTCGTCACTACCGGAAGGGGGAGTTGACTAGAGTTAGAGAGGCCGCTGGTGTACTCGTGATGCACCATGACGGTAAATGATGGTTTTCTCCGTTTGTCCGACAGAAAAACCGAGATGAGTCTCACTCCTACCTTGCCAGTCGGGTACAGAGTTACGAGAGGCCCCTCCAGTGCTCGTGTCGCTGGTTGCGGTACCACTTTTCACCCACCCTGGGTGAAGTCCGGCTCCTTAGCGTTCTACGATTTACTCGGGTTCCAAAATGCTACCAATGAATTGATTGTTAACCCTCATTTTTCTCGTAGCAATGGTAAATTTATGTGGTGTTTACTTGTGTTTCTTTACTATGGTTTTTTTAATATGTCGTTTACCATTGTTATGCACCTTGCCTGTTGCACATGCACCTTTTCCATGCTTGTGTAGCTGTAGTTCTTTACATTACTACTCTAGCTCTCTTATGCCATGTTCAATTTAGTGGCCATATTAGATGTCATGTTATATCTTGTCCATGCTAATATGCTACTAATGTCTCCTTTGTATCCCATGTTTCATTTAGGATGTTAGAATGCACATGTGTAATGTTAACAGGTTAGCTTCATCATGTTTAAGTTGTGGTTATTTTACTTATGTTGTATCACTCTCTTGTTGTTTGTACCTTCGTTCATGATATGCATACAATTTGTTATGTCACACCCATGTTCCTTTTAGCTCATTCCATGTTTCATTTGTACTTTGCTATGGATACATGTAAAGTAGTTGCATTTTCATAATATCGTACTAATGGGAGTTTGCATTCCTACTGGGTCACGCTGTGACATGTCCCCATTGACTTTTCAGGTTGGTTCTTTGAGTTGGAGGCCCTTGACTTAGTTGGTTGGAGTTGCGGGTGTGAGAAGTGTGGAAGACTTGGGAGTGTTATTGTACTTGGGTGAGATGTGGTTAATATTGTGTATGAGATTTGTATAAGGAAGTTGTATATGAACAGTTTGTATTTATCAATGATTGAGTTATTGGTTCTCTTTGTGTTTTTGGGTTGTCTGGAACGTTATTTGTACTATCCCAGCAGTGCGCAGTGGACCTGCTTGTGTTGAAATTTTGTATTCACTTCGTAGCAACCGCCTCTTCGGGAATACCTGATACGGATTCATACTTATCGGGTATCCCGGGGAGCGAGTCGTTACAGTAGGTCCATGATAAAGGAAGAGATACCGAGATTTTTGCTGCAGGGATTGCAGGTGATGTCAACATGGCATGGCTCATGGACAGTGGATGCTCATATCATATGACTCCTCATAGGAGTTGGTTCATGACATACCGTTCCAAGCAAGATGGAGGCTCAATCCTCATGAGGAACAATGCAGTGTGCAGAACTGCGGGTATTGGAACCGTTCGAATAAAGATGCATGACGGCATAGTGCATACACTTGTCGATGTGAGGCCTGTCCCAGATTTGCGGAAGAGCCTATCTCCATAGGCGTGTTGGACAATGCCAGATGTAAGTCGGTCTTTGAAAAAGACCAACTTCGAGTTTCGAAAGGAGCCAGGTTGTGATGAAGGGAAAGAAGGTTGGAAATTTATATGCCCTTCAAGGTACCACAATTGAAGGTGAAGCAGACGTAAGCACTACGAGCGCAGTTTCCAGATATTCGGCCAAGTTATGGCATTATCGTTTGGGTCATCCGTGTGACAAAACACTTGATGTACTCCGAAGAAGAAAACTAATTGAAGCCTCGAATGAGAGTGTAGAATTCTGCGAATCCTGTGTGTACGGTAAGAAGACAAAGCTGCAGTTTAACACGGGAAAGCATACTAGCAAAGGACCACTTGACTATGTACACACAGATGTGTGTGGACAGTGCTCAGAGCCGTCAAGAGGGGGAGCTAAGTATTTCGTCTTGTTTATTGATGACTACTCTCGCAAAGTCTGGATGTACTTAATGAAGTCAAAGGACCAGACTTTTGCTATGTTTCGAGAGTGGAAGACTATGGTGGAGAAGCAAACCGGAAGGCACGTGAAGGTGCTTAGATTTGAAAATGGAGGTGAGTTTACCTCGTGGGAGTTTAGAAATTTCTGCAAACTCCATGGGATCCGCAGACACTTTAGCACACCCGGTGATCTGCAGTCGAATGGTGTGGTGGAGCAGATGAATATGACATTGTTGGAGAGAGTGTGGTGTTTGAGGCACTCAGCCGGTTTGGGGAAGGAATTCTAAGGTGAGATACTCTCGACTGATGTGCACATTGTGAACAGAGTTCCTTCAGTAGTGATTGGCTACAAGATCCCTGAGGAGATGTGGAGTGGTGAAGCTGGAGATTACTCGTACTTGCGCATTGTGGGTTGCCCGGCATATGTGCATGAGAGGGGAGACAAGTTGGATCCTAGATCAAAGAAGTGTGTCTTTCTTGGATATGGCCACCGCGTCAAGGGATATCGTTTGTGGGATCCAAAGGGTCAGAAAGCGATAGTGAACCGACATGTCACTTTTGATGAGGATGCAATGCTCAGGGCGGAGCATTCTCACTCAAAAGATGACACGTCCACAGAGGAGATTTCACCGGAGAGGGTTATTCTTCCGGTCCGGCCCACTCAGCAACCAGGCAAAGAGTTGATGGTCGATGATCCAGTTGAGGGAGATGATGAGGTCCATGCTGAGGACCATGTGCAGACACCCAGTACATCTCAGGTACGCGTTGACACCTATGCAGGTGATGATGGAACGCGGAGATCGAAGAGGGTGAAGAAAGCGCCAGAAAGATTAGGAGCATGGGATTATGCGGGATATTCTTTCGATGATATGACAGCTTATGCACTCAACCTAAAGCACGAGGAGCCAACGATATATGGTGGAGCCATAGTCTCAGGAGATGCCGCTCAATGGCAAGGAGCTATGGAGGAGGAGATGGAGTCTCTTCACCGGAATGACACTTGGGGTTTGGTGCCGTTACCCAGCGAGAAGCATGCCATTGGTTGTCGGTGGATATACAAAGTCAAAGAAAGTACAACTCAAGATGGGAACAATGTCAGGTACAAGGCAAGGTTGGTTCCAAGGGATTTGCACAACAGAAGGGTGAAGCCTACAACGAGATTTTCTCACCGGTTGTGCGACACACGTCCATTCGTATGTTATTGGTGCTAGTTGCTAGCATGGACATGGAGTTGGAGCAACTTGTTGAGTATTGATGTTTCATACCAATCTTATTTTGATGATGATCACAACATTATGTTGTTGATAATGTCTCTCTTGTTTTAGTCTCATAGTTTCATTTCAAGAATATCTTTCTTAGAGACTAAACACTTGGTGCAAGGATGGACATCAAGTGGAGAAGGGCCAAAGCTTGGACTCAAGGGGTGACAAAGCTTGGAGATGATGAGAGCATCAAGGTATCAAGATTGAAGACATAGACTCTAAGGAAAGCAATGTAATCCATGTAATATTTCCTTTATTACTTTCTCTCTCATTTGAGTCTAGGTTAATGTAATGCCTTGATAGATGGTCTACTCATTCATGCATATGTATTTAGCCATCTTAGTGAGCCTTAGGATTATCATAGAATCCAACCTAATTGGTTCATCTTGATCAAAGACTCATTTGGAGTCTCTGGCTTTCCATCAGTCGCCTGCTGAAGGATTTACAGTCGACTGGGTGATTTCCAGTCGTCTGTCGATCCTTCTACAGTCGACTGATATGCACTGCTCAAGTCAGCATTTCTATTGACTCTACTTAAGCTTTTCGCAAGTCGACTGATGCTCAGTTTACAGTCGCCTGTATATTTACAGTCGCCTGTGAATTGGTCAACATTCGTCTGAGTAGCTTAAGTGCATATATTGCTTCTCTCTGTTTTTCTCCATCTCCTGCAGTAGTCGACTGATGAAGGGTTTACAGTCGCCTGGCTATTTTACAGTCGACTATCTACTTGTCATCAGTCGTATGTATGCTTATCTAGAGAAAGAGTGCAGCTCTCTGTTTATTCCATCCCCTGCAGCAGTCGCCTGCTGAAGGTTTTACAGGCGCCTGTCCTGTTCACAGTCGACTGTATCGACTTCATCAGTCGACTGTCCTGGCTCAGATTATAGCCGTTGGATATTTTTTAGCGGTTGAACAGTCGACTGTCTTTTGTTCATCAGTCGACTGTCCTTGACGTTTCTACCCAGAAACTAGCCGTTGCAGCCTTGTGCTTTTTGCTGTTTTCTTGGGTTTTGAGGGTTGATATAGGGTTTCTATATACATGGGTGTGCTGAGTTCATAGGAACTTCTTGATGCTATTAAAAATCATAAGAGATCAATAAGCCACTCTCAAAATCTCTCATTTCCCTCTTTGAGCTCTCATTTCTCTTCATGCATTGAAGTCCAACTCAAGGAAAATCATTCAAGTGCTTTCAAGCCAATCTCAATACTTGGAGATCCTCTTCCATTCCTTGCATTCATCTATGAGTAAGCATCTCAAGGCATAGGTAAGAGTATTTATTTTACATGGTGATTCTTGTAACACTAATTCTCTTTGTGGGAATTAGTCTTTCTCTCTTTGTGGGAGTTTATCTCTTTGTGGTATAAGAGTATTCTCTTAGTGGGAATAACTCTCTTTGTGGAAGTAACTCTCTTAGTGGGAGTTTGGTGTCCTAGTGTAGGGCTAACCCTAATTCTCTGAGTGGGAGTTAGTAATTCTCTAGGTGGGAGTTTGACCCCCCTGTGTAGGGTTGGTTGGGTCCTTGTGTAGGAAAAAATCCTATTGGTGAGGTTTCTCTTTGTGGGATTTGTATTCACTTCTCTTTATTGGAATATAGTGAATATTGGTATGGCTGGACGTACCCAAGTTTTGGGGAACCAGTGTAAAATCTTGTGTTTGCGTTTGGATTGATTGTGTCAATTATTTCCTTTTGTATTTATTATTCCGCATTTGCAAGTTTAATTTTAATTGGACAATTTTATTGCCATTACACTATTCACCCCCCTCTAGTGTGTTGTTGTTAGTATTGCAAGGATAAGGCGATCCTTACAATTGGTATCAGAGCGAGGTTATAGCATACTGCAACGATGGCATTCAATGCCTCATCCGCATCTCATGAAGAAGGTAATTCAACCGTTCGACCCCCGCTCTTCAACGGAACGAACTACCCAAGTTGGAAGATCAGGATGATGATCTACATGTAGGGTCAAGATCTACGGGACATCACTGAGGTGCCATTTGAGAAGCCCACTATACCTGCAGCTTCAAGGATAAAGGCGGAGAAGGACTCGATCAAGTTCAATGCGAGGGCTATGAATGCATTCCATTGCACCCTCTCAGCAAATGAGTTCAACTGCATCTCCATGTGTAACACGGCCAACGAAATTTGGCATACTTTGGAGATATGTCATGAAGGGACTACAAAGGTAAAGAAATCTAAACAAACCGTGTTTAGATCTAAATATGAAATGTTTAAGATGCAGGAAGGAGAAAGCATTTTAGAGATGTTCACAAGGTTCACTGATATCGTGAACGCTTTGGAGGGACTCGAGAAGATGATTTTCCAAGAGGATCGTGTAGAGAAGATCCTTGACTCTCTCACACCTCATTGGGAGTCAAAGGCCAACGGAATTTTGGAGTCATATGACACGTCCAAATACACCGTTGAGGAGTGCATTGGAAATCTCATGGCTTATGAAGTGAAGCTTCAACACAAGAAGGAGATTCAACCATCAAAGCCCGAGAAGCCGGAGAGGCACAAGGGGTTGCATTCCATGCCAAGGAAGAGCCAATCAAATGGAGGAAGAAATTCCATTGAGAAGCTCATAGTGAAGAAGATGAGCTAGAAGAGGCGAGTGGAGAAGAAATTGAGGATCTTGTCGAGCAATTCAAGGCATTCCTCAAGTGCAAGCAAGGTAAGTCTTTGTCAAAGTTTGCCTCCAATTCGAATAAGGTTCCTACTTGTTACACTTGCAGTGGAAAAGGTCACTTGTCCACCGAATGCCCTTCCAAACCCAACAAAGAAACTTACAAGGGTAAAGGGAAGAAGCATTGGAAGGGAAGTCCAAGTCCAAAAATCACAAGAAGGGACTTGTGGGGACTTTTGATGATTCGAGTGAGGATACATCAAGTAACGAAGAAGAGGATGCAAAGAACGATGCTCATGCGTGCTTTGTAGCAATTAATGTTCCTACACCAATCCCCTCTGGCTCAAATGAAGATGAGTTGGAAGCATGGCTCAACTCTTATGAGGAATCGTGCCTCATGGCATCGGGGAGAAGTCTTCATCAAGCTCTAGCGAGGAAGAAGTCGATGATGAGATTGAGGAGAAGATCTCATATGAGGAGCTTGAATATCGTTTCAGTATGGTTTTCGAAAATGCTAGTAAGTGCATCAACTCTTACAATAAATTAAAAGCAAAATATAAGATTGCTAAGAGTAGATTACATGAACTAGAAATTACTAGTGTATATAATCATGATGCTTTGCATGTTTGTGACACTAGTGAGAGAGACACACTCCTCTCTCAAGTTAAGGATTTGAGCTTGACTAATGATAATCTTGTTGCTCAAAACATTAGCTTAGAAACTCGCATTCAACAACTTACGTTGAAATATGAAGAGGAATCCCGTAAGCTCAAAAGCTTTGTATATTCTAGGGATTCACTCCACGATTTGCTTGAAAAACAACATCCGGCAAATCATAGAGGAGATTTGGAGTATATTCAAAATGTGGTACCCAAACCCACCTCTAATTCCTCCTATGGTGCAAATACAAGAAATATTGCTAAAGCACCTAAGAAGAATCACAATGCTTTCTTGTACAACAATAACATCAACAAGAAGCATGTAGATCACAAGGTGATGAGGAAGAATGAAGACTCTTCTTTTTTTGCTAAGAAGCAAAATCATCATTCTTTGCATGCCAAGAAATTCGTTTCTACACCTAAGCATGCCACATCCATCCCTCTTGCAAAGGCAAAACCATTGCCTAGGAAATCCTTGAGTTTATGGATTCCCACTAAGGTTAGTGTGCAAGAGAGGGATAGTTACATCAACTCTCCAGTTAGGAATGTGATCACCTCATGTGATTACATTAGAAAATCAAACTCCTCTTGAGTTTGGTTCCCTAATGTTTAGGTTCCTCACACATATGCATATTGCATGTGTATTGTGCTTAAATGTTTATTTTAGCATACCCATTGTTTGTGTGTGTTTCATGATTTTGAAAATATTTTCAAACTTATTTTTTTCATGAAAATTGGGACCTTGGGGAACACATTTGCATACATGCATTTGTTGATCCATATGTATGTTAATGGGGGAGTTATAATATCTAATATGTTTAAAATATCTTTAAAACATATTTTAACTCTCATTTTGGGTTTTTTGTTATAAAGATCATTATTTACAATTGGTTATTATGATCTTGATCTTAACCCATTGATATTACCAACATGTTTCATGTTATATCCTTTTTTGGCAATATCATTGTGTATCATTGAAGCTTGATTTTTTCCATATCTATCGCTTTGATACACTTTAGGCCCATGGCTCCAATATTTGTATATCAATTGGTAAAGGGGATTATTTTCCAAGATTCTTTGTCTACAATTGGTATTAGCTTAATTGTTAGATATTGTTTATCTTCTACTTTACAATTGGTATTAGATCCTAGAAGTCAATATTTGACTATTTCTATGATCTAGGGGGAGCATGGGATAGTGATTGATACCCACTAAATTTTTTAATTTGATATCATACATCTCCTTATATTTTGCATATTGTCACATCTTTGGTTAAGATGACAAAGGGGGATATTTTTGATGTCCACCTTTTTGACGATGTCCAGGGGGAGAGATATATGCATTATGTAAATATGATTCTTGTATTTCATACATATGCATTTGGGGAGAGATATATCTATGGGAAGAGATATATGTGATTGTATAAACGATTCATGTTTGCATGATATTTGCAATTGGTTTATGTAATCCATGCCTATTATATGTCACCATGACTTCATTTGGTATAATGAGTATTTACTATTGTGTATTTAATTGTATAATTGGTGCTTATAAGTAGGTGGAGCTCATTAGCATTGTGCTTTATTTCTTTGTGTTTTACATAATGTGTGCCATCATCAAAAGGGGGGAGATTATTGAGTATTGGTGTTTCATACCAATCTTATTTTGATGATGATCACAACATTATGTTGTTGCTAATGTTTCTCTTGTTTTAGTCTCATAGTTTCATTTCAAGAATATATTTCTTGGAGACTAAACACTTGGTGCAAGAATGGACATCAAGCCAAAGCTTGGACTCAAGGGGTGTCAAAGCTTGGAGATGATGGAGAGCATCAAGGCATCAAGATTGAAGACATAGACTCTAAGGAAAGCAATGTAATCCATGTAATATTTCCTTTATTGCTTTCTCTCTCATTTGAGTCTAGGTTAATGTAATGCCTTGATAGATGGTCAACTCATTCATGCATATGCATTTAGCCATCTTAGTGAGCCTCAGGATTATCATAGAATCCAACCTAATAGGTTCATCTTGACCAAAGACTCATTTGGAGTCTCTGGCTTTCCATCAGTCGCCTGCTGAAGAATTTACAGTCGACTAAGTGATTTCCAGTCGCCTGTCGATCCTTCTACAGTCGACTGATATGCACTGCTCAAGTCAACATTTCTATTGACTCTACTTGAGCTTTTCGCAACAGTCAACTGATGCTCAGTTTACAATCGCCTATATATTTACAGTCGCCTGTGAATTGGTCAACAGTCGTCTGAGTAGCGTAAGTGCATATACTGCTTCTCTCTGTTTTTCTCCATCTCCTGTAGCAGTCGACTAATGAAGGGTTTACAGTCGCCTGGCTATTTTACAGTCGACTGTCTACTTGTCATCAGTCGCATGTATGCTTATCTAGAGAAAGAGGGCAGCTCTCTGTTTATTCCATCCCCTGCAGCAGTCGCCTGCTAAAGGGGTTTTACAGGCGCATGTCTTGTTCACAGTCGACTGTATCGACTTCATCAGTCGACTGTCCTGGCTCAGATTATAGCTGTCGGATATTTTCTAGTGGTTGAACAGTCGACTGTCTTTTGTTCATCAGTCGCCTGTCCTTGACGTTTCTGCCCAGAAACTAGCCGTTGCAGTCTTGTGCTTTTTGCTGTTTTCTTGGGTTTTGAGGGTTGATATAGGGTTCCTATATATATGGGTGTGCTGAGTTCATATGAACTTCTTGATGCTATTGAAAATCATAAGAGATCAATAAGCCACTCTCAAACTCTCTCATTTCCCTCTTTGAGCTCTCATTTCTCTTCATGCATTGAAGTCCAGCTCAAGGGAAATCATCCAAGTGCTTTCAAGCCAATCTCAACACTTGGAGATCCTCTTCCATTCCTTGCATTCATCTATGAGTAAGTATCTCAAGGCATAGGTAAGAGTATTTATTTTACTTGGTGATTCTTGTAACACTGATTCTCTTTGTGGGAATTAGTCTTTCTCTCTTTGTGGGAGTTTATCTCTTTGTGGGATATGGATATTCTCTTAGTGGGAATAACTCTCTTTGTGGGAGTAACTCTCTTAGTGGGAGTTTGGTGTCCTAGTGTAGGGCTAACCCTAATTCTCTGAGTGGGAGTTAGTAATTCTCTAGGTGGGAGTTTGACCCTTGTGCAGGGTTGGTTGTGTCCTTATGTAGGGCAAAATCCTCTTGGTGAGGTATCTCTTTGTAGGATTTGTATTCACTTCTCTTTGTGAGAATATAGTGAATATTGGTGTGGCTGGACGTAACCAAGTTTTGGGGAACCAGTGTAAAATCTTATGTTTGCATTTGGATTGATTGTGTCAATTATTTCCTCTTGCATTTATTATTCCGCATTTGCAAGTTTAATTTTAATTGGACAATTTTATTGCTATTACATTATTCACCCCCCCTCTAGTGTGTTGTTGTTAGTATTGCAAGGGAAAGGCGATCCTTACGCAACTCGATGTAAAGAGCGCCTTTCTACATGGAGATCTTGATGAGGAAATCTCTATGCAGCAGCCTGAAGGGTTCAGAGTTGAATGGAAACAGACTTTGGTGTGCAGGTTGAAGAAATCGTTGTATGGGTTGAAGCAGTCACCCAGGCAGTGGTACAAACGATTCGATAGCTTCATGATGGGAGTCGGCTTCGAGAGGAGCATCAAGGATCAATGTGTGTATGTTCGCACACTTGAGAATGGCTTGAAGATTTATTTGTTGCTCTATGTGGATGACATGCTAATTGCTTCTAATAGCATGTCGGAGGTGAAGAAGCTAAGGAGAAGATAGGGAAAGAATTTGACATGAAGGATTTGGGGCCCGCAAAGAAGATTCTCGTAATGGAGATTGTTCGAGATCATAAGAAGCATGAGCTTAGATTATCACAGAAGGGGTATATTCAGAAGATACTAGACCGGTTTGTGATGGATAGTGCGAAGCCCGTGACAACACCTTTGGGAGCTCATTTTCAGCTGTCGGCGAGTCAGTCGCCAAGCCCCGTGAGGAGTAGACTTACATGTCTCAGGTGCCATATGCAAGTGCAGTGGGAAGTTTGATGTATGCGATGGTTTGCATGCGTCCAGATATTGCACAGGTCGTCGGAGTGGTTAGCAGATACATGGCTAGTCTTGGCAAGGAGCATTGGCAGGCCGTCAAGTGGATTCTGAGATATCTATGAGGCACAGCGAGTGTCGGGATCCTCTATGGGAGAGGAGACGGAAAGGTGTTGACAGGTTACTGCGATAGCGACTATGCAGGTGATAAAGACATGCGACGATCTACCACGGGGTATGTGTTCAGTTTGGGCACTGTCGCGGTATAGTGGAGGTCGATCTTACAGTCTGTGGTTGCGATATCAACCACAGAGGCTGAGTTGATTGCAGCGGTGTAAGCTGTGAAGGAGGCCAAGTATTTGAGGAGTCTTCTTAGAGATTTGGGGGTGCCTGCATCGTCTCAAAAGATGTGAGCACTACTCCCAAGCGCAGGAGATCGGACAAGTAATATCCTGGTGAGTCCAGGTATCGAATCCACGGGACAACTGACCTGCAACATTACGAACTTCAGTTTGTAAAGAGTAATAATATGGTAATAAACAACCACCTATCAAGTATAACGATATGGTATCAAGGGTTTAAAAGAATACAAGAAAATCCTACGATAAATACGGGGAATGCAATATTGGGGTATCAATATGAAGAGAATGTGTTGGTTGTGATTTCGTTAGGATCAATGCAATCAATGATTATAAATATATTTTCTATAACTCAACGTTTCGTCCGGTCAGGGTACGAGAACGTCGGAAAATATAACAATTCATGACCAACGAAAATTGCCTTAATTACGCATACAATACTAGTTTCATGAGGAAAATAAGCTAATGTGTCCGCAAGGATCACCATGAGTACGTCCGCAAAGATCGTATTCGATCAAAGTACACCAACAACGATTATACTTGAACAATACATGTAGAAACTAGCAAAATACGCGATATAACGTGCAAATTAGGGCAAAAAGTTATTAAAATCAGAGATTTCAGAGATCTAACAACATCACAACCAGCACATGAGGGTATTAGCCACGCATGGAGGGTAGAGAATCAATATTCATAGCCAAATACATCATCAATACATCAAAATACGAGCTAAATACGCCAAATACAAGGTAAAGTTTAGAATGTTATCACCAATTCTCTCCAATTGAACCCCAAACTCCTTCAGATAGTATATCTAGCCTCTGTCCACAGGGCCCCCAAATTTGGTGGCGAAATACGGCTCCTAGAGCCCCCAATACGCCAGAATACGCCACAAAACCCTAAAAATACGTTATATACAAGTCATTGCGGGTTTTAGGGTCTTATTGGGTTCGAAACCCGCTATCCGATACCTACCTCAGCTCCTGGCCGTTCGATCTGGGTGCGATTCAACATGGGCTTGCCACGTGGCTCCTTTCGAAACGGATCCGTGCCCGCTCGCAATAACGAATCCAAGCACAGCTCGGATTAATTCAGCGCCGTTGGATCTGAGATCCAACGGTCTCGATCGCTCCACGTCGACCGAACAATTTCTCCGCACCGCTCCGTAATCGATTGCAAGCAGGACTCATTTCGTCCGTCCGATCGAGCGGCGGATCCTCAGATTCTCGCCACGTGGACCGTAGAGCGCGCGCTCTCCGCTGCGTTTTTGTTGCGTTCCTGGCTGTTGGATTTCGATCCAACGACGATGATAATGCCGCGTCACCTAGTAGCTGGGAGCCACTCGATTTAAGCGGGATTGTGCCGATGTCCGCCACGTGTCCGTGGACTCTCCTCCGCTCGTATATTCTGCGCTTCGTTCGTGGCCGTAGGATCTCAATCCGACGGTCCACTTAATGCCGCATCACCCCTCCTTTTGTAGCCGCTGGATGGAGTGTGGGCAGTCCAGATTGAGCCATGTGGCCGCCAAGATTCGTGCGGTCCGTATTTCCAAGCGTATTTCGAGCGTATTTCCCCAATTAAATGGTATTCTGCATTCAATAAATCACAGTAATTAGCACAGATCTCAGAAAAATACAAATAAATAGTCGTTGAAATCGTGAGATCGAGACCTTGCCATGAAAAATATAAAAAGTGCACAAATACTCAGTTAATTTCTGTTTTGTGCTCAAATAAGGTGATTTCTCTAATAAATGATGGTATACAAAATACGAACGTATTAGAGACCAATTAAGCATCATATAAACACAAAACAAGGCTAAATAGGGGGTTAAATATGCAATATTCAACCTGAATCAGTGCCACAGAGTTCGTCACATGTGCATTGTGACAGCCAGAGTGCCATTCAACTGGCGAAGCACCAGGCATACAGTTCGAGGACGAAGCACATTGAGGTGCGTGATTCCGTTCTTGAGTTGGAGAAGAAGGAGATAGAGCTTCAGAAGATCCCAACTGATTTGAACCCCGTAGACATGTTTACCATGCCAGTTCCCGTCGTCAAGCTACAGGTTTGCATGGAGCTGATTTCTTTGTTGGCTTAGGTGGCGCCAGAGGGTGATTTTTCTGAGACAATCATGATACTAGAGATAAGGTCATGGCGCGCAGCGTGGAGTTGCTAAAGTCATTGGTGATGAGATTTGAATCAAAGTAGAGTGTTGTTTTTTGTGATTTAAATCCCAATGGTGCGGGTTTCCCAAGTGACTCGGTCGAATAGGAGGCTACTCAGTCGAGCAGCAAGCTCCTCGACCAAGCAGCATGAAGACTCTGACATACCGAGCAGACAGAGAGTTTGGGAAAGTTTTACCTTTGGCTCGGGTGACTCCTACTCGGTCGAGCAGGAGGCTACTCGGTCGAGCAGCAAGCTGCTCGACCGAGCAGCTGGAAGACTCTGTTTGCCCGAGCAGCCCAAGGGCATTTCATTTGAAGAGGAATACTGACACTCGGGCCGAGTAGCTAAGCTACTCGACCGAGTCTACTCGACTCCACCCAGTGACTATTTTAGGGCATGTCAGCTCGACCGAGCAGGCTGAGCTGACAGCCAACTCGGGCCGAGTCAGCACATGCCCATGCGTGAAAAGGAGCGGCCAGGATGTGTTTTCTCCTATTGTTTTGGGTTTCTACTTAAACCTAACTATTGTTTTAGATTAGCAGCAGCCTCTTTGAGTTAGAGAGAGTTTGGGATAGCCTCTTGCTACACCATTGGAGATTGGAGAGTGTTTTAGGACTTGTGTTCTTGAGAGAAAGGTTTGGTTTTTTCCTTCTCTTCTGCTTCCATGGATTTCTTCCTCTTAAGTGGATTCGTGAGGGCTTGTTCCATTTGACAAGTTATTACTCACGCGTGAGGAAGAGAGTTTTAACCCTAATTGTTTGGATCTCTCCACTAGTGGAATCGTCTCGGATCGGATTACTGGATGTAAATTGTTGTAAAACCAGGGTAGATTCCCTTGTGTCTGTGATTGATTTATTTGTTGTTGTGATTCGTTTGCTACTTTCTATTGCAAGGTCATTTGTGAATTTTGTTGGTTCATTGGGATTAGACTTTTTTGCTAGCTCTATATTCCTGATCAGTTTATTAGAATTGGTTTCCGCATTGATCCCAAGGCGTTTTGGATTTTATCCCAACAGTTAAATACATAGACGCTTATTGTGCTTAAGTCAAAGAAGAAAGAAAGAAAAAGTACTTCTTCTTTGCTTTAAGCACATGCGGACCCGCTCGCGTCCTCGCTCCCAAGTACAATAGGAAGCGGGGCGTGACACATGTGATTCATACCACATTTACTGGAGTCGAGCACAATGGGAAGTGAAAAAGTGGATCCTTACTCCTCTACTGTGTGAGTCTATAGAGGATTGGTTTCCTCACAATACCCTTTAACTTATTGACTAGTATTCGAAGTCTCAATCTTGGTGATATCTACTTTAGCATATATCATATGACCACAATTAATTCGGTCTGAAAGAATATGTCTAGGAAAGAAACTGAGTTGAGACTTAGGGTATTGAGTACAAATGAAGTGCTAAGTTTGTTGATATAAAGTTTGATGATCTCATAAGCCAGCCAATCTGCGTGATTAAGAGACATCAATATGCAATATGCCCTCAAGAGTCAATAATTATAAAGAGTGATCATAAAAACATTTAAATTGATACAACAAAATAGACCTATGGTATTATAAGGGACAGAGAAACGTTAGAGGATTGAATTACAAAGAGAACAGTTGTGTATCTCTAACTAGTGCACAACAAAATTGCCTATGTTCGCTTATCGGTCATACGAGACCAAGTTAACAAGTATGAGAAATTCTTCTTCGCATGTTGTTTATGTAACAATAATCACATCATAATCGAATAGAAGAGGTTGGAATTGGATACGCCCATGACGGGATCAACCCAGCGGTTAAAATGTAAATATTATAGGATTGATGGTCTTATATGTAATTTTAATTAAACTTTGTGGATAATTAACATTAAGTGAAGTCAATGGTTCCTAATGTAAAATTATAATCCTAACTACGCTATCGTTGGAAGAGACATTATTTTCACAACGTTAAAGATTCTAACATAAAGAAAAGTACTCGCTTTCATTTCTATAAATACACATCGTATTCTTCATCGTAAAATCAGCGTTCTTTCAAGTTCTTTCTCCCAACAAAAGAGGAAGAAAGACATGATAAACTTGGTTGTGAATGAGCATTTGGGTTCCCTACGTGATTCCAAATCTGACCCAGAAAGTATCATAATTCCTCCTCCCGATCCAAATTCTGCTACTCAGAAAGTAACGTGCTTCAATTTACATTAGTACTCATTTCAAGATCGCATACACATGTTACAGTAAATTGTTATTTTCTCACGGTTTATTATTGTTTACGGGTGAATTTTCCCCGCAAATCAGTAGTATGGAGGGTGCGGGGTCAACGCGGTCAAAGGGGACACGTGGGACCCCTGGGATGTCATAGCTATCACGTGAGACGGAGATGACCCTTGGGGTCGGTCGATGGCGCGTTCGCTTGGGCGGGAAGGCACGGTTCTGTTCTTCGGCGTGCCGAGGGGCAACCTCGATCGGACGACATCCTCCAGGATCGGTTGAAGGCGGAGTCGATTGGTGAGGGATGCGCGGTTCTTCGCGTCGGCCCGCCGAAGGGTAGCCTCGGCAGAGCGATGGCCTTCTGGTCGTGGAGATGAGCGGACTCGAGGAAGAGGGCGCTCGGCTCCAGTTGGGAGGACACTGAGGGGTAGTCTCGGCGTCGCTGGATCTCCTGGACGTGAATAGACGAGAGAGCTCGTCAGGGGGGTCGGGCCTTGGTTCCGACCGATTCCCCTCCGATGCCAAAGTCAGATCTAGTCTGATAGATGCTCGGTGGGATCGGGCTTGGTTCGCAGAGAGACCAAGCGCCAATCCTCTGGCCGAGCTATGGAGGAGAAATATGTTAGGTGGAAGAAGGTGAAAGAGTGGGTATGGGATACCTCCGTTGTAGATTGCCAAGATCTTGCCCCTTTGGATGATGCCACCCCCTCTCCTCATATAGACGAATCATCCTAATAATGTGCCATGATGTGGCATCATGGACGCCATTCATGGGGACCTACAAATGGGGGAAGTATTGAACCCCACTAATTGCGCTCGTCTTAATGAGGGGATGAATGCCATAAAGGTGGCCATGATGGCTGGAGTGATGTCCTTGGGTGGTTGCAATATTTGGCGAGCCATAATGGCTAGAGAGTGATGGCCATTAAGTCGGGCCATAATTAGCGAGCCATGATGGCTAGAGAGTGATGGCCATTAAGTCGGGCCATAATTAGCGAGCCATGATGGCTGGAGTGATGGCCTTGGGCGGTTGCCATATTTGGCGAGCCATGATGGCTAGAGAGTGATGGCCATTAAGTCGGGCCATAATTAGCGAGCCATGATGGCTAGAGAGTGATGGCCATTAAGTCGGGCCATAATTAGCGAGCCATGATGGCTAGAGAGTGATGGCCATTAAGTCCGACCATATTTTCCTCCACTATTGAAGTGGGCAGTCTGTTGGGCTTTCGTCTTGGGTGGAGAAGCGTGACCCGCCTATGAGATCCTTGGGCCGGAGCCCAAGGCCGTAGTAAGCCGGTTGACTGGCCGTAGTTGACTTGGCTTTTCCGGGCCCGGTCAAAATAGTCCTATCAATTGCCCCCATCTTCAGAGCTCTACTGTTGTTGAGGTGGAGGTCGGGAGATGTAGTATAAGGGGGAGAAGTGGCTCCTTTTTTAAAGTTGGTCCGACTTGCGAAGCCGACTGGCGACGACAGTTAGTTAGTTTCGGGATTCGTTCGGTGGGAGGGGAGTTGTCCCTCGACTTACGGCCAACAAAGGAGTGGACCGGCCAGCTGGGGAGTTGCCCCCAGCCTTACGACCGATCCGTTTATTCGGTGGCGAGCGGAGTTGCCCCTCGACTTACAGCCGACGAAGGAGTGGACCGGCCAGCTGGGGGAGTTGCCCCCAGCCTTACGACCGATCCGTTCATTCGATGGCGAGGGGAGTTGCCCCTCGGCTTACGGTCGACGATGGAGTGGATCAGCCAGCTGGGAGAGTTGCCCCCAGCCTTATGACCGATCCGTTCGTTCGGTGGTGAGGGGAGTTGCCCCTTGGCTTACGGCCGACGATGGAGTGGATTGGCCAACTAGGGGAGTTGCCCCCAGCCTTACGACCGATCTGTTCGTTCGATGGTGAGGGGAGTTGTCCCTCAGCTTACGGCCGACGATGGAGTGGATTGGCCAGTTAGGGGAGTTGCCCCCAGCCTTACAACCGATCCGTTCATTCGGTGGCAAGGGGAGTTGCCCCTCGGCTTACGACCGACGATGGAGTGGATTGGCCAGCTGGGGGAGTTGCCCCCAGCCTTACGACTGATCCGTTCGTTCGGTGGCGAGGGGAGTTTCCCCTCGGCTTACGACCGACGATGGAGTGGATTGGCCAGCTGGGGGAGTTGCCCCCAGCCTTACGACTGATCCGTTCGTTTGGTGGCGAGGGGAGTTGCCCCTCGGCTTACGGCCGATGATGGAGTGGACCGGCCAGCCGAGGGAGTTGCCCCCAGCCTTACGACCATTCCGTTCGTTCAGTGGCGATGGGAGTTGTCCCTCGGCTTACGACCGATGATGGAGTGGATTGGCCAGCTGGGGGAGTTGCCCCAGCCTTACAACCGATCCGTTCGTTCGGTGGTGAGGGGAGTTGCCCCTCGGCTTACGGCCGATGATGGAGTGAATTGGCCAGCTGGGGGAGTTTCCCCCATCCTTACGACTGATCCGTTCATTCGGTGGCGAGGGGAGTTGTCTCTCGGCTTACGGCCGACGATGGAGTGGATTAGCCAGCTGAGGGAGTTGCCCCCAGCCTTACAACCGATCCGTTCGTTCGGTGGCGAGGGGAGTTTCCCATCGGCTTACAACCGACGATGGAGTGGACCAGCCAGCTGGGGGAGTTGCCTCCAGCCTTACGACCGATCCGTTCGTTCGGTGGCGAGGGGACTTGCCCCTCAGCTTACGGTCGATGAAGGAGTGGACCTTGTGAAGACTTTCGAAGATTCCATGGTGGCGCTCTGCCACTACTTTGTCCAGCTCGGGTGGATGTGGGAGCAGCTCGGCAAGCGGGGGCCCAGCAGTATGGTCGGAGGAGCTGTTTGGACGCTCGAACTCGGACGACTGTGCTTCAGCCAGATCGGCTCGGCCACGGTCAGAGGAGCTGCTTGGATGCTCGAACTCGGACGACTGTTCTTCGTCCAGATCGGTGCGGCCACGGTCGGAGGAGCTGCTCGGATGCTCGAACTCGGACGACTGTGCTTTGGCCTGGCTTGCGAAGAGAGCTCGACTTGACCGGCAACTTGGCTTTGAGCTCGAACGATGATGGATCTAACGGGTGCCAGATGTAACTTGGGCAATGAGCGGTGAATTTAGATCTTCAGCATCCCCAAGCTTGGTCGAACCATGGCGATGCCTAGATTGGCTTGATGAGGCACGGTCAGGCTGTTCATCCCATGGCGAGCCCAGTTTAGTCTTCTGATGAGGTAGGACAAGATCGAACAACCCCTTGCTAGGCCGGGCTGGTCTTCGTTTGATCTTTTGAGAAGATCGATTGAGGGGGACGCGGCCTGCTCCGAAGCGAAAAAGTTGAACTCTCCAGTGCTTCACTCGGTGATGACGGAGACCACTGAGGAAAATTCGCCAGCCTGGGAACTGCGATGTCACACCTCTCCGAGCCTCTCTCGTCGGCGGTGAGCTCGCGGTGGAGGGATCAATCACCTTGGAGGCGGGTTTGCACTCAGGTACAGAGATTGAACTCGAACGGAGCTTTTGGCGGTCCGGTTCGATTGACGCTAGGAGTATAGGCTTGGTTTGCTTGCACCATACTCCACAAGGAGTCGTGGAGTCATCGACAGGTCAAACCCGACCATTAGAGTGTTGGTGGGGCCATTTCTGATCAGCTGGGGGTCCGACGGGCTTGGAGCCTCGTACGGAGGATATTCGTCGGATCCAGTATTTGGCTGGGTCGAGGAACTTCGATCAGTCGACTGGGGGCTGTGGCATCCTTCTCCGGCGACAGGAGGTTGGTCTTCGACCTGAGAAAGGTCGTGGCGGTCAGATCTGCTCAGGGCTGATCAGAGAAGATAGCTTGAAGATGGCGAGTTCAACTGGCAGTTGAAGATGCCCGAGGTGAGGTTCATGAGGCATTTCCCCAGTTTGTTCAGTGGGCCAGAGCCTCTCACGACGGGTCGATGGTGGGGAGCTGCGTTTCCCTACGAATTGACGGTGAGGTGGTCGGAGATGACTGTTACCGGTGATTCGAGCTTCGGAATGGCTGGCATTGCTCGGAGTACGATCGACCCCCCTTCATCTTCCTGAGGAAGGACCGACTATCCTACCCCACACTCTCACGACAAAATAGATCATCCAAGTGCATATGTGAGAGTTCTCCAACACAAGCTCAAGAGGCGGAGGCAGGATCAGCAGCAGCATCAGGCTGTGCAGAAGGGGTAGTAGAAGTCTCGGGAACGACTGGAGTGTCCACCGAAGGAAGGGTGTCAGCAGGAGTGATCTCGGGAGCACGAGCAGACGAAGCAGCAACAGACGTACCCTCTGGGGCACGAACATGAGAAGCAACAAGCTCCTCAAGATCAGCATCATCCATGGCCTCCTCGTCAAAAACTGTAGGAGGAACCTCAATGCCCAAGTGATAACAGATGCGAGCAAGCATCTCCTCACATCGAGCAATACGAGCCTCCTGATGGCTCTGAGAAGCTGAAGAGTCAGGGCGAGAAGGCGGAGGAGGAGCAGAAGGGGTAAACCTCTGAACGTGACGCAAGGCCGCAAGAGACTTCTTGACGGCAGTCGCATTCATGGGAGGACCCAACGGACGCTGATCATCAGGAGGGAGAGGAACACCAAAGTGGCGGAAGACAAGAGTCAGCAAGCAAGGATACAGAATATGAGCTGACTTTGTGGACTTCCGGATGCATTCAAAGGAGTCCATCTTATCCAAGATAATGCGGTCCCAATTTATCTCGCTCCCCATAAAAAGAGCGTAGATAAGCTTCAGGAATGGCTAGGATGGCAAGCTGGAGGAGCCGTACTTCGGGAGAAGACACGACTTCAGAATCAAGTTTAAGACCCACACATTCGGCTTGAAGGATTTCGATGGAACGCCAATCATGGCGGGAGGAATGACATGGAACATCTCAGCAAGCATGGACTGGTCAAGATCGTGGATATTATCCACGGAGATATCTGAGGGGAGCAGGCCAGAGGAGGAGACACCAATCAACTGTCCTAAGATCTCTGCCGTGAGGACAATAGGTGTCTCCAAGACAGTGGTCTCAATGCAGTGGGTGTCATCATACTCACCCCGTACTCAATTGGCATAAAAGAGTTTGACGAGTATAGGGTAGGGATGAGGATTCGCCTTGGGATCATGGCGAAGATAATCTAGGAGGCCGTTATATGACAGGAGATCGGCGAGCTTAGGAAAATCAGAAAACTGGACAAAGTGCTCGAGGATCAACGGGCAGTGCTCAATACGGTTGTATGCTGCAAGACACATCGGATCATCGCGACACAACGAGATATCAGCCCCACCTGAAGGCATGGGAGCCTTCCCCTTAGACTGACGAGACGAAGATCGAGGAGGAGTAGTAGGAGCCTTCTCTGTAGGTCCAGTCTCCGGGATATAGTCATCGTCGGAGTCAGAGGGTGGTGTGGGAGCACGAAAGGGGCCAGGAGTCAAAATATTTTGTTTGGCCTTGGTCCGGGTCTTGGGCTCGGATTGAGATGTGGGTTTTGGCTTGGAAGCGGTAGTCCTCTTCTTCTTGAGAGGGGGCGAGGAAGAAGATGGAGAGGTAGGCGTACGAGTGGTTTTGGCACGACGTTTGGGTTGAGGAGGGTCGGTAGGAGGAGGCTCGACGGTCATGGGAGACGGAGTGGTAGGACGAACAAGGATGCGTGTCTTCACCATGATATAGAGACGAGACAACACAATAACGATCGAGATCGAACGAGAAATCGAACGAAATCAAAAACCCTAATACGAACCCTAAAAAGAATGACAATGAAATAGAACGAAATTGAACCCTAAAATCTGAGAGATAGAGAGGAGATATACCCTAGGACAGAGGAGAGGGGCTCTGGAGTACCGGCGGCGGCTGACGGCAGCCGGAGACGACGACACACGGCGGAGGAAGGAGAACGGGTCGCGGGGTTTAGGGTTTAGGATAGTTTTCACACCGATTAGAATGAGTTCTAATCGGTGCGGAGGTGTTATAAATCGATTCGGGAAACAAAAGACACAAATGCCCCTGCGCAACTAGTCGGTCTGAGTTCAAGTGCTGACCAACTAGAATGCAATCTTGTCGGTCGGTCGATGAGCTTGGACCGACTAACTGCAAACAGCAAGTGAAGCCAAATTTAGCGCATGAATTAGTCGGTCTGAGTTCAATCACTGACCGACTAGAACTGAAACTAGTCGGTCGGCTATTGAACTAGGACCGACTAAGAGAGCCCAAAAAATTGAGAATTTGAAATTTTGAGTTCTCTCCAAAGAACACTTGGACGATACATCTAAATACTCTCATACACACTTATTCTACCCCATAAATACCAGAAAATCTTAAATACGACGTGCATGAACATATCTAGCATAAATTCCGAAAATCCAATCATAAATCCAGAAAATCCCAACAAATGAGCATATAAAAAATTATTATCATGCAAGATTATTGAAAATATGAATCCTAAATGTCGGATTCACCCATAATCCCCAATTCTCGACGTAACCGCACAAAGGAATCTTTCTTGAGTGGTTTCGTGAAAATATCGGCGATTTGCTTCTGGGTTTCAACGTACACTAAAATGATGTCCTTTCTAACAACATGATCATCTAGGAAATGGTGACAGACATCTATGTGTTTGGTACGGGAGTGGTGTACCGGATTCTTAGAGAGACATATTGCACTTAGGTTGTCCACCATGATAGGGCAAGTATCATAGTTTATACCAAAGTCTTTAAGTGTGTGTCTCATCCAAAGAACCTGTGCACATACAGCACCGGCGGCAATATATTCCGCCTCGGTGGTTGAAAGTGATACGCAATTCTGTTTCTTGGAAAACCAAGAGACACGAGAATTTCCTATAAAATGGCAAGTGCCACTAGTACTTTTCCTGTCGGATTTGCATCCTGCATAATCTGCATCACTATATGAGATTAACTCATATGTGCTAGACTTTGGATAAAATAATCCGTAGTCGAGTGTGTAACTTAAATAACGGAAAATACGTTTTACCGCTACTAAGTGTGATTCCTTAGGTTGTGACTGATACCGAGCACAAACACATATGGCGAACATTATATCAGGCATATTGGCAGTAAGATATAATAAACTACCTATCATACCTCGATATAATAAACTACCTATCATCTTTGATTCTCTAAAACTCAATAATGGCAGCCTTGAATGCTAGGTTAGAAGCACTTCAAGTATAAATAAGAGTGAGAGAAGAGAGAAGCAAAATCGTGGCATTAAATGCCCAACGGATCTATTTCTGAAGCAGTCTAATCGGTCTAAGAAGGATCACTGACCGATTAGTTTTGCAACTAGTCGGTCGGTGATTCTTCTTGGACCGACTAGAAGGTTGACAACCAAGATAGAGAATACAGGAGATAGAACTAGTCGGTCTAAGAAGACTAGCCAACCGACTAGTTTGACAACTAGTCGGTCGGTGAGTGTTCTTTGACCGCCTAAGTAGTTGAAATACAATAGGCTGTCACAAGGAGAACTAGTCGGTCTAAGAACAAATTCCAACCGACTAGTTTCACAACTAGTCGGTCGATGGATGTTCTTGGACCAACTAACTAGTCAACAGAAGCTAGGCTGAAAAAATGAAAGTATAACTAGTCGGTCTAAGAAGGATTTCCAACCGACTAGTTTGACAACTAGTCGGTCGGTGAACCTTCTTGGACCGACTAATTGGTCAATAGTGCCTAGGCTGAATTGAGCAAGGAAATCTAGTCGGTTCAAGAAGGATTCTTAACCGACTAGATGACAATCTAGTCGGTTGGTTCTTCTTCTTGAACCAACTAAGATGCACAAGAAGCCGTGAAATGAAGCGTAAAGCTTCGGGAAAGTTTCTATGGTCTTCTAGGATAATCCTAGCTCTAAGATATGAGCGTTATGAAGATTATAATGTAAGTCCTACTTGTAACGACCACTTTTCGTTGTACGTTGTTCGTGCACGTGCTTTTGCCCGTGCACGTGTTTATTTTAGACTTTATTTGTTTGTGAACACTTTTGTGTGATATGCCGTTGTGAACGTCTCTGAGAGTATTAAATAGTGGCACTAAATTGGAACGACGTTTCTCGAGTCGTTTTCCCACAATTTAAACTTACTCGACGAGACGTGACGATTCTCACTCTTGACGGGAGACGTTTCTATTTTTAGTTTCGTCGTCTGATGTCGAATTTGAGATCCGTCTTCTTAGTTAGCTCACATTCGTCATCACGATCACCCTGATATTTATTTTATAATTTTTGGAGTTTATTTGACCACTTTTATATTTTTAACAAGCTTTAAAATATTTTTAATAATTTATTTTTAAATTAATTTCGGCCAAATAAAATTTATTTAAGTTTTAAACGTTTTAAAGAATTTTTGAGCCAATTTCCAGCTCATTTGGACCAAGTCAAACCCTTGGATGAGTTGGAGAAGTTTAATTTCAAATTTTAAATTATTTTAAACTTCTAATCCTATTAGATTTAGCCCTAGACCAAGTCAACCCATCTATACTATATAAGCAACCCCTAGGAAGACCTATTTTCGCAAGAAATTAGCCCTAGCCTCTTCCAAACTTGAAATTGGACGTTGCGACGATTCGTCGCAACGTTGCGACGTTCAGCCCCGACCTGACCGAGAAAACCCACCGCAAATCGCCGCTCCGACCGAGGCCCAAACCCCGCACTGCAGCCGCTCCGCATCGCTTCAGCAGCAGCCGCCCCGTTCCCCCGCTCTGACCGAGAGAGGCCATCGGTCAGACAGAGGCCTCAAGCCGCACAGCGCTCCGCATCGCACCCCCGCTTGTCGCCCCGCTCCGCACCCCGCACGACCGACCCGCCGCTCCGCACTGACCGACGTTGCAAGCGCTGCAACGTTGCAACGTCGCCCCGCCCGCATCCAAGCGTCTGACCGAGCATCCCTACCGGTCTGACCGAGAAAAAACCCCGCACCCAAGACACCCCGCAGCTGCTGCACACCCCAAATCGTCGCAGCCCCGCATTCACAGCGCACGACCGACGGATCTCCCCGCATTGGCTGTGTACGACCGATGGCCAAACATCGCAACCCCGCACCCGTCGCACCGCTTGCCACCGTGGGCCCCCCAAGTTCTCCAGAGGTATTGTGGGTCCCCCAAAGGCCCCTAGGACTACTGTGGGCCCCACCTAGGTGCGTTCTCTTTGGCGACTTGCCGCGTACGACGTCGTCGCACGTCGTAGCCCGTCGTCGCACGTGCTAGCTTTGGAATCTGGAACCGTCGCCCCGGTTGAAGCTCTGAATTTTCCAGCGAGGAATATATATTGGAATCAGGACTTGGAGCGCGTTCTCTTATTCCAACCCCCGGCGTCGCTACCTGACGCCGGTGTAGCTTTCGCGTCGTGTTGAGGTAACGTTTTGCACCCCTAGGACCCCAACCCAATTGCATGCTAATCAAGACTAAAATTGATGTTTTTAAAGTATTTTAAATGTTTTAAAATCACTAATCAAGATTAATAATATGGACTTTAGGCCGGTAGACTTTGCACGTAGGATAATTGTGATTCTTGGACTCATTGGACGCTGTGCTCAGACGTCGTGCTTGCAGGCAAGTGAAACTTGCCAACTCTTGTGTAGGGCCATGTTTTTAGGCCACTTTCTTGTTCCTAGCGTAAAAGAGACTAGTCAGTGAAATGATAGCTGGCTAGACGCCTACTTGATCTAGTTTGACAACGAAACTAGATCCGTCACCTAAATGATCTAGCTTGACAACGAAGCTAGATCTACCCCTTTAAACTTGTCATTCATGCATGCTAAACTGTCACGTTTACTTCCCTTACTTGTACGCTTTACTACTTTCCATGCCATGTCATCCATGCATTGATTGTTGCATCGTAGCACACGCTACAATACTTGTCCTCGTACTACTTGTCCGGCTAGGTGCACCCCTACACCATACTTGTTTACACACTTCCTGGCTCGTGGTCCAGAAGCGAGCATTACCGTTCGGGGGTAAGGCCCTGGCTCGACACACGTGGAGGGGTAGGGATAAACGTTCGCTTGAGCTTAGGAGTGGCCTGATCAGCCCTCTAGCCAAAAGACGGAATCTCTGTGCACGAGGTGCTTACTTTCCTTGTCTTGTACTTGTCTTGTGAATGCCATGCCATGCCCGTACTTTACCTTACTTTACTTTACCTGTTGCACTCATGCTTTAAACTGCCATGTCATTGCATTCATGCTAGAACTGCTAGGTTGTCCACTTTACTTTCAGTTTCCTTGCACAAGTCTCTCGTAGACTTGCTGACATGTGCCCCTTGCTCTTTTGGGTGTCACATGTTAGACCTGAGCCAGAGATCGTTGCTGAGTACGTGATGTGTTGCTGACGCTGAGTCTGAGTCCATGATTGCCCAGGAGGATTTTGGTGGACACCGGTGACCATTCTTTGAGTCTTTGTTGAGCTTTATTTTGCTTTAGGCTTTTTGTTCGTTGTTGGTGCGTAGCACCGTTGTTTTGTACCTTGTACTTTTGTTGGCCATGTTGGGCCTTTAAACTCTTTTCTTTTAGCCTGGTGGCTTTTCTGTGATGTTGAGATTTATTGCTATGGATATTCTGAGATGTTTCTTTTGTCTCTTTCGTTATTATTATCTTTGTTTCGTTTCGCGTTGCAAGGACCTGTAGTTTTAATTTTGATTGACGCTTATCGGACTTGCAGCTTTGTAGCTTCAAGTCTGAGCGGACCTTCTCACGCTTCGCCTCCACGTTTTTGGGAAGCGGGGCGTGACAGGTTTTGTTGGTGGCCCATGCAGGTCCAATCTTGCAATTGCGAATTAACGGAACAACGATAATAACGGAATGTCCATTAAATAAATTGCAACATCCGAGTCATAAGCCCTAAGTTTAGTCGTTTTCTTATGATACTAGGTGATAAGAAGACTTAGTTAGACGCCTTTGCTTGTTAGTTAGAGGCCCCTAATTGATTGTTAGACCCCCTTCTAGCAATTGATTCAATCTTCGTAGGAGTTACCTTAGTGGTCCTTGTTTACCCTTGACCATATTAGACTTCTAGATTTTCCTTCGGTCGTTCGCTTTTGGGTTCATCGATTTCGGACCAAGCTGAACGCATTTCTTTACCGTCTAATCTTTAGAAAGCCTTAGCGCTTAGTTTTTAATCCTTAGTTGGTCGACCATAGGAGTTTCCGTAGACTTTCCTGATTCATATCCTAGGCGTATGTACGTTCTGACCATCCGACCATTTCCTTGCCTCGATTCACGAGATCGCCTCATAACGATCGTCGTCAATCTTCAAACATCGCCATTGCAAAACTTGAACCTTCTGAAAGTATTTTTCAATTTTCTCTTCCACTAAGTTTAATTTTGTTCAAAATTTTAATATACCTATATTTCATCCTCCTTCATTGATTTAAATTTTTTAAAACGTTTGTCGGAATTTTTGAATACTAGCTTACGGTATTTTCCCAGCCTATATTTTTCATACTTATGTAAATGTGTCGTTCTTTCATATATTAGTTTTACTTTTGCCTTGCCCAATTCGATTTATAATTTTCCCTCTTATTGTGTTATTCGAATGATACGTCGTGTTTACTTTAATATACTTTCAAGACACATGGAATTTCAGCTTTCAGCAAGTTGGACTTTGCTCGTCGTTTTCGCTACTTCAGGTTTCTGCAAAATTACTATTTTCATAACCACTTCCTGATTTAGACCCTCCATGATTTGATTTTAAAGACTTGCTATTCGATCTTGATAATTCTTATACTAAGTCGTCAATATTATTTTTTCCGTGCACCATACATACTTTCAATTATTTTTATATCCGTGCCAGACTTGTTGTGCTCGTATATTAAGAACCTTGTGCAAATCAGTTTTTCATTTTTGGCAAACCATGGTTTTCTAAAAGAAGTTTCAAAATTGATTATTTTAGATTTTCCATAGCCTAAAAGCTTTGAAAGCATTTAACCTGAGTTTAAATTTTTCCGTTACTTGATTTCATTCTTCGACTTTCCAAAACTTTTTGACAACATTATATTAAATTACTGACGGATAGAATTTTCTAAACCACATCCTTAATATTCGTGTAAATGATTTTACTTCCTTTTATAATGAATTTTTAAAACCAATAGACCATTTTCTCTTATTATGAATGTTCGACTCAAACTTATTTTGAACAACTCGTTTTATCGATCTCCAAATATTTCTTTCAGACGAGGATTTTAATTTTGAAGAACAACAGTTTTCAGATTTCACGTATTTTAGCTTGTGCTACTTACCACATTTTCCTTTCCCCTCCTATATAAGCATCACTACATCTCCCTTTTCCCTCAACCTAAACATCACCATTGAGTCAATGTTTTCCCTAACCAAGCTGTCTCCTTGTATTCGTCCTATCTGAACTCGTGCTTATCGATCCTTCCCTCGTCACGCCCTCGACCCCTCTTTATTGTTTAGACCTTAGGGTCCGTCAATGTCTGTGTCAACCCTTAATAGTTAGTAGGCCCTTGGACCTTGTGAGGTTGTCGTGGTGCACGTACCTAAGTTGTGTACGTGGGCTTGAATGAGAATTCCCATAGTATATTAATGTTTGCCTATTGTGTGATATATACGTACTTGGAGTTATTCGTGATATTATAAAGTTGTTGTGTGTTAGTAGTTATAGATTTTTGTGTGAATAGCTATACTATACTAGGGATGCCTGTGTATATAAGAGTTAGCGTTGAAATATCTAAGTTGTGTATGTAGTAAGAGATACATATAATGGTTGAAATAAAATGATTGGTAAAGCTATGTGTATGTTAGTAGTGATAATAATAAGAGTACGTATGGTTAAGAGGGTAGGCCTATTGAGTGACCCATATATATTAGCACGTATGAGCGTGTGCTCGTATGTGGGTATGCATTGTGTTTAGACATAAGTAGTTATGTTTTGATGCCTGAGTATATAGGCGATATACATATGGTAGTAGGAGTATAATTTTGATTGGTATTGCTTGCTTTTCGGGATGTTGCATGCGTGCATACCGTGAGGTATACACGACTATTGCACATCTTAATTATGTATGTGTGGATGTGTTAGTATACTAATTATAGGTAGTAGGCTATGGTGTGAATATATACATTATTTATGTGTGACTATACGGTGAATGTTTGTACTAGAGAGGGTATTATAAATATGTGGGTGCTGATGTCGGTAATATTATTATTATGGTATATAATTAGTTTGAACTATGTGGGTGTTATCTGAATAAATATTAAGTGTGATTGATTTATGGAATGTATATGGTTGTATTGGTAGATGCATATATATATATATATAATGGAGTGGTATTTGTTGGGGTTTTGCCGGACCCCCAGAGCTCGGATCCGTATCCGTCCTAAGTTGGACGGACCACGGAGGCACAAAATCGCAGCGGAAAAACAGAAATCAAAATTTCTAGACTAGCTAAACTATTTAGCTAGGCTCTGGGGAACCAGAACCCAGCCCGATCTATGCCGACTTGGAGTGGGTCTGACCACTCCAAGAAGGATCTACACTAAGCGACTAATTAAAATTACGCTAAAAACGCTTAACCACATACCCGGAATCTTGGCCCTGGAGCAGGCAAGATGTACCGCACCGTCTTGAGAAGCTCCTCGTAGCCGAGCCGCGTTGACCCGATCTCCTTGAGCCGCCTCGCACCCTCGCACCGATCCACCCGAGCCGCTTTCGCCTCCGAGCCGATCACACGCGGTAGAAAGTTTCACTTGAGAAGAAACACGCGTCTTAGACGTCCGGATCAGATCCAAACCCCCTTCGTAGTCGTGCTAGGACTACTCCGGAGAATAGGAAAGTAGAGAGAGAGATTTAGTCGCGGACCGAGCTTGCTCAATAATTTGGAGCTACCCGATCGTTGACTGGTGTGT
This sequence comes from Scilla litardierei, assembly GCA_030789695.1. NCBI lineage: Eukaryota > Viridiplantae > Streptophyta > Magnoliopsida > Asparagales > Asparagaceae > Scilla > Scilla litardierei. Next base: position 164,513,276 of record CM061141.1, read on the forward strand.
GTTTCAACGAGGAGAGTGCACCCCTATTTATATAGGGAGTGAGCACTCAACTTCTTGTTGCGGGCAATGTGGGACAATCCCCATGAAGAGAAAAACAAATTAAGTCATTTGGCTTAATTTCAACTTTAAAGTTAGCCTTTCACAAAGTCAAACTTTAACGAATTAATTCTCCTCACATACTAAACTTCAGACACCAAACAAGCTATCAATCAGAAAAGCTTGGAATGGTGAACGCGTAGGAACTGACGGTGACGAATTTCGACTTCGTTTGACCCCTCAAACAATTGCTCAAAGTTTAGCAATTTACACAAAATTCGTAGCCGTCATTAGGGTTTACAAAAACCCTAATTTGACTTAAGTTGCGGGCGCGCCCGCTAGACTTAGCGGGCGCGCCCGCCCAAGGGGGCAAGGGCGGGCCGCCCGCCCGCTGCAAGCAGCGGGCGGGCGCCCGCTGCAAGCAGCGGGCGGGCGCCCGCTGCAGGCCCGCTGCAAGCAGCGGGCGCGGGCCCGCTGCATGCAGCGGGCGCAGGCCCGCTGCATGCAGCGGGCCACGCCCGCTAATGCAGCGGGCGCCCGCTGCACACAGCGGGCCATGCCCGCTGCTGCAGCGGGCCGCGCCCGTTTTGCCCTTGCACATGGGCCTCTTGGCCCGGTGGGTCTAACCCACTTCCCCTTGAACTCTTTCTGCGTTTCTGGGCTCGTTTGAGCTCCGATTTGGACACGGTTTGAACCTGTGTTTAGACCGGGACGATCCCGTCATCCAGGTAACCCTTTCCAACAAGTTTGTTCCTACTAAATTCGTCGTAACTAATTTACAACACGTTTAGTTAAAGTTAGCATCTAATGCAACGTTATGTCCCTATTGCTATTGCGACTAACTTTCACAACTTAACTTGTGAATATCATCAAATGACATTTCTCTCTATTCTATATTCCTATTACTAAGACATGAGTACTACTCGGTGTGAGACCCTACAGCCTGACCTTACTACAGGTTGGGGCTCGAAACCCCTAGACGACGGTCACTATGAGCAGTAGCTGTCGTCCCTGTTTCAGAGTCATCATAACGTGATCGACCCTTTGACAAAAAGTGTCATAGGGTTTGCATTGGCCGTGTCAGTGATGAATTCCGTTAGCTAAAATCCCTTCGTCAAGACTGTGTTTGATGTTGGCCTAGGGTATGGTTTTCTGTCAACCCTATTAGACAACATTGGTCAGTATACGGCGGTCTTTATTGTATACACGTTGTACAACTTGCAACGTACCCCGGCCGAGGATTAACATAAAGACCGTACTGAGCCTATAACACTAACTTCCCTTTAATGGAAGTGACGAATCCCATCTTAGTCACTTACTTACCTAGAGAGCTTCTGGTGCAACCCAACCTAAGATCTTTCATCAGGACTGGTCCTCGAAGCTAGATCATGGGTCTAAGCTACACCGTCCGTTCACAGGTTTATACAGATGACTTCAGGTCTTAAGGATCAACTAACCTATCAACACCCTAGAGTTATTAAAGACAGATCATTAAAGTTAACCATTTAATAACTCTAACTTGGTCGTTCAGTGAACTCATTCTCTAATGAGCACCTGTGTCTCGTCTCCGACTTCAGCAAGTTGAATGACTATGAGATCATCATTACCCGAAGGTAAGACGAAGACACAGTGATCTATCCGATGTGTCGATATCCAGTTCTCGACACATCTACGATCACGAACCGTTTTAGACTTACGTTTCTATTCGGTCTCTTACTTACTCATAATCGAGATCTCATCTAGATGTGTAAGGACCTAACTCTAAGTCTATGGATATTATCTTAGTATATTAATTCAAATGATTTATACTTAGAATAATACGTACCATATACGGTATGAACAAGACGTATAATCAAGATAAATTGCCTTATGGGCACATATCTTCCTACATCTCCCACTTGCACTTAGGCTATTTATCTCGGTATCTCATGCCGTTATAGCATATCAGTCACTTTGACATTTGATATGGCAAAACCTAAGAGTGGTTCTACTAATAAGTATCTACAACGAATTTTAATGGATTGAAATTACATCTCTTGATCACCCAGGGTTGATCCTTTGGAAAAATGATCTGGATCAATTTTCCTAACTTTGTATAGCTAACAGTTGGCTTATACGATTTAGATGTGGGGTCTAACATTTCCGTAAGTCAGTTCTAGCTCACTTCACTTTATTGTGTCAATATGTCAATTACATATTTGACACCCTAAGTCTCTATATATATACTATTAAATCAAAACAAATTTGACTTAATGATTTATATAGAAGATTCATTAAAGTGAAAAATCCTTTTTACTTAGTCCGAAAAACGGAACTAAGTATATTAATACGCTCCCACTGACTTTAAGAATTACCTGGTCAAATTTCTTCAACATAATATCTAAATCATATTTAGATTTATGAGCAAAAATAACCATTTGGTAAGTGCCTTAGATGGAATGTACAAGTGTCAGATTCGGTTTGACGAATTAAGTCAAGATCATTTTAAGGAATCTTGACATTGACTCGTTCAATCAAAACGTTCTACACTGTACAAATTCCTTTAACCACATTTAGTATTAACTCTTTTAATAACTAAATGCAGATGATCAAGAATTAATCTTGATGTGCGTATTATTGTGATCGCACACAATTTATACGTCCCCTGGAACCTACCCTTAACTACTGATTGACTTCTAGCATTTAGTCAGCTCCAACATCAATATTATCGAAGCAATACACCATTATTCGAAAATATACGCAACCATCACAGAAAAGCCACATCCACAGAATTTGAGCCAATTCAATTTCAATTGCAACAAACGAGACATCCATTCCAAAACAACGGGTTCATAAAAGGAACCTTAATTAGTTTATCAAAAATAAACCTTGGGTGCAAAGCACTCATTCATTGTTTTCGATCCTTAAAGATGATACATTTTATTCAAATAAGAAAAATATCATCTCCATCACGATCAGCGTCTCCAGAAGTCTTTGAGCGGTCCCAGCAGCAACTGTTGCTTTAATTGCCGACCGATCTCCGTACTTCTCCAATCTCCAGTTCTTATCAGCCACCTGTATACAGTACACAGATGTCTATAAGTTTCTCATACTATATGAATGGAAATAATTGCATTTAATTGAATTTTAATTTGTACCTGAGGTAGAGGCATCAGTATGCCCCTTCTTCTTCTCTGCAAGATAGATCTTGCAGTTCCTCTTCCAGTGGCCAATCTTGTGGCAATGGAAGCACTCAGATTTCGACGGGGCCCCTTTGTTCTTCTTCTTCCCATTCTTAGCCTTCGCAGGTTGTGGGACCTGCCTCTTCTTTCCTTTGCCTTTCGGCTGGTCGGAAGTAGCAGAGCCAACAACCAGTGCAGCCGGCTTCTTATGAATCTCCTCAAACTGCCGGAGCATATTGAGGAGACCCGGAAGATCCGTCTCAAGGCTGTTCATTATAAAGCCAGTTATAAAAGGCTTAAAATCGGGAGTCAAAGACTTTAGGATAATGTCCGTGGACATCTCATTGTCCAGGACAAATCCTAACTGGGCGGCGTCCTCCACGTACCCGATCATCTTGATAACATGATCTTGTACGGGTTCCGTCCCCGTCTTGGTGCCCCAGAGGTTGCTAGTGGCCTCGAACTTGGCAGCTCTTGATCGCTTGCCATACAACTCTTGTGCGTTGAGGAGCATGCTTTGAACATCCATATGTTCATGCTTCCTCTGCAACTCGTTGGTCATCGAAGCCAGAGTAAGGCACCTGGCCTTCTCTGCATCCCTCTGGTACAATTTGTAGGCTTCCTTTTCCTCATGGGTCGAATCTTCATCCGGCTTATCTGGAGCGTCCTCGAACAGTACGTATCCTATTCCGGCTAGGGAAAGGACCAACTTGATGTTCCTAAGCCAGTCTTTGTAGTTCGTTCCATCCAGCACGTTCTTCTCAACCATGTATCTAAGTCCCGAATCCATTCTGTATTTTATAGATACTATAGTTAGTAAATGTTCGTAGTATAGTTTTAATGGTTTTAATAAAACTATATTCTCCCACTAAATTTATTTAAAGCCATAATAATAAACAATTTATTATAAAATAATATTTGTGAGAGAGGGATCCGACTACCCTGAGTCTGACAACCTTGAGTGTATCTCAACAAGTTGTCCGACTCTGCAGTCGGTAGACGAACTCGTCGTCAATCATATTTACTATGATTCCCTATCGATTTTTACCCCTAGTCATTTGTGATCATGAGTGTGCTCAACCGGATCACAATGGCTAGCCTAGTCGGACCCTTGTTTTCGTGTCTAGCCTGACTTGCCCCTTTGCTCGGTGTATGCACGACGCGCCGGTTTGGGTCAGGTCTTGGACTACATTCTTGGTTAGACTTACGCCGAAGCTCGAGGGATGAGACAACGGTTTTAGTCAGGTTAAGATGTCAATCAAGAAATCAGTTTCTATAAGATTGACATGTCACGGCTTGAGTGTAGCTCAACAACCGGAACATGTTTCTTACAGTTGCCAACTCCTAAAACAAGGAGGGCTACGATTTATCTTGAACAAGATTATTATCGTATTGACTTAGGTATAGTCGATGGACTTACATAGTCATGAATCGACTCCTTGCGGTCCAGCGGACGCGGCCAGGGAATTGACTAAGCCAGGACCACTTGTTACCCAGTCTAGCTAGGTTGGTCCAAAAACTTTAGCCAAGCACATTGACCGACATCATGATCCATTGAAGGAGTTGTCATCAATCTTATGTTTTCCAAACAACTAAATGGCTTTTAATAAAAACAACTAGTTAATCCTTATCAACTAGTGGATCCTAAAATTCAAAATTTTTCAGATTGGTTGAACATCTTTTATTAAGTCCTTATCAACTATAAGGTTCTACGTTCAACTTACTACCCCAATCTAATTAGGATTTATAAAACAATTCAACATTTTGTCTTTTATGAAAATCATTAATTAAACGATTTAATGAAATGATTTACAAACAAGGGGACTACCCTAATCTGGTATTAGGTTCGATGTTGTTTTGTTTTATCAAACGTAGCATGTCACTATCATGTTTTAATGGCTAACCTAACAAGGTTTGTGTATACATTATACAAATACAACATGAAATGAAAACTAACTTTATCCGCATAAAAGAAAGTTTCATTTTAAGTGACATATAAAAGGTATTTGCAAGTTTTAAAAATTATCTATATAATACAAACATGCAAATCTAAATTTTAACACTTAAAATTAAAGATTAAAATTTTAAAGCCTTTCACAAAAATTTTATCGCATAAAACTAAGTCGTACAAAATTATCTAATAATTTTAAACCTAGGCCTTTAAAAATTTTTAACCTTATTTCTAAAATTAAAATATCACATAAAAATTTTAGAAACAACTATGTAATAAAAGAAATTAATTTATGTTTCATCTCATGAAAATAAAACATTTCTATTATTAAAATGATTTTAAAACTCTTTTAAAACTTTTAGAAATCCTTTTATAAGCTTTCAAATAAAGTTTAAAGATTTCTAACTTTTATGTAACTAAAGAAAAAATTCTTAAATTTCAAAAATAAAACTTTTCTATAGTTTACATAAACTTTAAACACCCTTAAAAATTTTTATGTCTCATAAAAATTTAATAAAGTATTTAAAATAAAAGAGACTACCTTTAGAATTATCGCATAAAAATAATTGTCCCAGAAATTAAAACAAATTTCCGTGTTGCAAAATTAATTTTTGAACCACAAAATTATTTTCAAAACTAATTTAACATAAAAAAAGTTTTGCGTATTAAAGCTAAGCATTTTTAACTATTAAAAAAGTCGCTATAGTAGATCTATAGCATAACCTGGCTCTGATACCACTGTTGGGGTTTTGCCGGACCCCCAGAGCTCGGATCCGTATCCGTCCTAAGTTGGACGGACCACGGAGGCACAAAATCGCAGCGGAAAAACAGAAATCAAAATTTCTAGACTAGCTAAACTATTTAGCTAGGCTCTGGGGAACCAGAACCCAGCCCGATCTATGCCGACTTGGAGTGGGTCTGACCACTCCAAGAAGGATCTACACTAAGCGACTAATTAAAATTACGCTAAAAACGCTTAACCACATACCCGGAATCTTGGCCCTGGAGCAGGCAAGATGTACCGCACCGTCTTGAGAAACTCCTCGTAGCCGAGCCGCGTTGACCCGATCTCCCTGAGCCGCCTCGCACCCTCGCACCGATCCACCCGAGCCGCTTTCGCCTCCGAGCCGATCACACGCGGTAGAAAGTTTCACTTGAGAAGAAACACGCGTCTTAGACGTCCGGATCAGATCCAAACCCCCTTCGTAGTCGTGCTAGGACTACTCCGGAGAATAGGAAAGTAGAGAGAGAGATTTAGTCGCGGACCGAGCTTGCTCAATAATTTGGAGCTACCCGATCGTTGACTGGTGTGTGTTTCAACGAGGAGAGTGCACCCCTATTTATATAGGGAGTGAGCACTCAACTTCTTGTTGCGGGCAATGTGGGACAATCCCCATGAAGAGAAAAACAAATTAAGTCATTTGGCTTAATTTCAACTTTAAAGTTAGCCTTTCACAAAGTCAAACTTTAACGAATTAATTCTCCTCACATACTAAACTTCAGACACCAAACAAGCTATCAATCAGAAAATCTTGGAATGGTGAACGCGTAGGAACTGACGGTGACGAATTTCGACTTCGTTTGACCCCTCAAACAATTGCTCAAAGTTTAGCAATTTACACAAAATTCGTAGCCGTCATTAGGGTTTACAAAAACCCTAATTTGACTTAAGTTGCGGGCGCGCCCGCTAGACTTAGCGGGCGCGCCCGCCCAAGGGGGCAAGGGCGGGCCGCCCGCCCGCTGCAGCAGCGGGCGCGGGCCCGCTGCAGCAGCGGGCCGCGCCCGCTGCAGCAGCGGGCGCGGGCCTGCTGCAGCAGCGGGCTGCGCCCGCTTGCAGCGGGTCGGGCCCGCTGCATCAGCGGGTCGGGCCCGCTGCATCAGCGGGCGCTGGCCCGCTGCATCAGCGGGCGCTGGCCCGCTGTGCAGCGGGCCACGCCCGCTAATGCAGCGGGCCACGCCCGCTAATGCAGCGGGCGCCCGCTGCACACAGCGGGCCATGCCCGCTGCTGCAGCGGGCCGCGCCCGTTTTGCCCTTGCACATGGGCCTCTTGGCCCGGTGGGTCTAACCCACTTCCCCTTGAACTCTTTCTGCGTTTCTGGGCTCGTTTGAGCTCCGATTTGGACACGGTTTGAACCTGTGTTTAGACCAGGACGATCCCGTCATCCAGGTAACCCTTTCCAACAAGTTTGTTCCTACTAAATTCGTCGTAACTAATTTACAACACGTTTAGTTAAAGTTAGCATCTAATGCAACGTTATGTCCCTATTGCTATTGCGACTAACTTTCACAACTTAACTTGTGAATATCATCAAATGACATTTCTCTCTATTCTATATTCCTATTACTAAGACACGAGTACTACTCGGTGTGAGACCCTACAGCCTGACCTTACTACAGGTTGGGGCTCGAAACCCCTAGACGACGGTCACTACGAGCAGTAGCTGTCGTCCCTGTTTCAGAGTCATCATAACGTGATCGACCCTTTGACAAAAAGTGTCATAGGGTTTGCATTGGCCGTGTCAGTGATGAATTCCGTTAGCTAAAATCCCTTCGTCAAGACTGTGTTTGATGTTGGCCTAGGGTATGGTTTTCTGTCAACCCTATTAGACAACATTGGTCAGTATACGGCGGTCTTTATTGTATACACGTTGTACAACTTGCAACGTACCCCGGCCGAGGATTAACATAAAGACCGTACTGAGCCTATAACACTAACTTCCCTTTAATGGAAGTGACGAATCCCATCTTAGTCACTTACTTACCTAGAGAGCTTCTGGTGCAACCCAACCTAAGATCTTTCATCAGGACTGGTCCTCGAAGCTAGATCATGGGTCTAAGCTACACCGTCCGTTCACAGGTTTATACAGATGACTTCAGGTCTTAAGGATCAACTAACCTATCAACACCCTAGAGTTATTAAAGACAGATCATTAAAGTTAACCATTTAATAACTCTAACTTGGTCGTTCAGTGAACTCATTCTCTAATGAGCACCTGTGTCTCGTCTCCGACTTCAGCAAGTCGAATGACTATGAGATCATCATTACCCGAAGGTAAGACGAAGACACAGTGATCTATCCGATGTGTCGATATCCAGTTCTCGACACATCTACGATCACGAACCGTTTTAGACTTACGTTTCTATTCGGTCTCTTACTTACTCATAATCGAGATCTCATCTAGATGTGTAAGGACCTAACTCTAAGTCTATGGATATTATCTTAGTATATTAATTCAAATGATTTATACTTAGAATAATACGTACCATATACGGTATGAACAAGACGTATAATCAAGATAAATTGCCTTATGGGCACATATCTTCCTACAGTATTGGTATATGTATGAATGCCGTGTTACGTATATAGAATATTCTGATGTGTGTACTGAGTCTCACTCAAGCTTGAGTGGGTATACTCTAAGTATATTGAATGTATGTTTGTAGTTTGAATATAGCAATGCTTGATGTAGTTATAGTGATAGAAGTGTTTGTGCCTGGTTGAGTTACGCACATGATCGTGGGTCGCTACACCAGTATATAGTTATAAGTGTTGGTCTTGTGGTATAGCTAATTACTAAGGACTTGCTCGTGTGAACGTATGTGTACTAGCTAAAACTAGGTGTGTTTGTGTGCTAGTTATATAATGGTATGATTGGTGTATGTAAATGAAATGTTAGCGTGTATGGGTGTGCACCATGCACGGGTAGGTATGTGCTTAGTTATAGGCTTGATGACTATGATATATGTGGCGTGTCGAAAATACAGTTATAGGACCGTACGTAATGTGAATGTATGGTGAAATATTGGAATGCATTTGAATGACTATATATATTATGAAATTGTAGAAGTGGTGAGTGTATAATATATATGGTGAATTTGATTTAATAAGTGGTATGGTGTGACTATATGTGTTGAGATGTTTTGTATTGGATGAATATTAGAGGGGATTATACCCTTGATGTTTGTGCATAGGTAGCTACATATAGGTAGAGCAATGATTGTATTTGCTAAGTGTGAGATCATACTTATATGAGTACATGAAATATTGTTTTGTGATTAGGAAAGTAGTAGTTATATAAGGGATGTATGTTTATATATATATGATTGAAATACATGTATGAAATTGACTGACTATAATAGGTATAAACGAATGATGTACGTGAATATATATATATGTGGCAGTATAAATGTTTGACTACTTAGTGCATATATAAGCACTTGTAATGACTATACCTGGTTGAATTATTATATGACTTGATTGGGGTAGTTACTAGAGTGACTAGCTATATTAGAAAGTCCGAGGACGGACTTTATTCTAAGGTGGGGAGGATGTAACGACCACTTTTCGTTGTACGTTGTTCGTGCACGTGCTTTTGCCCGTGCACGTGTTTATTTTAGACTTTATTTGTTTGTGAACACTTTTGTGTGATATGCCGTTATGAACGTCTCTGAGAGTATTAAATAGTGGCACTAAATTGGAACGACGTTTCTCGAGTCGTTTTCCCACAATTTAAACTTACTCGACGAGACGTGACGATTCTCACTCTTGACGGGAGACGTTTCTATTTTTAGTTTCGTCGTCTGATGTCGAATTTGAGATCCGTCTTCTTAGTTAGCTCACATTCGTCATCACGATCACCCCGATATTTATTTTATAATTTTTGAAGTTTATTTGACCACTTTTATATTTTTAACAAGCTTTAAAATATTTTTAATAATTTATTTTTAAATTAATTTCGGCCAAATAAAATTTATTTAAGTTTTAAACGTTTTAAAGAATTTTTGAGCCAATTTCCAGCTCATTTGGACCAAGTCAAACCCTTGGATGAGTTGGAGAAGTTTAATTTCAAATTTTAAATTATTTTAAACTTCTAATCCTATTAGATTTAGCCCTAGACCAAGTCAACCCATCTATACTATATAAGCAACCCCTAGGAAGACCTATTTTCGCAAGAAATTAGCCCTAGCCTCTTCCAAACTCGAAATTGGACGTTGCGACGTTTCGTCGCAACGTTGCGACGTTCAGCCCCGACCTGACCGAGAAAACCCACCGCAAATCGCCGCTCCGACCGAGGCCCAAACCCCGCACTGCAGCCGCTCCGCATCGCTTCAGCAGCCGCCGCCCCGTTCCCCCGCTCTGACCGAGAGAGGCCATCGGTCAGACCGAGGCCTCAAGCCGCACAGCGCTCCGCATCGCACCCCCGCTTGTCGCCCCGCTCCGCACCCCACACGACCGACCCGCCGCTCCGCACTGACCGACGTTGCAAGCGCTGCAACGTTGCAACGTCGCCCCGCCCGCATCCAAGCATCTGACCGAGCATCCCTACCGGTCTGACCGAGAAAAAACCCCGCACCCAAGCCACCCCGCAGCTGCTGCACACCCCAAATCGTCGCAGCCCCGCATTCACAGCGCACGACCGACGGATCTCCCCGCATTGGCTGTGTACGACCGATGGCCAAACGTCGCAACCCCGCACCCGTCGCACCGCTTGCCACCGTGGGCCCCCCAAGTTCTCCAGAGGTATTGTGGGTCCCCCAAAGGCCCCTAGGACTACTGTGGGCCCCACCTAGGTGCGTTCTCTTTGGCGACTTACCGCGTACGACGTCGTCGCACGTCGTAGCCCGTCGTCGCACGTGCTAGCTTTGGAATCTGGAACCGTCGCCCCGGTTGAAGCTCTGAATTTTCCAGCGAGGAATATATATTGGAATCAGGACTTGGAGCGCGTTCTCTTATTCCAACCCCCGGCGTCGCTACCCGACGCCGGTGTAGCTTTCGCGTCGTGTTGAGGTAACGTTTTGCACCCCTAGGACCCCAACCCAATTGCATGCTAATCAAGACTAAAATTGATGTTTTTAAAGTATTTTAAATGTTTTAAAATCACTAATCAAGATTAATAATATGGACTTTAGGCCGGTGGACTTTGCACGTAGGATAATTGTGATTCTTGGACTCATTGGACGCTGTGCTCAGACGTCGTGCTTGCAGGCAAGTGAAACTTGCCAACTCTTGTGTAGGGCCATGTTTTTAGGCCACTTTCTTGTTCCTAGCGTTAAAGAGACTAGTCAGTGAAATGATAGCTGGCTAGACGCCTACTTGATCTAGTTTGACAACGAAACTAGATCCGTCACCTAAATGATCTAGCTTGACAACGAAGCTAGATCTACCCCTTTAAACTTGTCATTCATGCATGCTAAACTGTCACGTTTACTTCCCTTACTTGTACGCTTTACTACTTGCCATGCCATGTCATCCATGCATTGATTGTTGCATCGTAGCACACGCTACAATACTTGTCCTCGTACTACTTGTCCGGCTAGGTGCACCCCTACGCCATACTTGTTTACACACTTCCTGGCTCGTGGTCCAGAAGCGAGCATTACCGTTCGGGGGTAAGGCCCTGGCTCGACACACGTGGAGGGGTAGGGATAAACGTTCGCTTGAGCTTAGGAGTGGCCTGATCAGCCCTCTAGCCAAAAGACGGAATCTCTGTGCACGAGGTGCTTACTTTCCTTGTCTTGTACTTGTCTTGTGAATGCCATGCCATGCCCGTACTTTACCTTACTTTACTTTACCTGTTGCACTCATGCTTTAAACTGCCATGTCATTGCATTCATGCTAGACTGCTAGGTTGTCCACTTTACTTTCAGTTTCCTTGCACAAGTCTCTCGTAGACTTGCTGACATGTGCCCCTTGCTCTTTTGGGTGTCACATGTTAGACCTGAGCCAGAGATCGTTGCTGAGTACGTGATGTGTTGCTGACGCTGAGTCTGAGTCCATGATTGCCCAGGAGGATTTTGGTGGACACCGGTGACCATTCTTTGAGTCTTTGTTGAGCTTTATTTTGCTTTAGGCTTTTTGTTCGTTGTTGGTGCGTAGCACCGTTGTTTTGTACCTTATACTTTTGTTGGCCATGTTGGGCCTTTAAACTCTTTTCTTTTAGCCTGGTGGCTTTTCTGTGATGTTGAGATTTATTGCTATGGATATTCTGAGATGTTTCTTTTGTCTCTTTCGTTATTATTATCTTTGTTTCGTTTCGCGTTGCAAGGACCTGCAGTTTTAATTTTGATTGACGCTTATCGGACTTGCAGCTTTGTAGCTTCAAGTCTGAGCGGACCTTCTCACGCTTCGCCTCCACGTTTTTGGGAAGCGGGGCGTGACACTACTCAAGGCTTAATATTCTACGAAAAGAAGCTAGAAGACTATAAAATAAGCTAGACGAACCGTCTTCAAAGCTTCAATCCGAATCTCTTGACTTCAATAATGCTCCTTGAGCTTCAACAAGGCTTCAGGCACACGATCACGCGCTTTGAGAAGACTTGAGACGTCGCTTTTGATGTACGTAGAATTTTGGCGACGATCTCCATAACTGCGCTCACAAAGAGTTAGTTCACGATATTTATGTTTGTTCATCATCAAAACCAAATCCGGGGAATCAATACTCAACATGGTCAACACGGTCAAAGGGGACACGCGGGACCCCCGAGATGTCATAGCTGTCACGTGAGACGGAGATGACCCTTGGGGTCGGTCGATGGCGCGTTCGCTTGGGTAGGAAGGCGCGGTTCCGTTCTTCGGCACGCCGAGGGGCAGCCTCGGTGGGACGACATCCTCTGAGATCGGTTGAAGGCGGAGTCGCTCGGTGAGGGACGCGCGGATCTTCGCGTCGGCCCGCCGAAGGGTAGCCTCGACAGAGCGATGGCCTCCTGATGGTGGAGATGAGCGGACTCCAGGACGAGGGCGCTCGGCTCTGGTTGGGAGGACGCTGAAGGGTAGCCTCGATGTCGCTAGATCTCCTGGACCTGAATAGACGAGAGAGCTCATCAGGGGGGTCGGACATTGGTTCCGACCGATTCCCCTCCAATGCCAAAGTCAGATCTGGTCTGATAGATGCTAGTTGGGATCGGGCTTGGTTCGCGGAGAGACCAAACGCCGATCCTCGGGCCGAGCTATGGAGGAGAAATATGTTAGGTGGAAGAAGGTGAAAGAGTGGGTATGTGATACCTCCGTTGTAGATCGCCAAGATCCCGCCCCTTTGGATGACGCCACCACCTCTCCTCATATAGGCGAATCATCCTAATAATGTGCCATGATGTGGGATCATAGCCACCATTCATGGGGACGTGCAAATGGGGGAAGTATTGACCCCCACTAATTGCGCTCGTCTTGATGAGGGGATGAATGCCATAAAGGTGGCCATGATGGCTGGAGTAATGGCCTTGGACGGTTGCCATATTTGGCGAGCCATGATGGTTAGAGAGTGCTAGCCATTAAGTCGGGCCATAATTAGCGAGCCATGATGGCTAGAGAGTGATGACCATTAAGTCGGGCCATATTTTCCTCCACTATTGAAGTGGGCAGTCTGTTGGGCCTTCGTCTTGGGTGGAGAAGCGCGACCCGCCCGTGAGATCCTTGGGCCAGATCCCAAGGCCGTAGTAGGCCGGTTGACTGGTCGTAGTTGACTTGGCTCTTTCGGGCCCCGTCAAAATTGTCCCATCAATTCAATTATGTTCCGAGGCTCACATAGGTGGGACCCAACAATTGAATTGGTAATGCCGATTTTTAACAGAACATTGCAATGATCGCACTTCCCTCCTCTGTGCCTTGGCGGAGTTTTCAAGCTTCATACCAATGGACCGTCCTTGAAAACTCCATCGCCATTACCCATTATAATCTTCTTTGTATCATTCACCCCACAACGGTCTTTGGAGAGAGAGGGAGAGAGAGGGAGAGAGAGGAGAGATGGCTTCAATGGCTGCAGGCTCGTGCTCAAGCAGCATGGTGATTGGAGGCAGCGATGCTTCATCAAATTTGATGCAGTACGGTGGGTTGAGGCCATTCAAGTTGGGAAGCAAGCAGATGTGTCTCAGAAAACCAAAAAGTGAGCCCAGTTGATTCTGAACGTATTCATCGTCGTCGTCGTCATTATTTTCTCATATACTATAATCATCTGTAGAAATTTTTTATATGTTACAGATAATACGTTGTACACATATTTTCAAAGAAAATTTGAGTGACTTGTTTTTTGTTTTCATTACTTGTTTGGTAAATTTGACGTGTTCTGCAGAATGCAACTTGAATTCCAGTTGTAGACATGCATGAAAGAAGTGATTGGTTGAAATTGTCAGGGGAATTTTTTTATAAATGCAACCCGCATTTAGATTATATCGTAGCCTTAGAAAGGCACATATATATATCTAATAATATAACTAAACTTGTCATATATCTCAATACTTGGATGGATGTCGCGTGCTTCTGCAGCACTAAAATGCGGGAAGGTCAGAGCAATGGCGTCACCTACTGTTTCAGCTCCGAAGAGAGAGGCAGACCCCAAGAAGAGGATCGTAATCACAGGCATGGGCCTCGTGTCTGTGTTTGGAAGCGACATCGATGCCTTCTACGACAAGCTCTTGGAAGGGCAAAGCGGGATCAGCCTCATCGACAGGTTCGATGCTTCGGCCTTCTCCGTCAGGTTCGGTGGCCAAATTCGCGGCTTCTCCAGCAAGGGCTACATCGACGGCAAGAACGACCGCAGGCTCGACGACGCCTGGAGGTATTGCCTTGTCGCAGGCAAAAGGGCACTCGAGGATGCCAACCTTGGATCGGAAGTCCTGGACACAGTAAGCAAATGAATTTCAGTGCCTCCTCTTCTTGTGCTAGCGACGAAACTGACCAGCTACCATTTTTGTGTCTCCATTAATTGGTTCAGATGGACAAGTCAAGAATCGGAGTGCTAGTCGGCACGGGCATGGGCGGCCTAACTGCCTTTGCAAGCGGAGTCGAGTCATATGTCCTAAAGGGATACAAGAAGATCTCGCCATTCTTCATCCCTTACTCGATCACCAACATGGGATCCGCATTGCTGGCTATAGAGACGGGTCTGATGGGCCCCAACTACTCCATCTCCACCGCGTGCGCCACCGCAAACTACTGCTTCTACGCCGCGGCCAACCACATCAGGCGGGGAGACGCGGACATCATGGTTGCCGGGGGGACGGAGGCAGCCATTGTTCCGACCGGCATTGGCGGCTTCATCGCGTGTCGGGCGCTCTCGCAGAGGAACGGCGAGCCGGAAAGGGCCTCTAGGCCATGGGACACGAACAGGGACGGATTCGTCATGGGGGAAGGATCTGGTGTTCTGGTAACAATCATACTAATCATTACGCATGTCTCCGACTTAATTTTGTCTTCCCTCTTGTTAAACTCGATCTGTTCGTACACGTACCATTTGGGAATAGATTATGGAGAGCTTGGAACATGCGAGGAAAAGGGGCGCTGCTGTAATTGCAGAGTATCTGGGGGGTGCCGTAACGTGTGATGCTCATCATATGACCGATCCCCGTGCCGATGGTCTTGGGGTTTCCTCCTGCATCGAGAAGAGCTTGGAGGATGCCGGTGTGTCCCCTGAAGAGGCAAGAAGTCCTGCACTTCACAAACCGTTGCCTCGTCCCTATCCTGATCATATGTTCGATGTTCATATTCTCCAGGTTAACTATGCTAATTGTCATGCAACGTCGACACTCGCTGGAGATTTGGCGGAGGTCAATGCCATCAAGAAGGTCTTCATGGACACCTCCGAACTAAAGATGAACGGAACGAAGGTACGCCATCGCAATTTACCTTTAGATGTACTGCAATGAAATTAGAAAGAACAACGGGTGCCATCGAGAATGATATGCTCGCTGTCTCCTGATTCGCAGTCGATGATCGGACACTGCCTTGGTGCTGCCGGCGGACTAGAGGCCATCGCGACGATCAAGGCCATCAACACAGGCTGGCTTCATCCGACCATCAACCAGGATGTATAAGTTCCTTGCCCAACGACGATACTCTCCAGAGTTTCTCCTTCCAAATTGTTCTGTTTACGTGTATGATGCAAGCTATTTTCTTGATTCCCATTGATTGCATTTTGATGCAGAACTTGGAGGCACAGGTCACAATTGATACGGTTCCAAACGTGAAGCAGCAGCATGAAGTCCACGTTGGTATGTCTGGAGCTGCCCCACGCACAATTGGTTGGATATTATTAGTCAGTTTTTGATTACTCACGAGTTGGTAATAACAAAACTCTCTTTTTGGCAGCCATTTCAAACTCCTTTGGTTTCGGAGGCCACAACTCTGTGGTGGTTTTCGCACCTTTCAAGCCATAGAAGATGAGATCCAGCTCGATGCTGCCGGTTCTTTGGTGGCCCGATTCGGCGTAGATTTAATACCCCCAATAATATAGGACTCCTGAAACTAGCAGTGTTCGTTCATTTTGCCCAGATTTTCTTGTTTAATTGGGATTCATGTGTTTTCAGGTGCATTCTCAATAAATCGGTCTGGTAATTTGTTTCTCCGTTCACTAGTTTTGAAACTGGTGTTCATTTTGATGCAAATTAGTCATAGCTGAACCTGAATTTGTAAAATAGGGTTATTATTCTTGTCTAATTTTGCCTCTCAATGACTGAATATGTACGAAATCCGAAAATAGGATTCTACGAGTTGCAAACTCCTAATTATTAGAATCGCAAGCTCCTGTTACACTTACAAAATAAGCAATATTGTTGTGAGTGGGGGAGGCCTTTGGCCTCCCCACCACTTATCCCTCAATTACTCCCCACTTATTATTGGAGTAATGTGGACCTTTGGTTTCTACGTGTCTCTTCACATACCATATGAATTTATAAATATAGAACCATGGTTATTTGCCATGGTTACTCTTCTCTTAAGATTTCCAACACGTTATCAGTTGAAGCTCTCACCTTTTGAGCTTTTCTCACATATCCCCTCAAAATTAACCTCCTACGCACGAAAGAATATATTGTTGCGACGATCCGGCTTGCGTCGAACCGTTGCGGCAATCTTTTAGGCGTATCGGGAGCAGGGATTTCGATCTACGAATTTTTTTTATTACGATCGTCCCTAGATCTTTGATCTAGAGGTAAAAAATTTTCATCCCATAGATAATTACAAAATATAGTTTGCTATGATTTTACACAGCTTTTCTATAGACTTGTATAAATCTGCAATATTCTGATTAATATCAAAAAAACCCCAATAAACCGTTCATCTACAATGCTTATCTCTGTCAGTGAACAACTTGGTAACATTTAAATCGACAGATTCCTTCTATTAAGGAATAGTAAATTGAGAATGCTGCCACCTAATGCAGCGTGGACATTTTTGGAACACCAAATTCTCAAATGCAACACCTTTTAAGTATCTTCATGAATGACATCAGCCGATATGCTGATCACATTATCAGTTAAGAAGAATCTAAGTCTTGATTTCTTGTGATGTTGGGCATGTTGGTTGGGAAAAACAAGCACCAGCAGCAAGTCTGTGTTGTTGGTTTGTCTTGTTCTCTAATTTATATTTTCAATGCCTGCTGACTGTTTAGTATTGTTAAGCGTTGCAGGTTTTCGATATTCTACCAACTAATATGGCAGTGTACTTGATTAAGCAAGATTAAGTATTTGATTAGCATTGGAAAATCCAATGAGGATCACCTTAATGAACTAGTAGCTTTAAAGAAATATTGTGCTGAGGTTTGGTTAGAGTGGGAAAACTGTCGCATCCACCTGGAACAGGGACCGCCCGCCCGCCAGCCAAATCCCCCCCCCCCCCGACGGGGGGCCCTTCCGGCTGCCGCCCCTCCCAGACAGGGGGGCTTCTCTTGCCGCCCCCTCCCCCCCGGACGAGGGGGATACTTGCGCCGGCCGCGCTGTTTTGCGTAGACAAGTGGAGAGGAGGGGACAAAATCTGTAAAATGAGGGGTTGTGGGGGCTTTTTGCACTTATTAACCCAAAAATTTGTTTTTTTTGGGCTTGTGATAAATTAAATTTTTGCCAAATAATAATAATAAATTAGTTTGGCTATTTTTTGGGGGCCAGAAGCCCAGTTAATAACATTGCCTACTAAAATGGTTATTATTTTGCTTATGGGCTTGCAGCCCCAATCAAAATAATAATTTATTTTGACATCTTTGGGCCAGAAGCCCAGTTAATCAAATTGCTAATATTATGTAAAACTTCTCTCTTGCATTGTTAATGTTATGAATAGGCCCATGAGGCCCATTGGAAATCTGGCCCACCATTGAAAGCTATAAATATGAGGGTAGGGGGGCTCTTAACTCCATACACATATTTCCCTACTTTTCCCTTCACAACACGTTATCAGCACGATCACGCTCGTTGGAAAAGGCGGCGGCACTCGAGGAAGGAGATCCATCAACCGCTCAGTTTTAAGAAGATCGTAATCTTCTCAACGGGGAGCGAAAAGGGCATCCTTCACCAACCATCGACTAGATTCCCTTGTCGAATCTAGAGGTAAATCTCAAAACTTTTTAGATCTAAACTTGCATTTCCCGTAGATCTGCATGATTTAAGATCAAAAGGTTTGAAAACACGGTAAAAATCACATTTTTATTTAGATCCGCATGTCTAAAAACAATAAAAAATCGTTTTTAGAGATCTAAATGTTTTGAAAAATCCGTTTTCCCCCTTGATCCATATACAGCACGCCCAAAAAGGACGGAACGGCGGCGCTTTATCAGCGCCGGCGGCGGCACAAATGCCGCGGCCTTAGGCCGCGGACTGCACACTACTAGAAAACTGAGTAACAGCCGTGGAACATCCGCCACGGACTAAACTCCGTGGCAACTGTAGAAACATTAGCCACGAAACGTTCCGTGGCAGTTTTTCCGTGGCAGATAATTCTTTAGCCACGGAATTGTCGTGGCAGATGCGTAATTGTCACGGAAGCATCATCAACTCGATAAACCGTAACGAAAAGCTATTTGCCATGAAAATTTCCGTGGTAAATATTGATAAACAACCATGAACAGTGCATGGCAATTACATAATTGCCACGAAAACTCAATTGCCATATCATATTTGCCGAACCTGGTCGACTAGCTTGATATGCATGCTAGCCTACAGGTCTAACTGGTCGATTAGGTATCTATTCTAGTCGACTAGTTGGCCTAGGAAACATTAATTTTAGTCATGTTAACTTAGGAAGACTATTTTAAAACATTTTCAAAACATTTGAGGTCATTTCTAAAGTAATCCAAAGTATCCCCGATAGATAAACTAATAATTCCCCCGAAAAAAGAGCGGGAGCTGCTATATTTCTACGCGCCTATTTTTTCCATCCCCTATTTCAGCGAAAATTAGGGTTACGCGCCTATCTTTTATCACGACTCACATCGCCGCGCCTCTTCTCCAGCGGCAAACGGCGATAGGCGATTGGCGATAGGCGAACGGCTCACATCACAGCGCCTCTTCTCCAGCGGCGAACGACGATAGGCGATAAGCGATAGGCGAACGGCAAACGGCAAACGGCAAACGGCAAACGGCGAAAGGCGAAAGGCGAAAGGCGAACGACGAACGGCGAACGTCGACTCCTTCCGATCGAGCAAAAGGTTTCTCTCTTTCCCCCCTCTCTTTTCTCCTCAATTTCTAGGGTTGCGGGCGATGGGTTGCTGGGTCTGTGGTTGATCGCGAGAGAGAGAGGAGAGGAAATGGTGATTTGCTCCTCCAGTGGCAATCTTTGGGATGGTGACCCCAATCACCATTGCAATGTGCTTTTCTTCCCTTTGTGGGCTTGAATTATAAAAGTGTTTCTTGTAGACTTGAGATTCCCACAACCTGAAAAAGGTCAAAATGCAATTTTTATGATAAATTTTCCTTTCATCATCCTTTCATCATGTGATAAATTTTCCTTTCATAAATTTTCCTTTTATGATAAATTTTCCTTTCATCATGTGATGTGAAATAAAAAGAAGCGTACTCTTGATTTTTTAAATGTATACGAGTCTTAAGTATATTTAAGTGATGCAATGTGTGGATGCCACTTCCAAATTTGAGAAATTTTATTTAATTGTTGTTTGTTTAAGCTGAGAAAAAAATAGGAAGATATTTGCATGATGACTGATGCCCTTTGTTAACTGCTTTGTATATATTTAATCAAGTGGCTTCTAAGTTTGTTAGTCCAATTTTTTATAAGCTATAGACTAAAAACAAAGGCAATACTTTTATTTTTCGATGAATGCACATTTCAGAACCTAAACTATTCTGTTGTTTTAAACCTTAGTTTTCACTAAACCAGAATTTGTTATGCCTGTATTTAGAGTTTGAACAGGTATACTCTGGTAGCATACTAGTGGTGTACAAGGGTGTAGGTATATATAACTTGCCCTGATTTCCCATTGCCAAGAATGAGGGTGATATTATGAATGTCTGTGAAGTTGAGGGTCATGCATGGAGAAGGTATCCATCTTGAAAACTCTGCTGATTGATTGAAACTTTTTGTGACAGCGAGAGATTAAACTTTGTAAATTTTTAAGATTGCAAAATTTTTGTATTATTATATAGAAGAAAACACTGATTTCCCTTTCTATTCACCTGTATGATTCCCGGTAGCTACCGACCTTTCAACTACTCTTTTGTTTTCCTTTTCCCTCTATTATTATTATTTTTCTTCTTTTGATAAGCTTTTTTTTTGTTTTTTAAATTAATGTTGCATTTAGATTGCATGTGTCATTCATTGCATAATCATACAAGCTAGCAGTTGATATGATGTCTTTTTAATGTATGAAGTAACAAGAAAGAATGAAAAGTGAAACCTATATGTTTCCTTTTATTTTGTTTAATGATAGGTCGTCAAGTCAGGTGCACTTGAGAAAATTTCTAGGTGCCATAGGATATTATCGTACTAATTTTTTGTAAGTTAGAATTAATATGGTGTCGAGTAAGCTATTTTAGTTGCTATCATGTACCCATTAATCTTTTTTAAAATATAAAATTACTCATGTGTTCGACAAGCATACTGGAGTTAAAAACTCACAGTGTCTTGTGATGTCTGGTCCTAGACAAACAAACAAATTAAATGAGACACTGATGTTACTTCGCTTGTCATCTTGTGATTTGTTTTCAACCCTTGCAACCAAAAATAACCAGCATGGATCTGTGATGTGTGACTGCAACATTTTGGTCACTTAGTTGTCTGTATACAAGTGCTGTAACTTTTCTTAAACATTCATTATTGCACCTTTTTCATTTTAAAAAACAACATTCATTAGGTTTGTAATACAACTTTCCATTACCTTTCTAGTGGACTGGTAGCTTTTATGGATCATTGATACGAGCACAACAAGAGTCATTCTTCCCAATAGATCATTGATACGAGCGTGTAATGGTTGTTTTGGATCTTTGTACTTGACATAATCTGATTCTCCATTTAACGCACAGCACAACAAGAGCAGAATACACTACCAGGGCACAAACGAACTCCCCATTTTCTTGAATTAGCACCAACCCTCTCAGATTCTGCTATTGACTGAGATCAGAAAAAACATTATGTTGATATTTAAGGTTTCTTCCAAGCAAAAAGGAAATAAACATAAAGAAATATATGGGACATGGTGAACTGGAATATTGCATTCCGCTTTGGCTTTTAAGACAGTTGTATTGGGGCATGCTGAACGGAAATACATTCTCATAGCCAGAACCTTTGGATTTGATATATACTTGAGGCCATTTCACATCTAATACCCACAGTACAATACTTGAGTCCTAATTTGGTAGAAATTATGAGATTTGATACTCTAAATTTGGCATGAATATGCTTTTGAACATGTAGATGAATAGTGCCACATAATGAAAGGGTAGGACAAATTAAAATCATTTCAATTTTTATTTATATGTACTTTAAATGTGTTATATCACATCTATAGATAGGATTTCCGAGTTGGGTTCTCAATTTTATAATTTGGATGATAAGATCCACATATTGGATCCTACAGATAATGGCCTAGTTTGATTATGTGCGCATGCTCGTGCATATGATATAGGTAAATGGAAGTGGGGGGAGAGAGGGTTGATTAAGATCATATCATTAGATTTGAGTGTAGATCATAAAACTTGGAAATGATAGGGTAGGGAATCCAGAGGGATAACATGTATCATTCACATGATCTAAATCATTTAAAGCATCAAGAACAAAAATTCTAGTGTTTATATGATATTTCACTAATACATCAACTGATTAGAACCAATTAATAGAACCAATCACATATACAAAAATTCTAGGATTTGGATAAGATTAGAACCAATTAATCTTTTTTATATAGTTATAAATTGTTTTTACGACTTCATTACTCTGGTAACTTATGTAGACATTAAGATTGTTATTTATTAGAGGTGTATATTTCTCAAATTGCTTTCATTTATTAATCACTTTTCTAAAATTTATTATAGATGCGGACGGTTCCTGACAAGTCGTTTATGGAAATATCAAATGAAGATAGGCATAAAGACCAACGATACCAAGATGGGATAGACGCATTTTTAGCATTCTCTGACAGTAATCCACTATGAATGTCAACTGCCGATATTTATTGTCCGTGCAAGAAATGTCAGAACAATTTTAAATATCATAAGGTTATTGTTCGTTTCCACTTGTCTGCGAACGGATTCGATCCTCACTACAAGTTTTGGAGTAACCACGGTGAAGGTGTGGAAACTGAAAAGACACTTCAAGCGGAGCCACATATTATGCATGCAGGTCAACATGCAAATGACATAGGTGCCATGCTGGAAGACATTCTTGCTCAGCCGTTTGCAACCGATAATTTTTCAGAGGATGCACATACCTCAACTGATGTCATGTATGGTTGGTCCTTTGAGCATTTTTGTCCTTTCAATAATATTGCACATCATATTGAACTTGACTGTCTACAAGAAAGTTGGTCCTTTGAGCATTTTTGTGCACAATATCACATATATGGTTCATATACTGTTAAATTACATGCATTTAGTTTTATTTTGGTAGGGGTGCAATGTAAAGGCATTCATGCCTTTTTTGTGAAATTTTATGTTTTTCAGCAATATCTTGTTGTATGTATCTGCATATCCTTATTTTATCACGCAAAAAATGTGGGTATGAAGCTCTATGTAGATATTAATAATTATTTTGTATAACAATGTAGCACAGAATCAACCTTGCATACACCATAATGCTTATTTTATCATTATTCTGGCAGGGGTGCAATGTAAAGGCATTCTTGCCTTTTTGTGAAATTTTATGTTTTTCAGCAATATCTGGTTGTATGTATCTGCATATCCTTATTTTATCATGCAAAAAATGTGGGTATGAAGCTCTATGTAGATATTAATAATTATTTTGTATAACAATGTAGCACAGAATCAACCTTGCATACACCATAATGCTTATTTTATCATTATTCTGGCAGGGGTACAATGTAAAGGCATTCTTGCTTTTTTTGTGAAATTTTATTTAATGGGTCATAAAGTTGATGTATATATCTAATAGGCTATCGAGTACGTCTTTCACCCTAATATTCCTTAGTTCCAAATATGAAACTTGCCTAACCACATAATAGCCTGATGTATGGGGCAATGTAAAATATTGAGTAGTTTATCATCTTTATTTATTATTTTTACTATTTAAATTTCGACAATTTTTGTTTGTTTTTGTTTGTCTTTTTAAGGGCGTTTTTCTGTATAAGAATTTTTTTACTGTCAATCATAATTACAAAATAAACAGTGAAGAGATTGAGGGATGCTCTTAATTTTTTCTGTTTTACTCACCTTTTACTGGGTTATTTGCAAATTACTCACCTTTTACTCATTTATTTGCAGATGAAGAGATTGAGGGATGCTCTTAAATCTGGAGGATCAGCCCTCTCCTCTCAGCCCACCGGGTCAGGTATGCATATATGAGCATTATATCATGTCAGCAGCTTAATTTACACTTATTACTACGTGGGATGATTAACTGCTAAATTCATGCACATTTCAGGCCAGCAGTCGCTAGTGGGCCAAGCCGCTGCCCACTCATCTCAGCCCACAGGGTCAGGTATGAATATATGTATATTATATCATGTTTGCAGCTTAATTTACATTTATTACTATGTGGGATGACTAATTGCTAAATTCATGCATTTCAGGCCTGCAGTTGCCAGCGGGCCAGGCCGCTGCCCACTCCTCTCAGCCCACAGGGTCAGGTATGCATATATGGGTATTATATCATGTCTGCAGCTTAATTTACACTTATTACTTCGTTGGATGAATAATTTTCCTATTATTTGCATTTATCTTTCATGTGTATCTAATTACTTTTTAATTATGAGATATGGATGCAGGTGGCTTAGAGGATATACCGGTGGGTACTCAGGCCATTGCCTCCTCCTCCCATGTCGCCGGTCATGCCACACAAATCCCTGTCGAGACGGTACAGTTCATACCGTACGACGCCAGTGTAGATGACACACCTTTACCACCTGCTGCAGAGGCTGATAGGTTGGCACGGTCTAAGAAGGCCAAGATGGATGCACGCCAGGAGGTTTTAGATTTGTTGGCAACCGTATCAAATGCTAGGATGATTGCAGCTAGAGAGGAATGCTTCCAGCGAAAGGGTTTGAAAACGTATTTCAATTATCTTAAATAAGAAGAAAGTGTAATATTGCATTTTATTTATATTGTAAGATAATATCTTTTTTTGCAGGCGGGGAGAAGCCACCTAAGGTTGGACGAGGATACAACATGCCCTCAAACCTAATTCCACCAGAAGGGTAGCGAGTTGTCATCCAGTGGAGCTACGGTGCCCCCATTAGAAAGTTGGGGGGGGGGCACCTTTACTAGTTTTTTGGCTACCTTGGCTAGAAGGGGCGATTTCTTCAACATTTGCCTTGGTTGTTCCAAACAAAGATTTGAAAATTTGGTCGTATGTTGGCGCTACATTAATGTAAGTATGTTAAATTTTACTTTATTATTTAAATTATGTTTATAATTTGTATGTGTCTTTTTTCGCAGAGGCATTACGTGCTGGATGGAAACCCAAACGCATGGATATTCTGATTTGATAAGATAAAGGATGTGTTGTACCAGTGGCGTAAGGACCTGAAGCAAAAGATATGGTCGGTTTACACAGAAGACTGGGAGCGTTGGTGGCATATGGACACCTGAGCAGATCCTCTCCAGTTCTTTGGATCCTGTTTCTATTGGGAGTCGCCTGATGGGAAGGTATGGTTCAATTTTGGTCCATTTTAATATGTTTTAATATCCAATTGGCTGACATGCTTTTTTAAAAAGAGGATTGCGGATATCGCCAAGGCAAACCGCGAAAAGCCACGAGAGTATGAGCATCATGCTGGCTCCAAGAGCTACACCAGACATGCCCACGAATTTGCGCAACAGGTTATATGTTCAATATTAAATTTGAGCATATATTATGTTTTAATGGGATATGTGTTTTTAAATTACATGTCTAATTGTTTATCTATTTGTTTTTAGGGAAAGCCGGGTTTGGTGGCGTTGACGGAGCGCACCCTTACGCAGGCCCACCCCAAGTATGCTGATACGAACAAGTTGGAGAAGAATAAGAAGCTGCTAGTCAGTAATAACTTATGTTTAAAAATATTGTTCATATTAAGTATAATTTTAATGTTGGTTGTATTTGTTTTAGGCTCTTCTGAAGCAGGCTGCAGCAGACCTCAGGCCACACTCTGAGGCAGGCTCCAGTTGCTCTGGACCACTTTCCAGGGAAGAGGAGGACGGCCTCATTGCAGGGGTGCTCGGAGGGACGCGGAAGAACCGGTATCGGCTTAGAGGTTCAGAGAGCAGAGACTATGGACAGTCGACCAGTTCATCCTCAGCAGGCACTGAGAGTATCTGACGCCCAGAGTCCACTGATCCACCAGCGGGCATGCATGATTCCACTGTCACGTTGACCAAGATGAAGGAGAGGATGGAGCAGAATGAAAAAGATTACCAGTTATTGCTCGCTTGCATGCCTCCAGAGATGCAAGAGAAATACAATCGGCTCCGTACTGATCTGGTAAGAATTTAAATTAAAATTTATAAACAAGTGGAGCTTATTTAGAGAGTGAGCACACTTAGTAAAAAAATTGACAGATTCCAGTGAAAATAAAAATAACAAAATGAATTATGTGACTCAACAAATTAATATGTATAACCAAGGTGTTTGCAAATCAAGTGAAGTTTGGGCCGTCCAGCTTTGCTTTTGTTAGTAGTATGCTGACTATTAGCACACTTAGTAAATAAATTAACTATCATGAAGTCTGGTCACTTCGTCAAAACTGTGTCGCTAAGATGTTTAGTGTACTAAAAACTGTCAAGCCTCATTACACCTTAAAGAAACCTTAAGTCATATGAGATCTCATAGTTTGTCATTGGATACACCTTGCTGCTCCCTTGGGGCGTAGCGATGCCTGAAGGCAGAGTACCCACATGCCATACCATGATAATTCTTTCCCTCAAGGAAAATACCTGTTCCCTCCTCGAAACCGGAGGAAATTTTAGAAGCATCGACGTGTCGCCGCTAGCTCGAGTGAGCAACACTTGGGCGATTTGGGGCGATGACACATGCCAATGGACCACACAGGTGTCCAATGCCAAGTCTTTATTTAAAGCCAATCGATATCTTGTGCTGGGCATCATGCATGTTGTTCGAATTTTTTCATGTTGTGCCTTTGTTGTGTTTCTTAGATAGTCTGAAATCAGCAGGAGACAAGCATGAAGGTGCGTTTGTTCTTGATTATGTAATGTTGTAATATTTGTTATCTTTGATCAAGTTATGAACTTCACAATAGTTTTTTGATTTAATTTAATTTATTTTTGGGTGATTTTGGAGAGAAAATAGTCTATTAGTCCGATTAGTGCAGAGAGAGTAAGCCACCAGTTCTTGTCTTCTTGATTCGTTGTAGTTAAATTTCGTCTAATCCATCAAGTTATGTACTTTTTAAAAGTTAATTAGAAGCTATATGTGAATCTCGTATGACGTTGTTATTAGTTTTAATAATTTTATGAAATGAAATCATGTGTATGTTAGCAATCTGAGCAACCTAAGCTAATTCTGAAAGTTTTATTTATTAGTTCTTGATTGTTTAGCCGGAAATTTAATTCTGCAAGGTTTTATTAGCATGTTTATTTTTTATATCAGTGAATTTGAGCAACTAAATGAGAGAACATGCAAGCAATTAGCTTTTCTTTTTATGCAGTAAGGTTCTCCGTTTTCTGTTTTCTTAGTCCATTGGTCAAATTAAAGCATTGACGTGGTCATAATAGACTTTGATCAGTATTTTGATGATCACTGGTAGAGATATAGCCGCATGAACTTTGGCATTGATGTGGGCATTATAGAATTTGACCAGCGTTTTCGTGGATATTTGTAATTGACATAGCTGCATGAAGTCTGTGTGGTTTGGCATTGATCAGCATTTGATGAACTTTTGTAATTCTATAGATATATGAAATAAATTGTAGCACGGTTCCTTTTTTTGGTGTGCATCATTAGGCAGGTTCCTTTTTTTGTGTCCCTCTACTATGTTGATCAGTGATGTCAGACATCATAGACTTACCTGGCATTTATGTTTCTAAGAGAACACCTGAATTATTGTTTTTTTGGCTTTATCATCTTTAGCATCTACCAAGGGATAGTGTAGTAAGGGATTGAGTTTATGAGCAACATCAACTGATATTACCTGAAGATATGATAACGAGTTATTTTATTACAGATGTGATCAGTTAAGATGGGTTGGAATTCTAATAGCAGTTATCTATGTGGCATATCAATGTGTTATTGGGGAATGGTCATTTGTGTTGTCTGAGAACAATCCAACGCCATGTTGTTCACCTTCAATCGAGAAACCGTCAATGAAACAATTTGTCAGGTTTCTGTACTGAGATCTTTTTACTAATCATATCTACCTTTTTCAGTTAATGAAATTGCTTAAGCTTTCATTTCTTGATGTCTATCCCTAAATTTACTGCCTTAGAGAAGAATCCATTTGTGACTAGAAGAAGACTGACAATAGTTTAACTTTCTAAGCTGTACTATGCACTTTTGTGATGGAAATTTGGTATACATGATTCCTACCAAAAACTAGTTTGCAGAATCCTAATAAGCATATCTTGCCTCTAACAAATAATAGTTATTTGTTTATTAATTTTAGTAAATACTTATTTATTTCAATTTTTGTTTTAGGAATCGCGTCCGCAAGGCGGAGCCGGTGGAGGACCGGAGGGTGGAGATATGAGGTGCGAGTTTAATTGTTTTTTACTTGGTGTTTTGGGGAGTGATGAGAGGGGGCCGAGGGGCCGTTATGATGAGATTGAGAGTTTACTTTGTATTGAGGGGGCCGAGGGGCCGTTATGATGAGATTGAGAGTTTAGTTTGTATTGAAGGGGCCGAGTGGCCGTTATGTTGATGTGTGGAAACTTTTTGTTTTGAGGGGGCCGAGTGGCCATTATGTTGATGTGTGGAAACTTTTTGTATTGAACCTTTTGTATGTGGAAAACTTTTCTATTGAGGTATGTTTATGTTTGTGAAAAGTTTGTATACATGTAGTTTCTTGGAAGTTGGTGATGGATGAGAATTTTTTAACTTGATTTTTTGATATTGTTTATATATGTGAATTTTGATTGTACATCGATGTTTTCTTTCTTGTTATTATATATATATGGGAATTTTGATTGTAAACGAATTTCTAAAATTTTTGGATTTTTTAAAATAAATAAATAAACACATTAGCCACGGACTGTCCGTGGCTAATATATTTAGCTACAAAATTGTATTTGAAAAATATCCGTCGTGGAAAACTTTTCGCCATCAAGAATCCGTAGCAAATAAAACAATCTTGCCACGGGATATCTGTGGCTAATGCATTAGCCACGGTAAATTTTTTGGAATTCATCTGTAGCTAATATATTTTTGCCATGGAATTTCTGTGGCAATAGTTAAAACAGTAGCCACGGCATATCCGTGGCTAATGCGGTTGACCACGGAATTATTTTCTAAACTTTTCCGTTGCTAATATATTTTTGCTACGGACATTCCGTGGCAATAGTTAAAACAATAGCCATGGGACTATCCGTGGTTAATGATGTTTACCACGGAAATTTTTTCTAAACTATTTTCGTGGCAAATATACTTTTGTCACAGATTTTCCGTGGCAATAGGTGGAACAATCGCCACAGAATTTCCGTGGCTATAGTCTCGTGGCTAACGTTTCCGCCAATGAATTTCTTCCATTTTCCACGGATTTTTGGCATTTGCAATGGCACTTTCCCTCATGGAACAATAGCCACGGAATTTATAAAAAACCGTGGCTATTGGGTAATAGCCACAGATTTTAGGGTATTAGCCACGGATTTGTCCGTGGCTAATGCCCAATTTTCCAGTAGTGGCAGCCACGGCCTCAAGCCACGGACTGCAGCCGCGGCCTGCAAGCCGTTGCCATCAGACGCGGCCTCAGGCCGTGGCGACCGCGGCCTGAAGCCGCGGCCCGCAGCCGTGGCCAGTCGTCGCGGCGGCGCGACGCGGCCCCCTAGGGTTTTTCGGAAACCCTAGCCCTTAACGGGCCAAATTTTTAGGGGAGACCCAATTAACCCGAAGGGGTTGTTTTCAGGGCCCAAAAGCCCGAAAATTAGCCCATTTACACAATGATTTCTTTTTTATTTTTGGCCCCAAAAGCCCAAAATAATTAAAGAAATTTTTAATTTTCAAATAAGGGTTAAAGCAGAAAATAAAACATTAATAATATGGATCAAAGGTAAAAATTTTTTCAAAAAAGTAAATTTTTAGCACGTCACACACTATTTAGATTATTTATTAATCTTTACATGCCTGTGATATGATTATCTGCTGGTTGTATATTTTTCATATTTTATCTGCGTGGATGTGCTATTAGGCTATGTTTTTAGGGATCAGCCAGGTTTCTGACATCTTTACTTTTCTGCAATTTTTCTTTTTGAGAGAAATTTGTAAGTGAGGATTTATATGTAAAAAAGAAGACCGGAGGACACCAAAAAGGAGCTGAAGGCATATGCACAAAGAAGAAAGGGGCTTCTCTTTGAAGTTCCAGAGTTGTATTTACTTTCCATGCACTTTTTTGATGTAACTTTCGGACTATCTTTTTTTCTGTTGATGTCGGCTGGCCGATCCCCATAATCCTAATTTATTTTCATTGCTTATACATTAAATGCGTGGATGTTAAATATTTCATGCTATTTTAATGTTAAAATAAAAATGTTAAAAAACATGCGTGGATGTTAATTTTCTTTTAATAATTCACGTTATGAAATTGTTAAAAAGCATGCGTGGATGTTAATTTTCTTTTAATAATTCACGTTATGGAAATGTTAAAAAGCATGCGTGGATGTTAAATTTTCTTTTAATAATTCATGTTATGAAAATGGTAAAAAAATACATGCGTGGATGTCTATTCTTTTTACAGTTTGATAATCCATGCTATTCTTTATATTGCTATATCATTTAATGGCCAGACTTGCGAATGTCGATTTCTCGGTCCTGAAGGCCGATGGGTCGAACTACTTGAGTTGGCAGTTGGACCTGAAGTATCATCTGCGATCTCATGGGCTCAGTCTGACACCCACTGAGAAGGCAACATTAAGTACTGCCACAGCTGAAAAGGATGCTTCTAAAGAAGCACCTCATACAGCATAAGTTTCCGATATACTAAAGGCGAAAGCCATTATCTATATCAGGAAACATTTAGACTCGACCCTGAAGGACGAGTATCTTACTGTAGAGGATCCTTACGAATTGTGAGATGCACTTGAGGAGAGGTACATGCATCAGAGGGATGTCATACTCCCCCGTGCACAGTACGAGTGGACTCACCTCCGCATACAGATTACAAATCCGTAGCGGAGTACAACTCAGCATTTTTCCGTATCACCTCACGCCTGAAGTTGTGTGGTGAGACTGTGACTGAGAAAATGTTGCTGGAAAAGACGTTCACGTCTTTCCACGAGAAGGACATGATCCTTATGCAACAATACCGTGAGAAGAAGTTCACGAAGTACTCTGATATGCTTTTATGCCTGCTAATGGCAGAACAGAACAGAGATCTGCTGGTTGCCACTCACAACCTGTGCCCTCTTGGCTCCGCTCCACTGCCACCTCCTGCAGAGGCACACTTCCAGTCTTTCCAGAAGAAGAAGATGGACAAGAAGGCTAAGTTCCAGAAATGGAAAGAACAGAAGAAGCGGAAGAAGGCCACTCCCCAAGCTCCTCCTCAGAACCAGAAGTTCATGGAAAAGAATCAAAAGTGGACGTCCAAAGGTGGTACTCCCAAGAAAGACCGGGAGGATAAGTACTCCAAATGCGGAATGACGGGCCACTGGTCCAGAATCTGCCGCACCCAGAAACACCTACAGGACCTCTACCAGGCTAGCCTCAAACCTCGAGCTGAGACAAACCTGATTGAGAGCGCAGCGTTGCCAGAGACCTCATGGACTCCTGAAGATTTCATGGGAGATGACACTCTCTAGTTATGGACCATTTTTATCAACTATCAATGTATCTTCCTTTTTTATGCATCGTACCTAGTTTTATTCCATGTCGAACATTTCTTTGAGCATCTTAAATGAAAGTAGATCTTCTCCTTTTCATATCATTTACTGCTTAAATGTCTTTCTTTATATAGATATGGAATAAATTTGCCTAGTGGACAGTGCATCGACGCACTCAATCCTTCAAAACATAGACTACTTTACGAGCATAGGTAGCTACTCTGGTCCTCTAAGAACAATCTCGGGACCAGCTAATATAATCGAAGGATCAGGGGAAGCAACCATATTGCTCCCCGGTAACACACAAATCACACTTAGAAATGCGTTATACTCCCCTAAATCTATCCGAAACCTCCTAAGCTTTAAAGATATCTGTTTAAACGTATATCACTTAGAGACGGTCGAGGAAAATGAAAGGGAATACTTGCTTGTAACGTCTCTTACAAATGGTTCAAAAACCATTGTGGAACGTTTCAAGGGACTCCCTCGGGACTCTACCAAACAAGTATACAAACTCCAGAAACATCAATGGTAGAGCACATGCAGTGCCCCCAAACACCAGAATTCTAACTCTGGCATAATAGACTGGGACACCCTGGATCTGTTATGATGTACCGCATCATAAAAAGCTCAAGGGGTATAGACTTGAAGAACCTGAAGATTCTTCAAAAAGGTAAATTCCCATGTCCACCCTGTTACAAGGGTAAATTAATTACGAGACCCTCTCCACTGAAAGTGAACCTGGAGTCTCCAAGTTTTCTGGAAAGAATCCACAGAGACATTTGTGGGCCTATACACCCATCAAGTGGTCCGTTCCAGTACTTTATGGTCCTGATAGACGCATCTACTAAGTGGTCACATGTGTGTCTACTGTCCACCCGTAACCTTGCACTGTCTAAGCTCTTAACTCAGATAATCAGGTTGCGGGCCCACTTCCCCGACTACCAGAAAAGAAACTTCGTCTGGATAATGCGGGGGAGTTTACATCATAAGTCTTTCTAGACTATTGCCAAGCATAGGGAATTGAAGTCGAACATCATGTAGCGCATGTTCACACCCAAAAGGGGTTAGCAAAATCTCTAATTAAGAGACTGCAATGGATTTCTCGTCCATTATTACTTCAATCCCAACTGCCAGTGAATGCATGGGGTCATGTAATTTTGCATGCCGCATCTTTAATAAAATTAAGACCTTCTGGAGGTCAGTCATCTTCTCCAATGCAACTAGCACTTGGAGCCCCACCAATTGTCTCACACTTGAGAATATTTGGTTGTGCAGTATACGTCCCCATAGCACCACCATAAAGGACAAAGATGGGTCCACAACGTCGCCTAGGAATTTATGTTGGGTTTGACACCCCTTCCATAATAAGATTCCTAGAACCTCTTACGAGAGACGTTTTCAAGGCACGTCTAGAAGACTGTGAATTTGATGAAACATCATTTCCAAGACTAGGCTCACAGACAAAGAAGCCCGAAGCTTCAGACTGTATCACTTGGTATACGAAGACATTATTTCACTTTGATCCCCTACAAGCCAGTGTGAGGTGGAGGTCCTGAAGATTCTCCATATCCAAAACACTGTCCATCTCTTGCCGGACAAATTTACTGACAACCAGAAGATTGTCAGATCACACGTCCCTGCTGTTAACACTCCAGCTAGGATTGACATACCGCAAAATGGATGCAATCCGTCTGCAGCAGAAGTGGTTGGACCTCTCAAAAAGAGAGAGCGACCACCGGGATCCAAGGACCAAGTCACTCGAAAGAGTAGGACCCTTGGCAATGGTAAACAAATACCACCACAGGATGCTACTGTAAGCCATGCTACCACATCTCTTCCAAACTCTCAAACAGAGGAAAAATCGGGAGAAAATGAAGTTTCGATACACTATGTACGAACTGGGGAGCATTAGGACAGAAAGAGCACAACCATAAATGACACATTTGCGTGTAATATTGCCATCAACGTCGCGTACTGCGACGATGATATTGAACCATGCTCTCTGACAGAATGTCAAATCAGAGATGATTGGCCAAAGTGGAAAGAGGCAATAGGAGTGGAGTTGGATTCACTCACCAAATGCAAGGTCTTCGGACCTATAGTCCAGACACCAAAAGGTGTAAAACCTGTGGGTTATAAATGGGTATTTGTTAGAAAACGAAATGAACAGAATGAGATCGTTCGCTACAAAGCAAGGCTTGTAGCGCAAGGTTTTACCCAACGTCCATGGGTGGATTTTGAAGCCACATACTCCCCGGTCATGGACGCGATCACCTTCCGATTCCTCATTGGCTTAACCGTCCAAGAGTGTTTAGATATGCAGCTTATGGACGTCGTGACTGCATACCTATATGGCAACTTAGACCGAGACATCTATATGAGATTGCCTGACGGTTATTCCTTGCCTGCAGCACTAAAAGAGAGACAACGTGACATCTACTCAGTGAAACTGCAAAGATCATTGTTTGGTTTAAAACAATTCGGAAGGATGTGGTATAACAGACTGAGCGACTTCCTTGCAAAACAAGGATTTACAAATGACCCAGTCTGTCCTTGCATCTTCATAAGAGCAAAGGCAACAGGATTTGTCATTATAGCCGTCTATGTAGACGACTTGAACCTCATCGGATCTCCTGAAGGGATCACCGAGATTTCTAGCAGCTTGACAGAAACCTTCGAGATGAAAGACCTCGGAAAGTCAAAATTCTGTTTAGGTCTTCAAATAGAACATATAAACGATGTGATCCTGTTACATCAGTTAACTTACACATCGAACTTATTGAAAAAGTTTCAGATGGATAAGTGCCACCCCTTCAGCACCCCAATGGTCGTCAGATCATTGGATGTGCACAAAGACCCCTTTCAACCGCTGGAAGAGGGGAAGGAAGTACTAAGCCCTGAAGTGCCTTATCTAAGTGGTATAGGTGCACTCCTTTACCTGGCTAACTGCACTCGCCCTGAAATAGTATTTGCTGTCAACTTACTAGCCAGATATAAGCGGCACTGGGCCGGAGTTAAGCATCTTCTGCGCTACCTCCAAGGGTCCATAGACTTAGGTCTATTCTATATGAAAGGGGCATCAACTGGTTTAGTTGGTTATGCTGATGCAGGATACAGGTCCGATCCTCATACAGAGAAGTCTCAGACCGGATACATGTTTACCTATGGCGGCAGTACCATATCCTGGAGATCTGTAAAGCAGACCATGACAACCGTCTCATCCACTCACTCAGAACTTCTAGCGATCCATGAAGCAAGCAAGGAGAGTTTCTGGCTACGCTCTGTGATCCAGCACATTCTCACCGCCACCGGCCTGATGACCGGTGTACTTGCACCTACTCCTCTCCATGAAGACAATGCAGCATGTATAGCCCAGCTACAGGACGGCTACATCAAAGGCGACAAGACAAAGAATATCTCTCCCAAGTTCTTCTGGACGCACGAACTTCAGAAGAAAAAACAGATTGAGGTACAAAAGATCCAATCATCTAATAACTTGGCGGATTTTCTTACCAAATCCCTGCCTACTAGTATCTTTGAGAAACTTGTATATGGGATTGGGATGAGGAGAGTGAGGAAATGTAAACTGGGTCAGGATGAGAGGACTATGAACACATAGATACATAGGTGACTGATGTATAGATTCATATGAAATCTGCAAGCCTGAAGCTTAGTCAGATGAGGGGGAGTCAATTGCAGAGTTGTATTCTTTTCTCTTGGCTACTGGTTTTTCCCCACAGGGTTTTCCGTAGTCAAGGTTTTGACGAGGCAACATCGTTGACTCTGGATCCTGAAGTATCCACCCCTAGACACATCCCTAAAACAGGGAAAGTTATGGATTAACTGTTATTTATTTAACAAGGCAGTTATCCTAACTCGGATCCTGAAGAATCCACCTCGTATTCAACGTTGGTTGGATAAGGGAAAGTGTTATGAATAGGCCCATGAGGCCCATTGGGTATCCGGCCCACCATTGAAAGCTATAAATATGAGGGTAGGAGGCTCTTAACCCCATATACCTATTTCCCTACTTTTACCTTCACAACAGTTAATTATTTATGGATTTTTAGGATTTTTCAAAATATAATTATCTTAAGGATCCAGCGACTGCTCTGCTGTTAGTCATCTAACCTAACGGTGTATGACGTCTCCCCGTGGTCCGAGAGATTATTATATTTTATAGTTTCTTTTTCCATATTATATATGCATGAGATATATGCGTGGTTGTTTTCTTTGTGCCTGTAGCATATTTAAAACCGCATGGATGTTTATATAATTTAAAATGTGTTTTTGGGAACGGCAAGTTTGATACCTTTAATTTCCTTGCACTTTTATTTACTTTTGAGAGAATTTGTAAGTGATGATTGTATGTATAAATGCCAAAGACCGGTGTACCAACATATGAAGACGGAGGTGAAATTTGCAAAAGATAGGGACCCCTTCTGGGTTTTCAACTTGTATTTTTTCTTTTTCTTTATGAACTGTAAATCGGACTTTGGACTTTGTACGTTTTTGGGTATCTGACCGATGCCCACATTTTACTTATTTTATTCTTTATGCATGAATTTACATTTTAATTAATTCATGCTTATTTTAAATTGCATAGATAAATGGCAAAATTGGCAAGCGTCGATTTTGAGGTTCTTGATGCTGCAGGAAAGAATTACCTGAGTTGGCGAGTGGACCTGAAGTTCCACTTGCGTTCGATGGCCCTCCTTGGCTCAATTTTAGCTCCTTCATCGGCCCCAGCAGCGGCCGATGCTTCTGCTAGCAAGGCCCCAGAAGCGGCTCAATCATTTAGCAGCACTCCTACCACTGTCACTGATGTATATAAGGTGAAAGCCATTATCTATATCAGGAGACATATAGATCGGACTTTAAAGGCCGAATACCTAACGGTAGAGGACCCAATTGAGTTGTGTACAACGCTGGAGGCACGGTATAAACATCAAATTGATGTAATATTACCATGTGACAGTTATGAGTGGGAAAACCTCAGACTTCAGGACTATAAGTCCATTGCTGAGTATAACTCTGCACTTCATAATATCACCTCATGCCTGAAGTTGTGCGGTGAAGAAGTGACTGAGCATCGCATGTTGGAAAATACATTTACCTCGTTTCACGAGAAATATGCAATCCTCATGCAGCAGTATCGTGAACGCAACTTCACAAAGTTCTCTGATTTGATCTCTTGCCTCCTTAGGGCAGAGCAGAATAGAGATTTACTGCTTACCACTCATAATTTGCATCCTGCTGGTACTGCCCCTATCCCTGAAGCCCACCATGTTTCTCCCCAGAAGTGGAAAAACAAGAAGAAGGCTAGAAAGAACAAAGGGAAAGCTGTAATGAAGCCAGCACCAAGAGAAGCACCCCAGACCAACAACAACAACAAAGGAAAGAGAAAATTCACATGGAAGCGTAAGAACACTGATCAAGTGTCAATTCTTATGAAGAACTGGGAGGATAAATGCCATAGATGTGGCATGACTGGACATTGGTCCAGAAACTGCCGCACTCCTCGCCACCTTCAGGAACTGTATCAGGCGAGCCAGAAGTCTCTGCCTGAAACAAACATGGCGGCTGTTCAACCGCCAACGAATTTCACTGCAAAAGACTTCGAGAATGACGACATGCTCGATTGAGCCCTATATTTATATCTATGCATTTAAAATTACATGTAGCTTCATCTTTAGTTTGCTTTTGTACGAACTTTTATTTGAATGTTATTTTACATTTACTTAAATAAAATTCTGATTTGCTTATATAGATGAAGTATGAGTGCCTAGTGGACAGTGCCTCGACGCACACAATCCTTCGCGAACATTGCTATTTTAATAGCATAAATAAATATGACGGTCCTGTTATCACAATTTTAGGACTGTTCAAAATAATCGAAGGATCTGGTGAAGCAATAATATTGCTCCCAAATAACACAAGACTGCAAATAAAAAATGCATTATTCTCTCCTAAATCAAATAGGAATCTCGTAAGTTTCAAGGACATTCGTTTAAACGGATATCACTTAGAAACCAGAGATGAAAATAAAGTTGAATATCTGTATGTAACTCGTCAAAAAGATGGCCAGAAGACCATCTGCGAACGATTCAAGGGACTCCCGTCTGGTATCTACCATACATACATTCAACAATAGAAGCCAATATGACTGAGCACCAGACGTGCCCATCATTGCCAGAGTTCTAACTCTGGCACATCAGACTTGGTCACCCTGAATCAGCTATGATGCGACACATCATCACTGAATCCCGTGGACATAATTTGAAGAACATGAAGATTCTTCATAAGGGTGAATTTCCTTATCCCCCTTGTTTCAAGGGAAAACTAATAACGAGACCCTCCCTCCTGAAAGTGAGATTAGAGTCTCCTGGCTTCGTTGAGAGAATTCATGGTGACATTTGCGGGCCTATTCACCCTGCAAGTGGCCCATTTCGGTACTTCATGGTACTGATTGATGCATCCACAAAATGGTCTTATGTGTGCCTCTTGTCCACCCGCAACCTAGCTTTTTCAAAGCTATTGGCACAAATAATAAGGTTGCATGCTCATTTCCCCGATAACCATATCAAGATACTACGTCTTGATAATGCGGGAGAATTCACTTCACAAGTATTTGAAGACTATTACCAGGCAACGGGTATTGAAGTTGAACATCCAGTAGCTCATGTTGACACCCAGAACGGATTAGCAGAGTCTCTTATAAAGAGACTCCAATGGATTGCACGTACATTGCTTATGCAATCCCAGTTGCCTATGGATGCTTGGAGACATGCTATATTATATGACGCATCACTTATTAGGATAATGCCCTCTGGAGGCCATACATTATCCCCGATGCAATTTGCATATGGCGCACCTCCGGATATCTCTCATTTGAGAGTGTTTGGTTATGCGGTATATGTCCCAATAGTACCACCTCAGAGGACCAAAATGGTCCTCAGCGTCGTCTAGGTATCTCTATTGGGTTTGATTCACCCTCTATTATCAGATACCTGGAACCCCTCACAGGAGACGAATTTAAGGCACGTCTTGTTGACTGTGAATTCGATGAGAAATTTTTTCCTAAACTAAGCACACAGTCTAAGAAGCCTAAAGCTACTGAGACCATCACTTGGGACCAGAAGTATGTGTCCATATATGATCCGTGTACTAATCTGTGTGAAGATGAGATCTTGAAGATCCTTCACATCCAGAATACAATACATCTTTTGCTGGATAAGTCCACAGACAACCAGAAGATTGTCTGTTCACACGTCCCTGCTGCTAACACGCCAGCTAGGATTGACATCCCCAAAGATGGATGCAATCCACCAGCAGCAGAATTGGATGTACCTCAATTGAAAAGAGGACGCCCACCAGGTTCAAAAGATAAAGTTCGTCGAAAGAGGAAGATTCCTGGAGATAATAAGATTATCCCTCCACAGGATGCTAAGCTCAGACCAGCTACTTCTCCCCTCCTTATTTCCCCTGCATAGGAAACAATATGAGAAACATCATTAAATTTTGTACATACTGGAGAGGTACTGGACATATATAGCACAGTCGTCGTCGACGATTTTGCGTTTGCTATTGTCGTTCACGTCGCTGAATACGACAATGACGTCGAACCACGAGCTCTAGCGGAATGTAAACGCAGAGATGATTGGCCAAAGTAGGACGAGGCAATAAGAGTAAAGCTGGACTCACTCTTAAAACGTAAAGTTTTTGGACCAGTAGTCCAAACATCTGTCAGTATAAAACCTGTGGGATATAAATGGGTTTTCATAAGAAAAAGAAATGAAGAAAATGTGATCGTTCGCTACAAGGCACGTCTTGTAGTCCAGGGTTTTTCCCAAAGACCGGAGATTGATTATGAAGATACATATTCCCCGGTCATGGATGCGAACACATTCCGATTTTTAATAAGCCTAACTTCTCTGGAAAGCCTAGAAATGCAGCTCATGGACATTGTGACTGCATATCTATATGGCGATATAGATAAAAAGATCTATATGAGACTTTCTAATGGGTTTAATCTACCCCCAGAGATGAAAGAGATACCTCGGGGCGTATTCTCTGTAAGGCTGCATAGATCATTATATGGTCTAAAGCAATCAGGCAAAATATGGTATAACAGACTTAGTGATTTCCTTGCACAGCAAGGATTCACAAATAATGAAGTCTGCCCGTGTATCTTTATCAAAAGAAAGGGAACATGATTTGTCATCATAGCAGTATATGTTGATGACTTAAATCTCATAGGATCTCCTGCAGAGATCAATGAGATAGCTGAAAGCCTAAAGCATACTTTTGAAATGAAAGACCTAGGCAAAACAAAGTATTGTATTGGCTTATAGATTGAACACCTACGAGGTGGAATCCTATTACACCAATCAAATTATACAAAGAAACTTCTACGCAAGTTTCATATGGATAAATGTCATCCTTTAAGTAACCCAATGGTCGTAAGATCACTAGATGTACATAAGGACCCCTTCCGGCCACTGAAAGAGGGGAAGGAGATACTGGGTCCTGAAGCACCCTACCTCAGTGCCATTGGAGCACTTCTATATCTGGCTAACTGTACGCATCCCGATATAGCATTTCAGTTAATCTCCTAGCCAGACACAGTGCATCGCCTACAATGCGCCACTGGAACGGAGTAAAGCATCTTCTGCGATACCTCCAGGGTTCAATAGATCCGGGACTTTACCACTAGAGAGGTGCCTCCCGCCAATTACTTGGTTATGTCGATGCAGGTTATCTTTCAGATCCGCACACGGCAAAATCACAGACAGGTTTTGTGTTTACCTACGTAGGTACTGCTATCTCCTGGAGATCGGCAAAGCAAACCACAACAGCTACGTCATCCAATCATTCAGAGCTCATTACGATCCATGAAGCAATCAGAGAGTGTTATTGGCTATGCTCCGTCATCCACCACATTCTTCACTCCACTGGCCTGAAGACTGGTGATTTGGAGCCTACTGTCCTGTTTGAAAACAACGCCGCGTGCATTGCTAAACTTCCAAGGGGCTACATCAAGGGCGACAGGACGAAGCACATATCTCCCATGTTTTTCTGGACGCACGAGCTAAAAGAGGACAAGCAGATCGAAGTTCAGCAGATCCAGTCCTGCAACAACTTAGCTGATCTTTTTACTAGCTCTTTACCGAGATGTATTTTCGTAAAACTTGTAAAAGGAATCGGTATGAGACAGCTGAAAGACCTACAAGCCTGAAGCTTGTACGGATGAGTGGGAGTAACTTGTGTATTGCACTCTTTTCCCTTAAGATGTTGGTTTTTCCCACTGGGTTTTCCACAGCTAAGGTTTTAACGAGGCAAACATGATTACTCAGGATCCAGAAGTATCCACCCCTTTTAGCTTTATACGCTAAGACCAAAGTAATGGATGGATAAGGGGGAGCGTTGTGAGTGGGGGATGCCTTTGGCCTCCCCACCAATTATCCCTCTATTACTCCCCACTTATTGAAGTAATGGAGACCTTTGGTTTCTATGTGTCTCTTCACATACCATATGAATTTATAAATATAGAACCATGGCTATTTGCCATGGTTACTCTTCTCTTAAGATTTCCAACAAATATGAATTTTTCGCTACCGCTCCCCCTTCCTATTTCCTTTCGAACTTGATGTCGTGGGACGCAGGTGGATACGATCGACTTCTTTCCACCAAGCATGACGTGCATAAGTGGGTCTAGAACAACTTCATTCCACCTATCACGTGTGCAAGTAATTTTGGATGGTTTCCTTCTACTTACCTTGAGTCATCACACTTATCTATACGTACCATAATAATTAAGAGCATTAGCTAATCGAACCTAGGTGGGGGGGTACCGGCTTCGACTCCTCCGACGCTCAAGTGAGAACATGAGAAAGATAATATAAAATATATGAAATTGAAAGAAAGACTATGAGAATGAGAATGATCTCACCGCCTCTGAAATATGAGCTATATAATAGATTTTATGAATGGATATTTTAGTAATTCAACTTTAAGAGTGGGCCATCCATCTATGTTAGGTTTTTGATGGGCCTGCTATATCTTTTGGGTCCGTGAGCCTTTACCAGTGATAGGGTCTTGGTCACCTTATTGGGTGGTATATCACTACTAGTTCACTTTAGTCCAATCCTAGTTTGCATAGTATTGGAGTAAAGAGAGAGTTTGTATGGACGCTATATTCCACCTTAAAACAGGACTGTTTGCCACCTTTCATGATAGGATATGAACTTCATGGGAGAGCACAGAAAATGCTTAGTCATCAAATTAGTCGACTAGGATAAATTTCTTGTCGGCTAATTTCTGACGCAAAAAGATGGAAACTTAAGAGATGTCTAGTCGGCTAGCAACTTTACTTGTTAGTCGACTAGGAAACTAAAAGAATGAGATAAAAATACATAAAAATAGTACATAAAAATGGGCACGAAATAACCAAACAAATACTTGTATTATATTTCAGATTCACTAATGATTCCCAATTCTCTTCTAAGTCTTATGAAAGATTCTTCCTTCAAAGGCTTAGCAAAGATATCAGCAATCTGGTGTTCAGTGGAAATAAATTTTAATACAATATCACCTTTTTGTTCATGATCATCCAACAAGTGGTGACAAATGTCAATATGTTTGGTCCAGGAACGGTGAACATGATTCTTTGAT
Source organism: Scilla litardierei (assembly GCA_030789695.1). Classification (NCBI taxonomy): domain Eukaryota; kingdom Viridiplantae; phylum Streptophyta; class Magnoliopsida; order Asparagales; family Asparagaceae; genus Scilla; species Scilla litardierei. Next base: position 164,555,445 of record CM061141.1, read on the forward strand.
AAGTTAATAGCACTACTGTTGTCACACATAATAGGACATGCAGAAATATGCCATAATCTGATATGGTATGTTTCATCAATAAGACTTGAGCACATGCAATTTTTGTGGCAACGTATTCTGCCTTAGTAGTTGATAATAAAATTGAGTTTTGTTTTTTGCTAAACTAGGAAACCAAATCATGACCAAGAAAGTGTCAAGTGCCACTGGTACTTTTGCAATTTGATTTGCATCCAGCGACGTCAACATCACTGTATGATGGGTAGAATAAACCAAAATTAGATGTCTGTTTAACATATCCAAGTATCCTTTTCATGTAGTGAGGTGTGAAACATTAGTGTATGCATGATATTTTGCACACAAGCATACAGAAAACATAATATTTGGTCCATTTGCTGTAGATCTGATCATACCTCTGTAGAGATGTTGATCAACACTCTTACCATTAGGATTCTTGTCAAGAGATATTGATGTACTCATGTGAGTACTTTTCTCTGCAGAATTCTCCAATCCAAAGCGCTTGATAAGATCTTTTGAGTATTTGCTTTGATGAATGAAGATGCCTTTCTTCAAGTGTCTGATTTGAAGTCCAAGAAAGAAGTGAGTTCGCCCAAGTGACTCATCTCAACTCTTTCTGCATGGTCTTAGAAATTCTTGACAAAGAGATTCATTAGTAGAACCAAATATAATATCATCAACATATACTTGTATGATAATAATATCAGAACCAATGCATCTAACAAAAAGTGTAGAGTCAACCTTTCCAATAGAGTAACCAGAATTCAAAAGAAAACTTTTAATTCTTTCATACCAAACATAAGATGCTTGTTTCAGACCATATAAAGCCTTCTTAAGTTTGGAAACATCGTTATCTAGTACTTCATATTGGAATTACTTGATATTGTAATCCAGGCGGTTGTTCGACGTAGACTTCCTTTTTGATGAATCCATTGAGAAGTGCTTTTTACGTCCATCTGAAATAACTTGAAGTCCTTGTAACACGCATAAGATAATAACATTCTGATATATTCAAGACGAGCAAATCGTGCATAGATTTCATCAAAGTCGATTTCTTCTACTTGATTATAACCTTGTGCAACCAATCATGCCTTGTTTCTAATTACATGAGATTCATCCATCTTATTCTTGAATACCCATTTGGTACCAATAACTGGATGATTTGTGGGTCTAGGAACTAATTTCCAAACATCATTCATATAAAATAGGTTGAGTTCTTCCTACATGGCAATGATCCATGAACTGTCTTCACATGCATCAGTGATGTTCTTTGGTTCAATGGATGAGATGAATGCACAATGTGCCATCTGTTCAATTTGTGATCGTGTTCTCACACCATCTGAAATGTCTCCAATCAATACGTCATGAGAATTGTTGGGAACTTCTGCATATGCCTTAGAAAGATCTGTATTATCTGAAATAGACTCAACAGAGGGTTTAGTAGCATCAACATCATCAAGTTTAATATCATATAAAGAATTGGAATAGGTAATAAATGCGCATCATCATCATCATCATCAAGAGTGCAAGATGTGAGGGTCTCATCAAAAGTGACATGTATTGATTTTTCAATCGATGAAGTTCTCTTGTTGTAAACTTTGTAGGCTTTGGTACGTGTTGAGTATCCAACGAAGATTCCTTCGTCTGATTTTGAATCAAACTTGTCAAGTGCATCTCTACTGCTTAGAATGAAAAACTGACATCCAAACACTCGAAAGTATGATACACGGGGAATGCGATTGAAGAATAATTCAAAAGAAGTTTTGTTAAGCAATGGTCTTAAGAGAACTCAATTCAAGATGTAACAAGCAGTTGCAACTAGGGATGTCAATTCTACCCGTGGGTACAGATACCCGTGGATACCCGCCCGTTTGGGCACGAGTATGGGTAGACTTTTGTACCCATGGGTACGTGTATGGGTACCCATGTTTTACCCATGGGTAAAATTGGACGGGTATGGATATTATATATACATACCCACGGGTACCCGTACCCGGTCATTTTAATACTAATATATTATTCTTATAAAGTAAATTTCATATAAACCCCAATTAAATATTTTTCAAAAATAATAACTAAATTAATTTATGTAAATACAATGATTAAAAATATAACACCATGCATAACAATTAACAAACCTAGAGTTAACTTAACACCACAGCCACATGTTTCAAATTTGAGGTCTCACGGGTATAAATACCGATTCAATAGTCAAGGGCAAGGGTTTCCAATTTCCTCCAGCAGGCAGGGTTGCAGCATCTCTAAATATTATTATTTATGTGTTTCATTCAATATTTTCTACATATTGTGCTATTCTGTGAGCCAAGTTGCAATTGTGTTGGCTGTTGCATTATAAGGCTTAGTGACAGAATGCTTTCTTGTATATATGCCTTAAAACCAGCACTAAACTCTACATGTCTTTGTCAATCTTTTAAACAAGTGAAGATGAGTAAATTGCTTATTTGAACTTTAATGTTATATAGTCTCTTGCATACATGTGTATTTTTACTACTTTGATGTTTGAAAAAATATATATAATTTTCAATTTTTTTACATGTCACTCAAAAAGCTTGCAGTATGGATACGGATATGGATGTTTGTCAATCTTTTTACAGGTAATGGGTATGGATACCCATACCCATTGGGTATATGGATATCCATACGATGGGTATGGATATCCATACCCATATCCAGCGGGTACACGGGTACCCACGAGTATCCGTATACCCGATGGGTATGGGTATGTGCACAAAAATTTACCCATCACGGGTATGGGTACGGGTAAATTGAGCGGGTATGGGTATGGATAATGCATATCCAAACCCGCCCACCCGTTTTGCCATCCCTAGTTGCAACAAGTTCTATTAAAAAATATTTTGGTAAGTTAATGTCATATAGCAGTGTTCTATACATTCTTGAAGTATTCTATTTTTCCTCTCAACTACTCCACTCTAAGGAGCGGTTCTAGAAAAGAAAAAATTATGTGTAATGACATTATCATCGTAAAACTTGAGGAAAGATTCATTATCAAATTCTCCTATATGTTCACTATTAAGTGCATATTTCACATAAATTTCATATCGTTTAACCGAATGATTTTTATGTTTTATTCCCATTCTCCATGTATTTTGTGTTTATTTTTGTTCATTTCACTCTTGGGGATCATTTGTGTTTTTCAGGAATAAAGTGTGCAAAATGATGCAAGGGAATGATGAGAGAAGCGAAGGAGAAGAAGCTGCAAAGTTTGGAGAAGAAATGAAGAAGATATGGGTTAAAGACAGTACAACACTGATGTGCTATGACACGCAAGGTCGTGCGGGCGTATTAGCTCTCCCGCCAAAGAAGAGCCGAAGCGACACGGCCGTGCAACCATCTGCACGGTCGTGCAAGATTTGCATAACTTAAGGATTCTGTTGCATGAGCCAACACGGATGTGCGCCAGTCGACACGACCGTGCAACCCAGACAGAAGATCAGACCTATTCCTACATAGTGCCCGCACAGCTGTATGACTTGGCGACACGGCCGTGCAACTTGTCGACACAGACGTGTGCCCAATAATTTCAGCTTTAAACCTGAAATCTGCTTGGGTTTTGAGGGAGGTATAAAAGCAAATCTTTTAATTAGTTTTCGGGACATTTTTACTTAGGTTTTCTTCTGTAATTTGGAGGCTATACTCTTGGAGCTCTTGAAGATTTTTATTTGCTTTCTTTTGGTGCAAAGCATGGATTTTTAGATCTTCAATTATTAATATTCTCTCAACTTCTCTTTTATTTGTTATGCAATTTATTATGGATTGTTTGATTGCTATTATCATGTTTTGTGAGTAGTATCCTTGTCTAGGGAATAGTTGAACCCTATTGTAGATTGATTGTATGGGTTAATCGTCTCAAATATCAATTTGTCGAAATATTGATAGTGTTTAGTCTTGGATGTGCATATCATCGATTTAGCCATTGGATTGCTACATAACCCTAATCACCGATGAGAAATCGGAGTTTTGGTTTGATGCTTCTTAATGTTGAATCGATTATTCTATGAATTAGGGTTACGACGAGACATCGGACCCGGATTAATTAGAGATACTCAATTGTGATTACCGACGAGACATCGGTGTTCAAATTTAAAGACCTAGACTTTGATCCGAGTTCTCCCACGAGAAATAGCGAGAACGAGAATTGGGACTTAGTTCTCACCCAAGGCTTTAATTTGATAAATTGAGAAGCTAAATCAATTCCTATAGTTAATCTATAATAGGGGGGATACTTAGCCCTGGCACGTTCCCAAACCTGATATTCTTAGTATAATTCCATCTCTCGATACGCACTTGCATAGCTAAACAAAATCCCAAATTAATTGGTACTCAACCATTGCCTATCTGAGATCGACCCGTGAGCTACAACTACACCATATGCTTGCTATTATAAAACACACAAACAATCACTATGAATAGTAACAATGGTTGAGGTTTTGATCTTTTGAATTTTTCTACAAAATATAGAGAATTCCTTAAAAGAATCGTTCTTGTGTTGTAAGAACCCAAGTGTATCATGAGATGTCATCAATAATGACAAATGCATATTTGCTTCCATTCAAAGAAGCTACTCTTGAATGACCAAATAAATTTAAGTGTAGAAGTTTTAATGGTCGGCTTGTTTAGATACCATCTTTGGATTTGAAAGAAGATTTGTGCATCTTTCCCTGTTGACAAGTATCACATAAATGAGTGTGATTGAATGAGATGCTTGGCATTCCAGTAACCAACTTGTGTTTTGAAATACATGCAAGATTTTTAAAATGTGTCCAAAACTCTTGTGCCATAACAGTGAATTGTTTGATGAAGCCATCAAACAATGATTGTGTGTGGCAATGGACATGAATAGGATAAACATATTATTCCTACGATTGTCGTGAAATTAGATAGAAGACATATCAAAATCATAAATAATGCAAGCATGCTTCTCAAACATAATCTTAAAGTTCTTGTTGTTGGGCGATGTATGCCCTCAGATCATTTGTATTTGATGCAAATGATTTTTTCATAATAGATGTGGACATTTTTGCATATGATGCAAAGGGAGTTAAATATATCTTAAATTGTTTACGCACATATTTAATGTAATAAACACATTGAAATGGTTGTTTGGATGACGAGATCGTCTCGGTCTAAACGCAGGTTCAAACTGCGTCAAAAACGGAGTCCAAATGCTCAAAATATAGCCAAAAGACCAAAAGGAGCCCAAAGGGGTCAGCCCAAACCAGTTGGGTTGAACCCAGACAAAAGGCGGGCCCGCTGTCACGCCCCGCTTCCCAAGTATGGAAGGCGAAACGTGAGGAGGTATGCTCAAACGTGGAGCTGTGAAGCTGCAGTCTGATAAGCGTCTGTAAATAATATAAAATACAGGTCCTTACATTGCGACGAAACAACAACAATGATAATAAGCAGACAAAAGAATATCCACCAACAAATATCCAGCAATTATTCCAACATCACAGAAAAGTCACAAAGTACCAAGTCTGAACAATAGGCCTAAAGCATGGCCGAAACAAAAGTAAAGAGAGTCATCGGCTGAGACTAAGGGTAGGACCGGAATCCTCGAACTGAACGTCAGCAACCTGTCGTCCTCTAGAACTAAATTAGGCCCAAAACCTGATATGTGACATCCAAAGAGAAAAGGGCACATGTCAGCAAAAGTCTCCCAAAATAAAACGGAGAACTTTTGTGCAAGGATACAAATAAGGTAAAACGACTAGCAGTTCTAAATTTAATGAGATGACATGACATTTAAAGAATGCAAAAATTGAAGATGACATGATGACTTGCATGCACGTCGTAGCAGAAACTACGGAAAACATTGTTTCACGAGTCACGCTCATTATCATTTCACATTATGCACAGGGTTTACTCCTTACAGCTGAAGGAGAGAATCAGGCATCCTTCTACGCTGTGTGATAGCTTAACCCTACCCTCCACGTGTATCGAGCCAAGGTTTCCCAAGTACATGAGCTCGCTTCTGGATCACGAGCCAGGAATGTTTTTGGGTTTGGCATAGGGTTGTGCCCGTAAAACAGGTGCCTAGCCTCAATAGTTACAACAAGTGTAGCGTGTGCTACGCAATCACGATGAAACATTTCGATGCATGACATGACATGGCAATGAGCAGTTAAAGTGTGTACCGTTAATTGAAATTAAACATGACATGACAGCATGAATGAAAGCATGTAAAAGTATCGGATCTAGCTTCATTGTTAAGCAAAATCTAGAAGGGCGTCTAGGCAACTATCATTTCATCGCCTAGTCTCTTTTATGCTACTATACAAAATAGCCTAAGACGTGGCCTAAACAAGCACTGGCAAGTATCACTTGCCTGAAAACAACCAAGTCACGATCCCGTTCAATCAAGTCTGAGTCTACATATGTGTTCAGATCGCAGTCCAGCCTACAGTCCCAATTATTTATCTTGATTAGTGAGTTACAAAAATAATCAGAAGCAATATTTTTATGTTGATTAACGTGCAATGTAGGGGGTTCCTATGGAGCGGGACTTACCTCAACACGACGTGAGAGCTACTCTGACGTCGGGTAGCGACGTCAGGGGTTGGATTTTGGTATCGCGAACGGTACAGAACAACGGGTTCACTGTGATAAAACATGTGCACGAATAAGTTCGTAACGACCGACTAGAATTATTAGACAACACTAAAATGTCTAATGATCCGATTTTTAATAAGTTCTCTATCCTAAGATGGGTTCACATCAATATCAATGATCGTTAAATTACTAACACATTAACTACATCAAGTTTCTAGTACGAATAATATACAACAATTATATCGAAACAACCTAGACTAACATGTTAACTAGAAGTTGTGTAAACAAGTTATCAACCCTACAATTTCTCAAGTTAACATCTATATTAATTTTACTAGCATGCAATCAACATTTTATTAAGTTACTAGCTAATCATCACTCATTAATGGTCCAACAACTAATAGCAATAGATATTAACGGGTTCTAAGAGAACGTTACTAACCATAGCGAGGAGATGATCCCACGAAGCTACTGGGAGATCGTCGTGAGTCGTCTACGGCTAGAGGGATGGTCGAGCACGTGGACAGCGGCTAGGGGGATGTGAAACGTCGCGAGTGAAGGCCGTGCATCGCTGCGACGTGAAGAGAGGGTCGCTGCAATGGGGGAATTTGATGCCGCGTCGCTAGCGGCCAAGGGAAGCGCATGCTGTCGTTGACAGCGCCTGGGCGGCGCTGTCGACAGTGCCGGACGACGGAGAACAGCTGCTGTTGCACAAGGACACCCGCTGCCGCAAAGAACAGCAGCCCGTTGCTATTGACAGCACCCGGGGAGGTGCTGCAGTCGCCTGGGTGGCATACACCGGCAGGAGGTCGACGGGGGTCGAGGGGGGGGGGGGTCCGACAAGGCTGTCGTGGCCAGAAAACTGCTGGGGCAACTTGTTGTGCGAAGAAACGACGGACAGCTGCTCGCTTCAGGCGCTAAGCGGCACTGCCGCTATGCGCCGGTGGGGGATAGTGTCGGTGAGGGTTGGAGGAAATGGGCAGGTCGCCGAGGGAGGGTTTGGGTCGGAGAGACTTCGTGAAGGTTGAAGTTGGCGGCGCATGAGGAATATCATGCAAAAACAAGAGAACCCTAGGGCTTGCGGGTTCTTAATGGGTTGGGTTTGCTAAGTGGGGTTTGTTTTGGGGGTGCATTTCAGGAATATAAGCGAGTGGGAAGAAGAAATGGGTGTAAATAGGGGAGATGAATAGCTAAATCAGATTTGGTTGTTACGTACGAGAGATAGGATTTCTATTGCTATACAACTTGGGGATTTGGGTAGTTTGAGGGTAAAGGGGAGAGAGAGTATGAAAGGGTAGGGTACAGTTAAGGGGGAAATGAAGTGAGCCTAGCTTAGGGAATTAATCAAGTGAAACTTTGGCTTAAATATAATTGATTGGGGAAATTAGTGCAAAAGCAGGTGGACCGGAGCCCGATAATTATGAGAAAAATACCGGGGCGACCGTATAGACGAGGAAAACGAAACTAAGGAGATTGGTCATGGGCTAAGGCGACGAAGAACGGAACTAAACATTAAAAGGTCTAACGACGAAAGTGAAAACTACGACACCTCTTCAGACAAAATTAATTTGTGGAGAAACGATCCGTGAAATGATGTTCCAAAATAATTCTACAAATAAGTGCTCTTCCAGAGGGTCACAACGGCATATCACATCATAGGGTTCAGATACAAGAAGAGTCCAGAATAAATACGTGTATGAACAAAAGTACACGCACGAAAAAACGTATGATCGAAAAGAGACCGTGACATCCTACCCACCTTAGAATAAAGTCCGTCCTCGGACTTCCTAACTATAAATATACCTAGCCACTCTAGTAACTACCCCAATCATATCGCATTATAATTAGACCCAGATATAGTCATTACGAGTGCTTATGTATGCACTAGGTAGTCGTACATTAACACTACAAACATGTATATATATACGCACATTCTATACTTATACCTGTCATAGACAGTCAAACTCATACATGTACTTCAATCATTCATATATTCACGCACATCCCTCATATAGCTATCACACACTATTACTTAACCAAGTTACACATACCTACATAAAAATAAATAGTTCACACCAGCAAATACATTCGTAGTACTTCACATTTAGATAACTACCGATAAACAAAACAACATGGATATACTACTCCCTATATCTCTTAGTATACATTCACACCAAACATATCAACACATGTAATCACACCACCCATTATTGATTCATGTTTCCTATATCTAATATACATTCATCACTACTACAATTTCACAAATATATAGTCGTTCAAATGCACGCGGGTACTTCACCATATATTCACATCGCATACAGTCCTATAACTATATTCAAGACACCACACATACCATAGTCACAATTATCTATAACTAAGCACATACTTACCCGTGTATGGTGCACACCCACACACACTAACATATCATTCATACATACCACTCATACCACTATATACTTAGCACAATCTACACACCAGGTTTAGCTAGAACATATACATTCAAACATGTAAAATCTTAGTAAATAACTATACTACAAGACCAACGCCTATAACTATATAATGATATAGCCACCCACAACCATGTGCGTGACACAACCAGACACAACCAATCTTATCACTGTACATACATCATCCATTACCATATTCACAGTACTATACGCAACCCAGACATATGTAACCATATACCTAGAGTATACCCACTTAAGCTTGAGTGAGACTCAAACCCATATCAGAAAACCCTATATACATAACACGATATCTATACTTATACCTATACCACTACAATATATATACATCTACCAACATAACCACATACATACCATAATATGACTCACTATATTTAGTCAAGTAAAGCCCACATAATGCAATCACCCTACACCCTATAATAATATTACAAATATCAGTACATGTATGCTTATAATATACTCTCTAATAAATGCATTCACCGTATAGTCACATACCTGTAATATATTCACGCCATAACAATGCTAAATATAATCAATACACTACTACATATACCTATCCATGCATAGCCACGACATACAATAATCATGTATACCTCATGGTATACACGTACACACACAATATCCAATAAAGACAAGCAATACCAAACAAAATTATAATCCTATTACCATACGTATATCGCACACATTCATGCAGCAAATACATAACTACTTACATCTAAGCACAATACATATGTACATACGAGCACACGCTCACACGTACTAACATATAGGTCATGTACTAGGCCTACACACTTAACTATAAGTACACCTATTATCATTACACCTAACGTGTACATGACTTACTAATATGTTAATTCAGGCATTTACAAGTATCTTCAAACTACTTACACTACTAATTTCAAATATATATGCAGACATTCCTAAAGTGGTATAGCTATCTACATAAATATAACTACAATCATTCATACAACTTCACACATATATCATGAATATCACTGAGTACTCATACATAACACAAGAGACAATCATTAATATCCTAGGGGTGGCACACTCATACAGGTCCACACACTCTACCTATATACATGCACCACGACTGCATCCCAAAAACCAAAGGGCCCACTACTAGACTAGAATTGACATAAACAACGGCAAGCACTAGTGGGATGACTAAACAAGAGGAAGGAAACCAAGATCAAATAGCGTAACGAAACAAGATCGGAAAGAACGGGTTCAGATATGGCGAGGATAAGGAGATAGCTTGGCTAGGTGAAACGGGTATATAATTGTGAATGTTTATGTGGAGGAAAGGAAGATGTAATAATACCCTTATAGGTTACAGGAAAATAGGGTGTAAATGATATAAGTTAAAATACGAAGAATATAAAACGTTCATACTTGAAAAGTTGGAATTCTCTTTTGCATAGGAAAATATTTAGGAGTCGGTAAAATAAGTTGTTTGAATTAAACTTGAGTAGTTTATATATAGTAGAGAAAGAAATGGTATTTTGGATTATCGAAATGTCATTATGTGAAGAAAGTAAGATATTTACACGAGTGGGAAAGACATAGGTTAGAAAATATGGTAAGATAATAATTTTAAAGATTTCAGCGAAAGATTTCGAAATTCAGAGAATGTATGAAGTCTTAAATGCATGCTAAATGTTTTCAAATAACTTAAACGGGAGAGAAATTCACAATAAATAATATTGAAATTATTCATCGAATGGTCAGGATAGTAATGGAGAAGATCCAACGACTGACGATGAGTGACATGTAGATTCACTTGATTCGAAAAGAAGGACGTGAATCAAATAAAACGTAAATATGAATGGAAATAATTTAGTGAAACTGCTACGATGGAATTCTACGGTCGATAACATGAAAGTGTAATGATCAGGAAAATGATATAATCATGGGTTCTAATTACCGGGTCGGCTGAAGATCAAGAGAAACTTAACACTAAGACTCCTAATGAACTAGACGGTAATAGAGGTCTCGGGGAAGGATCCTAAGAGAATCAAAATTACGTTCTGCTGGGCCTGAAATGGATGGACTCGACGAACGGCTAAAGAAAAGCTTTAGAAGCCTAATATGGCCAGGGCTGGTTAAGAGACAACTAAGGTAACCTAAGACGAGTACAACTAAATCTTGGTGAAGGCACCTGGCTATCAAACCTAGACGTCTACCTAAGTCTTCCTACCTTCTAAGACAAGGAAAACATTCAGGTTAGACTCAATTCATGACTTGAATGTTCCGAATATTTAAATGGATGTTATCATTATTGTTGTTCCGATATTTCGCAGATGCAAAGAGGACCTGCATGGGCCACCAAAAAAAACCTATCACGCCCCGCTTCCTAAGTATGGAAGGCGAGACGTGAGGAGGTCCGCTCAGACATAGAGCTGTGAAGCTGCAGTCTGATAAGCATCTGTAAATAATATAAAATGCAGGTCCTGCATTGCGACGAAACAACAACAATGATAATAAGCAGACAAAAGAATATCCACCAACAAACATCCAGCAATTATTCCAACATCACAGAAAAGTCACAAAGTACCAAGTCTGAACAATAGGCCTAAAGCATGGCCGAAACAAAAGTAAAGAGAGTCACCGGTTGAGACTAAGGGTAGGACCGGAATCCTCGAACTGAACGTCAGCAACTTGTCGTCCTCTGCAACTAAATCAGACCCAAAACCTGACATGTGACATCCAAAAAGAAAAGGGCACATGTCAGCAAAAGTTTCCCAAAAGAAAACGGAGAACTTTTGTGCAAGGATACAAATAAGGTAAAGCGACTAGCAGTTCTAAATTTAATGAGATGACATGACATTTAAAGAATGCAACAATTGAAGATGACATGATGACATGAATGCACGTCGTAGCAGAAACTACGAAAAACACTGGTTCACGAGTCATGATCATTATCATTTCACATTGTGCACATGGTTTACTCCTTACAGCTGAAGGAGCGGATCAGGCATCCTTCTACGCTGCGTGACAGCTTAACCCTACCCCTCCACATTTATCGAGCCAGGGTTTCCCAAGTACATGAGCTCGCTTCTGGATCACGAGCCAAGAAGTGTTTTTGGGTTTGGCATAGGATTGTGCCCGCAAAGCAGGTGCCTAGCCTCAATAGTTACAATAAATGTAGCGTGTGCTACGCAATCACGATGAGCCATTTCGATACATGACATGACACGACAATGATCAGTTAAAGTGCGTACCATTAATTGAAATTAAACATGACATTGCAGCAGGAATGAAATCATATAAAAGTGTCGGATCTAGCTTCGTTGTCAAGCTAGATCTAGAAGGGCGTCTAGGCGACTATCATTTCATCGCCTAGTCTCTTTTACGATACTGTACAAAATGGCCTAAGACGTGGCCTAAACAAGCACTGGCAAGTATCACTTGCCTGAAAATAACCAAGTCACGATCCCGTTCAATCAAGTCTGAGTCTACCTATGTGTTCAGATCGTAGTCCAGCCTACAGTCCCAATTATTTATCTTGATTAGTGAGTTACAAAAATAATCAGAAGCAACGATTTTTAGGTTGATTAACAGGCGATGTGGGGGGGTTCCTACAGAGCGGGACTTACCTCAACACGATGCGAGAGCTGCTCTGATGTCGGGTAGCGACGTGAGGGGTTGGATTCCGGTATCGCGAACAGTACAGAACGACGGGTTCACTATGATAAAACCCGTGCATGAATAAGTTAGTAACGACGGACTAGAATTATTAGACAACCCTAAAACATCTAATGATCCGATTTTTAATAAGTTCTCTATCCTAAGATGGGTTCACATCAATATCAATGATCGTTAAATTACCAACACATTAACTACATCAAGTTTCTAGTACGAAGAAATACAACAATTATATCGAAACAACCTAGACTAACATGTTAACTTGAAGTTGTGTAAACAAGTTATCAACCCTACAATTTCTCAAGTTAGCATCTATATTAATGTTACTAGCATGCAAACAACATACTATTAAGTTACTAGCTAATCATCACTTATTAATGGTTCAACAACTAATAGCAATAGATATTAACGGGTTCTAAGAGAACGTTACTAACCGTAGCGAGGAGATGATCCCACGAAGCTACCGGGAGATCGTCGCGAGTCATCAACGTCTAGAGGGATGGTCGAGCACGTGGACAGCGGCTAGGGGGCCGTGCAACGTCGCGAGGGAAGGCCGTGTGTCGTTGCGACGCGAAGAGAGCGTCGCTGCCATGGGGAAATTCACTACCGCATCACTAGCGGCCAAGGGAAGCGCCTGCTGCTGTCGACAGCGCCTGGAATGCGCTGTCGACAGCGTCGGACGATGGAGAACGGCTGACGTTGCACGAGGATGCCCGCTGCCGTAAAGAACAGCAGACCGCTGCTATTGACAGTGCCCAGGGAGGTGATGCAGTCGCCTGGGCGGTGCACACCAGTGGGAGGTCGAAGGGGGTCGACGGGGGGGGGGGGGTTCCGACGAGGCTGTCGTCGTCGGAAAACCGCTAGGGCGACTTGCTGCGCGAAGAAACGGTAGACAGCCGCTCGCTTCAGGTGCTGGGCGGCGCTGCCGCTACGCGCCGGCGGGGGACAGGGTCGGTGAGGGCTGGAGGAAATGGGAAGGTCGTCGAGGGTGGGTTTGGGTCGGAGAGAAATTCGTGAGGGTTGAAGTTGGCGGCGCACGAGGGATATCACGCAAAAACAAAAGAACCCTAGGGCTTGCGGGTTCTTAATGGGTTGGGTTTGCTAAGTGGGGTTTTTTTTGGGGGTGCACTTAAGGAATAGAAGAGAGTGGTAAGAAGAAATGGGTGGAAATAGGGGAGATGAATAGCTAAATCAGATTTGGTTGTTACGTATGAGAGATATGATTCCTATTACTATACAACTTGGGGATTTGGGTAGTTTGAGGATAAAGAGGAGAGAGTGTGAGAGAGGGTAGGGTACACTTAAGGGGGAAATGAAGTGAGCTTAGCTTAGGGAATTAATCAAGTGAAACTTAGGCTTAAATATAATTGATTGGGGAAATTAGTGCAAAAGCAGGTCGAACGGAGCCCGATAATTATGAGAAAAATACCGGGGCGACCGTGTCGACGAGGGAAACGAAACTAAGGAGATTGGTCACGGGCTAGGACGACGAAGAATGGAACTATAAATTAAAAGGTCTAACGACGAAAGTGAAAACTACGTCACCTCTTTAGACAAAATTAATTTGTGGAGAAACGACCCGTGAAATGACGTTCCAAAATAATTCTAAAAATAAGTGCTCTTCTAGAGGGTCACAATGGTATATCATATCATAGAGTTCAGATACAAGAAGAGTTCATAATAAATACGCATACGAACAAAAGTACATGCAGGAAAAACGTACGATCGAAAAGCGACCGTGACACCCGCGCCCGCACCCGCAAGGCAGGCGCAGGCGCCCGCTGGGAGCGGGTGCCAGCCCGCCCCATTTGAGCGGGCACCTGTTACCTACCTCATTTGAGGCGTGCCAGAATGGCGCCCGCCTCATTTAAGGCGTGCCAGCTAGCCTGCGGGCTAGTGGGCTAGCAGGGCCCACTTCGGGCCCCACGGATAAGGGTTTTTTGAAACCCTCTGGCGGCTGGATTGTTTTTGCGAAATACAAGTTTTGGCTGACTTTGAGCACATGTTTGAGGGGTCAAACGGACTCGGAATAACTCTCCGTTTTTCCTACGAGTTCACCATTCAGCGCTCTTTGATTTGATATGTTGTATCAATTGTGAAGCTCAACGGTGAGGGAGTTAAATTTGATAGAAGTTTGGCCTTTCTTTAAGGCAAACTAACTTGAATTCTTTACTCCAAAACCTTTAGTCCCACATCGGAAGCAGAGTACAGGAGAGGGGTCAACCGCCTATATAAATAGGGGCATGCCCTCTCCTCATAACTCATCCCAATGCTCTAGACCTGAGCAGCTCCAAAAGTTTGGAGCACGCTCGGATTTAAGCTTAAAATAAATATTCTCTTCTCCCTAATTTCTCCCTTGCTCCTGACGGGCTTTAGCAAAGCCACGAGGGGGCTCGGATTCGATCCGGAGTCTTAGCGAAGGATCCACTCAAGGTGAAACTTTCTTCTGTGCCTGGTTGGCTCAGCAACAAGGGGGTTGCTCGCCTCGAGACGTGGTGCAGTTTGGGAAGCGGTTCAGCTCGGGACGAGGAGCTGCTCGGGACATGGTTGTACACTTTGCCGGTGCAAGCAAAGTTCCGCGTATGTAGTTTAATTAAGCATTTCATTTATTATATTGCAGTAGCTTAGATCTATCTTGGGGTTGTCAGACCCACCTCAAGATAGTAGAGATCCTGGCTAGGGTCTTGAAATCCTTAGGGCTTGTTCGTTAAATGGTTTGACATTTTTCCGTTGCTTGCTTTTCTTTTTGCCTCTATCATCCGTTCGACATAGGACGTGCATAGATATGTGCCCTAAGGGTCCCTCAAAACCCATTATTGGTATCAGAGCATTAGGTCTACTTCTGATCTAAGGACTATAATATTTATAAATGCAGTATGCTTTTTAAATACATATAAAATCTATTCTAACTTTATGAGATTATGTTAAAATGAGACCACTTGTTATTAGATGATTTAAAAATTATTTTATGTGATAAAATATTTTTTGTAGCATGCTAATTTTATGTGATGATTTTAAAACAAATGTTTTTGAAATAAAAATTATGTGATAATTTTTATGAAACTATTAATTTTTATTAGATAAAAAGTTTTTATGTTTTAAAATCATACCTATAATTTAAGTGTTAAATTATAAGTTTCTTATTATTATAAACTTATTATTATTTATAGGATAAATTTTAATATGTTGTTCATGTTTAATAATTATTTGATAATTGTTAAATAGTTAGAAACTTTTTATGTGATATTTAAGTTGATAAGATGCATGCTTATTTTATGCGATAAAGTTAGTTTATGGTTTTAAATGGTTATTCTAAATTCTTGCTTATTATATGATAATTCAAGAAAGCCTTTTAGGTTGGCCATTAAAAGCCATCTAATTATTATGAGATAATTTTAGATTGCTTTGCTATGATTTAAAATTGTTTTAAATGCCTAATACACGATTAGGATAGCACCTTAAAAATCATTTCTTATAGTTGATAAGGACTTAATAAAAGTTATTAACCAATCCTAATAATTTCGAATTTTAGGATTCAACTAGTTGATAGGATTAACTAGTTTTAATGAAGCCATTAATAATCGTACGGGACATATATGAATGATAAGTTTCCTTCAATGGACTATGTTCCAGTCAATGTGCTTGGCTAAGTTTATTGGATCACCCTAGCTAGACTGGAGATAATTGATACTGGCTTAGCAATTCCCTGGTCGTGTTCCGCTGGACTGCAAGGATGCGAATTATGATTATGATGACATCGTCAATTATATCTAAGTCAATTACGTTAAAAATATTTTTCAAGATTAGCCGTAGCCCTCATTGTTTTAGAGGTTGGCAACTATAGGTTCTTTTTTATAGTTGTTGAGCACACTCAAGCTATGACATAGACCCTTTATGGAACCCAACTTCTCAATACATGAGATGTAGTCTAGACTTGACCCAAATCGCCGTGT
Organism: Scilla litardierei; assembly: GCA_030789695.1. Taxonomy (NCBI): domain Eukaryota; kingdom Viridiplantae; phylum Streptophyta; class Magnoliopsida; order Asparagales; family Asparagaceae; genus Scilla; species Scilla litardierei. Next base: position 164,572,117 of record CM061141.1, read on the forward strand.
CGTGAAAACACCGAGTGCCGGCGTAAGTTAAGCTGGACACGAAAACAAGGGTCCGACTAGACTAGTCATTGTGAATTGGATGAGCACACTCTTGATCATAAGTGGCTAGGGGTAAAAACCAATAAGAGAATCATATATGATATGATTGATGAAGAGTCATCTACCAATCACAGAGTCAAGCAATTTGTTGAGCACACTCAAGGTTGTGAGGCTCAGGATGGTTGGATCTCTTTCCCATTAATTTAATTTAATTTAATTGTTCATTATTATGGCTTAAATGATCGCAAAAATAGTGGGAGGATATAGTTAGATAAAAAACCATTCTATCTATATTTAATGTTGAACATATGCTAAACTAGGGTAGTTCTATGTTACCGATGGAATCAAAAACATAATATTCTAAGAGAATAAGTTAACTGGTCCAAATAGTTGGTTAATGGAATATCAACTCAAATTCTAATTGATAGACTAAACTATGTTCTCTTTGACATTAAATGACCTTCTTAAAGCACAAGCTTAAGGACAATGATTTCCTTAAGTTCTAGGTCCAACAAAATAAATGCACGCTACCTGTCACTAGCCTCTATGAGGGGCTACTTGAACATACTGATGTTCAAAGCATGTTTCTCCATATGATTTATTGAGCACACGCATGATTGTATGGAAAATGGTTTCGATCAGCTAAGTACGAAACTTCGATCAAATTGTTTGAATCGAAGATGAGTGCATGTATGGTGCAAGACTATATATCCTAACCAGATCTTAAGACGAGCAACTTGTTGAGCACACTCAAGGTTGCAAAGCTCAAGCGTTTGGATACATGAGATGTTTGCATGGCTATTATTTTTGTTGAGACGCATAATATCTAAATGAGATTTAGAAAAAGGAAGAAGGCACTAAGGAAAGTCAATTGAGAAAGATAGTTTTATTTATCATTAGTAAAGGCATAAGAAGGAGGAACTGAAAATGTGACATATTTGATGTCACGGTTTCAGGATAACCGTTATACAAAAGAAATAGATTGTCTTCGTGTTGGAAAAAGGAACAACTGTTGTTTCTTGGACCATATAGGACGTCAAACACATTTTTGACGAATGACGTCACATTGCTTCTGAAGTAATGTTTTATGTAAGTAATTTCTATAACGATAATGTATTAATTGTTAATACATGAATATGCAAGATAATAACAAAACTTATATGGAAAAATAGACTAGGCCGTACCAAAGAGACTAATCTTCACAAGTTGCATAAAGAGGGGTCTGACCTCTCGTATTATGAAGTCTATAGACACTTGTGAATCCTGTCTCAAAGATGTGATGGCCGAAACTCTTTCTGTAAGATAGTGGAAGAATGAGTTGTTGAATTCGTAGTCTCGTACATACGGATGTACCCGGACCCAAGTCTAAATTAGCCAGGATAAGTTATTCTTATTTTATTACGACATATGTTATTGATGAAACACAAGTCTGATAAAATAGAGAACAAAATGACAAAAATATTTGAACTCCTTCGGTCAGATCGAAGAGTCGTATACTTAGATTTATAAATCTTGCGTAAATTAAAAAGAAAATGTGATTTTCTCTCAGATCAAGTCTCTTAACACATCTGTGTGTTAGAGAGCATGAATCGCACTTTGTTAGACATGGTGCGATGCATGGCAAGTGACTCTAAGTTATAATCCTCCCTCTGGGTTAAGTCCCAGATAGTAATGCCTAGGTTTTGATAAGGTCCTATGAGGACCTTATCAATAAGATATTCATTAAATCGATCGTTAGAAAGTTAAAGGATTACTCGAGTCCCGTGAGACAAAGAGTCGAGTTAGACATCATAGTTGATGATGGCCTAGACAACTTCCAGGATGCAATTCAGAGTAGGGACTCTAATTAATAACTTGATGCAATCAGAAAAGGTCTGTGCACGTAAATAAAGTATGGACTTTAGTTTACATGCCTGAAGAAAGTGTTTCTTGTTGGCTACAAGTAAATCTTCAAGACAGAAGATTGGTGCAGAGAAAATAGTGAAGTACAACTAATATTGATTGAGAACGGTTATCATCCTAACTCCTATAAACGGATTATGATAAAACTGTTTCACCAGCAAATGTGTACAGATCTACTAGGACCGAAATCGATGTTAATGCTCATGATGACCATGAAAAATGGAGCATTCATATATAGTCTGTTTTCTAAATGTGATTTAGAAGAACGAACTTATATGAATCGGCTAGATAGTTTTCAAGGTCAGTGGGAGCGAATAAAAGCATGCGATGCATCAAGGAGCCCGAACAAATAGTTTGACAAAGTGGTCAAAGCGTTTGACACTTTATCAAAAATGATTATGAACCGTCTAAATGACCAGTAAAACTTATTATGGATTATTCTCGTAAGATACGACGAACTGGATGAGATCCAGTCAAGAAATTAATTATGGATTCCAAGAGACGAATGAATTATTTGGATGAGATTCAAATATGTGGTCTAAGATAAACATAGAAACTCCTTAAGTCTATACAGTAGACATCTTAGCAGATCCACTCACGAAGGCTATACCATATGAAGTCTGGAAAGACTTATGTGTAAATGCAATATGAGATACCAGGATAAATGGGCCAGAGTGCAAGTGTGAGATGTTGAGAGATGGGTATGCCCTCAAGGCAAATTCATCCATATGTATCTATACAAACATCTTGTTCGAAATAACAGCAAGATGTTTGGTAAGTATTTATCTAAGTTAATAGAAATGGTGTAATCATTAGAAACGTAGGTAAAGTCCTGAGACTTAATGCAAGGTCAAATTTGTATTGAGATGTGGATCTCGATCATGGAGAAGTTCTTGACCGTTAGTAGTATAAGTCTAAAAGGTTCGTGGTCATAGATATTTCAAGAAAGAATATCGAAACATCGGATAGACCATTGTGTCTTAGTCTTCACCGTGTAGCGGTGACGATGATCTCATGATCGTTTGACTTGGTGAAGTCGAAGATGAGACACATGTGCTCATTGGAGAATGAGTTCACTGAACGACCCAACAAGAGTTATCATATGGTTATGATTGAACAATCTGTCAATGATAACTCTTAGTGATGATAGGTAAGTTGGTCTTTTGATTTGAGGTCATTGTACGAACCTGTGCATGAACGGTGTTACTTAGATCACTGATCTAGCCTCGGGTAAGCCCTGTTGAAAGGTCTTTGGTTGGGTGACATTTGAAACGTGCGAGGAGAGTAATGACCAAGATAGGATTCATCTCTCCCAGTCAATGGGAGTTAGTGTCGTAGTGTTAGTTCGATCTTTAGTGAAAACTCTGGCTAGAGTATGTTGGAAGATGTCCAACATTATTTGACTAACGATCGATGGAGACTAACCGGCTTCGAGCTATTGGGGTTGATAGTTTGACCGTACCCACGGCTTGAATTAAACGGCATAGTTTTGACGAAGAGACTAAAACTGCGGTATTCATCACGGACACAGTCAGGGTGGTCCCGACAACACGCATGTCAATGAGTTAACCACATAAGTATGAAACTGAAATAGGGATGGCACCTGCTGATCGCGGTTACTGCCATCTGGGGTTTCAAGCCCCACCTGTATTAGGGTCAGGCTGTAGGGTCTCACACAGAGTGAGACCTTCGTCAAGTAATAGGTAGAAATTAGGAAGAATATGCATTTGATGCAAGGGATAGAATACTGCAAAGAGTTTGCAATTGTCTTCTGCATTCAGGATAAATGATCCTGAGTACAAGAGGGAGATGTTGGGGGATGTATGCCCTCAGATCATTTGTATTTGATGCAAATGGTTTTTTTCATAATAGATGTGGACATTTTTGCATATGATGCAAGGGGTTTTAAATATGTCGTAAATTGTTTATGCACAAATTTAATATAATAAAAGCGTTGATATGGTTGTATGTATGATAGGATCGTCCTAGTCTAAACGCAGGTTCAAAGCACGTCAAAAACGGAGTCCAAATGCTCAAAATATAGCCAAAAGACCAAAAGGAGCCCAAAGGGTTCAGCCAAACCAGTTGAGCTGAACCCAGACAAAAGGCGGACTTGCACCCAAAATGCGTGCCCGTACCTACACCCGCAAGGCAGGCATGGGCGCCCACCCCATTTGAGTGGGCGCCTGGCGCCCACCTCATTTGAGCGGGCGCCAGCTCATTTAAGGCACGCCAGGCTGGCGCCAGCCAGCCTGCGGGCTAGTGGGCTAGTGGGGCCCACTTCGGACCCCACGATAAGGGTTTGTTGAAACCTGATGGCAACTGGATTGTATTTGCAAAATACGAGTTTTGGCTGACTTTGAGCACACGTTTGAGGGGTCAAACGGACTCGGAATGACTCGCCGTTTTTCCTACGAGTTCACCATTCAGCGCCCTTCGATTTGATATGTTGTATCAATTGTGAAGCTCAACGGTGAGGGAGTTAAATTTGATAAAAGTTTGGCCTGTCTTTAAGGCAAACTAACTTGAATTCTGTACTCCAAAACCTTTAGTCCCACATCGGAAGTGGAGTAAAGGGGAGGGGTCAGCCGCCGATATATATAGGGGCCTGCCCTCTCCTCATAACTCATCCCAAAGCTTTAGATCTGATCAGCTCCCAAAAGTTTAGAGCACGCTCGGATATAAGCTTAAAATAAATATTCTCGTCTCCCTATATTTATCCCTTGCTCCTGAAGGGCTCTAGCAAAGCCACGAAGGGGCTCGGATTCGATCCAGAGTCTTGGCGAAGGATCCACTCAAGGTGAAACTTTCTTCAGCGTGTGGTTGGCTCAGCGTCAAGGGGGTTGCTCGCCTCGGGACGCGGTGCAGTTCGGGAAGCGGTTCAGCTCGGGACAAGGAGCGGCTCGGGACGTGGTTCGGTACACTTTGCTGGTGCAAGCAAAGTTTTGGGTATGTATTTTAATTAAGAATTTCATTTATTATATTGCAGTAGCTTAGATCTATCTTGGGGTTGTCAGACCCACCTCAAGATGGTAGAGATCCTGGCTAGGGTCTTGATCGCTCCAAAATGCAACCCAAGAGCACAACCAAAAACTTGGTCGCGCCCCGGATATACACCCGGAGAACGATTGTAGTTTTACCGCAAGCGCACGGCGTAGTGGCGAGCGGGTATCGAACACGAGGAGGTGGTGTTGGTTCCTATCTATCCTAGGTTGGTTTGACTACGAATGTATTATTGGTGGAGATGGCTATGGTGTGATGTAAAGGCAATGGTGATGGATGTCGGTGTCGATGATAAAGAAATCGGTCAAATATCGATTCAAATACAATATAATAAAAGAGGGAATTTGCCTTGCGGCGATCCTGTCACAATCATCGGGCAAAGTATGGGGATATAAAATCAAATAAAGACGTCTAGGGCTAGGGAATTCCCACTACGGATCGTCATACATCATCGTAAATAGTGAATCTCAATATTATTAGACTTGTGTTGAGGTGAACTAGTCGTAACTGAATAGAGAACCAAGCTCACGCTCTCGCGCTATTGCCGGTCTATAGCAACCTAGATTAGGGCCCAATCTCTTGCAAACCCTAACCTAAGCCGCTAGCATGAAGATTGACATCATCGTCCAATCGCTCCTCGAGCCCACTCTCGTGCAAACTCGAGTTACGATCTAGGTTGTGATAGTTCGTATTCGTCCAATCTCTTGCAAACGAATATGGGTATAGATTTACAATTAAAAATCCTAGCTTTGGTCCAATCTCTTGCAAACCAAATCTAGAGAAATCCAATTGTAAATCTAAATCGAATATCTAGGCCTTCCCATCGATTAGAATCCAATCTCTTGCAAATCTCAAATCGATGGAAATCCCTAGCTATCCGTAGTAAATCAATCACAACCTAACCTCCTAGCAATCCTAGCAATTTAGAGGTTCATTCATCACAAATCTGAAATTAGATCCATAGGGTTCATCCCCAAACCCTAGAACAACAAATCTACTCTAGCATAGCAATAAGCATATGAGAATCAATAAAAATCATTGCTTGCATACAAAAAGATAGAAAAACAAAGATTCAAATAAAAAGAAGAAAATACTTAGCTTGATGAAGATCTTCAATCCAAAATACAAGCTTTTAGATCCAAGAGGGGGCCTAGGGCATGGCCTAACCTCTAAAATAATCCTAAGAAAAACATATGGGGGCTAAGAAAACATAATGGGGATCCCCCTCTAATGGTGGCTACAAACCCCTTAAATACTCTCCCAAAACCCTAGCAAGAAACCCTAGAAAACCCCTCAAATTCGTGCCCAAAAACAGCCCAAACCGCAACTTAAAATCTGGGCCCAGGCCGCACTCGGCCGAGTGGAAAATGTGACTCGGCCGAGTGGAAATTCCAGCACTGCAGCATCAACTTGCAGAAATTCTCCAGATTTCATCCGACATCCGATTTGCGCGTTCTTGGCGGCGTTGGAATCGTCATGAAGTCTACTATCCATAAAAAATATGAGAAAAATACTTTGCTTGCTGGAATGATAGCAGATTTCAAAAGAGTGGAAGGCTGTCTGATAATCTGGGCACTGCATGTCCTCGGCATGACTCGGCCGAGTTGACTTCTATACTCGGTCGAGTGGGCTTCTCTACTCGGTCGAGTGATAGAACCTGTAAAATTCCAGTAAGTCAGGGGGTCTTGGGGGCCTGTCTTCGGAGGTGACTCGGCCGAGTGGCTTTACTCACTCGGCCGAGGGGCATTCGGTAATCGGCCAAGTCGGAGCCCTCAATCGCCTGACGGATTCCAGTAAGTCTGGGATTTTAGCTCGCCGTCGTCGTGATACCACTCGGGTGAGTGGTGTCTCCATGCTTGGCTGAGTGGGATGGCGATGCTCGGCCGAGTGCACGCTGATACTCAATCTGCTGCGTGTCCGATCTGGCCATCTGAGCGGGCTTCTTTGCTCGGCTGAGTGACTCCTTCACTCGGCCGAGTGGCATGCTGAAAATGCCCAATCTTCTCCGTTGCTCCTCCTCGTCGCTCCTACGGAGTTCCTTCTTCTTCCACCCGTCTCCCATCGCCGAATAGCCCTGAAAAGAGCCTTGGGTGACGCTCCGGAGTGGGTGCAAGTCCCTTAAGCTCCTTTTTGCTCCCGATCGCTCCATATTTCCTGAAATCCGACAAAAACAAGAAATAGTGAAAAGTAACGCAATATCGTCGAATACTCGTGAAAATCGTGATATGGGTGATCGAAATGGCATGCAAATATGCAGAAAAAAGGTGTTAAATATGGACCGATCAAAATCCCCCAAGCTTACCTCTTACTCGTCCTCGAGGAAGATAAGTAAAAAGACGAACTCGGGAGATGAAAAATAAGGGAAATGAAATAAAAGAATACGAAGTGGAAGGGGTCGCTAGATTATACTCTCAGATCTCAAGCCATAAGCTACACATCACGATGACTTGGAAAATACAAATCATATGCTATAAGGATTTCATATCTTTCATAAACATGGTACTTGCAAGCTTTTAAGAACAATAAGAGGGACTCTCTAAATTCATACAATCAATTCATATCCACATCACGCATTTCATAGAATTTAATATACAAATGTTGGCGATGCACTTTTCAATCAAAAGTTATAAATGAAGCATATAAGATACACACCAAGCATGCAATAGAGAATAGAATAAAAGTCATGGCACTCACATATTTATTTCAAATCATGAAAAATCTCCATATCTAATATATTTTGCAAAGTCTAAGCATTATCGAATATTCCCATTCATGCACGTCTCCACTCTAATGTCATACTCACTCATATGGTCAAATGAATTCACCCCCCCAAGCTTAGCTTGAGGCGTCGCATCCAAAGGAATATAATAGTGGAAAATGGGATTTTTGCTTTGGTTTTCCCAAGTATTTTGTGGCTCCAATAATGAAATAGAGAAATATTTTTTTTTTGGACTTTGTTTCTCATTTTTCTTTTTGGATTTTTGTAGGAGCTATATGATTTGTATTTTTTTGGATTTTGGCTCCTTTTTGGCTTTTTGGACTTTTTGGAGCTAACTTTTTCTTTTGTGGGGATTGTTGGGAAATAGATGCGATATAAGTAGCTTCAGGAGGTGAACTCAAGTGACATGTAGAGAATAAAAAGATATATGTGGAGAAAGAAACAATGTAGCACTCGATTCACTCTAAGACGTGCACGAACGGTTCAATAAAATAATACTTCAACTAAAACTCATATGTAAGCATGGATATTCTCAATCATCTCAATAAAAAGTGAAGTCAAGCGGTAAAGTGCACAATCATATCAAGCATGCAACAGGAGGTGAATAAGACAATAAAACTGATGCTTCAGATATACTAATGATGCGTGAATCTTGGTGCATTTCCAACAAAAGCATACTAAACACTAATCCATACATTCAGCTTCAATTAATATCATGCATTCATGTAGATGAATCATCAAAAGAAATAGATTTACAAGCACATGTGAATAGCAAGAGTATGGAATATTCTAAGTAGCATGGCAAGGAATAATAAGCATCGTGATGGCTACTTAAGCAATAGGAGATATCATCATAAGGAACACATCTAGCAAAAGAAGAGAAAGGAAAATAAAGAAATAAGAAAAAATAAAAGAGAGGAAAGAAAAAAAAACAAGCACACAACATGATGCATGAACACACATAAAAGGAAAATAAGATGGAAAATTCAAAAAGATGATGCAAAAATTTTGAAAAAATTTTAAAAACCCTGAAATAAAGTAAAAATGCAATTAATGCATCTAAATGACATGGAAATGCACTCCCCCAAGCTTAAACTTCACATTGTCCTCAATGTGATCATAATGAAAGAATATGAGGAACAACGATAATAATAAGGGGTGAATGAAAAATGAAGAAATGAATGACATGAAATCCTAATGCAACTACATGCACATGCAATGATGCATGAGAGCGCTTTCCCCCAAGCTTATACCAAACAATCCTATTCAAATGACTCAATCAAAAATGTCATGGCTTTGCAAAGCGTGATCAAGTCAAATGAATAAGAAAGCAAGGTTTCACTTGAAAGAAATGCTCGAATGTGGTGAGCAAAAGGATGTGACACATCAAAATATGAAGAGGGCAATAAATATATATAATGGGTTTGGGGTGTAAATGATTTTTGTTGCCGTCATAAGAGGTGATATTTATTCAATCAAATCTATACGGTCCTCTCGCTGTCGAGAGGATTCGTGTTTATTTAAAGCATAAAAATTTCTACACTACTGGATTGATATCACCTATAGTAAAAGGCGGATCCAGTATCTTTGCCGATGCAAGCAACTGCTCCAACTGCTCCTTCCGTGGCTCTGCCAGGCACGTGTGTCCACGGACTCCATCAGATTCCAGCAATGCGGCTTCCAACATCTCTCCAAGGACTCCACCTGTACCCTGCAAGAGATAAGCCGCATCAATCTGATGTGGATAATTTTTCCCCAAAATAAATGTATTCCAAAGAGGGTCATCAACATAAGTATTTAAAATTAAAAACGGTTGACAACACTTCCCTGGAAATAAATCTCTACTCTCGTATACCACGTCGATCAACTCCTCGTTGTTCGCCTCAGGTTGTTCAGGTAGCTTCGGCATATAAGCGTGGGTTTCATCAAGCAACTCCTCATCATCGTCAGACTTATCCCATCGCACCTCCTGATCATAATCAATAGCATCCATGGGTGCTAATTCCTCGCTCTCCTCCTCGTATACGTCCCATCGTACCTCTTGATCATATGTACATGAATCCTGCAAAAGGTGCAATGAGTCGTCAAAATATGAATCATGGCTGTGTCCTCGTCTCAATGCACGGCCTCCTCGGTGACTAGCTCTGGCTCCGCATGTAAGGCCTCCTCAAAATCAAGCTCTGGCTCATGTGGCTGGCAAGGGGGAGCGACGATGACACAAGCTGACTCTCCCCCAAGCTGAACGTGGACATCCTCCTCAGGCTCCTTAGGTATAGAAGGCAATGTAAGCGTCATCATCTCCTTTTCATGCCTCTTTCTTTGTTTCTGCCCTGGAGCTCGAGGCACCCGATTGCATGGCTTGGCCTCCTCAATAGTAGGTGCAGGTGGCTCTATGGGCTCATGTATCTTGACCGCGGTATAAAAGTGGGTCTTGTGCCCCTCAACTAGAGCATAGACTCCATCATCAATTGTGCCTGTGGAAGAGATACAATGAGTAATAAAGTTTTGAAATTCGAGCTCAAAAGGTTCACCTGCCGTTATTGTCAATGGACCGGAATCTCGAACTACGTCAATAATGTTTCTCAATAGGTCCATATATGTGTCCTCCTTTGACAGTTCAGATGTCTCTATTTGTGGATTGTTGATGGTGTAAATGTGGATATGATCACCTTTAAGTGAAGCATACACTCCATCTATGATAGTACCTGCGCTAGAGACATTAGCCATAACAAAATCGATGAATACTTGGTCGTATGGTTTACTTACCGTAACGGTTAGTGAACCGGTAGATCGAGCATCATCTATCATTTGCTCCAAGGCTGCTACCAACTGTAGATCACTGAACTTCGCCACTTGCATCCTCTTCAAAAACTCACGTGAGGGTCCCTTTAGCCTTCTAGTGAAGATATCAAATAGCGTGGAGTCATTCCACTCATGGTCTGACTCCGTCTGGAACATTTCTAACATTCCTTCAAACCTAGACAAGGCTTCCCCGAAGGATTCTCCATCAGCCTGATAGAATGCAGCGAGATATATGTAGGATTGTATAGAGCCCGCTCGCATTTTCTTTGGAAGCCCCATCGCTGCAACAACTGTACTTGATCAATCAAAGTAAACAACCTGGAAAAGACGTCAGTGGTACAAGGAGAGATAAAGATAATAATAACAGGTGGTGGGAAAAAATCTATCTCAATGTTTTTTTTTGTTTTTTTAATGTAGTCTAATCAACCTAATTGTGACAAATTGGCACCAACGGGAAACACCTCCCCGGCAACGGCGCCAAAAACTTGATCGCTCCAGGATGCAACCCAAGAGCACAACCAAAAACTTGGTCGCGCCCCGGATATACACCCGGAGAACGATTGTAGTTTTACCGCAAGCGCACGACGTAGTGGCGAGCGGGTATCGAACACGAGGAGGTGGTGTTGGTTCCAATCTATCCTAGGTTGGTTTGACAACGAATGTATTATTGGTGGAGATGGCTATGGTGTGATGTAAAGGCAATGGTGATGGATGTCGGTGTCGATGATAAAGAAATCGGTCAAATATCGATTCAAATACAATATAATAAAAGAGGGAATTTGCCTTGCGGCGATCCTGTCACAATCGTCGGGCAAAGTATGGGGATATAAAATCAAATAAAGACGTCTAGGGCTAGGGAATTCCCACTACGGATCGTCATACATCATCGTAAATAGTGAATCTCAATATTACTATACTTGTGTTGAGGTGAACTAGTCGTAACTGAATAGAGAACCAAGCTCATGCTCTCGCGCTATTGCCGGTCTATAGCAACCTAGATTAGGGCCCAATATCTTGCAAACCCTAACCTAAGCCGCTAGCATGAAGATTGACATCATCGTCCAATCGCTCCTCGAGCCCACTCTCGTGCAAACTCGAGTTACGATCTAGGTTGTGATAGTTCGTATTCGTCCAATCTCTTGCAAACGAATATGGGTATAGATTTACAATTAAAAATCCTAGCTTTGGTCCAATCTCTTGCAAACCAAATCTAGAGAAATCCAATTGTAAATCTAAATCGAATATCTAGGCCTTCCCATCGATTAGAATCCAATCTCTTGCAAATCCCAAATCGATGGAAATCCCTAGCTATCCGTAGTAAATCAATCACAACCTAACCTCCTAGCAATCCTAGCAATTTAGAGGTTCATTCATCACAAATCTGAAATTAGATCCATAGGGTTCATCCCCAAACCCTAGAACAACAAATCTACTCTAGCATAGCAATAAGCATATGAGAATCAATAAAAATCATTGCTTGCATACAAAAAGATAGAAAAACAAAGATTCAAATAAAAAGAAGAAAATACTTAGCTTGATGAAGATCTTCAATCCAAAATACAAGCTTTTAGATCCAAGAGGGGGCCTAGGGCATGGCCTAACCTCTAAAATAATCCTAAGAAAAACATATGGGGGCTAAGAAAACATAATGGGGATCCCCCTCTAATGGTGGCTACAAACCCCTTAAATACTCTCCCAAAACCCTAGCAAGAAACCCTAGAAAACCCCTCAAATTCGTGCCCAAAACAGCCCAAACCGCAACTTAAAATCTGGGCCCAGGCCGCACTCGGCCGAGTGGAAAATGTGACTCGGCCGAGTGGAAATTCCAGCACTGCAGCATCAACTTGCAGAAATTCTCCAGATTTCATCCGACATCCGATTTGCGCGTTCTTGGCGGCGTTGGAATATTCATGAAGTCTACTATCCATAAAGAATATGAGAAAAATACTTTGCTTGCTGGAATGATAGCAGATTTCAAAAGAGTGGAAGGCTGTCTGAAAATCTGGGCGCTGCATGTCCTCGGCATCACTCGGCCGAGTTGACTTCTATACTCGGTCGAGTGGGCTTCTCTACTCGGCCGAGTGATAGACCTTGTAAAATTCCAGTAAGTCAGGGGGTCTTGGGGGTCTGTCTTCGGAGGTGACTCGGCCGAGTGGCTTTACTCACTCGGCCGAGGGGCATTTGGTAATCGGCCGAGTCGGAGCCCTCAATCGCCTGACGGATTCCAGTAAGTCTGGGATTTTTGCTTGCCGTCGTCATGATGCCACTCGGGCGAGTGGTGTCTCCATGCTTGGCCGAGTGGGATGGCGATGCTCGGTCGAGTGCACGCTGATACTCAATCTGCTGCGTGTCCGATCTGGCCGGCCGAGCGGGCTTCTTTGCTCGGCCGAGTGACTCCTTCACTCGGCCGAGTGGCATGCTGAAAATGCCCAATCTTTTCCGTTTCTCCTCCTCGTCGCTCCTACGGAGTTCCTTCTTCTTCCACCCGTCTCCCATCGCCGAATAGCCCTGAAAAGAGCCTTGGGTGACGCTCCGGAGTGGGTGCAAGTGCCTTAAGCTCCTTTTTGCTCCCGATCGCTCCATATTTCCTGAAATCCGACAAAAACAAGAAATAGTGAAAAGTAACGCAATATCGTCGAATACTCGTGAAAAGCGTGATATGGGTGATCGAAATGACATGCAAATATGCAGAAAAAAGGTGTAAAATATGGACCGATCAGGTCTTGAAATCCTTAGGGCTTGTTCGTTAAATGGTTTAACGTTTTTCCGCTGCTTGCTTTTCTTTTTGCCTCTATCGTCCTTCCGACATAGGACACTTATAGATATGTTCCCTAAGGATCCCTCAAACCCCATCACTTGTCACCCAACTTACTGATAGACAGTAAGTTGTGTTTCAAACCGTCTACGATTAGCACATTCTTGATGATAGGCTTGTCTGGATCACCAACGATTCCAAAACCCATTATATTTTCCTTGTTGTTGTCTCAAAGGTTACTGCGTCTCCATCTTTTTATTGAACAGTTGAAAGTAGATTGACGTTTCCAGCCATATATTTGGAGCATCCGCTATCTAGGATCCATTTCACTTTTCTGGGTACCTGAAAAGTAAAAAATATGTATTAGTACCCTTTGCTATTGGGTCCTTGTGATTATTCTTTAGAAAGCCAAACCCAACTTGAATTTGTCTTTCTCAATAATCTTTATATAATCTGATCTATACAAATCTCTATCATATAAACAAGATTCCTTATGAACCCATATACAGATAGTAGTAGGTTTCCTAGGAGATACATTCGAAACATTTCTAGAGGTAGAAACATTTCTTTATGAAGAAGAAGCAAAAGAATTAGCTTTCAACATGTATATGTATGCATGATTCTTCTTATGTGGTCTAACAAATGTTTTTTTAACCACTAGATGAAGATGTGTCACCAGGTTTTGGATACATTCTTATGAGAATAGCCCAATCATTGTCTATGATTTATTGGGTGTTGAAACTGTAGCAAATCATTGAGATTTGTCTTGCCTTTGTAAAAGTTATTAACATTAGCAGACATCTCGTCATATTTCATCTTGAGTGATGAAACACTATTATCCATTTCGGAAAAGCGTGCATGCTATTCTTGAACCTGAGATTTGAGAGTCTTATTCTCTTTATTCAGATTCAAGTCTGAGAGGTCAAAGATTCCTTCTCATATATACTTAATAGCATCAAGTGAAGTGTGTGTGCAGATGATAGTTCTTTATGAACAAGAATAAGAGGGTCATTGCTCTGTTTCATAGACTTTTGTTGTGCATTTAGTCTCTTGAACGCATAAAAAGATTATAAAATGTATCAAGGAGTTCTTTATTGTCAAGATGACTTACTTCATTATCATTGTCTTGTGCCATAAAGCATATATGGGTATTCTCTTCATTGGATTATTCATCATTGTCTTCTTCTTCTGAAGATGAATCTCATGTTGTAGGAAAGGCCTTCTTCTCCTTTTCGAACTTATTTTCCTTCTTTGAGTAGTCATTGTTGTTGCAGTTCTTGTTCTTTGACTTCAGAAGTGAACAATCCATTTTGATGTGTTCAGGCCTGTTGCAATTGAAATAAAGAGAAGTACAATAATGCGTAGATTTAAAAATTTTGTACTTACCTCTTCTTAAGAACTTATTAAAGTTCTTAGTCATAAGCACATCATCATCATCATCCATCTTGGAATCTTCTGTGTATGATGATGCGTTGAAAGCCAAGAACTTTCTTCTTGATTTCTGATTCTTCTTTTCGATCTTGCAATTGAACTTCGTACGCTATCAAATTATCAATAAGCCTTTCAACAGTAAGGGTTGAAAGATCATTGGCCTCTTCAATCACTATAGTCTTCTTCTCCCATACAGTAGTCAAAGCACGGAGGATCTTGTGAACTTGTTCTGTTTGAGTATATATCTTTCCAAGAGCAGTTAGAGAATTGGTCATGTCGGTGAATCTGGTGAACATTTCTTCAATTGTATCATTCTCCTTCATCTTGAACAACTCAAATCTATGAACCAAAACAGAATGTTAAGTCTATTTCACTTTAATGGTTCTTTCATGAGTTACCTCGTGTCTGTTCCAGATTTCATAAGCAGATTTGGCTTGAGATACTCGATCAAACGCATTCTTATCAATGGCACAAAAGAGTGCATTCATAGCCTTCGTGTTGTGAGTTATCGTAGTCTTGTCAAGGATGGTCCATTGAGAATAAGGAGTTGATGGTTTCTCATATTACGTTTCCAAGATGTTCCATAACTTATAGTCAATGATTTGAACCTAGATCGTCATCATCTTCTTCCAATAAGAATAGTTCAATCCATTAGATTGTGGAGGACGAGTGGTAAAGCGCCCTTCTAAAAATTGTGATGTATTGAGATTGTTCGTCAGATAGGTGTATGCCATCTAGCATTGCTTTGATACCAAGTGTTGGATCTCTTGGCAACCCAATACACTAGAGGGGAGTGAATAGTGTATATCACGACGAATATTGCAAACTAAAAGTGACTAAAACTTGCAAATAAATAATTCAGAAGTAAAGAACACAATCTGAAAAAAGAGCCAATCACAAACATGGAGAATTTATCCTGGTTCGGATCCTCGTAATCTTACATTTAGTCCCCTACTTCCCGTAGAGATTGCAATCCACTATGACCACTTGCTTAACGCCAACGCAAAACATACAAAAATGCCAACACTCCCCGTATCGTAAACATTGTGCAATCTCTTCAACAAGAGATTCAATCATAAAAGTAAAGTAAAGACAATATCACATATAGCTTTGATGATGAAATAATGAATCACAAGGAAGGTGAGAGATATTCAAGGTTTTTTGAAGGGAAGATTTGGTAGAAACTCTCTTGAAGATGCAATTCATATATAGAAAAGATCAGCAATTTATTCTCCAAGGAACCAAGACAAAAGCCTCTCTTAGAGTAAGAAAACTTGAGAATTTTAGAGAGAGGAAACATCAAAACTTGTTGTGAATGACAGAGGTTCAGGTCATACAACTAGGGGATAAATGGTTGCCAGAAAAACTATCAAAAAATGCTGTAAATGGTCAAAACGGCTAGTTGAAAACTATCAGAACTGCTGCTAGTCGTCTAGGAAAAACTATTAGTCGACCAGGCACTGAAACAGTCAAAAAGAAATCCATTGAAACTGACTCTAGTCGACCAGGAAAAAGCTCTAGTCGACCAAAAAAGGTTAGGACTTAGAATTTTTGAGGGAATCCTAAGATTCTAATATGGTTCATCATCATGGCTTTAACAATCTAAGTAAAAGAAGTAAAAAGAAGAAAATTACAACATGATACACTTTACACCTGACGTGTGTTTATATTTTATATATCCATGCACGTCTTCTCTGTGTTTTTCCGTTGTTTTCCGTTGTCCCGTGTCTATTTTCTTGGTATTTTTTAGTTTTCTTTCACTTTTTGGTGGTTTTGTGTATTTATAGGAGATCGCCAATGTAGGGGACATATAACGAAGATATCATGAGTCCCCGGAGCAACGGGAGGAGTCACGCGTGATCCAAGGGGTCAAACGATGAAGATCGCCATTTTTCAACCCTCAACCGATCGGTTGGACAAAGCCAAACTGATCGGGTGGTGCACGCATGTCCGACCCGGACGGAAGCTGAAGCGAAGTGCAGCCCAACCGACCAGTTCGCCGACCAGTTGAACATAGCAGAGTTCTCGACCATTTGGAGCTAAATTCCAACCGATCGGGTGACATCTCACCCGATCGATTCATCTGTAGCTGATTTTCCAAGCGACGACCCGGAGAGCTCAACCGACGGTTTGCTGACCATGCCAAATCGACAGACGTCTCTGTGTTTTTTGTCGACAATTCCAACCGATCGGTTGAATTGTCAATCGATCGGTTGACCTGATGCTGAATCTCTTCAAATCGACGACCCGCTCGCTCCACCCGTTCTCCTCAGCGTCTGGTTGAAGTTCTTGAAGCTGACGACCGAAACTTGTAGCAGCTCACCCGATCGGTTGAAGCATCAACCGATCGGGTGACGTCGATTTGTATATATAGTTGCCCTAGGTTGCTGAAAACGGGAGTTGTTATTTTTCTGTCTTTTTTCTTGTACGGTGACGGCTGGAATTTTATCGTTTTTGTAAGTCTTCTGATCGCTTTCAAACTTTAATACTATCTTTATAGCATTGCTACTACTTCATTTCAATCGCCTGATCATGATTTCTACGGTTTATTTTCATTTAGATCGCCTTTTAGCTATGATTTGTGAGTAGTTCCCAAATCTGGGATTTTGGTGGAAACCCCTTCGTGGGTTCTCCCTAATGCGTCCATAGGACTAGGATTTCGATAGGGATTAGGAATTTAGGCGGTTACACGGGGTGTTTCATTATCATCGGCGGGAAAAAGACCGCCTTTGACCGTAGGCCAAAGGGGAAATAAACTTGGCGGTTGACTCCCTAGCCATAGCTCACGCCCTTAGCGTAGACATTGAATCCTAGCGCTTGGGAACAGCAGGATGACATGTTGGGAGTTATCGTTGCGAGCTTAGTGCCCCCGGAGTCGATCGGTGTTAATGGATATAGGAATGCCCACCGACCGAACCCGGGTAGTCCGGCGTATCATCTTGGGCATCGACCGGAATATTTGGCCCATGGGACGCTGGTATCACTCTTATAGGCAACGTCTCACCACTAAACCCTAAATCCGATCGTTTTCCTATCCGTAGGTCGTAATAGTGAGAACACATGACAGGGTGGAAACCGAAGTCCTAGGTTTCCTTTTATATTGTTTATCCTCCGTATTTACATTCCGTGACAAACCATCGATCGTTCGGGCTAGCTCACCCGTAGGGTGAACCGGTTCGTTTTAAGACGCAAGTACAACCACGCCTCCCTGTGTTCGACCCCCAACACCGTGCGCTTGCGGTATAAATATTTAAATCTGGTATCCCCATCCTATTGCACACTTGCTTCAAAACTAGGGGACGTCAAGCTTTATGGCGCCGTTGCCGGGGAGGCAACATGCTTGTTAATTTTAGGACCATTTGAACCCTTGAGTCTAGCTCACATCTTCACCTCGCGATAATTTTCGCATTCTACACCTTTTTTATTTTACTTCGACATATTGTATATATTAATTGTATAAAATTGGTACCATCACTGCTCCTCGCCTCCCCCTTCATACAACCCGTGCTATTGACGTGCTTTCTGTCCGTGCAGTTCTCCCTCTCTCCTTTTCCTACAGGTTTTCTGATCCACGACAAGGATGTTGTGTGCTGTTTCGGGCGATATTTGGGATCATTCACACCATGTCAGCTGTTTGGCACGGAATTTGACAGAATCTCTGAGCGCCTCGAACATCCTATCCCTTCTGTCAGCTGTTGTAGAAAATCAGAGGAGGTATCATGATGTGCAGCAGTATTCAGTCGCGACAACCTTCTTTCCTCCAGACGAAGCGATGTATATTGAAGTACCCAGTTCCGAAATCGGTGGGAAAGAATTATGCACCCACGAGGAGTTTTTCTCGGGGGACTATCAGACGGAGTTCATCGAGTACGTCGAACCGGAATCAATCTATCCCTCGCAGACATCTATAGAGCACCCTGGATCTTGGGACAGTGAGGAAGCTGAAAGTAGTGGTGGAGAACAATCGATTATTGAAACATGTTTTCGTGTTGAGGCCTTCTACCCGGATCATCATCATTTACCTGAGAAAGACCCAAAGCCCTCCTCACATATCCCCTCTTTGCCTTGCGAAGCTTCGTCTTGCGAAACCACGGGTGGAAGTGAAATTCCGAATGCTGGCTTCTAGGAGACCCAGGAAGAAGTCCTTTCACTGGAGGATACTCAACTTGAGAAATACGCGTCGGGACCCCAAGAGGTTGAGATGAAAGAGTTACCTCCGGGACTGAAGTATGAATATTTAGGGGAGAATTCGACGCTGCCAATCATAGTGAACTCCTCGCTTCCTGAAGACCAGATGAACAAACTACTTGGTGTTTTAAAGAGATTTAAGAATGTTTTCGGGTATGCAATCGAAGATTTGAAGGGAGTGAGCTTGGGGCTTTGCTCACTTAGGATACTGCTTGAAGACGAGAAAGCCTCCTTAATTGAACCACAATGAAGACTGAATCCCATCATGATGGAGGTGGCCAAGAAGGAGATTATTAGACTCCTGCATGCCGGGATCATATATCCTATCTCCGATAGTCGCTGGGTCAGCCCGGTGCATGTTGTACCCAAGAAATGAGGAATGACGGTAATTCGCAACGAGAAAAACGAGCTCATACCCACTAGTACCGTCACGGGGTACCGGATGTGCATCGACTACCGTAAACTGAACAAGGACACAAGGAAGGATCACTATCCTCTTCCTTTCATTGATCAGATGCTCGAGAGGATGGCGAAGCACAACTACTTCTGCTTCATGGATGGATACTCCGGCTTTCTCCAAATCCCCATCCATAATGATGACCCGGAGAAGACGACTTTTACTTGTCCTTTTGGGACGTATGCTACAGGAGAATGCCGTTTGGGCTTTGCAACGCCCCGGTTACATTTCAAAGATTAATGCCCGCAATCTTCTCCGACTACTCCCTGGATATAATGGAGGTCTTCATGGACGACTTCTCCGTCTAAGGAACAGAGTTTGACTCGTGTCTCTGCAACCTGACAAAAGTTTTGGAAAGGTGCCAGGACAAAGGACTAGTGTTGAACTGGGAAAAATGCCATTTTATGGTCCAGGAAGGAGTTGTATTGGGGCACATCATCTCTTCAAGGGGGATCGAGGTAGACAAGGCAAAGGTAGAAGTGATCGAAAAACTTCCGCCTCCACTTAACCTTCCGGGAGTCCGTGATTTTTTAGGGCACGCGGGATTCTACCGCAGCTTCATAAAGGATTTCTCCAAGATTTCCAGGCCATTGACTCAACTCCTTGTGAAGGATGCGCCTTTCATCTTCGACGACGAGTGTATGGAAGACTTCCGCCTTCTGAAGCAAGCTCTCATCTCCGCACCCGTGATTCATCCGTCGGACTGGAGTCTACCATTCGAGTTAATGTGCGATGCTAGCGATTATGTTGTTGGGGCCGTCTTGGGGTAGAGGAAGGATAAAAATCTATATGTTATATACTATACGAGCAAGACCCTTGACGTAGCCCAAAGGAACTATACGACCACAGAGAAAGAATTACTAGCTATCATCTTCGACATGGACAAGTTCCGGCAATATCTAGTTGGTGCCAAGGTAATCATGCACACGGATCACGCGGCTCTCAAATACCTTTTAAGCAAGAAGGAGGCTAAGTCGCGGCTCATAAGGTGGATTCTCCTCCTCCAAGAGTTCGACTTGAAGATCAAGGACAAGAAGGGGGCGGAGAATGTCGTTGCCGATCACTTGTCCAGAATGCCTACTCTCGATCTGGATGCTACTCCCATTGACGACTCACTCCCCGACGAGCATCTCTTCTCCATCTCTTCCGCTTGGACTGCATGGTATGCCGACATCGCCAATTATTTAACATGCGCCATCGTCCCCCACAACGTGAGCTATCAGCAGAAGAAGAAATTCTTTCATGAGGTCCGAAAATTCTATTGGGACGACCCCTATTTGTACAAGACCTGTAACGATGAGGTGATACGAAGGTGCATTCCTGAAACTGAGACGACCTCCATAATCTCGCATTGCCATGATCAGCAGTGTGGAGGCCATGCGAGTGCTTACAAGACAACGGCGAAGATCCTACATAGTGGATTCTATTGGCCGACCATTTTCAAGGACACGTACGCTTATGTCCAGGCTTGCGACAAATGCCAGAGAACAGGAAACATCTCCAAAAGGAATGAAATGCATCAGCACTACATTTTAGAGGTCGAGATCTTCGATGTGTGGGGAGTCGACTTCATGGTGTAGTGCCCTGTGAAGCTACTGCACATGTACTAGAGGGGGGGTGAATAGTACTTTAAAATAATCAAGATAGTTATTCCTAATTATTGTGCAAGAAACAAACGACAATGCGGAATAAACAACAATCAACAAGAGTTAACAAACGCAAACAAAACATGTAACGGGTTCGGATCCACCCAAGTCTCCCCGACTTGTTCCCGGTGATCCTACGTCCCAACCACCCGGATCCCCTCCGGATACTTGAGTTAGAAACCTTAACTCAAGAATTAGCACTATGAAATTCTTGTGAAAAACCTTCACAAGACCAAATCATACAAATGACATGTGACTCCCACAAACCGGGATCATACCCTCTCTCACAACCAAGAGACACAATTGCAATATCAATTGAAATGAAATATGAAACACTTACCACAAAATCCTATGCCTTGAGTATAACTTACCAAATTAGGGCAAAGATGGATTTTGAGGAGGAAGATGTCACCAAACCCTAGCTCCAAGAAGATGACCAGCAATGGAGGCCTAGGGTGGAGATGGTGACCTTGATTCAAGCTCCTTGGCTTGGAAGGCTCACAATCAATGAATCTCTCTTTTGAAATAAGAGTGAGAGAGAGATTCTAGTGAGGAATAGAGAGCTTAGGAATGGAGTTTAATGTCTCCTCTTTGATTCTCAAATATCTCAAATGATCAGCCTTGGATCCCATGAAAGAGCCTCTCCAACTATATATAGGATAGAGGAGAGAGGGAGAAAAATTCGAGTCACTAAAGGCTCCAACGGCTCTATTCTGAAGCAGACTAGTCGGTCTAAGAAGGATCACTGATCGACTAGATTGGCAACTAGTCGGTCGGTGATTCGTCATGAACCGACTAACAGATCGACAACCAAAAGAAAAAGTTCTAGGCAATATGAACTAGTCGGTCTAAGAAGACTTGCCAACCGACTAGATCATCATCTAGTCGGTCGGTGAGTGTTCTTTGACCGACTAAGAGAGAAAAACAATAGGCTGGAAACAAAGACAGCTATTCAGTTTAAGAACAACTTCCAACCGACTAGTTTCTCAACTAGTCGGTCGGTCGTTGAGCTTTGACCGACTACCTGTAAACAGTAGCTTAGGCTGAAATCAGGCAATGATAACTAGTCGGTCTAAGAAGGATTCCTAACCGACTAGATCGTCATCTAGTCGGTCGGTGACTCTTCTTTGACCGACTAATTGATCAACAGTGAATGAGCTGAAATGAGCAATGCATTCTAGTCGGTTCAAGAGGAATTGTCGACCGACTAGATCGTCATCTAGTCGGTTGGTTCTTCTACTTGAACCAACTAATGTGCACTAGAAGCCGAGGGAAGAAGCGATAGGCTTCGGGAAAGTTTCTAATGGCTTCTATGATAATCCTAGCTCTAAGACATGAGCGAAATGAAGATAATAATGTAAGTCCTACTCAAGGCTTAACATTCTAATCTATGAAGCTAGAAGAGAATAAATAATACATGACGAACCGTCTTCGAAGCTTCAATCTTCATTCTTCTTGACTTCAATATTGCTCCTTGAGCTTCAACGAAGCTTTAGGCACACGATCACGCGTATTGAGAAGTCTTGAGATGTCGCTTTTGATATACGTATTCTTTTGGCGACGATCTTCATAACTGCGCTCACAAATAGTTAGATCACAATATTTATGTTTGCTCATCATCCAAAACCAAATCTGGGGAATCAATACTAAACATTCTCCCCCTTTTTGGTGATGGCAAACCAACATAAATAATAATCAATAATGATGATTCAAAAGAAATTTACTACTCCCCCTGCATTGATGACACGTTAGTTCCGTATTCAATAATATTCATACGCATCAAGCAGACGAGGAAAATATAAAATATGAATCCTATTATCGCAATTTAGGATCTAAATCCATTTTATATCTTAACTCCCCCTGAATCTAACATACCAACTTAGATTCATGGTAAATTTCTTTGATATCAAGTACCACATTGTCATTATTATTAATTCTCTCCCCCTTTGGCATTAGCAAAAAGAGCGGGAGGAGATCAATGACAAGATTACAATGGCTAAGAAATAAAAGCATGAGAGTCTAAGAATACGACCACGGTCCAAATGACACCAAAGTAAAATACCAAATGTAAAATACCGAAGAAAATCAAATCGTGCCAACTTGACCATAGTCGAAGATCGAAAAACGAAACCATCAAACCATAGGCGAAATTCGAAAAACGAAATCATCAAGCCATAGGCGAAAATTGAAATCTCCAAAACTCAAATTAATTTCACTTATTGAGTTATGGAACATACTCTCCAATATCAACATTCTTAGTTAAATAGTGCATGGAAAAAAATTCTATGTTTCCATAGAAAGAGTTTCTATTTAACCAAGTTAATCGTCGAGCGACGAAATCAACATCAGAGACAAAAATCCAATGTGAAAACCAAATGTAGAAAATATGATACCGAAAGTAATATGTAAAAATGTTATGCCAAACATAGATAGAACATCATAAATCTATGGCATACACAATTCTAGCATACTATTTAAACAAAATGATACCAATATAGATATTCTAACAATGCATGCATTCAACCTACATGGATACCAAATGTATATTAAATGTAAGAAGATACTTACAACATTAAGCTCCCCCTACTTTGGTGCATCACTTAAGCACCATCAACTCCATTTGAATGAAAAACTTTGCAAATCAATGAGTTGGTAGGGTTGGTATCCCATGATGGATTGAACCTAGAAAGCATCATTTTGGTATCCAAAAATCTTTTTGGATCCTATGGGTTAGGCAATAAATTTAGCGAACTAAATTCAAATTAAATGTAACCCATATCCTAACTAAATTCAAATTAACATGCACATCCACGATTAATATGCAAAATAAAGAATAAACCAATTCTTACCACAATTGTGTTGGTACCCATAAAATGAAATTAAACTTATGGTACCAAGCAATGAAGGGTCAAAGGAAACTAACCCTTCGGAAACCAAGTCCACGAGGACCGTGATTTCCCAACATAGTCATCATTCAAAATAATATCATTAATATATGATTGCACATACAAATTCTTATTATACATGCTTGTGTTTTTCGGACCCCAAATGGTGTATGTCTTGGGAGTCCTAATCCTATTGGGAACATGCATACGTTGTTGATTTCTATGTGATGCATGTCGTGGGTAAGCATATGGCATATGATGCAATGGTGCATGATGATACTTATTCATATGAGAATGAGGATGAGCATATGAATATGGCGGAACACGTGCATGAGTGTGTCTCACATGGTGTGCACGTGCTCATGGATGCGGAGCATAAAAATCATCATATGTGCTAACATGTGGAGTAGGATGTGCGTTCCTACGTGGCATGGCATACATGAAAGCATGACCCTTCTTTGTAGGTCCATCCAAAGTGGGTTTCTTTCCAAATGGGGGTGTGTACCTAGCGGAAGCACCATTGGTAGAAGAACTACCCATGAAGTGTTTACTCCCACTAGTAGAAGCATCGGACGTTGGCCTAACAAAGGTGGCGGACGATTTGGATGACTCTCCCATCTTATACACCAAGCCAATGTGATGATTGGCCAGAAGTAAGTCATTTAGGATATTATCCAAATGGCCCTTATCTTTATTGAATTCATGAATTCGGCCTAATGTGCACTCATACTTCTCGGTGAGAGAATGCATCAAAGCATCCAAGGTGGACACTCGCGATGTGAGTGCGCAAACACGTGATTTGAGATTTTTATTCTCAATACTCAAAGTGGAGTTTTGAGACTTCAAATCCGCTATCACATGTTCATCCGAATCCTCGATATGAACATGCTCAAGTTGAGACTTGAGATTTACAATCTCATTTCTCAAATCCTCAACAACGGTGTCGTTGTTGATGATGAAAGGCTTAGGCGAGGTTTTAAGACTATCCAAATCATTTTTAGTCTTAATAAATCTACTAGCCAATTTAGAAAACTTATACCAAAGTTGTTCGTTGGCTAATTTAAGTTCATCCATGGTTACCTCTTCGCCTTCATCCTCGCTTTCATCGCTTTCATCGGAGGAAGTCTCTTGAACACGTTCTTCTCTTCCCATGAAGCACATGTGTGCTTTCTCCACCTTCTCATCATCCGACTCTCCACTTGAGGAGTCCTCGTCGGAGTCGATGAAAGTGCCGACAAGTCCTTTCTTGTGCTTTCTCGACTTTTCGTGCTTGGATGCCTTCCACTTCTCCTTGTGTTTGTTGAGAGGACAATCCGGCTTGATGTGTCCTGGCTTGTTGCATTTATAACACACGGGAGTAGAAGCATTAGTAGAACCAAACTTAGATAGATTCTTAAACTTACCTTTCCGGAAGCATCGGTCGAACTTCTTTGCCAAATCGGCCAATGCTTCCATGTCCCAACTCTTCTTCCGATTCTTCTTCCGATTCTTCATCATCGGTAGATGGAGCGGCCTTGTATGCAATCGCCTTTTTCTTTGGCTCGTCTTGCTTCAAGTACGCCTTCATCTTTTCCTTCATCCTTATCTTGCTTTCCTTGCGTACCTCGTAAGACAACAAGGTACCCATTAGTTGTACAACCGTGTACTTATTCATATCGTTACCTTCCTCGATGGCGAAGGTACGCTTTTCCCAACAAGAAGGAAGTCTGTCGATTATCTTCGCGACTTTCTCCTTTTGGGTGTACATCTTCCCGAGAGCTTCCAATTCGTTGGATATGTCCACGAAGCGAGCATAGTAGTCCTTCATGGTTTCACCCCGTTCTATGTGAAACAACTCAAATTCTTTGTTAGCGACAACGAGTTTAGAATCTTTTACCGTACTCGTTCCTTCGTGCAAGATGAGGAGTTGGTTCCATACTTGATATGCACTCTTACATGTGCATATCTTGTTGAAGTCTTCGGGCTCCAACACTCATTGCAAGGCATTCATGGCCTTGGCATTGCTTACCTCCGCGGCGACCTCCGCGGGAGTCCACTTCGCGAAATCTTCTTCGGCGGGCTCGACATACTCTGTCATCGTGGCTCTCCAAAGTGAAGCGCTCCAGAGGAAGGTTTCCATCCGACATTTCCAGTACCCATAGTTGGTACCGTTGAAGTGAGGAGGCCTGACTGAGGATTGTCCTTCCATAACTGAAAAAGATCCTTGACGATCTTTGAAGACGTTGTAGTCATTGTTCGTCATAGCTTTAACCTTGGCTCTGATACCAATTGTAGTGCCCTGTGAAGCTACTGCACATGTACTAGAGGGGGGTGAATAGTACTTTAAAATAATCAAGATAGTTATTCCTAATTATTGTGCAAGAAACAAACGACAATGCGGAATAAACAACAATCAACAAGAATTAACAAACGCAAACAAAACATGTAACGGGTTCGGATCCACCCAAGTCTCCCCGACTTGTTCCCGATGATCCTACGTCCCAACCACCCGGATCCCCTCCGGATACTTAAGTTAGAAACCCTAACTCAAGATTTAGCACTATGAAATTCTTGTGAAAAACCTTCACAAGACCAAATCATACATATGACATATGACTCCCACAAACCGGGATCACACCCTCTCTCACAACCGAGAGACACAATTGCAATATCAATTTAAATGAAATATGAAACACTTACTACAAAATCCTATGCCTTGAGTATAACTTACCAAATTAGGGCAAAGATGGATTTTGAGGAGAAAGATGTCACCAAACCCTAGCTCCAAGAAGATGACCAGCAATGGAGGCCTAGGGTGGAGATGGTGACCTTGATTCAAGCTCCTTGGCTTGGAAGGCTCACAATCAATGAATCTCTCTTTTGAAATAAGAGTGAGAGAGAGATTCTAGTGAGGAAGAGAGAGCTTAGGAATGGAGTTTAATGTCTCCTCTTTGATTCTCAAATATCTCAAATGATCAGCCTTGGATCCCATGAAAGAGCCTCTCCAACTATATATAGGATAGAGGAGAGGGGGAGGAAAATTCGAGTCATTAAAGGCTCCAACGGCTCTATTCTGAAGCAGACTAGTCGGTCTAAGAAGGATCACTGACCGACTAGATTGGCAACTAGTCGGTCGGTGATTCTTCATGAACCGACTACCAGCTCGACAGCCAAAAAATAAAGTTCCAGGCAATATGAACTAGTCGGTCTAAGAAGACTTGCCAACCGACTAGATCATCATCTAGTCGGTCGGTGAGTGTTCTTTGACCGACTAAGAGAGAAAAACAGTAGGCTGGAACAAAGACAGCTATTCGGTTTAAGAACAACTTCCAACCGACTAGTTTCTCAACTAGTCGGTCGGTCGTTGAGCTTTGACCAACTACCTGTAAACAGTATCTCAGGCTGAAATCAGGCAATGATAACTAGTCGGTCTAAGAAGGATTCCTAACCGACTAGATCGTCATCTAGTCGGTCGGTGACTCTTCTTTGACCGACTAATTGATCAACAGGGAATGAGCTGAAATGAGCAAGGCATTCTAGTCGGTTCAAGAGGAATTGCCGACCGACTAGATCGTCATCTAGTCGGTTGGTTCTTCTACTTGAACCAACTAACATGCACTAGAAGCCGAGGGAAGAAGCGATAGGCTTCGGAAAAGTTTCTAATGGCTTCTATGATAATCCTAGCTCTAAGACATGAGCGAAATGAAGATAATAATGTAAGTCCTACTCAAGGCTTAACATTCTAATCTATGAAGCTAGAAGACAATAAATAATACATGACGAACCGTCTTCGAAGCTTCAAGCTTCATTCTTCTTGGCTTCAATATTGCTCCTTGAGCTTCAACGAAGCTTTAGGCACACGATCACACGTATTGAGAAGTCTTGAGACGTCGCTTTTGATATACGTATTCTTTTGGCGACGATCTCCATAACTGCGCTCACAAATAGTTAGATCACAATATTTATGTTTGCTCATCATCCAAAACCAAATCCGGGGAATCAATACTCAACACATGGGACCGTTCCCCTCGTCCTCTGGGAATCAGTATGTCTTGGTAGCCGTGGCTTATGTGTCCAAGTGGGTGGAAGCGATAGTCAGCCCCACTAATGATTCGGGGGTGGTCGCCAAATTCTTTAAAAACAATATCTTCCCGAGATTCGGCATGCCTCGAGTTTTGATCAGTGACTGGGGGAGCCACTTTATAGAGAAGAAATTCGAATCTCTCTTGAAAAAGTACGGGGTGCAACACCGAATCGGACGTGCCTATCATCCACAGACAAGTGGCCAAGTGGAAGTTTCGATCAGAGAGATCAAAAGCATACTGGAGAAGACGGTGGCCAACTCTAGGAAGGACTGGTCATCGAAACTTTCTTACGCACTCTGGGCTTACAGGACTGCGTTCAAGACTCCGATCGGCACAACCCCTTACCGACTTGTCTACGGGAAAGCATGCCATCTGCCCGTGGAATTGGAGCACAAAGCGTTTTGGGCCATCAAGAATCTGAATTTTGACACCAAGGAGGTTGGAAGCCACCGACAGCTACAACTGAATGAGCTTGACGAGATCCGGATCAATGCCTACGAAAATGCCCGGATCTACAAGGAAAAGTTGAAACGGTGGCACGATAAGCGTATTCTGAAGAAAGAATTTAAGGAAGGAGACTTAGTTCTCCTGTTCAACTCGGGGCTGAGGCTTTTTCCTGGAAAGCTCAAGTCGAGGTGGTCGGGACCCTTCCGCGTCACCAAGGTCTTCCCGCACGGAGAAATTGAGATAGTGGGAAGAGATGATCCGTTCAAATTCAATGGGCAGCGCCTAAAACATTATGCGATTAGTGAACCAGCAATCTCTCCGGTCAGAATCTCAACGACCGATGGCTCATCTACAAATCCTCCGGATCCTAATTGACCACTATATGAGGAGTCGAGCAAACGACTTTAAACAACAACGCTTCATGGGAGGCACCCCATGTTCTAAACTTTCTTCGTTATTTTTAGGATTATTTTTCTAATTTTTAGTGAATAAATCCAGCAATGGGGGTCTCCGTCGGGAAACTTAGGCTAATCTTTGAAACTGTACAGGAAATCATCTCCAACCGGTCGGGTGACGAATCAACCGGTCGGTTGGACCGTGTCTAAAGATGGCTTGTGTCTACACAACAGTGAACCGATCGGGTGGTATATAAGGCTGACCGGGTGAAAGATCGGGTGACACTGAACAGCCCTCGGGAATTTTTAGGGTAAATCAACCGATCGGTTGAGCCGAGGCCGAGATCGGGTGGAAGTTCTGGTGAAAAGCACAGTGCTCTCGGGAAAATTTGGGAAGCGGTCAACCGATCGGGTGAGATCTCACCTGATCGGTTCACCTGTAGCTGCTGACCGACTAGGAATTTTGAAAATTTACCCAACCGATCGGGTGAACCTTCACCCGATCGTTTCGTCGATGCTTTTATACATACGCCTCACCCGAACTCATTCACCCGACTCCCCCATTTCAAATCCGCACGTTCCACCCTCACACCTTCCAAATTGATCTTCCCCATAGATCCCTCCACCCCTGATATCACACCCCCATCCTTTTCCCCTACTCCCCAACCATCAATATCTTTCCCATTGACCACATTCCCCCATAATTCGCCGAAACCCAAACCCTAACCCTCATTTTCAAAGTTTTTTTCCTTGACGGATCAGCGAGCGGTGACTCCCCAGATCGTTCCCTTATGCAGCGTGGAATCTTTCAGGAGTTTGGACTTGCATCATCGTCGGGTAATTTCTATCCACTCTTCATATTTATTTCCTTATATGAAATATCTTGAATTTGTGTCTATCTGCTTCATCTGCCTTATCATCATCATAGACACCCCCTCTATATCATTGTCCCTCCACGTCATCATCATGTCTGGAAAGGGAAAATAGACTGCCTCATCTTCACACATACACCCCCTACATAGCCCTTTTCCCCAATCATTCCTGGGCATTGACCCAATTTCTGAGGAGCAATCTGCACGTCTGCACGCCCTGCTTCATCGCCCCATGCGACCTACTCTTTTTGTCGATTCCCCTACTCTCGAATCGCTTGGACTCTTTAGGGGCATCAACACATTTTTTCGCTTCATTGGTTGCGACTTCCTTATGTGTGCCCATGCTCACACACACATGAATCTCACACTCGAGTTCCTCAGTTCCCTCGAAGTGTCTGATTGTGGCTTCACCTTCCGCACCTTTAATGGCAATTTTTCTATGAGCTTTACCGAGCTTAACAATATTCTGGATTTCCCTCACCCCGATCGCCATATTGAATGTTCAACTCATGATCGGTCTGATATCTGTTCTTACTTTCGGGATGATGGTGTTTGGCAACGGTTCACCCGGTATACCACCTTTTCATCGGTAGCTCTTGCCTCCTACATCATACATCCATGCTACCGATTCGCCTATTGCTTCCTTTCCAACACCATCTTCTCCCGCGTGGATGTTTCCACGATGTCTCGGGATGAGCTCCTCTTTCTTTACGCCATGTCCTACGACAGGATTCATGGACGTATCCCATTACCCATAAACACCGCTCATTGGATCATCCACGAGATCTTATCTGTTAGCCGTGCAACCTCTGGATCTATCTGCTGTGGTGGGATGATTACTCTTATTGTCAGCTGTGTTTTGAGGCTGACGCCCCACCTCCCTATTCTACCGGGACGTAGCCGTATCGATCGCGACTACTTGATCGATATCGGTATGCTAACTCCCTTTGGTGAGGAGCGTGCAGTCTACCTCTATAGTCCCGCCAACACTCCATTTGCCATCCTCCCACCCTCATCTCCTGAGCGCCTCCCTATTCATATTTCACATCTACCCTGGGAGTTCTACCCGGATCCTTGGTATGCCACACTCGTACACTTTCCACCCTTGGAACCTCCTGATTGGCACCCGTGTGTCGGTTCACTCGGTGCCATCATTATCCACCACGATCCACCAATTAATTTCGATCCTCCGGTGATCCAGCCTGTTGCACCTCCTTCTCCTATCGGCACGCCCTCTCCTTCATCCTCTGAGGATTCCTTCCTCCATTATTCACCACCCTCCTCACCATCTCCATACCATTCTACCGACAGCGGCTCAGATTGACTTCCCCCTAACATATTTCTGCATCATCATTACCATATCATATTGCTAGCACTCTCATGTACAGCTTGGGGGAAGTCGATTTTTTATGTGTGATGTCGTGTTTTTCGTCGTGGTGTGTTTGTTTATATATGTCGTGTGGTGTGATTTTCTATCTTTTATTTTCTGTATTTCTTTTTCCTCCTTCTTTATTTTTCAGTTTCGTATGTGTGTTTTTCTCGTTTTTCGCTCTCTTTGTGTCGGTGCGTATCCCCCCCATTTTCATTGCCCTCGCGTACTTAATTTTATTGCATTGGGGGCAATGCAAGTTTCAGCTTGGGGGAGTCGCACTTCGTGCGTCGTTTGTGTCTTTTTCTTCGTTTTGAGTCGTTTTCATCGTGTTTTTCTTTTTTTCTTCTCATCTTTTGTCCTCTCTCTCTCCTAGAGATGACCCCTAATGATGAATTGCCACAGAATCACACACACACCAAGCATGGCTTCGATAATCACATTCACTAACCCTAGGAAGATGGGTCCTATTGCATTTCATGCATCGTGGGTCCACTTAGCTTTTATGTGAGTCGTGTGTCGTAACTGGCTTACAGTGTGCTTCTACGTTGTGATTTTGATTTATATACCTGTCCTGGGATGACCCCTAGATTATCATGCTTCGATTTGAATATGCGGTATTTGCTTCTCCTGTCTGCTTCTATATGCATGCTATATTTATATCGTATACTTTAATTCGCATGTGTCGGGATTCCACAGTTAGGACTAGGATAACCCATTTAGCCTAAGCTCTGATTAGCGAAGAAAATCTCCCTTGCCCAAGTGTTTAGAATCTGATTTCTTTTTTATTTTACTTGGTGCAAATCCCCTCGTCGTGTACCATTCTCCCACTTGGGAGAGTACACATGTATATACCCCAAAATCCAAAAATCCAAAAAAAAGAGAAAAGAAAAACCCAAAAAGAAAATAAAAGAGAAAAGAAAATATATATATATATATATGTATGTATAGCCAAAAATCCAAAAAAATACATATATCCAAAACCCAAAAAAATTCATGTGTGAATATTTTCCTACCTAACGTGAATAAAGGGAAGGCAAGAATTTGCACCGAGTGTTCTACTCCACATCTTCTCAACCTCCATCGTTTTTGAAAACACTTGGAATAGGAACTTTCTAGCTATTATCTAGGCGATAGTGTGGTGATATCCTAGTCCCTAGCTGGGGAGTCCCTGACGCATGATACGTTTCGATTCTTACTCGGTTCTAATGCATGCTTGAGCTATATATACACCACTTATTTCAAATTGAATCGATATTTGGGTCTTTCCTTGGATATGTATATATGGAGCATTACTGCACAATGTAGCTAGCGACACCGTCCGCTAGCACGCGACCACACTCACTTGCGCTTCATCGCGTAGGCCCACGACACTTGTTTGGACTCATATTCCTTGATTTAGTGATGTGTTTTGTCGTATGCTTGTTTAGTGTGGCGTGTCTGATTTTGTTGGCCCAGACGGGCGATTTAGGATTTTAACTTCTCTTCTCCCTCTCCCTCTATTTTTCTCCCTCCGAGCTCCTACTCTCACTCGTCTTCCTCGAGGACAAGGAAGGGTTCAGCTTGGGGGATTTTGACGTGTGTTTATATTTTATATATCCACGCACGTCTTCTTTGTGTTTTTCCGTTGTTTTGCGTTGTCACGTGTCCATTTTCTTGGGATTTTTTAGTTTTCTTTCACTTTTTGGTGTTTTTGTGTATTTGCAGGAGATCGCCAGTGTAGGGGACATATAACGAAGATATCATGAGTCTCCGTAGCAACGGGAGGAGTCACGCGTGATACATGGTGTCAAACGACGAAGATCGCCATTTTTCAGCCCTCAACCGATCGGTTGGACAAAGCCAAACCGATCGGGTGGTGCACGCGTGTCCGACCTGGACGAAAGCTGAAGCGAAGTGCAGTCCAACCGACCGGTTTACCGACCGGTTGAACACAGCAGAGTTCTCGGCCATTTGGAGCTGAATTCCAACCAATCGGGTGACATCTCACCCGATCGGTTCACTTGTAGCTGATTTTCCAAGCGACGACCCGGAGAGCTCAACTGACGGTTTGTTGATCGTGCCAAATCGACAGACATCTCTGTGTTTTTTGTCAACAATTCCAACCGATCGGTTGAATTGTCAACCGATCGGTTGACCAGATGCTGAATCTCTTCAAATCAACGACCTGCTCGCTCCACCCGTTCTCCTCAGCGTCCGGTTGAAGTTCTCGAAGCCGACGGTCGAAACGTGAATCAGCTCACCCGATCGTTGATGCTTCAACCGATTGGGTGACGTCGATTTGTATATATAGTTGCCCTAGGTTGCTGAAAACGGGAGTTGTTATTTTTCTGTCTTTTTTCTTGTACGGTGACGGCTAGAATTTTATCGTTTTTGTAAGTCTTCTGATCGCTTTCAAACTTTAATACTATCTTTATAGCATTGCTACTACTTCATTTCAATCGCCTGATCATGATTTCTACGGTTGATTTTCATTTAGATCGCCTTTTAGCTATGATTTGTGAGTAGTTCCCAAATCTGGGATTTTGGTGGAAACCCCTTCGTAGGTTCTCTCTAATGCGTCCATAGGACTAGGATTTCGATAGGGATTAGGAATTTAGGCGGTTATGTGGGGTGTTTCATTTTCATCGGTGGGAAAAAGACCGCCTTTGACCGTAGGGCAAAGGGGGAGTAAACTTGGCGGTTGACTCCCTAGCCACAGCTCACGCCCTTAGCATAGACATTGAATCCTAACGCGTGGAAATGGCAGGATGAGATGTTGGGAGTTATCGTTGCGAGCTTAGTGCTCCCGGAGTCGGTCGGTGTTAATGGACATGGGAATGCCCACCGACCGAACCAGGGTAGTCCGGCGTATCATCTTGGGCATCGACCGGAATATCGGGACCATGGGACGCTGGTATCACTCTTAGAGGTAACGTCTCACCACTAAACCCTAAATCCGATCGTTTTCCTATCTGTAGGTCGTAATAGCGAGAACACATGATAGGGTGGAAATCGAAGTCCTAGGTTTCCTTTTATATTGTTTATCCTCCGTATTTACATTCCGTGACAAACCATCGATCGTTCGGGCTAGCTCACCCGTAGGGTGAACCAGTTCCTTTTAAGACACAAGCACAACCACACCTCCCTGTGTTCGACCCCAAGCCATACTACAACACCGTGCGCTTGCGGTATAAATATTTAAATCTGGTATCCCCATCCTATTGCACACTTGCATGCTTCAAAACTAGGGGACGTCAACACCCAGAGTGAAGATATATAACTTTGGGACGGCCCGTATTCTTCGATACGAGTATTTACGTAGTTCACTTATTCTTTAAAAGTATTTTAAAATGGTTAACCTGGAGTAGGATATCAAAAACAATTTCAAAATACGTTTTAACAATTTGAAATACGATTTTTAAATTCTTTTTTAATGTTGTTTATTTCTCTAAGCCAAAACCTGACCCGGAACACTAAATCCGTAACCGTAACGAAATTCGTGACTAAGAGATAAAAAGAAAATAATTTACTTTTATTTTTAATCCCTCCTTTAATTTTCATAACCCTACCTAATTACTTCTACCAAAACAGATCCATTTTCCTCGCTCAGATCTAACCCCCAACTCCCTCATTTACAAATGGGGCACATTATTTCCCTTCACGTTATAAAACCCACCCTGCTCCTCTCTTCATCTTCACAACTTAGAAACACATCTCCCATTCTCTCCTCATTCGAACCCAGGAAACTATCATCCCCACCTACCCAGCCCTCAACCCATCTCCCCTTCATCTTCATACTAAGGGAAGCCTGCAAGCTCACTCAAACTCACAGCTCCAAGCCCAACACCCCCACCCCCGAGCTCCCCCTTCTCCAACCCACGCCCTCTCTCTCTCGCCCTCTGACAGCCCCTCTCCCTAACCCATGCTCTCTCCCCCACCTCCCC
Organism: Scilla litardierei; assembly: GCA_030789695.1. Lineage (NCBI taxonomy): Eukaryota > Viridiplantae > Streptophyta > Magnoliopsida > Asparagales > Asparagaceae > Scilla > Scilla litardierei. The sequence goes on from CM061141.1 coordinate 164,607,017, forward strand.
CTCTCGTCGGCGTCGGTACCTTGCCACCGCCTCCGCCCATCGAGCAGTGCCGCTAGCCCACAGCGAGCAAGCCCGAGCCCCCGCTCGCGAAGAACCCCCAAGCAAACCACCCCCAGCTTCGACAGCCCGCTACACCACCCCGTTACCCGCCTCCACCAGCGACCTCCTCCAACTTCACCACTGACTGAGCCAAAAAGATGCACTGATAATCCCTAGAATAGGACGTCGGTCAAGTAGTAAACCTGGTGAGACCAGGATCATATTCCTCACAGACAAAGTAGCATGTAAATTTCAAATTTTAAAATTAAGTGAGAAAATTTATTTGATGAGAGGTGAACCACCATTCGAATGCGATTTTTGATTTGAATTTAACGTTAAGTAAAAGTAGTTTTAATAATTTACGAAAGTAGAATATCGTGAATGTGAAAATACGATTTATAAGAAGCGTGTGTGTTTTGTGTTTCCCTTAGTGTTGCAGTAGGTTATGCTATTCATTCTCCATAGTTTCTCAATCCCGCATCCATTCCAAGGTATGTGGATCGGATGAAAAAGCTTTAAAAACGATGATTTTCAATTAAAAAGATAATCGTAAAAACAGTTGATTTCTTCGAATAATAAAATATAAAAGATGAACCTCACGGTTCATCGCCCTCCTTGGGCTCCTCTATGGATTGATGCACTTAGACGATACCTCGCGGCATGTTATCCTAATCGGATTCCTCTACGGATTGTGCATAATTCAAAAAGTGAAGAAATCGGCGTTTTTAACGGTTTCGATAATTGCACAATACATGGAGATATGAAAGCAAGATCCTAGCAACACTAACTTCCACACAACACACCCACAGTACCTTAGCCAAGCATGGTAACAAAAATGACAAGTTTCGTTAATACAAACATCGTTTAAATACAAAACTTAATACAAAACTAATAAAAACAAGAGAAAACGAGTTTTTCACCACTTTGGATGCCCAAACAAGCCCAAACTTCTCCCAAAGCTGCAAAATGTTGTCTGGAATTTGATGGAGAGAATTTTGGCTCAAGAATGACTCAATTCGAAGCTTGGATGATGAAGTTATGCCCAAAATACCCCCTTTATGTAGCCATTTACGCTTAACGGGCCTATGTGTTGCAGACCCACAACCCGCCCAGAAATTCCAACAAAGTGGGTGGTCAAAAAGTGCAAGCGGGCGCGCCCGTGTGTAAATCGCGGGCGCGGGTCCAGTGAAGCTAGGCGGGCGACAGCCTACTCATTCAAAGAGGGCGGCCACCCGCTCGAGGGAGCGGGCCCGCCTGCCCGCTTTGACTGGGCGGGCGGCAGCCTGCTCTTTAAAGCGGGCGGCATCCCGCTTTGAAAGCGGGCCCCGCTCTGTTATTATTATTTTTTTAACTTTTCTGCTTTTTACAATGCCTTTATTGGGCCTTTTAATTCACATTAATTTTCCAAGATCTCCAAAAATATGGAAAAATAGCCGTTAGATTCGGAAAATTGCAAACTTCTCCTGAAAAATAAAATTGAGACAAAATTAGGCCATAAAGTTATATTTTGCGTATAAACAAGTGATATACTCTATTATTAAATGATATTACAAAAATACACTTATTAGAGATCAAACATATATTACGGTCTAAACGAGGGGTTAAAATGTAATATTCTCTCAGAATCACACCCCCCAACTAGCTTTTTGCTAGTCTCTTAGCAAAATAAGCGAATATTCCAAAAATATGTCATACACCCAATATTCACTTCAATGAGCTTAAAATGAATTAAGAATAATATTACCCAACAAAGTTCAATAACTATCATGTGCTTTCATGGACTAATGCAAAGAATCAAAATCTTATATCAATCCACATATATTCAGTATCGCACAAATGCAATTGTTTAATGAAATAGGTACTCACATGTCCTAGGCTGTAAATTTCATAGGATTAGGCCATCACAACATCCAATCATAAGATCATGATCTTGAATCCACTCAAAATATCTCATCTCTTTTTTTCTTTTTTTTCTTTTTTTAATTTATAACTTTTTAGAGCAATCCATGTAACGAGCGTTAGGTCAATGACTCCAAACCAGATGGTCTTAGGGCATTAGGTTTTGAAAACCCCCTCAGACTTAATAACTCGAAATTTCTAAAGATTATTATGCACTCCCCCATACTTCATTTTTCGGCGCGAATCCCCATGCTTCCTAAGGCACGAGTTCCCGGCTACTAAATAGAACCTGGAAGAACGGTGCATTTTATTCACTTTTTATTTTCTTTCTTTTTTTTGACATGAGACATGTTTGAGTAAGATTCTCCATCACTTTAGTAATCAGCAAGACTGTATATGTGGTTGGCCATTATCCTTAGAATTTATAACCTTCTTCACATAATTACCAATTCATAAACGCATACTTGGCATGAAATTGCCTAAACCAAACAATAGTTTCATGATATTACAATTGCAGATACATGCACTAATTTACATGAAAGTCATTATAATTTAAAATTATACGCAGTGGTAAAACATTCTTAATCTATTTTACAATAATAAATATAGGTGTTCAATTAAATACTATGGAATTTCCACTTCAATGGGATATATAGATGGTTTTTTGGTGAAAAAACACAACACTCAGTTTTTGTTTTTTTGTTATATATAAAAGCAAACATAAGCAAACTATATATGCAAAACACAACACTCTGTTTTTGTTTTTGTTTTTTGTAAATGCAAACAAACACTTCCTCCCCCAACTAAAAGTGAACATAGTCCTTGATGTTTGAAGGGTATAATGCAAAGTTATTTATTACTATATATACTAATACTAACGAGTTATGGAAAGAACACACCTAATCAGTTACCACCCATAGATGGGTCTGTAAGTAGCATGGTGTCGTCCTCCTGTGGCCATGGCTCTTGATAGTGCTTCAAGCGTTGGCCGTTGACCTTGAACTCATTGCCATCTTTCGGGTTGACTAAGGTCACTGCTCCATGTGGGTAACTCATTTTGACAATATAGGTCCATTCCAATTGGAGGATAGCTTTCCTGGGAAGAGATGCAATCGTGAATTGTATAAGAGCACTTTTTGGCCTGGAACAAATTCTCTCCTCAGTATGGTGAGATCATGTGCAACTTTCAATCTTTCTTTGGCCAATTTTGCATTGTCATATGCTTCTCTCCTCAGCTCCTCAAGTTCAACCAATTGCAACCTGCGTAAAGAAGAAGAAGAATCAGCATCAAAATTGTATTTTTTTTACCGCCCAAAAAGATTTATGTTCAATCTCGACGGGTAAATGACAATGTTTACCATAGACAATACGGTAAGGAGACATCCCTAGTATGGTTTTGTAGGGGATACGGTATGCCCATAATGCTTCAGGTAGACGGATGCTCCAATCCTTTCTAGTAGGATTCACTGTCTTTTGGAGAATATTCTTTATTTCCCTGTTTGCCAACTCCACATGGCCATTAGTTTGGGGGTGGTAAGGTGTAGAGACTTTGAGCGTCACCCCAAACTTCGTCATCAAGCTCGCAAAAAGGCGGTTGCAAAAATGGGAGCCTCCATCAGTTATCATCGCCTTGGGCACCCCAAAGCGTGCAAAGATATGTTCCTTCATAAACTTGAGCACGACAGATGCATCATTTGCCCTGCAAGGGATAGTTTCAACCCATTAGACACATAATCAATTGCGAGTAAAATAAAAGTATGTCCAAAAGAAGGGGGAAAGGGTCCCATAAAGTCAATACCCCAACAATTAAAAATTCCTATTTCTAATATGGGGTTCAATGGCATCATATTCCTCCTAGTTATCCACCCAACTGCTGGCAAGGCAATCATGATTTACAAAATGAAACAATATCTTTAAACATGCTTGGCCAATAAAATCCGCATTGTAAAATTTTAGCCATACTTTTGTTAGCCGGAAAATGTCCCCCACTTGCACTCTCGTGACAAAAATGTAAGACACTGTTTATTTCTTGGTTTGGTATACATCTCCTCACTATTTGGTCATTGCAATATTTATAAAGATGTGGATCATCAAAGAAAAATGATTTTACCTTGTGATTAAACCGATTTTTATCCTGAATTGACCAAGTTGAGGGGGTCTTACCAGTCACCAAGTAATTTGCAATGTCTACATACCATGGAAGTGTGGAGACAGCAAAGAGGTTTTCATCTGGGAAGGAGTCTTCAACAGGAATGGACACAGACTCAGTACCAATGGTTAGTCATGAAAGATGGTCGGCCACATGATTTTCAACTTCTTTCTTATCCTTAATCTGCACCGGAAACTCCTGCAAAGGTAAAATCCAATGTATAAATCTTGGCTTTGCATCTTTCTTGGACAAAAGATATTTAAGAGCAGAATGATCAGTAAAAATAATAATGGGAAATCCCAAAATATAGCTCCTAAATTTTTCCAATGCAAAGACTACGGCAAGCAACTCCTTCTCTGTGGTAGTGTAGTTCATCTGAGCTTCATTCATGCTTTTGCCTGCATAGTAAATGACAACTGGAGATTTTTCTTTTCACTGTCCAAGAACTGTGCCAACTGCAAAATTGCTGGCGTCACATATGATTTCAAATGGCAGTGTCCAATCAGGTACCTGTAAAATGGGAGAAGATATAAGTGATTGTTTTAAAGTATTAAAAGTGTTTTTACGCTCTTCTATCCAAATGAATTCAGTGTCATGCATAAGAAGTGTGCATAACAGACGTGAAATCAAACTAAAATCCTTTATGAACCGCCTGTAGAATCCGGCATGGCCAAGGGAGGATCGAATGTCCTTAACGCATTTGGGAGTAGGTAACTTTTCGATGACTTCCAACTTGGCTTTGTCTACCTGTATTCCTTCCCTAGAGACTATGTGACAAGGACGATGCCCTTAGTGGGCATGAAGTGACATTTTTCCCAATTAAGGAGCAGGTTCTTTTCGATGCATCTATTCAACACACAAGCCAAGTTAGTCAAACAATCAGAAAATGAGTTACCATATACTGAAAAATCATCCATAAATACTTCGACAATCTTTTCAACCATATTATCAAATATACTTAACATGCACCGTTGAAAAGTTGCAGGGGCGTTGCACAAACCAAATGGCATCCTCCGAAAAGCAAAAGTTCCAAAGGGACAAATGAAGGTGGTCTTCTTCTAATCCTCGGGGGCTATTTCTATTTGGTAGTAACCGAAGTATCCATCTAGGAATCAGTAAAACTCATGTCCAGCCACTCTCTCCAAAATTTGGTCTAGGAAGGGAAGTGGGAAGTGGTCTTTTCATGTCTTGGAGTTAAGCTTCCTAAAGTCTATGCACATACGCCATCCAGTGGCGGCTCTCATGTGTACTAATTCATTATTTTCATTTTTCACAACAGTTAACCTGGATTTCTTTGGTACAACTTGGGTTGGACTAACCCACCTACTATCAGAAATGGGTATATGATACCTGTATCAAGCAATTTCAGGACCTCACCCTTAACTACTTCTTTTAAGGTTGGGTTCAACCTTCGTTGTGGTTCACGGGTAGGTTTGGTATCATCTTCTAAATATATATGTGTGTGCATACAAGAGGGCTAATACCTTTAATATCAGTAATTGTCCATCTGATTGCCCCCTTATGTTTCTTCAAAACAACTAATAATTCATTTTCCTGATCTAAAGAGAGTTTGGAAGATATTACCACAGGAAATATACAGTTGTCTCCAAGATAAGCGTACTTAAAATACGATGGAAATGGTTTGAGCTCCAGCTGTGGATGCTCAAGATCAGATGGCATTTGGCACGGTGTCTCCAATGGTAGTGGCTCTAAACGTGGCACTCAGGTGGTGCGAGACACCTCTCCAGCTTCCTGTAGAAAAGATTTATCACAATACCATTGCATAATTGATCAACAAAATTAATAGCAGAAACGAACTCTTCATCAAAGTGATTAACAACAAAAGCGTCAATCATACTTACTTCCTCATTCTCCTCTACCCCTGTTGGCAATTTGCAAGCATTAAAAATATTTAGATCCAAAGACATGTTGTCAAAAAAAACTTAAGTTGACCATTCCTGCAATTAATAATAGCATTACTAGTAGCTAGGAATGGTCGACCTAAAATAATGGGAGTTGGAGTGGTAGACTGGAGTCCTTGAAGGTCCAATACAATAAAGTCCACGGGGTAATAAAAATTATCCACTTGGACAAGTACATCCTCAACACATCCCCTCGGGAGTTTCACAGATCTATCAGCTAACTGGAGAATAACAGGTGTGGCTTTCAATTCCCAAGCCCCAATTGTGTAAACACATGATGTGACAAAATGTTAACACTGGACCCTAAGTCAAGAAGAGCCTGACCTATCTGTTTGGTACCTATGGTGCAAGAAATGGTGGGGGATCCAGGGTCCTTGAATTTGCGTGGCGTGTTATGTTGAAATATGGAGCTGACTCGTTGAGTTAAAAATGCCTTTTTCTTAACATTGAGATTTTGCTTGACAGTGCAGAGGTCTTTAAGAAATTTGGCATATGCAGGGATTTGATTAATGGCATCTAATAGTGGAATATTAATCTGACATCTTTGAAAAATTTCACGAATTTCAGATTGATACTTATCTTTCTTTGGAGGCAAGAGCCTCTGTGGATATGGTGTGGGAGGAGAGTAAGGCTCTGGTTCCAGAATTCTCGTCTTTGAAGCGTCTGTGTCCTTGCTTAAGCTCTCCTCTGGTACTCCTTGCGGTTCATGATCTTCTTCCTCTACCACCATCTCAGAAGTGTCCTTTGGCGGCTAAGGCTTTTGAACTTCTTTTCCACTCCTCAAAGTAGTCACCGCTTGGCATGGTTTGAGGTTGTTGATTACTGACGATGAACTCGTGTTGGGATTCGGGAGTGTTTGAGCAGGAAGCTTGCCCTTCTCCAGACTTTCCATAAGCTTTGTGATGCCATCATTCATTTGTTGGAACTGAGTCTGCTACATTTGTTGTTGCTGCTAAAGCTGTTGCATCTGTTGGAATTGAGCTTGCTGTTGTTGTTGAAGTTGTTGATTTTGGTTCTGCTACAGCTGCATTAACTGTTGGAGCGTGTCACTGAGTGTCTGAAAATGTGGATTTGCACCAGACTCCTCCTTATTTCTGTGATTTCCACCTTGGTAGTTGTTTTGAGGTGGTGGCCTTATGGTTGAGAAGCTTGTGGCTTGTTTTGCCAACTGAGATTGGGGGTGGTTGCGCCAATTTGAACTGTATGCGTTTGGGTTGAATCTTTGCCCTGGATAAGAATTTGAAATATTATTTACCGGATTAGGATCCTTGGGCACATCTTTAAGTGTTGGAATGGTTGGACACCCCGATGTATTGTGCTCTAGACTGTCGCAAAGAGCACACTTCTCTTCAATAGTCACCGCCTTCACTCCCTTCATATCTAGGTTTTAGAGCTTCCTAGTCATGAGGGTTTCCATCTTTGCTTCCAACGCCTCCTCGGGTTTCAAATTAAATGAGCCTCCCCAGGATGAAGATTGAGGATGCTCCGTCCGATCGTAGTCAGGAGTCACTTCCCATGTCTGCGCACTCTCAGCTATAGATTCCAAGTAATCTCATGCCTCAGCTGGCTTTTTGTCGAAGAACTCTCCGTTACACATCATCTCCACAAACTGCTTCATGGGGGTGGAAGCCCATCGTAGAAGAATCCGATGAGGCGGTACTCATCAAATCCATGGCGGGGGAATGCAAGCAGTAAGTCTTTGAACCTCTCCCATGCAGCATCAAATGATTCAGTTCCTTTCTGCGAGAAGTTCACAATCTGTTTCTTCAGCCCCTGAGTCTTGTGCAAAGGAAAAAACTTCTTAAGAAATTCAGCTTGTAAATTTACCTACGAGTTAATAGAATACGAAGGTAAAGCGTTGAGCCAATTCTTCACCTTATCCTTTAGTGAAAATGGAAAGAGTTTAAGATATATAGTTTCAATGCTCGTTTTTCCATCTACACAGGTTAGGCAAACATCCTCAAATTCCTTTATAAGTAAATATGGATTCTCTCTCTCCATACCGTGATAGGTAGGGAGAAGTTGAACCATTCCTGGTTTTAGAGTAAAGGAATTAGTATTGGCAGGGAGCACGATGCATGAGCTAGAAGCAGACCTAGTAGGTCTGATCACATCTCTAAGTGACCTATCTCCAAAAGTTTGAGAGTGGTCATCATTGTCATTCCCATTGGTGTCATTTGTATTGTATGCAATATTCACGTGTCTAACTAATCTTTATGCCCTAGGGGTTCTTGTCACGCCCCGCTTCCCAAAAATATGGAGACGAAAAGTGAGAAGGTCCGATCAGACTTGAAGTTACAAAGCTGCAAGTCCGATAAGCGTCAATCAACTTTAAATAGCATGTCCCTGTAATGCGAAACGGAACAAAGACAAGAATAATAGAAAGAGACGAATAATAAATTATCAATCTCAAAAGTCCAAATAAAAGTTCAACAACCACCAGAAAAGCCACCAGGCTAACAAAAGAGTCTAAAAGGGGCCCAGCATGGCCAACAAGGAAAGCAACTAACAAGATGGTGCTACTCACCGCCAAGCTACAACAACTAACAAAGAAACTACGGAGGGAACTAAGACTGGTCACCGGTGTCCTCGTACCCAATGTGAGCTGTGGAATCAGGCACGAACTCCACGAACTCGTCGCCCTCAACTACGGACTCTGGCTCAGCAACTAACATACGACACCCAAAGAGAAAGGGCACATGTCAACAAAGTCTACAAGACTTTGTGCAAGGAAACTAGTAGAAAAGTAAAGGCAACCTAGCAATTCTAAAGTATGGTATGACATGACATTTATATAATGAGTGCAACAAGTAAAGTAAATAGCAGTTATGACATGGCATATATGATGACATGGCATATATGATAGCATGGCAGATAAGAACATGGCATGGAAACAAATAACATGACATGGAAACAAGTAAACATTCACAAGGAATGTCCTAGTCTAGTAGCACGTCGTGCACAGGGATTACGCCTTTTGGCTAGAGAGGCTGTACGGGCCAACTCTTACACTCAAGTGATCGCTTATCCCTACCCCTCCACATGTATCGGGCATTGGTTTTCAACCAACACATGTGGCCCGCTTCTGGATCATGAGCCAGGAAGTGTTTTTAACAAGTATGGCGTGGGGTTATGCCCGCATAGCAGGTGCCTAGCCAGAAACAAGGATTGTACAAGTATTTTATAGCGTGTGCTACGATGCAACATGCAAATCAGATGACATGTAAAATTGCAAATGCATGGCAGATATTTAAATAAAAATGCGTACCGTTAGAGAAATTAAACGTGACAGGAAAATGCATGACATGACATGACAAAAGGTAGTTCTAGCTTCGTTGTCAAGCTAGAACTTGAAATTGCGCCTAGACCGCTATCATTTCACGGTCTAGTCTCTTTTATGCTAAAAGCAAGGAAATGGCCTAAAGCATGGCCTAAAACGAGGTTGGCAAGTTTCACTTGCCTGGTACCGAGGTTGTTGATCGACAAGAGTCGTCTCAAAAATCGCTATTCTACGGGGATGGGTCACAGTTATGGCAAAACAGAAAATCAGAATTGGATGATCTAATCTTGATTTGTAGTGGAATCCTACAACGTCTAGTAATCCATTTTTATTAGGTTTTCTAAATTTATAGTGTGGGTTATGGAAGATTAAGGGTTGATCACTAACCGTATATGAAGCAGAAGAAACGAAAATCAAAGACGCCTACGAATCTGCAGGTAGGAGAGGATCTCATCCAGATTACCGTCGCCAAGTCTGATCTAGCACGGCAACAGAAGAAGCGATCCTGGGAAAACTACGGCTGAAGAGATCTGCTGGCGGTTGAGATATAACGGATCTAGAGATTGGAGAATGAAGGGAAAACCTGGAGCAAAAGGAGAATTGGGGGGGTTTTAGAGTCGGTCGGCGGCCTGTAGGGTGGTTACCGACGCAATGGGGGGTGAGAGGGAGCACTTGAGGAGGAGGTAAGGCAAGAGGAAGATGGGGGATGATTGGGGAAAAAGGTTGGCTCGGAAAAGTGAGAGAAGAAGTGAAAAAATATAGAGTTTAAATAGAAAGAACAAGCGGCGGATGCAACTTAACCTAGGGTTTCTGTGTAGATTAGTCAGTCAGTGAAGAGTGGTCGACCGATTAGTTTGGGAACTAGTCGGTCGGTCGTCCAACTGTGACCGACTAAAAGGCAAACAGAGAACATGGTCAATACAGGGTAGACAGATTTAGTCGGTCTATGAAGGCTTGTCAACTGACTAGTTTGGGAATTAGTCGGTCGGTGAATGTTCATTGACCGACTAAGGATTGAATATGATAGATAATAAGTACTGAGAGTTAGTCGGTCTGAGAAGAAACTCTAACCGACTAGTTTCTCAACTAGTCGGTCGATAGTCGTTCTTTGACCGACTAACTGTAAACAGTAACTCGGCTGACAGAAAGAACTCTAAATTAGTCGGTCTGAGAACAAGTTCTAACCGACTAGTTTCACAACTAGTCGGTCGATGGATGTGCTTAGACCGACTAAGTGGAAACAGTAACTCAGCTGAAATAATCAAGATGAACTAGTCGGTTCCTGAAGAGTTGCCGACCGACTAGATTGCAATCTAGTCGGTTGGTTCTCCTTCTTGAACCAACTAAGATTCATGAAAAGTCTCGAATTGAAGCGCGAAGCTTCGGAAAAGATTCCTATGGCTCCTAAGATCAACCTAGCTCTAAGATATGGACGCTATGAAGCTCATCGTAAAAATACTTACTCCAAGCCCATCATCATATGCAACGAAAAGTAGAAGATCAGAAAGAACTGAAAGAAAACGTCCAACAGGGGAAAAACACACAAGGAAGAGAACAACCAATATATATATATAATAGACAATACTTAGACAAAAACCAGTCGTTACATCCCACCCACCTTAAGAAAAATTCTGCCCTCGGAATTTCCTAACACTCACGTGTCAGGGAACAAAAGTGGGTACCGCTCTCTCATCTCATCTTCTCTCTCCCAAGTCGACTCTCCTGGCGAGCCGTGTCGCCACATCACCCTAACAAGATCGACTGTCTTGTTCCGGAGTGACTTCTGATGCCTGTCCAAAATATGCACTGGCTGCTGGTCATACGTCAGATCGGGGCGAACGGTGATCTCCAAGAAATCCACAGCATGAGATGGATCGCTGATGTACCGACGAAGCTGCGACACATGGAAGACATCGTGAACTCCTTCCAAAGATGGCGGCAAGGCTAAGCGGTAGGCTACCTCGCCAATTCTCTCCAGAATGTCAAATGGTCCAATGTATCTCGGGCTCAGCTTCCCTCGTTTCCCAAATCGAATCACTCCTCGATTCGGGGAAATCTTTAGGAACACATGGTCACCTGGCTGAAACTCCAAAGGATGCCATTTAGCATCTGTCCAATGCTTGAAACGGTCCTGAGCAATCCTCAGCTTCTCCCGTATGTTCCTCACAACATCCACTGCCTCCATAATCATCACAGGTCCTAACAGCTCCCTGTCTCCAATGTCATCCCAGCTCAGTGGCGATCGACATTTCTTCCCATATAGCGCGGCGAAAGGTGTCATGCGAATACTCGCCTGGTAGCTATTATTGTAGGCAAACTCAACATGGTGGAGATGATCTTTCCAAGATCCCTTGATGTCCAACATGCACGCCCTCAGCATGTCCTCCAAGATCTGAATCGTCCTCTCGGACTGGCCATCTGTCTGCGGATGGTACGCCGTGATGAAACTCAGACTCGTACCCAAACTCTTCTACAGACTCTACCAGAACTGAGACATGAACCTCGTGTCTTTGTCCGACATGATACTCACAGGGACTCCGTGAAGTCGTACGATCTCCTGCACGATTCACGTTGCATCACTATCTAAACTAGGGAAAGGAAATAGAAATGGAAAGTAAAAGGGGTTTACCTCCATATATCTCCTCGCTAGCGTCTCAGTGGACTGTCCTACTCGAAAAGGAATAAAGTGCACGGATTTGATTAATCGGTCCACGATCACCCAAATCGCGTCATTCTGCTTCGGACTCCGAGGCAGTCCAGTCACAAAGTCCATAGTGATGTGTTGCCACTTCCACTCTGGAATCGGAAGCGGTTGTAGCAACCCTGCCGTACGCTGATGATCTGCCCTTACCTGCTAGCAAACCAGACACTTGGCTACACTCCGAGCCACACTCCTCTTCATACTATGCCACCAATAGTTCAGGCGAAGATCCTTATACATCTTGGTACCACCAGGATGCACAGAATATGGCGAACTGTGTACCTCATCCAACAACTCCTCTCTGATGTCTCCAGCTGGCACACATAACCTGGCTCCATACCTCAGCGAGCCATCCTCATGAATCAAGAAGTCAGTCCGCAGACCGGCTTCCACCTAGTCCTGTATCTTCACCAACTTTGGGTCTCCAGCCTGTCCAGCCTTGATCCTATCCACGATCGTCGACTGTATCTGCATACACATCAACGAAGAGGCCTCTCCAGGAAGAATAATCTCAATACCAGACTCGCAAAAATCTTGCTGTAATCTCCACTGCGAAGTCAACAACATCACTGCCGGAAGCCTACTCAGCGCATCCGGAACCACATTCACCTTTCCAGGGTGATACTGCAGATCGATCTCATAATCTGCCATGAGCTCCAACCACCGACGATGTCGCATATTGAGCTCCTTCTGAGTAAAAATGTACTTCAAGCTTTTGTGATCGGTGAAGATCTTCACCTTCTCACTCAGCAGGAAGTGCCTCCAAATCTTCAGCGCAAACATGACTGCTGCCAACTCCAAGTCGTGTGTCGGGTAATTCTTCTCATGGATCTTAAGCTGACGAGAAGCATATGCTACCACGTGCCCATGCTGATGCAATACACAACCGAGACCCTTGCCGGAAGCATCACAAAAGATCTCGAATCCTCCACTCCGATCAGGCACAGCAAGAACAGGGGCAGTCATCAGTCTCTCCTTCAGAACACCAAAAGCCTCCTCACAGCCATCAGACCAAACAAATGTTACATCCTTCCACGTCAGTCTGGTCATCGGCTCGGCAATACCGGAGAAGTCCTTAATGAACCGCCGGTAATAACCAGCCAATCCAAGGAAACTCCTGATCTCAGATGCTGACTGCGGAACAGGCCACTCCCTGATAGCCTTGATCTTCTCGGGGTCCACTGAAATACCATCTCCTGACACCACATGCCTGATAGCGATGTTTTGAAGCTAAATTTGGCCTCTACAGCTCGACAGAGTGGGAACGACCGAGTGGACTTCCCACTCGGTCTGAGCATAGAATATTGCAGCAAGAAGTTAAAGCACCAAGCGCAATGCCAAGGAGCGACGCAGCCCGACTCGGACCGATCGGCTTTTCCTCTTGGTCGAGTTGGGCGGATATTTAGACAAGATTTGAGCCGACTTTTGGTTTTTTCATTGGATTTTGTGGGTCCAACCCACATGTATACCAACTTCCGTTGTGTATCGATATGCGTCAGGTGCATTACGACTGACGAATTTACTCAACCCTCCTCCACGCCACTTCTATGGATTAGGATTCAGATCTACGTTATGAGGGCTCTGATCGATGCTTGACTTCCGTCATCCACATTGATAGTATCAATCAATGTAATTGAAAACCCTAGGTTAACCCCAGCTTCCATCGTCGATTAATCTATTTACCCACAAATGGGGAAATCAAATTACATTGTTAATGATCATCGTAACATACCACTCATCCTCATTTATTCAACAATTTATCAAGAATTTTATAATCCATAACTACATCCATTAGGGTTCAACCCATTGGCCCTAGATGCATCACTACTCACTATCCATGCAATTAGATATAATTGAAATAATTAAACAAGCATTCATTACAATAGATATGGCAGAGATTCAATAGCAAACCAATCCACAATCACAAAAGCAATCAATAGAATGATTCACTATTCAGTAATCAACTAAAAACAAGAAGAAAACAAAAGGAACAATTAGCGGTGACCGGGAATAAGAATGTTTACACCTGATAATCTACTGAAAAATCTCTAAAAAGTCGGCCAAAAAGCATCATTTGACGTAGATGTACAAGAAAAGTATATATAGTCCCTAAGAAACACCCCAAAACCCCAAAAATGCCCATGACGGTGCCCACTCAGGCTCAAAACCATTGGCAGACGCAGTCGCATTGAGACGCAGCCGTTTGTCCAATTTTTGTAAAAGGGGCTCCAATCGCTACACGCGACACGACCGCATCACTGGGCGACACTACCGCATCATTTAGGGACAACGGCTTGAAAAATTTGATCTAAACGGCCGCATCGAGTTGCCATTTGGCTTTAGATTTACTTGGGATGACGTGACTGTGTGGATCTCCAATGACTCGATCGCATCGCTACAAACTTCTCCTCCTTCAGCTCATCACGATGCAACCGTTTGGCATAGATAACTCAACCGCGTGGCTACATATGTATCTCTCCTGAGCTCTTGGCAATGCAGCTGTTTGGTTCTGACAATGCGACCGCATGGATTCCAATTGCCTAGCTACTTAGGTGTCCTGGTCGATGGGACTGCATGGTTAGCTCATGTGGTCGCGTATGACACAATTGAGCTCTTTTCCATTGACTTTGTCCCCCAATTGGTTCTAGCTTCATTTCATCCCTTTTTCTTTCATTTTTTGTGCCCAAAAATCCCTGATTTCTCTTGCAACACATGAGAAATACCAAAAGCGTAAAAAGGAAACATACCGAGGAAAATAGCATAAAGGCGGGGGATGAAATGATATGAAATGAACATGAAAGGAGTGTAAAATATGTGTAAATGTGGCACACATCACCTATATCACTTGTGTACATCATCAAAATCCACTAGGATATGTCTCAATATCCCAACACTCTCCCCCTTTTTGATTATGACAACAAATGATATAAAATAATGAAAACATAATATGACAACAAAAATAACTTACGCTCCCCCTGCAGAGATGCATGATTGCTAAGGAGAAGTTACTTCCCCTGCATCAAGGCTGGTTACCAATAAGAAGAAATGTGTACATTTTCATATTATATTTGTTTTCAAGTGTTTGATAAAACAATGATGATAAGCAATATTCTAATATTTCAATTTTGCCATGAAATTATTTTATCTGCATTGTAATTCTTCTCCCCCATTATTACATCAAAAAGTGTGATATAAAAAATATATGTGATAAAAATGTGCATAAAATTTGTTAAATCAAGTGTGTGATACCACATGTGGAAGAAAAATATGTATAAAAATTTATGATATTCATGACAACATGTGTATAAGGTACCATGCGGAGAGAAATTATATGCATACTGACAACATGTAATATAAGATAATCATAAGTGAAAAAACATGAACATATTTAACTGAATATCAATTCTTTTTCGCTTATAATTCCTAAGTCTCTACGAAGTTTTGAAAAGGATTCAATTTTCAAAGCCTTTGTGAGACTGTCCGCAACTTGATGTTCAGTAGGAACATACTTTAGTTCAACGTCCTTCTTACAACAATGATCATTTATGATCATATGCCTGATGTCTATATGTTTTGTTCTAGGATGAAGAACAGAATTATTGGATAAATTTATCCTACTCTTAGTATCACAGTAAATCACATATGTAGATGTTTTAAAACCATAATCTACTAAGACATGTTTCATCCAGAGAACTTGTGCACATGCAAGTTCGGTAGCTATGTACTTTACCTCGGTGATATATATTGAGACTGAACTTTGCTTTTTGCTAAACCAAAAGACAAGGGAATGTCCAAGGAAGTTACATGTTCCACTTATGCTCTTTCTAGTGGGGTTTTCAACCAACATAGTCTGAGACACTATAAGAGAAATGATCGAAAGTGTTATCTCTAGGATGAAACTATAGGAAGATATATGCCCTTGAGGCAATTTATCCTATGAAAAATCTTGTTCAAAATATAAATGGTACTAATTATCCTAGTATAAATTCAATGAATTATATACTTGGATAATTTCCTTAGACTTAAAGTGAGGTCATTACATATCTAGATGTAGATCTCGATTATGGGAAGTAAATGACCGATATGAACTTAAGTCTTAAAACGTTCATGGTCATAGATGTGTCGAGAAAAGGATATCGACACATCGGACAGACCATTGTGTCTTTGTTTTACCCTAAAAGGTAATGATGATTTCATAGTCATTCGATCTGGCGAAGTCAGAGACAAGGCACATGTGCTCATTAGAGAATAAGTCCACTGAACGACCCAATGAAGAGTTATTAAATGGTTAAACTGTAACTAAACTGTCATTAATAACTCTATAGTGATGATAGGCAAGTTGGTCCTTAAGACCAGAAGTCGTTGTACGAACCTGTGCGTGAATAGTGTCACTTAGATCTATGATCTAGCTTCGAGGCCATGCATGCTGAAAGGTCTTAGGTTGGGTGACACTTGAAGCATATGAGGAAAGTAAATGACTAAGATGGGAATCGTCTCTTCTGTTAAAGGGAAGTTCGTGTCACAGACACAGTATGGTTCTTTGTGCTAAACCTCAGCCAGGGTACGTTGTAAGATGTACAACGTGTATATAACAAAGACCGAAGTATGCTGACCGATGTTGGTTAGTAGGGTTGATAGTTTACCATACCCTAGGCCATGCAAGGACATAGTTATGACGAAGGGACTAAAACTGCGGTATTCATCACTGCCACAGTCAAAGTGATCCCGATGACACTTTTGTCGATGGGTCAAACACGTAATTATGATGCCGAAATAAGGGCGACACCTGCTGCTCGTGGTTAATGTCGTCTAAGGGTTTCGAGCCCCAATCTGTAGTAGGGTTAGGCTGCATGGTCTCACACCGAGTTTGGTTTGCGTCTTAGTAATAGGAAGAAGTTAGGAGGAGTGCACTCCGGTGCACGAGGATAATTGAAGTCACAAAGAGTTTGTGACATTAAGTCGATCTATATTAAATTAAATTTAATAGGGTCGCATAATTTTTTGACATTAAATGAGATTTAATAATGTAGCAAAATGTTTGCGACTTCAGTATTAGTAGAATGATGTATGGGATTAATGAATGTGATGCAAATGGATTTAAAATGCAACGTAAATAGTTTACGATAATATTTTAGATCATATAACACATAGAAATGGATAGTCCTATTCGAACCATGCTTTCCAACGAATCAGAAATCGGCCAATCGAAGTTGTAGAACTCAAGAAACAACCGAAAAGGCCAGAACTGGGCAAAAGAGCCCAATTCCGCCCAGCCCAGCTTGGGCGGGCGGGTCCAGACCCGCTAGGCGGGTTGAACCTGCCCGCAAAGGGGGGGTCCAGCCCAGTGGCGGGCTGGACCCGCCTGCATAAGCGGGCGGGTCAAAGCGGGCGGGCTCTGGCTCGAGCCCGCCCGCCTGGGCAGGTGGGGGCTCGAGCCTGCCCGCACAGCGGGTGGGTCAGACCCACCCGACCAGATACGGGCGGGCGCCCCAAGTGGGCTCGGTGCGCCCTTTGGGCCCACCTAGCTGGCAGGTGGGCCCCACCTGCGGGGCCCACAGTCCAGCAAACCCTAGGGGTTTGTGACGGCTGGAATTTTAGCCGATTTGTGACTTTTGCTCAACTATGAGCAATTGTTTGAGAGGTTAAACAAAGTCAGATTCATCACCATTTGTTTTTATTATGTTCACCGTTCATAGCTCTTCGAAATGATAAGTTGTATCACTTCTGAACTCAACGGTGAGGGAGATTGAATTAGTTGAAGTTTAGCCTTTAAGAAAGGCAAACTAACTTAATTAATTCTCCTATTCATTAATAGTCGCACATTGCTCGTGCGACGAGCAAGTGGGTCCGACTCCCTATATAAATAGGGGTCGACACCCTTTAGAAAAACTTGCACCAAGTCTCTGAATTGAGTAGCTCCAAAAAGTTTTAAGCACGCTCGATTCAAGACAAAATTATTTTTCCTCCTTTTTCTTCTGTTCCTTTGTGTGCGTTCTAGCAAAACAACGAGAAGGATCGGTTCGAGCCGAAGTCTAAGACGTTGGATCGCTCTCAAGTGAAATCTTCTTCTGCAAGTGGTTGGCTCAGAGGCGCGGTGTTGGCTCGCTTTGGGTGGATCAGTTCAGGACGTTAAGGCGGCTAGCTTCGGGGAGCAGAAGGTGGTTCGGTACACTTTGCCGGTGCAAGCAAAGTTCTGGGTATGTAGTTTAAAATGCTTTCATTTAATTATATTGCAGTAGGTTAGATCTATCTTGGGTTGGTCAGATCCACCTCAAGATAGCATAGGTCTTGAAATCGTTAGGGCTTTCGTTAAATAGTTTAATGGTTTTTTTCCGCTGCTTATTTGATTTGCTTCTATCATCCGTCTGACGTAGGACGAGCACAGAATTTATGCTCTGTGGGTCCCCCAAAACCCTTCAGTGGTATCAGAGCTTTTGGTCTGCATGTGATCTAAGGACTGCAATATTTTAAATGATTGTATGATTTTTTAAGATACATAGAAAATATATTTTAACTTTATGTGATAATTTTTATGAAACTATTGATTTTATTAGATAAAAATTTTATGTTTTTAAAATCATTCTTATGATTTAAGTGTTAAATTTTAAGATGCATATTAATTATTTATAAGATAATTTTAATATGTTGTTCATATTTAATAATTATTTGATAATTGTTAGATAGTCGGAAACCAAATTTTATGTGATAAAGTTAGTTTAGTTTATGTTTTAATGGCCATTCTATATTCTTGCTTATTATTTGATGATTCAAGAAACCCTTTTAGGTTAGCCATTAAAAACCCCTTTAAAATTTATGCGATGAATTTTAAAATAACCTGCTATGTTTAATAAACTGTTACAACATTTAAATACATAATTCCTGATTAGGGTAGCCCTTTTTGACGACGATTATTATTTTAATCATAATAATAATAATTTTCATTAAAGGCTACACTTTAAAGTGTTGTAATTTGTATTTATTAAAATCCTAATAAACGATTAGGATAGCACGTTAATACAACCAAAACCTTATAGTTGATAAGGACTTAATTAAAGTTATTAACGAATCCTAATAAATTTTGAATTTTAAGGATTCCACTAGTTGATAGGATTAACTAGTTCTAATAAAAGCCTTTTAGTTGATGGCACGCATATAAATGATAAGTTTCATTCAATGGACCATGATCCAGTCAATGTGATTGGCTAATGTTAGATCGCCCTAGCTAGACTGAGGATAAGTGATCCTGGCTTAGTCAATTCCCTGGCCATGTCCGCTGGACCGTAATGATGTGAATCATGATTATATGACACCATCGACTATAGCTAAGTCTAATACGTTAATAATCTTTTTCAAGATAAAATGTTGCCCTCTTTGTTTTGGAGTTTTGTCAACTATAGGATTCATGTTATAGTTGTTGAGCACACTCAAGCTATGGCATGACAACCTTATAGAAACCAACTTCTTATTACATATGATGTAGTCTAGCCTTGACCCAAACCGTCGTGTCGTGAATACACCGAGCGCCGGCATAAGTTAAGCTAGACACGAAAGCAAGGGTCTGACTAGGCTAGTCATTAAGATTTGGATGAGCACACTCATGATCATAAGTGGCTAGGGGTAAATGTATATAAGGATTCATATATGATATGATTTATGAAGAGTTCATCTACCGACTACATAGTCAAACAAATTGTTGAGAACACTCAAGGTTGTGAGACTCAGGGTGGTTGGATCCCTCTCCCACAAACTTTTTTAATTATAATAAATTGTTTATTATTACGGCTTAAAATTCTTTAAAAATAGTGGGAGAATATAGTTTAATAAAAACCTCTTATACTATACAAGAACATATGCTAATTCAATTTCTATTAAAATGCAGTATGGAGTCAGGATTAAAATCCATAATCGAGAAGAACATGCTGAATGGGACGAACTACAAGGATTGGCTGAGGAACATCAAGCTGGTCCTCTCGCTAGATGGGATAGGCTACGTACTGACGGAGGACGCTCTAGAGAAGCCCGACGAGGATGCCACCAACGAGGAGAAGGAAGCATACAAGCAGAACCAAAGGGATGCAGAGAAGGCCAGGTGCCTTACTCTGGCCTCAATGACCAATGACCTGCAAAGAAAGCATGAACATATGGATGTTTTGAGCATGCTTTTGAATGCAGAGGAATTGTATGACAAGCATTATAGAGCTGCCAGATTTGAAGCCACCTGCAATCTTTGGGGAGCCAAGATGACGACGAGCCCTAAACAATGATGTCGTTCTTCATACTAGCGGCTTAGGCTAGGGTTTGCACGAGAGTGGACCCTAACCTAGGTTTGCTATAGACCGGCAATAGCGCGAGAGCGTGAGCTTGGTTCTACATTAAGTTGCGACTAGTTTACCGACATTCAAGCTTGGCAACAATGAAAATGATGATTCACAAGGATGAGAGACGGTCCGTAGTGGGGATTTCCTATCCCTAGACGCTTTATTATATTGATATTTCTTTTGATACTTGAACGATTGTGACTATTAGACACAACTATTCTTGATTATCTTGATAGCTAGGTGATTGGAAAAAAGACACGGTCATTTGTCCTCCCTGAGTTCGATACCCGCTCGCCGCTACACCGTGCGCTTGCGGTAAGACTACAAGTCGTTTTTCGGGTGTACACTCGGACGCGATCAAGATGCTCTTAGGGCTAGGGTTATGGTTAGTGTATTGATTAGAATGAGTCGCAGAGTTGAGTTTTAACTTGATTCATGACAAGCGTGCACGTGTGAATGCGAAAACGAAGCACGCTCTTTGATTATGACTTAGTTTATCTGTACATGGACTTCAAGTATGATACCATTCTACAACTTAATTATATCCAAACTTTGATGTGTTTGGATTAATTAAGATTAAGATATATATATATATATATATATATATATATATATATATATATATATATATATATATATATATATATATGACATTAGTTATCTTTACTCACACCCCTCCCCTCACACACACACACACACACACAGATATATATATCACCTATTACCATATAATATATCACCTATAACACTTTGTTTTTGGGTATGTGTATATATATCGATCACTAGAAAGTACATGTGCACATAGTGCACATGGATCAAAGTCAAAACACACATTGATAAATATCATGATGGACTACGCTTTAGGGTTCAGGTTAGGTTTAGTGTTAAGGTTAGAATGAGACGCAGAGTGGAGTTTTCCCTTGATTCGTACCAAGCGTGCACGTGAGAATACGAAAATTGTAGGAAATTAAGAAATGTTGCAATTCATTCCTAGTGACAACAATAAATTATTACTTATGTGCTAGAACAACGAATAAATATGCATTAAAAATATTTTTAAATAACATAATTTTAAAAAATTAAAAAAATTGCTCTTTATATGCATCGTCTTATTGATCTTATCAATATAGTAAATTTGGTTCATTAAAATATTTCAATAAACATAAGACATGCTTTGTAAAAAGAAAATTCATTATTTGCATAGGTATGAAGCCTGTCAAGTAATTTTTAATTAAATACGTTATCATATTACATATACTTAATATGCAATAGATGATACTACATTATAAAATGTAGTGATTAAGATTCCAAGTTCCATAATACAATTCCAAGTTGTAAACTTTAGGAAAGTAGGGTTAGGGTTCCGTCTCCTCCTTTTATCGTTTTGAACCTTAGGGTTAGGGTTCCGTCTCCTTATCCAATCGTTTTGATCCCTAGGGTTAGGGTTTAAGAGAGCGTGAGAGGAAGGGAGGGAGGGAGGGATGGATGGATGGAGGGCATGATCTGCCCAGAGCGCGCGACCTTCGCTTTCGACTGGGTCACACGTGCACTCAATTGCACGCTTGGTTTCTGGGCAAACTCAAATTTTGAAGCGTTTCTGGTTAAACTCAATTTTTATAAGTGTTTCTTTTTATACTCGTTTATTATTTTATTTGTTTTACAGTTTCTTTTTATACTCGTTTATTATTTTATTTTTTTTACAGTCTAACTTATTATTTTTTGGTAGGGCCAACTTGGCGAGGGCGGTTTTGGCGATGGAGGTCCTTCAAGACCTGATGGTGGCATCGGTCATGGCGAGTGGAGCAGGATTGGGGGTGATGGCGATGGCGATGGTGGCGATGGTGGCGTTCGATGATGGTGATGGTGAGGCGTTCGATGGCGATGGTGCAGGTATGGGGATGGGGACGTTGGCTATATGTTTAGTTTTTAAACTGTGGTCGTTGGCTATGTATAATATACTTTATTTGATTGATTTTCTTCGATAAATTTATGCATTACCTTTTTATCAGTTGCTTATTTTATTTTGTTGTATACATGCACATATTTAACCGTTTAAAAATTGTATATTATAAGTAGAAAATACAACAATTTTTTTAAAACAATTTAGACTTTCAGCCACGGAAAAATCTGTGGCCGATAGCAAGATACGGCCACGGAATTGTCCGTGGCCAACACGTATCGGCCACGGATTATATGCACAAAAATGAACATTTCGTGCACATAATCTATGGACATTACGTAATGGCCACGGAAAAATCCGTGACGGATACATACTTATGGCCACGGCAATGTCTGTGGCCGATAGCATCTGCCCACGGTTTGTTTGTACGGATTACGTCAGCTGCATGCCCATTATCTGTGGCCGTTATATATCGCCCACGGACCTTTCCGTGGCCATATATATGTATCATTCACGGATTTGTCTGTGGTCGATACTTTTATATAGTATTTTATTCGGATTATCGGCCATGGACATCCGTGGGCATTAATTCGTGGCAGATTATCAGCCACGGAATAGTCCGTGGGCAAAGGGGGTATCAGCCAATACGGTATCAGCCACGCAGTTTCGGCCACGAAATTTTTTTTACCTGGTCGTACCGTTTCAGCCACGGATACACGGCTTTCAGCCACGGATTTGTCCGTGGCTGAAAGCCAGATAAGTAGTAGTGTAATTTGGTACAAGATTTTACCTCATCAAGCTCCCCCATCAAGCAAAGGGAGGAGTGCACAGTTTCCTCCTGAGATTCGTCTTCATTGTCCATATCCCATGCTAACACCAGAGATTTTCCTTTCTGCTCTGCAGCGTTGTTCTTTGATTGTGGGCATTGCTTCATGTAGTGTCCCTGCCTTCTGCCTTTAAAACATATAACACGATCAGTAGCAGTCTGTTGATTCGGGTTGAATATTGCATATTTAACCCCCCTATTTTTTCCATATTCTGTGCTCATATGATAGTTAATTGGTCTCTAATACGTTCGTATTTTGTATATCATTATTTATTAGAGCAAACCATTGATTTGTGCACAAAGTATGAATTTTAGTGAGTATTTTTGCCTTTTTATATTTTTCATGGCTTGGTCTCGATCTCACGATTCCAACGACTATTTATTTGTATTTTTCTGAAATCTGTGCTAATTACTGGGAATTTTTGAATGCAGAATACCATTTAATTAAAGATATACGAAGGAAATACGGAGAAAATACACAATATATACGCCACGTGGCGTAATCTAGGCTGCCCAATCTTCATCCAGAGGACACAAATCGCGTACGACGAAGCTAGCTAATGGCCGTTGGATCTCGATCCAACAGCCATATGAAATCCGCAGCGGTTCAAAGCAGACGACGGTTCCGTGCCACGTGGCACGATCCCAGTGCTCCTCGCCCATATCCAACGGTCGCTGGAAGTTGATGATGCGGCGAAACACGGAGCGTTCGATTACAATCGAACGGCTGAGCATCAAGCCGCAGGCGAAACGAAGAGGGCGCGATCTGACCGTTGGATTAAGATCCAACAGTAGAATTGATTTCGAATCGAAATCGGATTAAGGCTGAAGCGCGGGATACGTTGCTCTATCTGAGACACTACACTTTGATCAGACGGTGTACGATTACCCTGCATCGGATGCGGATGAGGATGAAGCAAGCGGGCGCGGAGAAGATCCGATTGCCACGTGGCACGACCAGGATTAATCCCGCCTCCGATCGAACGGCTACGGTTTGATCCGGCTGAGAGATTGCAGGCTTAGTTCGATTTGAAGCGGGTTTAGACCCGTTAAGCACAGTAAAACCCGCAATCTAAGTATATAAGGTATTTCAAGGGTTTTTGAGCGTATTCTGGCGTATTTTGGGGCTTTTGGATAGGCTACTGTGCGTATTTCGACAGGGAAAAATTCTGATAAATTTCAGAGTCTATTCTTCTTATTTTCATGGAGTTTTGGTGTCTATCTTGGAGATTTGGTGATAAATTCTTGAACTTATACCTCGTATTTGGTGCTTTTTCATTGTATTTCGATACTTGAACGATGTATTCATCTATGAAATCTGATTTTTCTTGCACCATGATTAGCTAATCTCCTTGTGCTATGGTTTTGATGTAATTAGGAGTATGTAATTGCTAAATTTCATGTCTTTAGCCTTATTATCATGTTAAAATTGCTCGTAACATTGATTTCTACATCGTATTTGTTGGGTATTCTTCATTGTCGATATCTTTGATGTTCCCTATGGCTAGACCCTGATAAGGCTAGCTAATTTATGTTCTCTAATCAGGACATATCATTGCGCTTATCGTTTAATGAAATCAACGTTGCAAGTAATGCGTATACGGCTATTTTAACTAGTTTTTATTGATTCATCTTCCGACGTCTTCACGCCTTGACCGGGTGAAGCGTTGTGTGATACAAAAGACATGAAATTTCAGAGATTATAAACTCCTAATGAAGTCACAACCATAGCACATCATCTCGTTTAGGGTGCCGTAATCATTGATTTTGATATCTTTTCGCCCTATTTGAATTGTATAATTGCGTATTTTGTTAATTTCTATATATATCTTGTTTGGGTATGTTATACGGAGACGTGTGCATGATTGAATCGAATCTGATCTTTGCGGACTTATTCGATATGCGTGTTTATTTTCCTTATGAAATTGACGTTATACGTGATTAATTCTTTGGCACATTTTTATGCGCTTGATCGACATATTGTCCGACATTCTCGTGCCCTGACCGGACGAAACATTGAGTTATAGAAAAGGTATTAACAATCATTGATTGCGCACACCCTAACGAAATCATACCGGAGTCACCGTAAATATCGTAGGATTTTCTTTTGTTATTCTAAACTCTTGATCCTATATCTTTATATTTTTAGGTGGTTGGTTATTATCGTTTTAGTACTCTTTACAAACTGAAGTCGTGGTTTTGCAGGTCAGTTGTCCCATGGATTCGATACCTGGACTCACCAGGATATTACTTGGTCGATCTCCTGCGCTTGGGAGTAGTTCTCACATCATTTGAGACGAGGCATCTGCTCAGAGGATTTATCAGTAGAATTAGACGTGTTAGAACAATTAAACCTTTTTAGCATTTCTGATCTCACATTGCATGTTCTGATATATTTTCTGAAACTTCTGACCAATAATGCTTCCTCCTCATCCCCATCTTCATCCTCCTTAGCCGGAAGGGCTAGTGCCTTTGAACTCTTGATCGCATCTTTCTCACTAATTTCAATGCTCTGCAACTCAAGCTTATGGGACATCAGGTTCCCTTTCAGGTCTTCCACTTTCATCTGCGATAGATCCTTTGGTTCCTGCATGGCTGTGATTTTGGGATGGAAGGAGCTCGGTAATGCTCTCAAGATCTTTCTGATTTGTTCCAGACTTGAGTACGGCTTTCTAAGAGAGCTAGATTTGTAGATGATGTATGTAAACCTCACAAACATCTTCTTAATAGACTCTGATGGAAGCATGCAGAAGCTTTCTATTCAGTGCTGAGCAACGCAAGTCTGGAATCCTTCACCTGTGATGTACCCTCATGCGTCACCTCCAGAGTATGCCAAATTTCTTATGCAGTTTGACATTGAGAGACACGGTTAAAATTAGCTTTATCCAAAGAACAGATCAGTGCATTCATAGCTTTATTATTCAGAGAAAAACATTTCTTATCAGCATCATCCCACTTATCTTCTGGCTATAGGATTTTAGTATCTTCAATTTTAATGGTGGGAGTTTTATAACCTTTTTCTACAATGTTCCACACATCATAATCAACAGAAGCTAAGTATATTCTCATCCTACTTTTCCAGTAAGCAAAATCAACACCGTTAAACTTAGGGGGAGTGGAGATGGACTGACCCTCAGCAAAAGCAGAATCAGATGTTTTCATGGTCATCTAGGCTAGATCCTCTAAACTGGCTCTGATACCACTTGTTGGATTTGGATCTAAGCCTAGAGGGGGTTGAATAGGCTACTAAAAATATTCGTGCAACCGACACGAAATCACCGGCAGTTATAGCATAATCATTCAGACACAGAGTAAGGTAAAGCAGTCACAGCGTACACAGACGATATACCCTGATTCGGTCATTCCAACGACCTACGTCCAGCCCCAAAGCAAATACTAGATTATTAAAGTTACTGGAACAACCTGTAGCTAGAGCACACACTCTACAGTAACATGGCTCTCAGTACCTGCACTCACCAAAGAGCTAAACAATAACTATCCTAGTATAAGCTCTCTCTTAGCTAGCCCCAACTAACCAAGTCCCAAAAAGATAATAAAAATGTTCTACAAAGATTACAACACCAATATCACAAATATAATAAAGTATAGAGTTTAGAATCGCTCAGTTTGTGACGGTGTCGATGTCTCTGTCATTCAGTACGTGGTCAGATCAGCTCTGACAAGTAGTAGACTCTGAAGTCCACACAATAGCTTGGCCTCCCTATCTTGTTGATTCTCAGAAGTTGCGGCAATGTAGGATGCTCCTCAACAAAAACTTGCGGACTGCTCCTCAACAAAAACTTGCAGCCTGCTCCCTTGACAAAAACATGCGGCCTGCTCTCTTGACTTGATGATGGAGAGTTTGTAGTCAACAATTTCGGCTAGGATGGAGATGAAACATGGAGAGATTTTGGTCAAAAAATTCGGCTAACATGGATGTCAATTCTTGCGGCCATGGGATTTTTGTGTGGTCAATTATTTCGGCTGCTTGGTGTTTTGGTTTGAGGGATCTTCTAGGTTGTGACTGCTTGGAAATTTTTGGTTGGCCGTTCTCTTTTTTTGTTTCCGTAATGATGCACATGAGATCTCTTGGCTTGGAGAGAATTTTGCTGGGATTCAAAGGTCAAAAATTGCGGCTCTTTGAGGTTTTTTTATTGTGTCGCTTCGTGAAGGTTGCGGCAGCATGGAGTTTTTTTGTGGTCAATGATTTCGGCACTTTGAAATTTTTGGCTTGAGGGTTCCGCAGAACTTGCGGCTCTTGGTGATTATTTCTTGGTCGTTCTCTTTTTGGTTGCCGCAAAAATTCTCTTCCCTTTTGAGATAGATTATATAGGAGATGGTAAGGTTTTGTGTTGCAAGGGGAGAATTCTATAGCAAGGGGGATTTGTATGGGATTGGAGCTTTGAAATTGATTTGATTGGATTTGGTCTGAACACTAATTGATATGAATCAATCCAATGAGATTATCTCCGTCTCCTCTTGCATTTGACTTGGTCCAAATTGAAAGGTGGGCAAATATCCCGATGTAAGGGACCCTGCGGGGCTACACACACTAGAGGGGGAGGTGAATAGTGTAATGGCAAGCAAAGTGCTTAATTAAAAGTTACTAAAAATAAATCACAATAAGCAGCGGAAAATAAACAGAGTGCTCAACAAGAACAATCGCAAACACAATGATTTTACCCTGGTTCCCCAAAACTTGGGTACGTCCAGACACACCAGTATTCACTATATTCCCACACAAAGAAGTGAATACAATCTCACACAGAGATACCTCACACAGAGGATTTAGGATTCCTACAAAGAGATATCCTTACTCTCACACAAAGAGACCTCACACAGAGGATTTGTTCTTTCACACAGAAAGAACCAAACTCCCACAGAGAGAGTAACTCCCACAAAGAGAGTAACTAATTCCCACACAGAGAATTAGGGGTTCGAACAAAAAACAAAACCAAACAACACTTACCTATGCCTTGATATGATCTTACAAATACGATGAAGAAGGCATGCAAGTGGAACTCAAGTGCTTGAGATGAGGCTTTGATTGCATTTGATGATCTTTCTCTCTTCTAGGAATGAATCCTAACACTACTCACTTGAGTGTATGAAATGAAGAGTAGAAAGATGATCTCCAAGAAAGGAATGAGATTGAAATCCCTTGGAGAACTTCCCTAGAGCTTAGATGCTATAGCATAAAATTGAAGCTCTAATGAGGGAATGGGGGAGGAGTGGCTTAGAGAAGAGATTAAATGATCTTCGATAATTTCCTAATCCTTTCAAGAGTTCTAAATGAACTAAGCCAACTCCTATATATAGGAAGCCCAAAGGAACACATAAACCCAGCCAAAAACCCAAAGGGAAGAAATCTGCAACGGCTAGATTTTGGCAGTTTATGGCACAGACAGTCAACTGATGAACAAAACAGTCGACTGTTCAAAGGCTAGAAAAATCCCAACGGCTATAATCTAAGCCAGGACAGTCGACGGTAGAAGACTACACAGGGGACTGTAAAACAGACAGTCGACTGTTTATCCTTCATCAGGTGACTGCTGCAGAGATGGAAGAAAAACAGAAAGAGATGCATTTTTTGCACTTACGCCTTTCAAAGGACTGAAGACCATTTCACAGGCGACTGTAAATATACAGGCGACTGTACATACTTCAGCAGTCAACTGTCTTGCAAATTGGGATGAAGCCCAGAAAATGCAAGAAGCGCACAGTCGACTGTCGACCAATTCACAGGCGATTGTAAATTGAACATCAGTCGACTGATGCGAAAAGCTCAAGAAGAGTCAATAAAAATGTTGACTTGAGTTATGCACCACAGTCGACTGTAGAAGGCTTGACATGCGACTGGAATCACCCAGTCGCCTGTAAAACCTTCAGCAGGCGACCATTGGAAAGACAAAGACTCCAATTGAGTCTTTGGGCTAGATGAACCCATTGGGTTGGATTCTGTGATAATTCTAAGGCTCACTAAGATGGTGAAATGCATATGCATGAGAGTAAGACCATCTATCAAGGCAATACAATAATCCTAGACTCAAAAAGAGAAATGCAAGTAATAGAAATTACTTGGATTACATATTGCATCTCCTAGAGTCTAAGTCTTCAAGCTCACAATACCGTGATGCTCCCCATCATCTCCAAGCTTTGGCACTCCTTGATGAGCTTGTAGTGCCCCAGGAAGCCACTGCACATGTACTAGAGGGGGGGTGAATAGTACTTTTAAATAACGAGGAGTGTTATTCCTAATTATCGTGCAATTAACAAACAACGATGCGGAATAACTACAATCAAGAAATAATGCAAACGTAAACACAATGGTTTAATGGGTTCGGATCCACCCAAGTCTCACCGACTTGTTCCCGGTGATCCTACGTCCCAACCACTCGGATCCCCTCCGGATACTTGAGTTAGAAACCCTAACTCAAGATTTCCAATATGAACACTTGCAAAAACCTCACAAGCGCAATCGACCTACAATCGATGACCGTGACTCCCACAACCCGGTATCACGCAAAACCTCTCACAACCGAGAGTATACAATTCAAATATAACTGAAATGAAATGCTTACCAACAAAATACCTATGCCTTGAGATTTCTTACCAAATTAGGGCAAAGAGGATTTTGATGGAGGAAGAGTCATCAAACCCTAGCTTCAAGAAGATGACCAGCAATGGAAGCCTAGGGATGAGATGGATGACCTAGAATCAAGCCCTTGGCTTGGAAGGCTCACAACCAATGAATCTCTCTTGAGGAATAAGAGTGAGGGAGAGATTCTTGAGAATGGGAGAGCTTGAAGATGAGAGTTGAAAGCTTCTCTTTGAATCAATAGAACTCTGGAAATAGCAGCCTTGGATCCTATGAAATAACCCCTCCAGGTATTTAAAGGATCAAGGGAAAAGAGAGAGAGAAACGTCACTTTCAAATCTCCAACTGCTCTAATCTGAAGTAGACTAGTCGGTCTAAGAAGGATCACTGACCGACTAGTTCATCAACTAGTCGGTCGGTGATTCAACATGGACCGACTAACAGCTCGACAGCCAAAAGAGTGATTTCCAGGCAACCTGAACTAGTCGTTCTAAGAAGACTTGCCAACCGACTAGTTTGCCAACTAGTCGGTCGGTGAGTGTTCTTTGACCGACTAAGAGTGAAATGCACGAAGCTGAATACAAGTTACACTAGTCGGTCTAAGAACAAATTCTGACCGACTAGTTTCACAACTAGTCGGTCGATGAATGTTCTTGGACCGACTAACTGTAAACAGTAACTCAGGCTGTACAGAGGCAAGCTCAACTAGTCGGTCAGAGAAGGATTCCTAACCGACTAGATCGTCATCTAGTCGGTCGGTGAACCTTCTTTGACCGACTAATTGATCGACATGGCTGAGCTGAAATGAGTTAGGACATCTAGTCGGTTCATGAAGAGTTGCCGACCGACTAGATCCTCATCTAGTCGGTTGGTGACTCTACTAGAACCAACTAAGATGCACTAGAAGCCGAGGGAAGAAGCGATAGGCTTCGGGAAAGTTTCCAATGGCTTCTAAGATAATCCTAGCTCTAAGATATGAGTGATATGAAGATAGACAAGTAAGAATTACTCAAGGCTTAACATTCTATAAATCGAAGCTAAAAGACTATGAATAAAACCTTAAGGAACGGTCTTCGAAAGCTTCAATCAAATCTTCATGACTTCCAAAAAGGTCCAAAAGCTTCAACGAAGCTTTAGGCATTGAATACGAGCTTTGAGAAGTCATAAGATGTCGCTTTGAGTGTTCTCGTGAATTTGGCGTCGATCTCCATAACTGCACTCACAAAATGTTAGTTCATGATATATTTATGTTTGCTCATCATCCAAAACCAAATCCGGGGAGTCCAATACTCAACAGAGCTTCCCTTCATCAAGCTCCAAGCTTTGGCAATGCTGCTCTAGATGTCCATCCATCATCATGCTCCAAGCTTTGGCAATGCTCCTCTAGATGTCCATCCATCATCATGCTCCAAGCTTTGGCTTCATTAGATGATCTTCATGAATTCATCCAAGCTTGAGCACACCATCACGCTTGAAGGTCTTTAAGATATCCCTTGCATCATCCTCCAAACATTATGCTTTGTCTCATCAACATATAATCATTAAGATAAACTGAGACTAAAACATAAGATTGATTAGCACACTAAGATAATGTATTGATCATCATCAAAACAACATTAGTCTTGAACCCAAGAACTAACACCCCATACCGCTTCTGAACCCGGTTCGGAACCGAAATCCGATTCCGAATATTCGGACAAGTCGGATTCGGAATCGGATCCGAATCAAAAATAGAAAACCGAACTTCAATCGGATCGGAATGGGATTTAAAAGCCTAAGTGAAGGTCCGACCCGATTTCGAATCAAATCTAATGTCGTCAGAGACATAGGAGGTCCGCTGTGCCTGGCAGTACCCTAAAGAAACCTGTTTAAAGCATATTATTATTCTTAGCCTGACCGATGTGGGACTAAAAGGGTGTTGCTCTTTCATCTAAAATTATAGTTTGCTGAAGTCTCGGTCTGTGCTCAGCAAATGAACTTAGATTCCAGCTAAATAGACCCATTCCATTCCTCCAGAAGGCTGATATTAGTTGCTAAGACAGGTTCATGCATGCAAATGATGCAACCTAGACATCATACTTTTTTGCATCGAAGTGTTGAATCGCCCTAAACTCTTGGCCATTGTGGGCTCACTACCTGAAGAGGCCAAATAACAAGGGAAACATCTAGTCAGCAGTTTCGGAATGTAATCAAGCAAGAAAATAACAAAGTTTCTTTTATTACACATCTCATTCTTCGCAGCAGGCTTGTACACTAAAATATTGCAAACTGTTTTTGGAGGCGTATCCAAAATTACACAGCAACTAAACGTATTGTAGTTGCTTCAACTTTTTCTACAACATACTTGTTCCTACTCTTCAAATGCGTGCACATTCAGTGACTACACAATTATACTCCTTTTTAAAGGGAAAAATGATAAATCACATTATAATAGATATTTACAGAATAGTTTCATGTATTCAAATAACGCTGCAGCAAACTGGGCCCTCATTTAGTCCCACATCGATCTGTTTACTCACTAAGAAGTTGTTTATAATAGCTTTTTTGGCCATGGCTTTACGAAATTTCTTAGCGCAGAGCCCAATGTTGAATGGGTATCGTAAACAAACGTTGGGTTGACATTGGATGAAGCTGAATCGGGTTTCGGGTGGGATGTCATAATCCGAATTGAGATCGGAATTAACAGTTCCGAATCCGAAGTGTCGGAATCGGATATCGGATAATTTTTACCCATCCGAATTGATTCGGATTCGGATATTCCCAAAAGAATCGAGTTGAATCGAGTTTTCCCGATGCCCACCTCTAGTAGCAATTAATATACATCACATTGATACTTGCGAATTTACGAGCGTTCCATTCCTGAAAACACTTAGCACACACATCAAAATGTTCACACACGTTTGTTATCATCAAACATGAAGTTCATAAATCGTTGCATCCAACAGAGATTGTTATAGTTGGCTCCAAACCTCTTTGTAATTTATGTGGGTTATGAGTGAGGGGTAAACTTGTCATTATATCAGGCATGTTGTAACCCTATTAGACCATATAAATATGCATTTTCTTTTGATGGTTTCAAGAGAGAGATGAAAAACCAAAAGGAAAGAGTGAGGAAGAGAGCTAAATTTGATAGCTTTGTATAAAGGAGCACTACTACAAAAAGGACCTTTAACAGCGCTTAAATAAGGTCTTTAATAGCGCTTTACAAGCGCTGTCTATCTCGCCGCTGCTAAAGGGGGGTTGGTTTTAATAGCGCTTTACAAGCGCTGTTAAAGGGGGCCTTTAACAGCGCTTGTTTGTGCAAGCGCTGTTAAAGGGGGGCCTTTAACAGCGCTTGTTTGTGCAAGCGCTGTTAAAGGGGGGCCTTTAACAGCGCTTGTTAGTGCAAGCGCTGTTAAAGGTGGACGTTTAAGAGCGCTTGTACTAAAGAAGCGCTGTCTAAAGGGGCCTTTAACAGCGCTTGTTAGTGCAAGCGCTGTTAAAGGGGGGCCTTTAACAGCGCTTGTTAGTGCATGCGCTGTTAAAGGTGGACCTTTTACAGCGCTTGTACTAAAGAAGCGCTGTATATTGGGACCTTAGACAGCGCTTCTTTAGTACAAGCGCTGTTAAAGGTCCACCATAGATAGCGCTTGTACTAAATAAGCGCTGTTAAAGGTCCCAGATAGACAGAGCTTGTTTCAATTCATTTTATTGTTTCTCCCTACGTTTTATCGTTAAGTAAATCCATTTAATGTTCAAAATGCTTAAATAAACCGCCAATAACATTAAATTACAAGAAAAAATCAAATTAAATTGCTTTTATTCAACAATCACATAAATTAGACAATGTGCATTGATATTTGAAGATGATCCGTAATACAAATAAGAAACATTATCGCATATAAAACTTATCAGTTATTATCCATTAAATCACTCCTTGAACAATACATTTCCCGACAGCAGTAATATACATTCCAGAGCGGGTTCCATCTCAAAAATCTTTTCTGCTGCCTCTTCTACTAATTTGTTGTTCTTGTGTATTCAACGATAAGTAGTTGCAGTTTGTGCAGAAAATAGACATAGCAACCATGTTGTATTCTTCAAGCCATGACTCATCATCGCAAGCAGCCAACCATTTTTCAACTCTTTCAAGGACTTCTTGTCTGCTGAATGCTTCCTCTTTGATGATCAAAATTTGGGCCTCAATTTGTTCCAATATCAAAGCAGGATCAACAGCACCTGCAGCATAACATGGAAGGAAAACTGAAAACAGAGTTTCAGATGTCAACACCCGTTGCAAATAACTTGCACGAGGTTTATAATAGCTATGCTAAGATTATTTATTTAAATTTGAAAGAGAAGCTCAAACTGTTCTAAATAATAATAAGTTTAACATCATGTAGTAAATACATTGAAGCAATAACATTGGACCAACTTATTTGATTTTTCACAAACCTAATAAATATAGCGCAGACCATAAGGCATCTTTTCAGCCCACTGCCGCATTTGCCACATAGTTTGCCCTTAGGTTTAGCCAAAAACAAGACAAAGATAACGATGATGACATGCCCTATAGAGTTTATAAAATATATTTAAGGACAGTAAAATCAAAGATGGGCCATGTATATTGCAAAACAAAATTCATCATCATGTTCTACACGATATGCAGTACATATGTACCAGATCTTCGCTCCACGTTCCCAAAACAGGCAGCTTAATCAAAAGAAGTTCTCACCCTGTCCAAATCCATGTATTAGGCACCCTGTCCAAATCCATGTATAAGGAACCCATACATGACATATTAAATTTGATGATGTGCCATGTGCATCGGGGTATTTTTTTTGTTTTTTGTTTTGGGAAGGGGGGATCATTACCAAATACTACTGTAGGTCTCAAGGTAGAGTAGAAAAATAGTATATTGGTTCTTTTTACAACTTTAAGATTCAGCCAGCTTGTACAAAAATAAGCAAGCCAAGATCAGATTCTATGTATAATTCTCAAGCATGTCCTAATGATGCCTTGTGGAGCTTAGCAAAGTTACCTGAATTTGTCAAATCAAGATTCAGCATGTTGAAGACATATTATCCTGAACATCATGTTCTATAGTATAGAAAGATGAGGCATGCTGCATATTCAGTACCTGACTTAATGGCAGCTTCTACTTCACTGTCTGCTTCTGCAACTGAATATGTACGCCGTCTAAGCTCCTCTAATTCTGCCTTCTTCTTATAAACTAGCTCCTTCATCTTGCTGGCCTTGAGTTCTTCAAGTCTTGAAACTTCCGCCTCCACCTGCACAAGTCTACCAAAAATTAAAGCTAAAGTTAAAAAAGGAAGTATCAGCTTTATCAGATTTCTTATTTGAAATTGTCAACATACACAAGTTATGAAGTCCACTGAAAGAATGTTGGGCTCTGTAATTTCATGTTCTGAAGCAGCTATGTTTCTTGTTACATTTTGAAATAGTTGTTGATCTTCCATTGGAGTATCCATTAGGTTCCACAATTCCAATAAGCTTGTTGCAAGATCTTGAAGCTACCACAACATAGGTTATGTGACAGGAAGAATTGCATGTAAAACCGAGTTTATTCTATTAACTACCTTCTGCATTTGTTGTAACGTGAGCTCTTGAAGTCTTTGTATCGCGTAGACCAGCTTTTCAAGTGTATCATTGCAAATGCTCATTGATCCTTCACTCTCCTCTAAACTAGGATGCACCTCTTTAACTGTTTGTTTGAATTCCACGCCAAGTACCAGACACAACAAATTTAAAACACGCAGGTGGTCCAAAACCTCTGTTAGCCGTTCTGACTGGAGTAGAAGAGACACGGAGAACATCATTGAAACGTGTAAAAAAAAGCTGTGATGATTCATGGGAATGTATAAATGAAATCTTACCTCCTCTTTTTTAAGTGATTGCAGTTGTCTCTGTAATTCCTCAAGCCTCTTTGTAGAGAGATCAGAATCATCTATGGCCAATTTGGATGCGATATACTCGTCAATCCTCAGAGTGTACTCTCTCTAAAATCAAAGCATGTGCCATACGAAATCACTAAAAAGATAACAAGTAGCTAAAAAGAATATGTATGATGTGTTTAGTAACTAAAAAGATAACAATCAAAGATAACAAGCAGCCAACTCTTGTATGTCAACCAAGTGAAACCAAAACTATAGCAGGAATTGCATCTGCAGTACAAGACAAAAGTCAATATGTGCCAGTCTTCTGAACAAAGAAGGAATTATACATTTCCTCAATCCAGACTTTCTGCAACAACATACAACCCGATCAGGTAATATCATCAACTCTTCCCCGAAATTTTTCTCAATTTTGACAAAGATTTACTAACCTTGTTCCTTGCTATATTTATCACCATTTTTAAGTTTGCAGATCCATAATAGCACCGTGTTGCTAGTAACGGTATGCCTTCAAAAATATCAGCAGCTTTTGTTATTAACCTGGATTTGTCAAATCACAGACTTAGAGAAATAATACTTCTATTGGTTCTCTTAGACATTATATAATATTCAAGTTATGCTGATAATTAAATTCATTGTTTATTTGAAACCATAAATCCAAACATTTTGTATCAAGATATACAGATCATGGTGGATCAAAGCATGTATGGATCAATGCATGTATGTATGTTTTATATAATATGTGTATGCATCTGTTTAATTTTTCTTTATTCTATGAAAACGCCTCGTCAGCCAGAAGAATTGCTTAACTCTTAATAGCACAATCATCCTTGTTAAACTACAACTCTTTCGCCATTGAACTGAAATTGAGAGCAAATTGTCAATATGAAAGCTACTGAGAACAGCTAATGGGCCAATCAAAGAATGACGGTTAATAACAAAACAAGAAAAGTGAGACAAAATAACTCAACATATCAATTTGAGTATTGCTAGATTAAAAAGAGAATACCACAGATTAACAACTATATATATAAGGATCATGGGGGAAAATCAAAAAAGAGACAACCCAAACAAAACAAACAAATTATTACCTTAAAAGGACTACTCGTAATTGTCTGCAATACGCAAAGTACTAATTCAAATGAGAACAATTCAAGATATTCCAATATGCAATGCTGGGTGAGAATTGAGACTAAGGGTGAATATGGGCACTTTGTGAAAATATATTTGATTTTTGAAAACTCTACTAAAAATAATGTAAACTAAAATTTGGAAGTTTTCTGACCAACTTATTTGTAGCTACAAAAAATCTAGAAATTTTTTTTGCCAATTTTCCAGAAATAGGAAAATTCTGCCAACATAGAATATAAGCATTAGATCGGATCACACACATTGAACTCATGAATGTTAACAAAAATGTTTATATGTGAACTAAAATGTTTGGCATAATTCAACCATTACCAGCCTCATTTGTTTCAAATCAGATCAATCATGAATCTGTCGTCCCATTTTGTATCACGTACCTTTACTATTTGCACAGGTTTTAATATTCTGGTGATAATATCACAATGACATGCAAGCATTTCAACATATTATAATGGTGCTGGTACATACTTGGCTCGTATTTCCTTTAGCATCAACAAGTTCTTGCAACTGGAGTGCCTTATGTTCGTTGTTTGATGGTGTATTTAAACTACTAAGATTCTTAAGATCAACACTGCACATTGAACATATCAAGTCCAGGATAAGCCTCAATAGGATTATCATACATATAAGATGTCAAACTAGAGAATTATCATGGACTAGCAAATAATTTTCTCAGATCTGTATAAAACAATATACAGAACACTAAAAATGGTTGAAATAACAAAAAAAATTGTCAGAAGCTAGCAAACTGACCTAAAGATGAAAGACGTCGTTAACATGTAAAGCAGCTGTTGATGGGAAAGCATGTGAAGTTGACTCATAGCAGCTCTTCGAACGACAGCTTCTTTCGCCACCTTTAACCATTGTGAGGTTGTAAAATTAGTAACTTCCCCACAACTGAACCCTGATTTTTCAAAAACATGAATTCAAAAACACATGTAAAATGAGCAGCAGCTGGGAACAAAAGAGAGAATACTATTAGGAACAAAAGATATTGATACAATAATTTTTAGAGGACAAATCGTACCATAAGAATTTGTATATCGACCAACTTATTATGATAATAATTCAAGTATTATATTAAAGAATCTATCTCATTAACAAGGGGTGCATAACCCTCCATAACTTCAAGTTAAATTCAGCATAAAGTTCAGAAGTTAAACAGTTAAAAATATGTAACTTACTCTAACAAAAACTTCGTATAAAAATAATGATAAAGAAAGACGCATCCAGTCACCAAGTTTGTATATTTGTGTTCAGCATCCCCATATTTGTGTTCAGCATCCCCATTGTGAAAATCAGATCAATAAAATAACTTCACTTTTTAATTAGTTTTTAGAAATTTAATAAAATAACTTCCCTAAAGAAAGCATGATGAAGGTTGAAGATAAAAGGAACAAAAAAGTAACAATCCAGTATATAATATAGAACATGATTTAACAAATAGAAGAAAAGAGGGTGTGGAAACTCAATTATTTAAAAAAAACCGATACACGTATAAATAAAGGTAAATTAAAAATGATGAGCAGATACTTAAATAAGCATAAAACACACATCAGTTTGAAATGAGTTTCAAACTTGGTAATACAAACAAAATTTGTCTCAAACTTGGGATGCTTGATTTTCACAATTAAATCATGCCCATTCATGTAAATGAGTTTCAAATAATTCATGTAAATGAGTTGCAATATTCTGATCCAAATTTCTATTAGAAATAAATCCCTACAATAAAAAGCAGGAAAGCCCTAAGATTTCCTAAACTAAAAGCTCATAGCAGCTCCAAATCCCCAAGCTTTCTTCCCAATTAAAAGCAAAAGGAAATCAACGAAATCAAGCTCAAACGACAAGAAATTTCAAAAAACAAAGACACTGATGATAATAATAAGATTGGGAAGCTCACAAGGCCTGGCAAATCGATCGAGCGGTCCAGACATGATGACGATACTTTTTGCAGATCCAATCAATCCACCATAAAATTTCGATTAGTCCCTACAAAAGCACCTACATTCGAGTCAGAAACCCTATAAGAAAAGCCCTAGAAAAAAACAAGGGGAAATGGAAGCGATGGATCGAACTAAAAATTACCAGCGCAGTTTGTTAGATCTTCTCCCCAAATGGCCGGATCAAACTAAAACTTTTCTGCAAGCGGCCGAAATTTGCTTGCGAGCGGCCGAAATTTGCTTGCGAGCGGCGGAAAAGAAGCGAGCCCGCGGGCGGAAAAGAAGCGAGCACGCGGAAATTTGTTTGCTAGCACGCGGATGACCTTTAACAGCGCTGATGTTTGGGAACGTACCCGATCCTCAACGTGGTCTTTAATAGCGCTTCCGGGAAAGAAGCGCTGTCTATTAGATGGTCTTTAACAGCGCTTGTAGAAAGAAGCGCTGTCTATTATCCGACTTTTAACAGCGCTTGCAGAAAGAAGCGCTGTCTATTATCTGTGTCCCTAATAAACAGCGCTTCTAAAAAGAAGCGCTGTCTATTATCTGACCTTTAACAGCGCTTGTAGAAAGAAGCGCTGTTTATTATCCAACTTTTAGCAGCGCTTGCAAAAAGAAGCGCTGTCTATTATATGTGCCTCTAATTAACAGCACTTATATTTGGCAAGCGCTGTTAAAGATGTGCTATTAAAGGTCCTTTTCGTAGTAGTGGAGAAGCAATGGGTTGTGAGATTTGGGCTTAAATCATTGTACGGTGACTTGGTGACTTCATAATGAAATCTTGGGTGATTGCTCTTCCTCCATGGATGTAGACTAAACGGTGAATCACGTAAATTTTGTTTTCTTATATTCTTTTGTGTGTGCTATATTTTATTATCTCTAATTCTAGCTTGATATACATCTCAATCTCAATCTCCATCTTCTTGCATATATATGTGACGGTTTGATTTGTGGAGATGCTTGTGGTGTGATTGTGGTGTGATTGTGGTGTAAATCTTGCCAACTTTTAGGTAGTTGGGCCGCAAAAAAACACCAAAGAAACTTTGAAGGATAGCTGTTTTGGTTTCTAAAATTCGGCTAAGAATCGCCAAAACTCAAGGAAAAAATACGTAGTGGATTAATAATGGGTCAAATCTTGAGTTATTTTGGATGTTTTGTATCACAAAATTCAACCGTTGTCTTCATCAATTTGTTCATAATGTGAGGCCACAATATAGTTTTCTAGCCCTATTTCGATAGTGCATTTTTCATAGCTGGTAATATATTCCTTTGTTCTTCCTTTCTTTTTTCCGGTGATAAATGCTGCGGTCATTTATTTATGCAATCTGTTTTTTCCCATGAGTAATTTGAGATCTACGGTTGATTACATCTTCTTCATGGCTTGTACCAATCTATTTACTGAAGCAAGAAAATTTCTGCCATGTTCACACACACAAAAACAACGTTGCTGGGTAGTTCCCATTATTGGTCCCCAGTCTCCCCATGCCAATGAGAATGATAAACACGCGGAAACCCCTTGCACTGGCTTTAATTCCCTTTCTATGTTGAGCCATGTCCTTGGCATTGCATGAGCTATCATACAATGTTCTTGGCAGCAAAGTTTTGTGAGCCTCTATAGCCTTTTTATACGACCAGACCTCTTGGATCTATTCCACTCTTTGAATGCCATTGATT
Source organism: Scilla litardierei (assembly GCA_030789695.1). Lineage (NCBI taxonomy): Eukaryota > Viridiplantae > Streptophyta > Magnoliopsida > Asparagales > Asparagaceae > Scilla > Scilla litardierei. The sequence goes on from CM061141.1 coordinate 164,647,300, forward strand.
CCTTAAAAGGGACACGACAGAGTGGCGGAGTACAGTAACAGGAGAACAGATGAGCATTGCTTGAGTTCTTCACTTTCATCATTCACCCATAAACTCTGACTGCCTTCCAAAGCTCTCGGCTGGGCGAGAAACATTAATGGAGCTTCATGGCAAGAAGAAGGCCTTGTGGAGCTTAATAGAAGAAGACCGGAGGGGCCTCCAGTACTCCCCAACCCATCCCCATCAATCCCAATCTGAACCGGCACGGCCGAGCCTCTCCCGGCCCTCTTCGGCCACTGTAATCTCCCCCTCCCCCTCGAGCCCCACCGGCTCGCCATGGACCCTGTCTCCCCTCCATAGGCCTGCATCCCCGGCATCCCCTTCGCTCCTCTACCACTGCCTCGCCACACTCCAACGCCAAGACGGAAACATTCTGTCCATCGCCATTGGCAACGGCCTCGTGTTCACCGGCTCCGACAGCGACCGGGTCCGTCTCTGGAAGCAACCGGAGTGCATCGACCGTGGCCACATACGGACCAACCACGGCCGGATACAGGCCATGCTAGCCCACGGCAACGCCCTCTTCACGGCCCACAAGGACCACCGCGTCCGAGCCTGGTCCATCTTCAACACCTCGGAGAAGCTCCGCTCCAAGAAGCTCTCCACTCTTCCCGCGGCCAGGTCTTCCCTCTTCCAATTCGCTCGGAGAACGCCCCACCGCCACCACGACACCATCACATGCCTTGCGCTCTACCATGCCGAAGGCCTCCTTTACAGCGGCTCGCTCGACAGAACAGTGAGAGCGTGGAAGTTGTCCGCATCGGCGCACTGCTGCGCCGACTCCTTCCTGGCGCACGATGCCCAGGTCAACGCGATGGCGATCAATCAGCGGGACGGCTGTCTGTTTACAGGATCATCGGATGGTTCGGTCAAGATATGGCGGCGTGTCTACGGGGACTACTCCCACGCGGTGATACTGGTACTGAGGTTCCAGTCCTCGCCGGTGAACGCAATCGCACTGAGCTCGTGCTCATCCTGCCTGTATTCAGGATCGTCGGACGGACACATTAACATATGGGAGAAGGAAGAGGCAGGGTACGCCAGGTATGGGCACGGAGGGTTTCTGCAGGGACATCGGTTCGCGGTCCTGAGCGTGGTGGCGGTCGGGCGGTTGATAGTGAGCGGATCGGAGGACGCGACCATAAGGGCGTGGAGGAGGGAGGAGGGCGGGAGGCATGTTTGTCTGGCGGTGATGGAGGGCCACAGGGGACCGGTGAGGTGCCTGGCGGCGAGCGTTGAGGTGGAGGGGGACGAAGGGGAAGGGCTGTTGCTTTACAGCGCTAGTTTGGATAGGATGGTGAAGGTGTGGAGGATGAAGGTGGTGGACAGAAGAGGGGGAAGAGGAGGAGGAGGGGCGGCGGCGGCGGCGGCGGGAGGGGGTGAGATGAGTCCGGTGCTGTCTCCGCTGTGGGTGGAGAAGAGAATACACGGGAGGCAGTTGCACTGATTTGAAGACGATTAATTCGGAGCTGAATGTAAACTGAAAGCATCTTTCCCTGTTGCTTGGTTTTGAGTTTTATGAAATAATGTCCCAGAAACTGGCCGATGCGTTAATTTTTTACATAATTTTTTATAATCATCAATGCTGTATAAGTTTTTTTTTGGAAAGATAATAATGCTTCATTAACTAACAAATAAATAATGTACAATAAAAACATAGACATCTAATCTAATATTGGACGTAGAGGGAAGAGAGGACACATGCGTCATCATCCCGGTTTCGGAGTGTTTTCTCACCACAATTTGGTAGTCTCGAGGGTCGGAGGTCGACCTGGTCGCGTGAGACACGCGCGTCCTCCGAGATCGGATAACGGCGTGTTCGCTCGGTCGGGAATGCGCGGATCCGTGCGTCAGTATCCCGAAGGATAGCTTCGGGGGAACGACGGCCTCCTCGAGTGGGAAGACGAACGAGCTCGGGATCGAGATCGCTTAGCTCCGGTGGATGAAGTGCCGAAGGGTAGCTTCGGCGGGGTGAAGCCTCTTTGACCTACACAGACGAGAAAGCTCATAAGGGGGTCAGACATTGGTTCCGACCAAGTCCCCTCTGATGCCTAAGTCAGATCTGATATGAAGGATGCTTGTAGGATCGAGTACGATTCACGGAGAGACCGGTACACCAATCCTCAGGCCGAGCTGTGGATGAGAAATATGAGCTGGAAAACAAGGTCGTATGAGAAAGAATAACTGAGTGTAGAGTATTCAGAATTCGGTCCCTTCGTCTTTCAATCTTCGGGTCTTTTATAGGATTCTTTCTGGCCACGTCCCCTTAACGTCCTTCCATCTCGCCCCAAGTACCTGCCGCTTTGATCGTCTCTTAATGGGCCATGAAGGCAGGCGTAATGGGGCTCTTGAACGGTGACAAAGGTGAGCGCAATTTGGGGGAGCAGTTACCTCAACCTACATGGGTCAGCGGTTCTCCTTCGCATCAGTCTGGGGCCGGCGTGACTCGAGGCGTTTGCGGGGCTTTTATGCCAGGGCCTAATCCCATCCAGGCCCATAGGCTCGGATCATGGGCTCGACCCATTCCTTCTTAACCCGTTTTGGGAGGGTCATATCAATTGCCCACATCGCTCGGGTCGTTCGGATTTTGACGGTTCGGTCCGAGGGATGTGATTCGTGTGGATCAGATGTGCACATTAGTCGAGTCGACGTATTAAAGGAAGGCCATCATGGTGATGCTAGGTTGGAATTCTCCCACACTTAGGGAGCGGGATTCGAAGTGCCGCTTTCTGCGAGATGCCCCCACGCATCCCCCTTTGAAGACTTGGATTTGAAATTGCCTTCCATATAAAACCGTTGGGTTTTGGATTTCTTTTTTGTGCTTCCTAATTTGGTTTCTGTTCTCTCTTTATTGGTGAGTTCATCTTCGTTCCATTTTTCAACGTTCTCTTCTTCAGACTTCGCAAGGTAATTCCCTTCTCTTGCTTCTGCTTTTGGTTTGTTCGATTGGTGATGGCGTTGAGGATAGGAACTCTGCTGTCAAGGCCCGACAGCTCTGCTGAGCCCATGTTGCTCCCTGATAAGGGAAGTGCCTTCTATTGGAGGATTCGGCCTAGCGAGGGAGTCTTTCTGGAACGGGAGAGTCCGATGTCCCTTCGGTGATCCTAGAGTCGACTTCAGCCGTCCTCTATTCCACCGTTGAGAGAATTGGGGCAGAATACCTCTCTCACCCATATGGTGTTTGGGTGGCTTTTTGCGCATGAGAGGATCTGTTTTCCCAGAAATCACGAGGTTGGGGTATATGTTGAGATGTTCCAGATGGGAGAAGGAAGAGGCAGGGTGCGCCAGGTATAGGCAGGGAGGGTTTCTGCAGGGACATCGGTTCGCGGTGCTGAGCTTGGTGGCGGTCGGGCGGTTGATGGTGAGCAGATCGGAGGACGCGACCATAAGGGCGTGGAGGAGGGAGGAGGGCGGGAGGCATGTTTGTCTGGCGGTTCGTGCCTCTATAGCAAGCGAAGATGCCTGCGAGACGAGTGAATGAAGATCATTCAAAAACAAAACAAGAATGAGGGAAGAAGAAAACATACATGTTGGATCTGCCATACCATGCAGTCCATCAGGGGTGTGGACCGAACCCTCTCAAGGAAGGAGCGATCCCCCAGAAGGGCAAAATCACGTGCCAGCCAGACGGCCACGTCGCAGTCCCTGAAGACCGACTCCCCGGTCAGAACCTCTGGGTCGATCTCGAACACAAACAAGGCATGTCCTGCTCCAACCGGGGTACGCTCGGCTTGATGGGTGGGGGGACATCCACCAAGACCTTGAGGCTTGTCCCAGCAGCAACCGGGGAATCTCGTGCCACCGGGTGACCCCTCTCCCATGTCTTCTTCTTCCCCTCGGGCCCTTCAGACCCCGAGTTAGAGCGTCTCTTCTTCTCCACCTGATTCACAGACAACGCACGGTGGCCCTGCTCGACGACTGCCGCAACCCTCTCTCCAGGGACGGGACCGGTGGTAGCATCAAGCGGATCACCATGACGGGAGAAGGTTCGGCCACAACCAGAGGCGGGGGAGGGGGGAACGCCCGCCGACCTCAACGTTCCAATCGATGGGGCGGCTGCACGGTTCTCCTCCTCCGCGGTGCGATACAGCGCATGGCCAGGGGAACTCCCCAGAGCGCCCGGAGCCCCTCGACAAATGAGTTGGCACATGTCACAGCTGAACTCCCGACCCGCCATCTCTGCAAAAAAGAGGAAAATCAGGGTAAGCAAGGGAGGCAAACAAAATCTAAATGGTGCCTTTACCAGGAAACCACAAGACGCTCTTAAGGAGGAGGCTGTCAAGAAGAGGCCAGACCGATCTCTCTCCTCTAGACAAGCCTGCCAAAAGCCTGACCGAGGCCCGATCGGACTCTAAAAGGGATAACCTCAGCTCATAAGTCCCCAAGCTCCCCCAACCGGTCAAGATTATTGCATCCGCTGGGAAAGTAACGAAGACATTGCCATGAATTGTATCCATTTTACGTACGGAGCAATATTCATTCTTTTTCATTTTTCATAACATGAAAATCAACTCTTTTGTGCTCAATTTTTATCCATGGTAAATACACATCATATCCCTTAGATTTATCAGTTATTTTCAACCTACATTCACTTTCCAACATTTCATAAAAGAATCTCCAATTGTGCAACAATTCTCAAAACTCGTGGAAGTGAAGGTGTAGGTATAGAAATCAAGTTATTCAATTCATTAAACATGTCATGGCTACTTAGGAATTCTAACATGTGCATGTAGATATAACAATAAAACAATGATTTCTATAAGGATATGAATGGTATTCAATAATACTACTTGAATGATACAAGGAGAAAAGATATTCATTAAGAACCCCCGATTTTTTCTTTTTTTCTTTTTCAATTTTTTTGCTTTTTATATATAATAAATCAAGCAAACTAAAATCAAGCAAACTAGCACACAAATAAAAAATAGTTCAAGCATGCAAAATCTATGAAGATATGCATTAATTTCAAAGAAAAAAATATACCTTCGCGTCACCGTTTAGTTAAGGAGCTATATAATGAAAACGTTCAATCCAAAACTCCTCGCCAAATCTCCATCATACCTACATGGTAGATGCTATGTGTGACCTTGGAATCCAACAAGGTCCACTTATGTTAGCCATTAAAATTTTAGGAACTCACACTTGTTTAAACTTTATTTTCGTGTTCATATACTTACAATAATAAGATGTATGACCAACACTATCATAAGTAAAGAACTTTGCATGCATATTTTTGACAATAGTAGGCACATTGTGAATTTTCTTAAATTTAGGCTTTTCAACATTTTTCAAACCAAATCCAAGTCCACGTCTATTATTGCCATAAAGTTGATTCTCAAGTATAGTATCCAATGAATGTTTACCAATTGAAAATTTCCTTAATGAAAATTCTAGACAAGTTACTTTAGATTTCAATAAAGCAGTTTCATTCACAATTAAAGTGCATTTACTTATATAAGCTTTCTTGTTTTCATCTTCCTTCTTTTCAAATTCAACCATTTTTCTTATGAACTCGTTATTTAGCGCGCGCAATTTATCATTAAGCTCTCTAATCACATAATCTTTTTCAGTTTCAAGTTTAATTAAATCTTGCTTAAGCATGCTAATATCATTCAATAGAGAAGGACAAGAAGGACAATTAGCTTTTTCATGCAACCTAAAATTCTCTTTTTCCAACTGAGCAATAGTAGAATCACTTGCAACAATTTTTCCTTTTAGTTCCTTAATTTCTAATATCAAGTTGTAAGTGTCTTGTTACATTTCATCATTGGAATTTCTATAATCTTCTAATGTGGATTCAAGCCCTTCAATTTCCTCTTGCATGCCTTTACAAATAATTAGAAGTTCAGCTTTACTACCAGATTTTACCTCATCATCTTTTGCCATGAGGCAGAGGGAAGAGTGTGTGCAATCCTTATTCTCGTCCTCGCTATCCATGTCCCACATTCGCACCACAGCTTTTCCTTTCTTCTCTGCAATATTCGCTGTGTCTTGTGGGTAATCCTTTATAACGTGACCCTGCTTTTTACATTTAAAACATCTAACTTTATTAATAGCAGTCTATTCAGATAAATTTCTAGAAGGATTTAATGGTTAGAACGATTAAACCTTTGTTGCATGTCAGCTCTTCCGTGAGGAGTCTTGAAGTATTTTCTGAAGCCTCTGACCAGCAACGCTATCTCCTCCTCCTCATCGTCATCTTCACTAGCTTGAAGAGCTAGTGGCATTGGAGCTTTTTCCTTCTCCTCTGGTTTATCTCTAGCATAGATATTCTGCAGCTCAAGCTCGTGAGACATTAAGTTGCCTATCAAGTCCTCCACTCTCATCTGCGATAGATCTTTCGCTTCTTGGATGGCAGTGACTTTAGGCCTGAAAGAGCTTGGCAACGCCCTTACGATTTTTCCTTACATGTTCAAGGCTAGAATATGGCTTACCGAGGGAGCTAGACTTGTAGACGATGTTGGTGAACCTCGCAAACATCTCTGATATGGACTTTGATGGTAGCATGCAAAAGCTCTCGTACTCTGTGCTCAGAAGTGCAAGTCTAGAGTCCTTCACCTGTGACGTTCCCTCGTGCGTCACCTCCAGTGTATGCCATATTTCCTGCGCAGTTTGACAATGTGAGATACGATTAAATTTAGATTTATCAAGAGAGCATATAAGAGCATTCATAGCTTTTCCATTTAAAGAATATAATCTCCAATCATTATCATCCCACTTGTCTTCAGGTTTAAGCATATCAATATTTTCCATTTTAATAACAGTTGGCTTATAACCTTTTTTGACAATGTGTCAAACTTTATAATCAACAGATATCAAGTAGATTTTCATCCTAGATTTCCAATATGCATAATCTACTCCATTAAATTTAGGGGGTCATGATATGGACTGACCTTCAGAAAAATCACAATCAATAGAGTTATTCATGGTCAATCTAGGATAGATCCAATAACCTGCTTTGATACCACTTATTGGATCTGGATCTAAGCTTAGAGGGGGGTGAATAGGCTAATAAAAAATTCTCGTGCAACCCACGAGTTATCACACGTAGTTATAATCACATGCAGGGTAAATAATAATCAGACACAGATGCATAGTAGATTTACCCTGATTCGATCGATCACCACGACATACGTCCAACCCCCGAAAGCAAATATTATATTAATAGTGTATATGCACAACCTTAATAGCTAGAGAACCAACGTCTCTACACTCACCGGGCTCAGTACCCCACTCACCGTGGTCAACACTATCAATCCTAATATATGCTATCACTTGACGGCACCCGTCAAGTTCCTCTTGTCTAGACCACTACTAGACAAGACCCCAAATTATCACAAGTAAACGGTAAAGTTTCCCATACAGAGATGAAACAATAATAATAATAGTTTAGAAAAGCTCAGTTTTGTGTAGCCTTCGTCGTCTCCGTCAATCAGCACGGGCCAGCTCTCGTCTGGCAAGACAAGATGTAGATGTCTCGTCACGTCTACAACTCAAGTTGCTGCTCTCGCTTGGCTCATCTTTGAATATTGCGTCCTTGTGCACAAGCTTGGATGAATGGCACTAGCTGGAAGTTGCGGCCTGCAATAGTGCGTGGCCTCTTCTTGTGGGTTCAGTAGCAGTGTGCGGCCAAGGGACTTGGGTGCTCGAGTAGTGTGCGGCCAGGGTGCTCCAAAGCAGCAGCAGTGCGCACGTAGTCTTGGTGTTGGTAGCTGCAGTGCACGCGCAACCTACTCTCGCTCCTTGTTGCGGCCTCCCCTTGATGATGCTTGCTTGGTGATGCTATGTTGCGGCACTTGGGTGCATGTGTAAGATTGATGTTGCAGCAAGGGCAAGGAGATGATGAGGTCTTGGATTTTGGAAGGAGGATGATGTGAGGATGACTTGCGCAAAGTGTTTGGAGATTGGCTTCTTTGGTGTCTTGCGCAAGTTGAAGGATGTGCTTTGGCCTTGGAAAGATGATAGGAGTTCTTTGGAGATGTAGATGGCTATGGCCACTTGCGCAAGGATGCTAGTAGATAAAGCTTTGAGGATGGCTTGCGCAAGGGAGGAGGAAGGCTATGGCAAAGTTGCAGCTTAGGGTATTTCTTTGGTGTTGGCTGCAAGTTGCTCTCCCCCTTTTCCCTTTATGCTGTCGCACACCCTCTTCCTCTTGAATATGATAATATATATTTATGGGATGCTAGGGTTTTATGTTGCCCGCAATACTTCCTATTTCTTCTTTGTTATAGCCGCAATTTTTAACTCCCTTTGATGCTTGGTTTTAATAGGAGATGGCTTACGCAAGGTGTTTCAGAGTGTTTTCTCACTACAAACCGTTGACCGTGGACAATCCGGTCAACGTGGTCAAGGGGCCCGTTTGGGTCCCTCGGGCGAGTCGAGTTGGTGCTGTAGAGGCTCGAATCGGATCTGCCGACGACGTGGAGCGCGTCGGCCGGGTCGACTCGGGGTCCTCGGTCGTTGGTAGGGCGAGGGGAAGCCTCGGCCCAGGTCGAGACGCTCGGCCTCGGTCGGTTGCGCTCAGCCTCGGCGGTCGGACGACGAGGGGAAGCCTCAATCGTCCAGGTGGTTGCGTAGTCGGCGAGGGGCGGAGGGGAAGCCTCGGCCCGTTGATCTGATGCCCTCCTGCGTAGACGAGAGCACTCGTCAGGGGGGCCGGACCTTGGTTCCGGCCAAAACCCCTCCGATGCCTAAGTCAGATAAAGATCTGAAAGAGGAGGCCCAGCGGAGACGGTACGACTCGAGAGGAGATCGGTACGGCGTCTCACGGCGCGATCGGGGGAGGAAGGAGGAGAAATGGGGGAGCTAGGTCGTTGATGGAGTACCTTAGGTTTTCTATACCTGAGATGCGGTCCGGCGTTCTGTCGTCCTCCAAGCCCCTTTATAGACCTCCGCCGTGACTGCCCCCGACCCACGTCGCTCGTCCGCCCTCAATCGTGCCCCCTCAATCCGCTCCCTCATCGCCGCTTCCTGCGCCATGCCAGCACCTCCCTATAACTACCATTAAGTGGTAGCGGGATCGAGGGGGCGGTTAGCGCAGGAGTGGGCGAGTGATCGGTGTCTTACCGGGACCGGGTCGGATCGATATTTGGGGGGGGGGGGGCCATAGGGCCTTATCGAGTGGGCCTGAGTGCACAGATGGGCTCTTGACCGGCGGTCGGGTCTCTGGGCTCGTGTCCTTCGGGCCTCGGGCAAATAGGCGTAACAATTGCCCCCATCGGTCGGGTTGATCGGTTTCGGCCGGTTCGGCTCGGCCGATGCGACTTCCACCGACTTTGACAGGCTCGTCAGTCGATGTCGACTCATTTATTAGTCGTCATTATGGGTCGGTCCGTTCGACACTTTTAAGGCACGGGTTCCGAAGCGTCGTCGGTCCTCTGATGCTGCCACGTGTAGCTGCGAGCTTATCCCCATCGCTCGCAGGGTCGTCTTAAGTTGAGAAGCCGAGGGGTTCGTGAGCCGCCTTTGGTGGGGTCGATCGGCCTTGGCTGGCTCGGTTCAACCGCAGTGCCTCCTGGGATTCCGAGTGGCGCTTTAATCGAGGCGTGGTCATAAATGTAGGTCATGATGAGGCGGGTTGATTGGACTTCCCTTGGCACCGATTTCGAAACGCCGCCGGTTCTTCGAGTCCTGCCACGCGTTATTGTCAGGCGCTTCGAACTCGTCCCTGCGTCCGACATATAAGATCCCCAGCTGCGTTGATCTTCTCTCCTTTCTTGCTCTTCCCATTGCTCTAGGCTTTCTACAACTCGGAGTCTCCTGTCGCCTTCGCTTCTTCGTCTCCTTCAAACTAGTTAAAAGGTAATTTCTTTCTCGTTCTCGTATTATGGCTGCTCTTAGGATAGGCGGTTCTGGCCGAGGGGCGAGGGATTCTCCAGAGTCCAGGCGAGGCAGGCCTCGGCTAGTGGGATCAGGTTCCTCCTCCGGGAATCGTCCCCTCCGAGATAAGGGGAAGGGGAAGCTATTCCCAGACTACGCCTGTGACGACGTGGCGTCGGCTGCTGTGCGTCTTAACGTGCCCCCGGTTGTCCTCCGAACGCCGTCGAGGACCATTCCTTCGGCGGTCACGAAGATCCAGGAGAGGTATCTCTGGTTCCCGTACGATGTCCGAGTTCCATTCGTTGACGAGCGGATTTGCCTTCCGAGGAGCAATGAAGTCGGCGTCTACGTCGAAATGTTTCGCCTGGGTCTTCGTTTCCCGCTCAATCCCTTCCTTATCCGGGTCATGGAATATCTCATGGTGTCGCTTTGCCAGTTCACCCCTTGCTCGATTGCGGTACTGACGGGCTTCGCCACGCTATGCTGTACCCGTGGTCTGGAGCCGTCTCTCCCCCTTCTCTTCCATTTCTACCAGATCCAGACGGTCGGCCCGGGGTCATGGCTGCAACTCCGAGCTCGCTCGAGGAGGGAATGCCTGGTCGGGTTGCCCCGCTGGTCGGGGGATTGGAGTTCGGATTACGTTTTTGTGATCTTCCCGGAGGATGCCCAGATTTTGACAAGTTGGGGTGGGTTTGTCCAGCCTCGTCCGTCGCTAGCCCTTTCTGATGTCGATCAGGCAGCCACCGCGCTGCTGTCGACCCTCCCCCTGGAATCAAAGTCCATCTGGTCTTTGTTGGATGACCTACTCCTGAAGGCCATCTTGTGGTCTCCGGGTAGGTTGCTTTATTCTGTCGTGAATCGCCCTGTGACTCATCCTGATTTTGGTTTCCCTCGCAGGGATGGCCGGCCGTGAGTTCGTCCGTGACGTCGATGAACTGATCCACCGTGGAGCTGCTCGGAGCCGAGGTAGTACCTCTGGAAGGGCGCCTCGGCGGACCATTGAGGAGGAAGTGCGCCGAGCCGAGCCTTCCGTGGGTAAGGTGGTGGCCGCGCCTCCCGCCTCTTCTTCTGGCGATCCCCTTCCCGGGGGGGTCACAAGGGCCGGACCCACCCCGTCAGCCCAAGAGGCAGGGGGTAATGACGGGTCCGGTGCAGTCCCTCCTGCCCTTGGCGTGCCCCCTCAGGTTCCCGAGGGTGAGGATGGTGCGAGGCGGAAGCATTCCCCTCCGGCGCCTTCGGAGCCCCACGGAGGGAAGAAGAGGAGGGAGGACGCGGATCCCTCCAGTCCGGCGGGTTCCGCGCTTCCCGTGGCGACCACCAGGGATCCTTCGGTAGCTTTGTCAGCCACCCCCCTCGCTGCGTCTTCGCCCGTATCACCGGGGGTTGGGGCCTTGTTGGCGAGTGACTTGGCTTCGATCGTCGTCCCTGGGAGTTCGATGTTTGTCGACCAAGCCTTGGCCCAGCAGGTTGCCGAGGTCTCCGTCCCTCCCCGGGACCGCAGCCTCCTCAAGAAGATCCCGGCCGACAAGATGTCGGATTCCTTGGTCTGGATCCTTCAACAGGTTCGGTTATCTTGCTATCCTCTCCTTCTCTTTATCCTCTTCTTAGCCCACGTCTCGTCTTTCCAGGGTTCAGCGCTCGCTGTGGAGTTGCAGTGTCGAGCCATCCGCTTGAGGGAGCTGGAGGAGTCCTCCATGAGGGCCCAGGAGCGGGCCGGGGCGGCGGAGGTGGCTATGACGGAGGTGCAGATGGAGTCTCGGCGCCTCAAACTCCGTGTGGCCGAGTTGGAGGGACGAGTGGGTGACCTCCAAGGAAAGCTGGAGGATGCTCATCAGTCGGCTGAGGAAGCGGCGGAGTCGTTCCGCTTGGAGAGGGAGGAGCTTCAGAGGGAACTGTCGGATCGGCGCCAGGTGACGCGGCTTGCAGAGGAGGTGGAGAAGGGCGTCGTCGAGACCCTGGGGAAGAGGATCTTCGAGGTTCTCAGGGAGGCCTTCGGTAAGTATGAAGACCTCATCGCCCCTCGGATCGTCGAAGTCGTCCAGTCTTCCTTCCGGGAATGTGCGGAGCGTGTTCGGCAAGCCCCTCCGCCGGTCGACCCCCCTCGCTCCGAGCAGGGGGAGGTGCCCGAGGATGTGTCCTCTCGAGCCCGGGTTCCCTAGGTCGTTCCTCCTGGCCGTTTATCCTCAAATTTTTTAGCATCCGCTTCGCTTTGGGCCAGTCTACTTGGAATGGACCCCTGACCCTGCTTTCTCCTTCGGCCTCGCCAGCGACTCCCTGGTCCAGAGCCAATAATTGCTGGTTGCATGGATTTTTGCTTAGTCCTACAACTTCGAGTTCTTTTGGTCGACAAGTTTTGCTTCGCCGGTGTGGCCCTAGTTTCTGTTGGTGACGAGCTTTGTTGTCCGTTGAGAGCGGATTAATTGTAGAGAGGTTTCTTCACTTCGATTTCCTGTAAATAAGACATAATGTTATAAACGAAATTTGACTTACCCGAGCTTCTCGTATATTTTGCTTTGTCGCTTCGTCCTCGGCCTAAGACCGGCTGACGCCCGTACTGACGGGGGGAGTTGTCTTCAACTTTAGAGCGATTGAGTTGGTCGGCGAGGGTGAAGTTCCTCGGCTTAGGACCGGTCGGCGTCCGCGTTGACTGGGGGAGTTGCCCCCAGGCGTACGAGCTCAGGAGTCGGTCAGCGAGGGCGAAGTTCCTCGGCTTAGGACCGGTCGGCGTCCGCGCTGGCTGGGGGAGTGGCCCCCAGACTTACGAGCGCAGGAGTCGGTCAGTGAGGGCGAAGTTCCTCGGCTTAGGACTGGTCGGCGTCCGCGCCGGCTGGAGGAGTTGCCCCCAGACTTGCGAGCGCAAGGGTCGGCGAGGGAAAGCTCCTCGGCTTAGGACCTGGTCGGCGTCCGCGCCGGCTGGGGGAGTTGCCCCAGACTTATGAGCGCGAGGGTCGGTCGGCGAGGGCAAAGCTCCTCGGCTTAGGACCGGTCGGCGTCCGCGCTGGCTGGGGGAGTTGCCCCCAGACTTACGAGCGCAGGAGTCGATCGGCGAGGGCGAAGTTCCTCGGCTTAGGACCTGGTCGGTGTCCGCGCCGGCTGGGGGAGTTGCCCCCAGACTTACGAGCGCGAGGGTCGGTCGGCGAGGGCAAAGCTCCTCGGCTTAGAACCGGTCGGCGTCCGCGCTGGCTGGGGGGACTGCCCCCAGACTTATGAACGCTTTCCCTCCCGTAGAGGTCTTCGTTCTTTTACACCCTTAGTGAAACGTTGATTTCATCGAAGATTAGGGGAAGACAAACGGGAATGCGATTGTACTCTTAAGAGCCCTGTCGGACTAGTACATTTGGAGAAAAAGGAAAAAGGAAGTGAGGCTAGACAGAGGGGTGTGAACCTAGATAATCCCCTCGGACTAGGCTGCGACTGGGGGGAGAGAACTCGCCAGCTCACTCTATGATGCGGAGGGGCCCTTGGACGGTGTTGATCTTCTTCCCCTTGTCCGGCTGCATAGAGGTCCCTTCCCCGTGAGTCGCCTCGTCGGCTAAGTTCCTGGCGTGCCCCCGGCTCACCAGCTTCTCTATGTCCTTCTTCAAGTGCCAGCAGTCTTCAGTGTCATGGCCATTGTCTTTGTGGTACTTGCAGTACTTCTCCCCATTCTTCCCACCTCTTTTTGCCTTCGGTGGGGGGCGATCGGCGCGCTCCTCCTTCTGTACTTGAGCGAGGAGGGCGTCTGGGGTGGCGTCCCTCGTACCTTCTCCGCGCTGCCTGTTTCTCGGCTTCTTCTCGGTCCGGTATCCCTTGGGGCTGCCTCGTCCGCTGTCGCCGCGTTTGGTCCCTCGAGTGGCTTTTCCTGCGTCCACGGCCAAGGCCTCCTCGGTCAACATGAAGCGCTCGGCCCTTGCCATGATCCCGGGGAGGTCCTTCGGGGGATCGTTGTGCAGGGACTTCTTGAGGCCTCTGTGGCGAAGCCCTTTCTTAAGGGCCGTTTGGACCACCAGGTCGGGAGGGCTGTTCACGTTCAGCCTCTCCGCATTGAAGCGTCGCATGAACTGCCGGAGCGGCTCGGCCGGGCCTTGCACTATGTTGAACAGATGTTCAGGATCAGGCTTGATCTGCCTCCCCGCCATGAACTGCTTGCAGAACAACTGGGTGAGTTCCTCAAAGCTGTCGATGGAGCGGCTGGGCAGGCTGCGGTACCAGGTCCTCGTCGCTCCCCTGAGAGTAGAATAGAAGCCTCGGCAAAGCAGGTCATCGTCAGCTCCCTGGAAGGACATGTCCCCCTCGTAGTCCATTACTTGGTTTCCCGGGTCCCCTATCCCGTCGTACTTCCCCAGCGTCGGGATCCTGAATCGAGAGGGGACCCGCGCGTCGGTTATTCTCCGCGAGAGGGGGCACCGGTCTCTGTGGATACCCCCGGGGATTCGACAGTCGCCTGCCTCTAGCTCGTTCGGTGGTGGAGGGTGCACAGGTGCCGGCGGAGCTGGCTCCACGGCCCTCGCCACGCTGGGGGTTGGGCTGACCCGGCGCTCCCGGCTCCTCCGGCGGGAGCTCCTGCTCCGCCGTGATCGGTCTCTCGAGTGGTGTCGTTTGCTTCTCCTACGGTGGGACGACCGTGATCGACGAGATGATGTAGTCATCGATTCGCCCTCCGTCCCTTCGGTTTCTATTCGGCTCCTTTCACGATAAGGGTAGGAGGCGCGTGATCTCGCCTGACGGGGGCCGGACAGCGTAAACCGACGATCTGTGTTCGGTTTTTGGGTCCCGTGGTCGTCGACCACGGCGGACCGCAAGAGCAGGGGACCCCCCGCCCATCGATGGTTATCGCCCAACGTGCCTCCATTGGATGGCGCAGGGCCAACGAGCTGCTGTACCGTTGCGACCAACGTCTGGAGGCTCGCGTTGGTCTCCTGAGCCAGGGCGCGGAGCTGTCCCTGTGTGGCCAGCCCTGAGCCGCCGGTCTCTTCGGTTGAGGGGGCGGGGTGATCGCCGACGGGTGTGTCTTCGAGGTTGCCGTTGGATGCGCCATTCCCCTCCTCCGGGATGGGGGGCATGCGCTTCTTTCCATTGCTGGCTCACGCCATTGCTGGTGTGGTTTGCTTCTTCGTGGGACGGTTTTCTCTTCCCACAGATGGCGCCAGATGTTTCAGAGTGTTTTCTCACTACAAAGCGTTGACCGTGGACAATCCGGTCAACGTGGTCAAGGGGCCCGTTTTGGTCCCTCGGGCGAGTCGAGTTGGTGCTGTAGAGGCTCGAATCGGATCTTCCAACGACGTGGAGCGCGTCGGCCGGGTCGACTCGGGGTCCTCAGTCGTTGGTAGGGCGAGGGGAAGCCTCGGCCCGGGTCGAGACGCTCGGCCTCGGTCGGTTGCGCTCAGCCTCGGTGGTCGGACGACGAGGGGAAGCCTCAATCGTCCAGGTGGTTGCGTAGTCGGTGAGGGGCGGAGGGGAAGCCTCGGCCCGTTGATCTGATGCCCTCCTTCGTAGACGAGAGCACTCGTCAGGGGGGCCGGACCTTGGTTCCAGCCAAAACCCCTCCGATGCCTAAGTCAGATAAAGATCTGAAAGAGGAGGCCCAGCGGAGACGGTACGACTCGAGAGGAGATCGGTACGGCATCTCACGGCGCGAGCGGGGGAGGAAGGAGGAGAAATGGGGGAGCTAGGTCGTTGATGGAGTACCTTAGGTTTTCTATACCTGAGATGCGGTCCGGCGTTCTGTCGTCCTCCAAGCCCCTTTATAGACCTCCGCCGTGACTGCCCCCGACCCACGTCGCTCGTCCGCCCTCAATCGTGCCCCCTCAATCCGCTCCCTCGTCGCCGCTTCCTGCGCCATGCCAGCACCTCCCTATAACTGCCATTAAGTGGTAGCGGGATCGAGGGGGCGGTTAGCGCAGGAGTGGGCGAGTGACCGGTGTCTTACCGGGACCGGGTCGGATCGATATTTGGGGGGGGGCCATAGGGCCTTATCGAGTGGGCCTGAGTGCACAGATGGGCTCTTAACCGGCGGTCGGGTCTCTGGGCTCGTGTCCTTCGGGCCTCGGGCAAATAGGCGTAACACAAGGGATAAGGGAAGGCTATGGCAAAGTTGCGGCTTAGGGTATTTCTTTGGTGTTGGCCACAAGTTGCTCACCCCCTTTTCCCTTTTTGTTGTCGCACGCCCTCTTCCCCTTGAAGATGATAATATATATATGGGATGCTAGGGTTTTATGTTGGCCACAATACTACCTCTTTCTTCTTTGTTATGGCCGCAATTTTTAACTCCCTTTGATGCTTGGTTATTATAAGAGAGGCTAGGGTAGAGTGCGGCCAAGGGGGGGAATCCTAATGGAGGTAGGATTAGATATATGAATGGAGATTTCATTGGGATTCTATTTGATCTTATTGCAATGCTAATGGGATTTGAATTTGGATTCAAATAGGAAAGGAGATTTGATAGGGATTTGATTTGGAATGCTAAAATGGATTAGGATTTAATTCAATCTCTAATTGATTTGAATCAATCAAAAGGAGATTTGAAGGAGATACTTCATATCCATCCATCTTTGACCAAGTCCAAGTTGCTATATGAATAGCAATTACTCCATCTTCCAATTTGCTATGTGAATAGCAATTCCTCCATCAGTTGACCTAGTCATCACTTTGACGATTTACAAGCGATCCATTCCTGAAAACACTTAGCACACACATTAGAACGTTCACACACGTTTGTTATCATCAAACACAAAGTTAACGATCGTTGTATCCAACATACGTTGTTTCCAACACACGTCCCCTTGACGTCCCTATATCTCGCCCCAAGTACCCACCGCTTTGATCATCTCTTAATGGGCCATGAAGGCAGACGTAATAGGGCTCTTGAATGGTGACGAAGGTGGGCGCAATTCGGGGGAGCAGTTACCTTAACCTACATGGGTCAGCGGTTCCCTTCGCATCAGTATGGGGCCGACGTGACTCGAGGCGTTTGCGGGGCTTTCAAGCTGGGGCCTAATTTTATCCATGCCTATGGGCCCGGATCATGGGCTCGGCCCGTTCCGTCTTAGCCCGTTTTGGGAGGGTCGTATCAATCCCCAACTAGCCAATCCTAGAATAGCATCTAAGCTACTGAGACAGCAAATAAATTTTCATAAATATCTCTGAACAGATACAAAAAATTTTCTTTCCTTCCTTCCAACTGATGGAAGCGCTGAGAACACGAATATCTTCATAAATAACTATCTCTGAAAATGAGCACTTTATGCCTGCCTGAGTTGTTGAAGACCCTTCTATTCCTTTCATGCCATGAATGTCATACCACTGAACAGATAGTCAGGTGGGCTATACCAGAAATTTTTATTTTGCTCTTGAAGCGATCATGTATAAGTGACACTTCCTGAGTCCCAATAGGCCCCGGGGGAGGCCAAGCTTTAATCTACATAACTCCCATAGATATGATACATAACTCCCATAGATATGATATAAAAGGACATTCGAAAAAGAGATGTTTAATAGATTCCATAGGATGCTGATATAGAACACATGAGATACTAGTAACTGCAATATTCTGATTTATAAGATTGTCATATGTCAGCAACTTATCATTTAGCGCCCTAACAAGACAGGTAGAAATTTTAGGGCAGTAGTTAGCAAACCAAACCACATCATAATAAGGGACCACAGGAGACGCCGTTCGATTTACTTCCCAAGCTAAACTACGTGAAAACTTAGGGGAATGTGTCCAACAAAAAGAAGGGGAAATTGGATCAATATTAACATCGTAGAATGGTGTTGCTAACTGCTTAGATTCCAAGATAAATTTTCATGTACCTGAATGGATGGGGATAAAGGTAGATCAATACCATCCGTGGTGTAGGTGCTCCTCATAAAATCAGCACATAGAGACTCAAAGTGCATAAACCTCCAGAAGAGTCGAATCCCTGCAGCTTTGTTAATATCAACAAGTCTACAGTGTCCAAGCCCACCTTCCATTTTAGGCTTGCAGATACTAGACCAACTCCAAACATGCATCTTTTTATTCCAGAGAAAATTTGCACAGAGCTGCTCAATAATACACATGACAGAGCTAGGCAGTTTGAAGGAGAGACACCAGTAAGAAGATAAGTTATATAGCACAGAGCGTATAGTTCAACTCTGCCAGCCAAAGATAAATGCTTGGAAGACCAGCCCGCAAGTATTTTCTACATTTATCAATAACGCCAGAATAATGCCTTGCCTGGGGTATGAGATAGATAGTGGCAGACCTAGATAGCGGATTGGTAGGAGACCAAGGGGCACACTAATAATAGCTGCAATTTCATGAAGGTTCTGGCACCCCTTGCTACAAAATAGTTTACTTTTACCTTTGTTAATATGTAGCCCCACAACATTACTTAAGGAATCAAAAATATCAGACAGATTTCCAGTAGACCTCACATCTCCATGATAGAAAACAAGGAGATTATCACCAAATAGTAAATGTGAATGGGCCAGAATGGGATACCTCTTTAAGGGTTTAACCACGCCATCTAGTAGAGCTAGATCCATCGTGATTGAGAAAAATTCCATAACCAAGAAAAACGGATCACCTTGTCTTATGCCTCGGTTACTAGTAAAGTAACCAGGTGTGGTCCCATTAATGTGCACAGAAAATGTAGGGCTAGAAACCCTAATCCAGACAATCCAGCGAGGAGGAAAACCCATACGATGGGTCATGAGGTAGATAAATTCCCTGTTGACTGAATCAAAAGCCTTCTCAGATCTACCTTTAGGCATAAGCGTCTGTCCATGGGCTTATTAAAGTCTCTAACCAGTTCGTGGGCTAATAGTGAACAATCACTGATAAGGCATGTAAGGATCGCCTTACCCTTGCAATACTAACAACAACACACTAGAGGGGGGGGTGAATAGTGTAATGGCAATAAATTGTCCTATTAAAATTTAACTTGCAAATGCGGAATAATAAATGCAAGAGGAATTAATCGACACAATCAATCCAAACGCAAACACAAGATATTGCCCTAGTTCCCCCAAAACTTGGGTACGTCCAGCCACACCAATATTCACTATATTCCCACAAAGAATATATGCGTCAGGAATTTTATTTCATATCATAAATGCGTTTATCTTTGCTTTGTCATATCTTAGGTGTATCTTTTGCTTTTACTATTGCTATCCCGTCTATCTGGCAGTTCCTAAATCATTACCTAACTTAAGAAATTCCGAGGACGGAATTTTTATAAGGTGGGTATGATGTAACATCATGTTTCTGTATGTACGTGTCTCGTACGTTTTTTCGTTAGTTGACTTATTCGAATAGTTGTCTTATAATCTTATTCCTATTATTTTCTCTTAACTTGAACTCGTGATCGGATTATTCGCAATCCTCATGACTTCACGATCACTTTGGTGATTTCTTTATTAACTTTTGGTTCGTGTTGATTGCAAGGACGATTTCGTGTTGTTTCGCTAAATAGAAACAAATCTTGTTCTGATCCGAATATTCCAACCAAAATAATTATCGTAATCATGCATTAACTTAAGTATCTTGACTAAATAAATCGTAATCATTTGATTAGGGATTTTCCTAATCTGATCTGAATCCCAATATCTTAACCAAAATGATCCCTCCAAATCAAACCCTAATCGGATTGATATCTCTATCAAATAGATTCTTCACAATCAAATACCTAGTTAGTTAGACTTCTAAATCAGATTTAAATCCTATCGTAATCAAATCATATTACATCTACTTATCCTAACCAATTATTGATATCTAAATATCATAACTGAATTGATTTCGTAATCAAATCTAATCTAACTCAAATCTTAATTAAACTGATCGAATTTAATCTTAATCGAACTGATTTCCTAAATTAAATCCTAATCACCAAATCGGTTTCAGGGATTTAAACCTCACTCTAACAAATCTTAATCGTAACCGAATCGATCCTCCAAAATCGAATATCCTAACTAAATTTGTATTATCCTAAAGACTTTTTCTAATCAAAGATTTATTTTAGTTAATAAATCTTTAAAATTTATCGTAACCTATAACCAAACCCACGCTCGCACGAACCCCACAAAATCCCAACTCCGCGATTCCCCATGATCTCGTGCAACCCAACAACCCCGTACTCATTCAAACCCAACTGCCCCCACGTACTCCTTCAAATTTCCCCTCCTTCAAAACCCATGCAGAAGCAGGCAAAACCCAAGCCATTTGCTCCGAAGCCTCCCCCTCTCAACTTTCGAAGTCCTGCCATCTTCTCTGCCACTTCTCCTTCAAGAACCCATCGCCTCCACAGACGAACCTCGAACTCCAGTGCCTCGCGACTCCTCCCAGTGCCCTTCAGCCCGTCGAACCCCATCACCACCACCTTCCTTCGTTCGAACGCAAGCCTCTCCCCGTTCTCCCCTCTCTCCGACCCCGACAGCACGAGCTCCGACTCCCACTTCAAAGCCCAATGCCCCTCTCAGGCGAGCTCGCATCCGCCATCCTTGAAGCCCTCCTTCCTACGACGAATGCACCTCCCCGTCTCCCGAACCACCACCTCTTTCAGCCTCACCCCGCCGCCAGCACACCCCCTGTTTCCGCTCGAAACCCACCGGCGATCCCCAAAACAATTCCACCACCTTCCGACCAGCCCTGCAACCCCGACCCACTTCCATCTCCTCCGTTCCGCCGCATGCAACTCTCCGACAGACCCCAGACCACTCTCCGCACTCTGCTACAAACCTCCGAGAGCCCAACCCACCTCGCCGTCCACCAACCTTGCCACAGACCTCACCTCAATCTGCCTCTCCCACTGAACCTCGCCTCCCAACCTCGAAGCAACCAAGCCCAATCTCAGCTAGCAATCTCCGACCCCATTTCCGAGCGACGCTCGACTACTGTGGGGACCGTCAATCCCCGCCAGCAAACCTTCCTCCGATCAACAATGCCACCGCATCCACTCCCCTGCTTCGCCCAGCGCCTCCGTCGACGAGCCCTCCTCTTCGCCGTCGCCAACCCCAGCTGAGGTCACCAAGTCACGACGTCGCGTACAACAAAGGGTGATGACAACGTGGTCTTAAACAATGTGAGTTATGATATTATAACTGTGTATTAATATTATAAAGGTATATGCATGCGTAAGTTTATATGCTATTAATTATTTTATATGAGTAATATATAGATAAGTTATATATATAACAGTACATGTAAATATATATATGTACTAGTCATTACCCGTGCCCATAGGGCACGGTTTATTTAATGGCTGAGTTTTTCTCCCCCACAAATTTCAAGTTCCCCCAAATTTCAAGTTTTCCCACAAAATTTCAAGTTTCCCCCCAAATTTAAGTTTTCCCCCAAAATTTAAGTCCCCCCATAATTGTCATTACCACCAAGGACAAACTTGCCACGTAGGACAAAGCTTTGTCCTAGAAGGATAAGATTCAAAATCTTCATAGAACTGAAAAAAAAAATGGCCGGAAGGGGTGAGAATAAAAAGTGTGGGTGTGTGTGTGGAGGGTCCATAGGCAAAAATACAAAAACCGGGGTTGTATGTGCAAAATTCCCCACCTCCTCTTTTATCCCTCAAAATCTCATCTCTTATATTTTCTCTTATTCAATTTCCCTGTTTTATATAATAGATATCCAAATTCTCTTATCCAATTTCTCATGTCCAAATTCTCTTATCAATTTCTCTGATAACATCTGTCTTTTATATAATAGATATCCATTATCCAATTTCTCTTGTCCAATATCTCTTATCCAATTTCTCTTGATAACATCTCTCGTTTGTAATATAGATATCTCTTATCCAATTTCTCTTGATAACATCACTCTTATCCAATTTCTATTGTCCAATATCTCTTATTCAATTTCTCTTGATAACATCCCTCTTTTATAATATAGATATCTCTTATCCAATTTATCTTGTCCAATATCTCTAATCCAATTTCTCTTGATAACATCCCTCTTTTTTAATATAGATATCTCTTATCCAATTTCTCATGTTCAATATCTCTTATCCAATTTCTCTTGATAACATCCCTCTTTTATAATATAGATATCTCGTATCCAATTTCTCTTTTCCAATTTCTCTTATCCAATTTCTCTTGATAATATCCCTCATTTATAATATAGATAAGCTGTATAGTTAATGTATCATAAGTTAATTTATAGTATTCATATATTAGTTTAAAGATACAGTTAAGTATTAAGTTAGTATAAATATGTATACCTCTTATATGTTAATAAAAGTTAGATTTTATTATTAAAAGCTATTTTGCTTGATATTATGAATCCGTTAACGCAGATTAAGGCACGTCTTTCACCGTGAACACCTGAACACTAGAATCGTCTTTAGCAGGCAAGTACTTATCACCTACCAATTTTAAAGTATAAAATGTTCTGTCATCTTTAAAAACATACATAAAATACTTTTGCTGCTAGTGGTACTATTATTTGTGTTATCTCATCTCTGAATTGTTCCCCTAATGAATTGTGATATTGGGCCTTCAGGCATATACTGACTACTGGGCCTTCGGGCATATACGGACTATTGGGCCCTTGGGGCAAATTACAGAATATTGAGCCCTTGGGGGCATACATTGAAATGAACAGACACACATTGACACTTTGGGGTGGGTAGTCCATTGTAGTAGAGTGCGGAATTCGGGATTTTACCCCACCAGTAAATTCGACCGTCGCCCGGATGGGGTCGGTGAGTACAGAGCCACGGGTAGCTCCCGTTGGTTTAGGTGTAATTGTTGTTTCTTCTGTCCTCAGACAATGGGCTTGTCACTAGATAGGAGATTGAATGATGCACCATCTTGCCTCTACTAATACTATTGTGAATTGTGTAAACTACTAGTTTTTCCTACCATACACGTTTACAACTGCCATGCTTACTACTCTGTACACTACCCTTTACCTGCTAGCTCTGTACACTACCCTTTGCCCTCTTACTGCTCTGTACACTACACTTTGCCTTCTTACTACTCTGTACAGTACCCGTTGCCTGCTTACTACTATGTACACTACACTTTGCCTGCTTACACATCACACTTACCATGCTCACTATTTTGTACATTACACGTTGACATGCTCACATGTTCTCTTACGCAACTCATGCATTGTCTGGTTGTAATCATATTGTGTCCATTATCTTCAAAGTTTTGCAAATTATATTATTACCTTGCCGAGGGTCCATTTTCTAACTTTTTAACTTGCTGAGCGACCCTCGCTGATGTATATTTTCCTGCTGTGTATCTTGTGAAATATACGTCAGGTTCTGAGACAGATTTTACAGAGGAGCATACCCCGATGCTGAGCTAGCTGACCAGGTGTACCAAGACGCCGAGATCCGCTGCTGGGAAATGACGTGCCTTCGCAACGCCGCTAAAGCTTAATATTTGTGTTAATTGTATTCAGGTGTAATTTTGTTCGTGTGACTGTTGGTAATGGCCATGCTAGGACTTATTTGTGTACTTGTAATTTGGACAGCTAAAGTGTAATAATAACATTTGTGTTGTTCCGATATTCGCTAGCAAGAACCTGACAGGCTTAACACACAGACGCTTATTGTGTTTAAGTCTAAGATGAAAGGAAAAAAGGGTACTTCTTCTTTGCTTTAAGCACATGCGGGCACGCTCGCGTCCTCGCTCCCAAATATAATGGGAAGCGGGGCATGACAGGTTTTAATAGTGGCCCATGCAGGTCTAACATTGTACGAAATACTCAGAACAATATGAATGTCATTATTAGCTAGACTGTCTAGATAAATCTTGTAAGCAAATATTTACCGTGTTTCTCTTGCAGCATGGCAGGTGGACCCCACACTCGGAACAGAAACAGAGCCAACGAAAGTGGCGATCCCGACATCCATGAACTCATGGGTGTCATGAGAGGGATGTTGGAAATTCAACAGCAATTGATCCAGCAAGAACAACAGCCTGCACCACCTGAACTGCCTCCTCCCCGAGCTGAACCTGGAGCCAAGCAGTTTTGGGAGCTGAACCTAAAGATTTTCTCTGGAACGGAAGGCCCTCTAGACGGTGAAGAATGGGCTCGAAGCAATGAAGACGACCTGAGCATTTCCTGCATCGACCAGGCAGTCTGGGTAGAAGTTGCCAAGAAACAGCTGACTGGTAATGCCTGGAACTGGTGGGATATTGAGGAAGCACGTCTGGTTAAGCCTATTAACTGGACCATTTTCCGAGAGCGCTTCGATTCTCAGTACTTCCCCAGATCTGCCAAGAGAGAGCTCCAGCAACGTTTCGTCAACCTAGAGCAAGGCAATCGGACTGTTGAGGAGTACGAAGTAGAGTTTTCTATGCGTAGTCGTTTTTTCCACTCATTTGGTGGAAGATCTCGAAGACCGTGCATATCAGTTCCTCCAGGGTCAGGACATGGACTTTCAGGATTTGATGTCTTCGGTGAATCTGACTACACACCAAGACGTATTGGATGTTGCTAGGAAGTATGAGCTTATTATGAAGCAGAAGAAGGCACTACAGACTGAAGGAAGAAAGCGCCCGATGAAACCGACCAAGAACGAGCTCCGACCGATTCAGACCGTCAACTTCAAGAGGTCTCCAACCCCTGTTAACTCCCGATCTACAATGGTGTGTAACCACTGTAACCGATCGGGACATGTTAAGAAGGATTGTCTTGTGATGTTGAACCAGTGTTTAGTATGCGGGGCACCTGACCATATTGTAAGGAACTGCCCTCGTCGCACTAACGATCCAGCGACCCAATCTATAGTGGCATCAAGATCAATGTAACAGGGACCACCTCTGGTCCCTCAGCATCAAGTTTCCCAACAGGCCAAGGCCGAACACAATCGGCGCCAAACTTACTCTATGGTCGCAGAGGAAGTTAGGGAAGACGAGCATGTGACGAACGATGTCGTTTGAGCCCTGTCCTATCATCGCATTTCATGATTCATATCATAAATGTGTTTATCTTTGCTTTGTTATTTCTTAGGTGTATCTTTTGCTTTTACTATTGCTATTCCGTATATATCGCAGTTCCTCAATCATTACCTAACTTAAGAAATTTCAAGGACGGAATTTTTATAAGGTGGGTAGGATGTAACGGCATGTTTCTGTATGTACATGTCTCGTACGTATTTTCGTTAGTTGAATTATTAGAATAGTTGTTTCATGATCATATTCCTATTATTTTTCTCTTAACTTGAACTCGTGATCGGATTATTCGCAATCCTCGCGACTTCACGATCACATTGGTGATTTCTTTATTAACTTTTGGTTGGTGTTGATTGCAGGGACGAGATCGTAGTAATTCGACTACCTTAGTTTGATATTTTCTATGTCTAATCATGATCTAAAACATCTTAATGGGTTATACCAATTTCCATCTTAATAAATCCAGTTCTAATAACCCAAAATGTCTTAATTAAGTTGTTTCACTAAATCGAAACAAATCTTGTTCTGATCCGAATATTCAATCCAAAATGATTATCGTAATCATGCATTAACTTAAGTATCTTGACTAAATAAATCGTAATCATTTGGTTAGGGATTTTCCTAATCTGATCTGAATCCCAATATCTTAACCAAAATGATCCCTCCCAATCAAACCCTAATCGGATTGATATCTCAATCAAATAGATTCTTCACAATTAAATACCAAGTTAGTTAGACTTCAAAATCGGATTTGAATCCTATCGTAATCAAATCCTATTTCATCTACTTATCCTAACCAATTATTGATATCTAAGTATCATAACCGAATTGATTTCGTAATCAAATCTAATCTAACTCAAATCTTAATTAAACTGATCGAATTCAATCTTAATCGAACTGATTTCCTAAATTAAATACTCATCACCAAATCGGTTTCAGGGATTTAAACCTCACTCTTACAAATCTTAATCGTAACCGAATCGATCCTCCTAAATCTAATATCATAACTAAATTTGTAATATCCTAAAGACTTTCTCTAATCAAAGATTTATTTTTAGTTAATAAATCTTTAAAATTTATAGTAACTTGTAACCAAACCAATGCTCGAACGAACCCCACAAAATCCCAACCACGCGATTCCCCATGATCTGGTGCAACCCATCAACCCCGTACTCGTTCAAACCCAACTACCCCCACGTACTCCTTTAAATTTCCCCTCCTTCAAAACCCATGCAGAAGCGGGCAAAACCCAAGCCATCTGCTCCGAAGCCTCCCCTCTCAACTTTCGAAGTCCGGCCATCTTCTCCGCCACTTCTCCTTCAAGAACCCAATGCCTCCACGGGTGAACCCCGAACTACAGTGCCTCGCGACTCCTCCCTACGCCCTTCAACCCGTCGAACCCCGTCACCACTACCTTCCTCCGTTCGAACGCAAGCCTCTCCCCGTTCTACCCTCTCTCCGACCCCGACAGCACGAGCTCCGACTCCCACTTCAATGCCCAACGCCCCTCTCAGGCGAGCTCGCATCCGCCATCCTCGAACCCCTCCTTCCTCCGACGACCGTGCCTCCCCGTCTCCCGAACCACCACCTCTTTCAGCCTCACCCCGCCGCTAGCACACCCCCTGTTTCTGCTCGAAGCCCACCGACGATCCCCAAAACAATTCCACCGCCTTTCGACCAGCCCCGCAACCCCGACCCACTTCCATCTCCTTCATTCCGCTGCCGGAAACTCTCCGAGAGACCCCAGACCGCTCTCCGCCCTCTGCCACAAACCTCCGAGAGCCCGACCCACCTTGCCGTCTGCCAACCTCACCCCAGACATCACCTCAGTCCGCCTCTCCCACCGAACATTGCCTCCCAACCTCGAAGCAACCAAGCCCAATCTCTGCCAGCGATCTCCGACCCCATTTCCGAGCGACGCTCGACTACCACTGGCACCCTCAATCCCCGCCATCGAATTTTCCTCCGATCAATAATGCCACCGCATCCTCTCCCATGCTCCACCCAGTGCCTCCGCTGACGAGCCTTCCTCCTCGCCACCGTCGACCCCAGCTGAGGTTCGTGTACAACGAAGGGCGATGACAACGTGGTCTTAAACTAAGTGAGTTATGATATTATAACTGTGTATTAATATTATAAAGGTACATGCAAGCGTAAGTTTATATGCTATTAATTATTTTATATGAATAATACATAGATAAGTTATATATATAACCGTACAAGTATATATATATATATATCATGGTGTAAAAATGGCCCGGCCGGGCCGGCCCGGCCCGGGCCCGGCCGGGGAGAACCCCGGCCCAGCCCGGCCCGGCGGCCCGGGCCCAGCCGGGCCGGGCCGGCCCGGCCCGGCTCCCCACCCCTTAAGTTTTGCCTGTGTAAGGCAAATTTTAAAGAAAAACCCGGGCCGGGCCGGGCCGGGCCGGCCCGTGGGCTGGGTACCCCGGCCCAGCCCGGCCCGGGGGCCGGGCCCGGGCCAGAGCCCGGCCCTGGTACGGGCCACCGGGCCCGGGCCGGGCCGGCCCGGAACCCGGGCCGGGCCGGCGGGCCTCCCCCACCCCGGGCTTTTTTAACACCTTGATATATATATATATATATATATATATATAGGAGGGATCAAATGACCCCCAAAAATAACCCCCTATCAAAAATCCTATGCCCCCCATTTTTTCGGAAGATCCGAACCGTTCATCTTGATCTCCACCCTCTAAATACCTGACCCACCAATTTTCAACCCGATCTCATGTGTTTTGCCCGTTCATCCATCCGACCCAAATTTAACGGTTTCGCATGAACAGAACTTTTGCGAATGGTTGATGAACTGGTAAAACACATGGGATCGGGTTGAAAATTGGTGGGTCAGGTATTTAGAGGGTGTAGATTAAGATGAACGGTTCGGATCTTCCAAAAAAAATGGGGGGCATATGATTTTTGATAGGGGGTTATTTTAGGGGGTCATTTTTGGTGGTCATTTGATCCCTCCTCATATATATATATATATATATATATATATATGAGCAGTATAGTTAATGTTACATAAGTTAATTTATAGTATACACATATTAATTTAAAGTTAAATAGTAAAGTATTAAGTTAGTATAAATACATGTACCTCTTATATGTTAATAAAAGTTAGATTTTAATATTAAAAGTTGTTTTCCTTGATATTATGAATCCGTTAACGCAGATTAAGGCACACCTTTCACCGTGAACGCCCGGACACCAGAATCGTCTTTAGCAGGATATTGAGAAGAGGAAAGATATAGAACTCCTTAGAGTCTGTTCAGAGGACAACTTAGCAGATCCATTCACAAAGGCATTGTCACGCGATCGTCTGGAGAGACTAGTGTGTAAAAGTGGTATGCGATGCCATAATAAGTGGCACTGAGTGCAAGTGGAAAATGTTGAGAGATGTATGCCCTCGAGGCAATTTATCTATGTAAACATCTTGTTCATAAATAAAGGTATGCTTTCTGGTATCAATTATCTGAGTAATCCTCTTTTATATGTTGCTTGGATAATTTCCTTAGACTCGTAGTAAGGTCATACAAGTTTCGAGACAGAGATCCCGATTATGAGAAATGTCTGACCATTAGAAGCTTTAGACTTAAAGTGTTCATGGTTATAGATGCGTTGAGATAGGGATATCGGCACATCGGACAGACCGTTGTGTCTTTGTCTTGTTGGTCTCATAATCATGCGACTTGGTGAAGTCGGAGACAAGACACCGGTGCTCATTAGAGAATAAGTCCACTGAACGACCCAAACCAAGAGTTATCAAATGGATAAACATTAACTAACTGTCATTTATAACTCTTAGTGATAATATGCAAGTTGGTCCTTAGGACTTGAGATCATTGTACGAAGCTATGCGTGAACAGTGTCGCTTGGATCTATGATCTAGCTTCGAGGCAAGGCCAGCTGAAATGTCTTAGGTTGGGTGACACTTACAGCGTACGAGGTAAGTAATGATCAAGATATGATTCGTCTCTTCCGTTAATGGGAAGTTAGTGTCGCAGGCTCAGTACGGCTCTTGGTAAAACCTTGGCCAAGGTATGTTGTAGGATGTACAACATGAATGTACCAGATACCGAAGGATACTAGCCAGTGCTAGCTAGTAGGGTTGACAACGTTCCATACCCTAGGCTAGGCAAGTGACATAGTCAAGACGAAGGGACTAAAACTGCGGTATTCATTACGGACACAGTCAGATTGATCCCGACGACACTTTGTCGACGAAGTCAATCACGTAATTATGATGCTGAAACAGGGACGACACCTGCAGCTCGTGGTTACTGTCGTCTAGGGACTTCGAGTCCCAACCTGTAGTAGGGTCAGGCTGTAGAGTCTCACACCGAGTTGTATTCACGTCTTAGTAATAGAAAGATCGCTAAAGAGGAATGCATTCGATACAATGGAATGGTTAAACTCACAAGTGAGTTGTGAGATGAAAAGCTAAAGAGTTTAGCATTTGGGACATATTAATACTTGGTATTATATTGACTTAGATGCATTGGAACGAAGGGGACTTTCTGAGAAATCCACAGGAAGAAACCGCGTCCAAATCGGAGCTCTAACGAGCCCAGAAACGCAAAAACAGCTGAGGAAAGGCCCTTATTGGGCTTGCAGGTCTGACTCGCACCTGGCGGGTCAGACCCACCAGGAAATAGCTGGTTTGTGCTGTTTTTTTGTGAAAACAAGATTTGGAGTCTATTTTTGACAATTGAGGGGTCAAATGAAATCGGAATTTGATTCCGTTTTTTCCTATGCGATCGTTGTCTCGAGATTTTCGATTTGACAGGTTGTTTGAAAGTCGAAACTCAGAAATAGATTTATGGTGGATGTTAGTAGTTTGAACTTCTTATGAAATCAACCCCATTACGCCATATTATTGTCTCACATTGCTCGTGGTAAGAGGGGAGGTGCCGGCTCACTATATAAATAGGGGTTAGCCCTCCTCATTGAAACTTGCACCAAGTCTACCATTCGTGAAGCTCCTGATTTTTGAGCAAGCACGATCTAGACTTAAATCATTCTTCCTCTCTAGTTCTTTCGATCCTCCAATTGGGTCTTAGCAAGACAGCGAGGAGGCTTGGATCTGATCCAGAAATCTCTGGCGTGTGTCTGCTCAAGTGAAACTTTCTTCGTCGGATGATTGGCTTGGAGACGCGGTGCGGCTCGGGAAGCGGTTCAGCTCGAGGCGAGGCGCAGTGCGGTGTGGTTCAAATGGCGACTCAGCTCGGAGGCACGGTGCGGGAAACGGTTCGGAACACTTTGTCAGTGCAAGCAAAGTTATGGGTAAGTCTGTTACTTTGATGCATTTCATATTATTTGCAGTAGATTTGATCTTTCTCGGGTTGGTCAGACCCAACCCGAGTCAGTAGATTATCCTGGCTAGGGTGCATTTTCCTTAGGGTAGTATATTATTAAAGGGTTTAATAATGCTTCCGCTGCTTTATTTAGTTTTTAATGTTCGTCCGACTTAAGACGGGCTTAAAAATGCCCTAAGGGACCTTGAAAATCCCAACATTACTTATCACCTACAAATTTTAAAGTATAAAATGTTCTGTCATCTTTAAAACCGTACATAGAATACTTTTGCCGCTTGTGGTACTATTATTTGTGTCATCTCATCTCTGAATTGTTCCCCTAATGAATTGTGATATTGGGCCTTCGGGCATATATAGACTATTGGGCCTTTGGGCATATACGGACTATTGGACCCTTGGGGCAAATTACGGAATATTGAGCCCTTAGGGGCATACATTGAACTGAACAGACACACATTGACACTTTGGGGTGGGGTAGTCCATTGTAGTAGAGTGCGGAATTCAGGATTTCACCCCATCAGTAAATTCGACCGTCACCCGGATGGGGTCGGTCAGTACAGAGCCACATGTAGCTCCCGTTGGTTTGGGTGTAATTGTTGTTTCTTCCGCCCTCCGACAATGGGCTTGTCACGAGATAGGAGATTGAATGATGCACCATCTTGCCTATACTGATACTATTGTGAATTGTGTAAACTGCTAGTTTTTCTTACCATGCACGTTTACAACTGCCATGCTTACTACTCTGTACACTACACTTTTCCTGCTTACTGCTCTGTACACTTTGCCTGCTTACTACTCTGTACGCAACTCATACACTTTGCCGACTTACTACTCTGTACACTACACTTTGCCCGCTTACTACTCTGTACAATACACTTTGCATGATTACTACTCTGTACACTACTCTTTGCCTGCTTACTACTCTGTACACTACACTTTGCCCGCTGACTACTCTGTACACTACACTTTGCCTGCTTACTACTCTGCACACTACACTTTACCTGCTCACTGCTTTGCAGACTACACCTTGCCTGCTCACTACTTTGCACATCACACTTACCATGCTCACTATTTTGTACACTACACGTTGAAATGCTCACATGTTCTCTTACACAACTCATGCATTGTCTGGTTGTAATCATATTATGTCCATTATCTTCAAAATTTTGCAAATTATATTATTACCTTACCGAGGGTCCATTTTCTAACATCTTAACTTGCCGAGTGACCCTCGCTGACGTATATTTCCATGTTGTTTATCTTGTGAAATATACGTCAGGTTCTGAGACAGATTTTACAGAGGAGCATACCCCGAGGCTGAGATAGCTGACCAAGTGTACCAAGACGCCGAGATCCGCTGCTGGGAAACGATGTGCCTTTGCAACGCCGCTAAAGTTTAATATTTTTGTTATTGTATTCAGGTATAATTCTGTTCGTATGAATGTTGGTAATGATCATGCTAGGCCTTATTTGTGTACTTTTAATTTGGACATCTGAAGTGTAATAATAATATTTGTGTTGTTCCGATATTTACTAGCAAGAACCTGCCAGGCTTAATACACAGACGCTTATTGTGCTTAAGTCAAAGAAGAAAGAAAAAAGGTACTTCTTTGCTTTAATCACATGCGGGCCCACTCGCGTCCTCGCTCCCAAGTATAATGGGAAGCGGGGCGTGACAAAAACCTCTGCAAAAATTCTCCAAAGTGGCTTCTATTTGCCCTCCATCTTCAGAGACGCAAATGAATACATCAAAGCATGCAACAGGTGCCAAAGAACGGGAAACATCACGAAGAAAAATGAAATGTCTCTACAGCACAGTTTGGAGATAGAATTGTTTGACTGTTGGGGTGTCGACTTTATGGGACCCTTCCCAACAAGTAACGACAACAAGTACATCCTTATCGCCGTTGATTACGTCTCACAGTGGGTGGAAGCCATAGCCACCACAACGAATGATGCAAGGATAGTGGCCAAGTTCTTCAAGCATGTGATTTTTCCCCGCTTTGGAGTCCCGAGAACGGTTATAAGAGACGGCGGGAGTCACTTCATCGAAAAGAATTTTGAAACAATGATTAAGAAATACGGAGTGCACCACAAGGTCGGTCTTGCATACCATCCACAAATGAGTGGCCAAGTCGAAATTTCCAATAGAGAGATCAAGAACATCCTAGAGAAGACGCTAAGCGCATCGAGGAAGGATTGGTCCTAAAAGTTGGATGATGCTCTTTGGGCGTACCGCATTGCTTTCAAGACCCCTATCGGAACAACCCCGTACAGGTTAGTATACGGGAAAGCATGCCACCTACTGGTGGAATTGGAGCATAGAGTATATTGGGGGATAAAGAAGTTGAACTTTGATTACAAGAGCACCGCCACGTGGCGTTTCTTGAGTGTCAACAAGCTTGACGAAATCCGGTGACACGCCTATGAGGACGCAAGGATATATAAGGAAAAGACCAAGATCTATCATGATACGAATATCACGGTGAGGCGCTTTGAAGTAGGTGACCAAATGCTCCTCTACAACTCGAGACTACGACTCTTCCCCGAGAAGCTAAAATCAAGGTGGTTCGGCCCCTACAAGATAATAGCTATGTCACCGAGAGATGCCATAGAACTTGAGGGGACGAACAACAAATTCAAGGTGAATGGCCAAAGAATACAACCATACGTAGCGGGAGAACCGATTGGACAAGAGGAAACTTACCTCCTCAAGGAATGCACCACCATCGATTGAAAATCTTGAGGGAGTCGAGCTTACGACTTAAAACAAGCGCTTATCAGGAGGCAACCCGACTTTCTATCCCTTACCTTTCGTTTTTGTTTTTGTTTTTCTTTTCTTATTCAAAAACAAAATAAATACATTTTTAATTCCAAGAAAATACGAAAACACAAAAATTTGATGAGTTCCCCCTTCTACATGTTGAACCATGAGGAGAGAGCGAAAAACGATGAAAACAAGGAGAAGGAACCAAGGGAAGAGCACCTTAAGAGAAAAACAAGCTTGGGGAAAACGTTATAGGTAACTCGACCGAGTAGCTACCCTGCTCGGCCAAGCTGCAGGGAATTGGAGAAAACAGGCAAAAACACACAGTGGAAGTTAATTGCGACTCGGCCGAGTGGCCCCCTACTCGGTCGAGCTACAGTACGAGATGCAGAGAGCTGGAGATGAAGGCAAAAAGTGGTCTGGAAATTAATTGCGACTAGACCGAGTAGCCCCCTACTCGGTCGAGCTACAGACAGAGGCCAAAAAGGTCGAAAAAGAGCACTCTGTTTCTAATTCGACTCGACCGAGTAGCTACCCTACTCGATCGAGCTGCAGGGAGAGTCCCAAAAGTGCTAAAAGGGCACTCTAGAAAGCTCAACGGACTCGACCGAGTAGCTACCCTACTCGGCCGAGCTTCAGGGAGAGCAACAAGAGCTGAAACCATCCCTCTGTTTTAATTCAGCTCGACCGAGCTAAGTAAGCAGCTCGGTCAAGTACTAGGGCACAATTTTTGAGCTTAATTTTGAAATTTTTATAATCTTTTATTACTCGACTGAGCAGCTATCGCTGCTCGGCCTGAGCAGCGACTAGCTTGGTTGTGGCCCACATTCAGACCGAGCTCGACTCGGCTTATATTAAATCAAATCTACTCGGTTAACCCTTGTCCCTAATCAAAATTACCCCAAAAACTCCCCGAGCTTCCCCCTAATTCCTGCCCTAACACCTACTCGACCTCCCTGCCACCATCGTCGTCGCCCCGCTCCACCCGAGAACTGCCACCGCTGCCAACTTGATCCACCCCTCTACCCCTCTCTCTCTCTCTCTCTCTCTCTCTCTCTCTCTCTCTCTCTCTCTTCAAAACCCCCGCTCCGCCTCCTTCGCTCCGGCCATTGACTGGAGTAGCATCGCCAGTGCCACCCAACGCCGACGGCACCACCATCTCCCTACACCTCTGTCTCTGTCGTGCCCAGACCTAAGGGCACGGTAGACTCTGCTGCTCCCGATCCTACTTCTTCCCCCTTGAATCCAGCCAGTTATTTCACTCTTGAGCCCACCGATTCATCTATTTTGGAGCCTGTCTCTGCCAGCACTATTTCCGCACATGTGGACCCCTTTACCTCCCTTCCCACCACTTTAGGGTCCACAGTTTCTCTATCTGGCACAACTTCTGCACCAGCATCAGCAGTTTTATCCGAGAGCGTCGTGGTGTCTGTCACCACTTCTGTTGCCACGAAGTCTTATATTTCTGATGCTGCTGCTGCTTACGTTTTTGCACCGGATCTCGGATCCATCCCACGCACATCCTCTTCCTCTGAGATCCATGCTAGACCTCCCTCCACTTACTTTCAGTTCAGACCCCGAGTATCACCTACCCGTGGGCACACTAAGAGGGTTGTCTTTAGCAGTTCGCGACCACCCCTTAGCTCCCGCACCGCTGACGCACATCTATCCACGACGGAGCACGAGGTTGTCACCCTGAGGCGTGCCTTTGACACCCTCTCGGACTCATTCTCCACTTTTCAGCCATCCGTGGAGCGGGACCTCACAGCCATTGTTGACATTCTTAGGTATTAGCGTGCACCCACCATCATACTTGCACCAGCCCCCTCCTCCCAGGCCAGACCCTGTCCCTTCACCACCTCCTACACCGCCCACTGTGCCTCACTCTCAGGCTTCTGCAGGGCCTGTCACTTCATCCCTGGAGCCGGTTGCACCTCAGTTGGATACTTCCGTTGTCGACACACAAGTTCCCACATCAGTCGACACTCCAACTGTTTCACTATTGTCTGAGCATACTCTCTTATGTTTCTTCATCGGCCGACACACCTGTCGAGCCTTCACATTCTGTGCCGCATGTTTCCTTTTCTAGTCCTCAGCAGTCGGACCCATCATCACCTCCAGAGGGCGATGTCGCTGCTTGATCTTTTCACTATTTTTGCACCTGTCACCCCTACCATTTTTTGTGCCCATCTGTCTCTTTGGGGCCCTGATCTTGCATATCTCGGGTGATGACCACTTTTTGTACCACCCGCATACATTCCACCATTTTGCATTTACACCCCCATCACGACATCATTTGCATCATCTGCTTGCATGTTCACATTTTAGCATATTAGGCATTCAGACATGCAATTTTTCTTTTATTATTTGCATAGTTTCATTTTTATTTACTTTTATTTACCACCTGCCCACCCTAGCCTCCTTTTCCATACGTGCTAGTGTGTTCTCAGCAATGAGGACACTACTGTGTTTAGCTTGGGGGATGAGCGCTATTGCTTTTATTTTTATTTTTTCATTTTTCTTTCATTTTACACCTTTTTATCTTTACTTTCCACCCCGTTTCATTTTTAGCATCATATTTTCCATGTTCGGTTTGCTTGCTTGCTTTTATTTTATTTTTTCCGCCTTTCTTTTCCCCTTTTTGCTAGATGTATTCCATATGATGATATCTCTCTTAGCTTTAGTAGCTATCACGATGCTTATTACTTTTGTCATGCTACTTAGAGTATTTCAGTTCTTACTATTCACATGCTTGCATATATGTTCTGTTGATGATCTCTCTATATGAATGCATGAAATGAATTGAAACTGAATGTATGCAGTAGTATTTGGTATGTTCATGTTGGATATGCACCGAGATTCACGCATCTTTAGAATATTTGAAGCATCTGCTTTGTTATCTTTTTCACCCTCTGTTGCATGCCTGCTATTATTGCATGTCTTACCGCATGACTTCATTATTCGTTGAAATGAATGAAAATATCTATGCTTGCTCATGAGTTTAGTTGGAGTATTATCTTATTGAACAATTGTGCACATCTTATGAGTGAACCGAGTGATTATATTATTTCTTTCTCCACATATCTTATTATTCTCTACATGTCACTTAGGCTCATCCCCTCTGCAGTTACATATACCGCATCCTATTCCTAAAAATACCAAAAGAAAAAGTTAGCTTCAAAAAGCCCAAAAAAGCCAAAAAGGAGCCAAAATAAATGTATATCCTATTGCTCCAATCAAAAAAAATATTTCATCTATCTTACTATTTGGAGCTACACAAATACTTGGGAAAAAGCCACAAAATTTCTTTATCATTCCTTAGATGCGATGCCTCAAGCTAAGCTTGGGGGGGTGAATCTATTTGATTATACGAGTGAGTACGCCATTAGTGTGGAGTTGTGCACATTTGGGGATATTTGATAATGCTCAAACTTTGCGAAATATATTAGCCATGGATATTTTTCTTGCTTTGAGATGAATTTATGACTGCCATGATCTTTATCATATTCTCTATTGCATGCTTGGTGTGACTCTTATAAGCTTCATTTATCTCTATTGATTGAAAAGTGCGTCACCAACATGTGTATACTAGACTCTATAATTTGCATGATGTGGATATGAATAGATTGCATGAATTTAGAGGATCCCTTCATTTGTTCTTAAATGCTTACAAGGGACATGTTTAGCAAAGATATGAAATTCTTATTAGCATGTGATCTATTTTCGAAGCATGTGATGTGCCGCTATTGCTTGAGATCTGACCGAATACTTTAGCACTCCCCTCCATTTTCCATTTCTTTTC
The DNA here is from genome assembly GCA_030789695.1 of Scilla litardierei. Classification (NCBI taxonomy): domain Eukaryota; kingdom Viridiplantae; phylum Streptophyta; class Magnoliopsida; order Asparagales; family Asparagaceae; genus Scilla; species Scilla litardierei. The sequence continues at coordinate 164,683,943 of CM061141.1, forward strand.
TATTTCTTTATTTTTGTCGCCCGGTGAGCCTCGTATTCGTCTTCCTCGAGGACGAGTAAGAGGTAAGCTTGGGGGATTTGGAAGTGTCCATATTTTACATGTTTTTACCGCATCATTTCATGTCATTTACACCTCCAAACTTCATATTTCCATATATTATCGCGCTTCTAATGCCATATTCGAGTTTTGTATAGCTTTTTGGATTTTCAGAGTTTTGGAGCAAATTGGAGCTATTTTGGGACATGGACACATCCGACACGTCCGAGACGTCATTGGCAAGGCTCCATGAGAGTTCGCCAAGGAATGGAAGAATATTGGAGGAGAGGAGGAGAGGAGAACGATAAAATGGCAAAGTTGATATCAGTTTCCCAGGTGACTCGACCGAGTAGCATCAGCTACTCGACCGAGCTGACGCGCTAAAATTGCACAGGAAATGGCCTGACCTACTCGACCGAGCAGACATCCGACTCGACCCGAGTCGCACCAAATAGATGAAGATACCGTGCTTCTCTCCAAGGCATCCCAGCTCGACCGAGCAGCAAAGCAACTCGACCGAGCAGCTCATCTGCTCGACCCGAGTCGAAAAGAAACAGAGCAACGTTTTGGAGGAATTTCGAATCTACTGTAGCTCAACCGAGTAGGGGGCTACTTGACCGAGTAGCCTGTATCTGCCAGATGCAGAAGCAACAGCAATGGGAGCCTGCAGCCGACTCGACCAAGCAGGCTCCTCTACTCGACCGATTAGCCGACGCGACAGTTTGTGGGCCCAAGTGCCTAGATTTTCTGAGATTTTTTGGGATCTTTCCCCTATGTATTTAAGGATGTTTTTAGCTTTATTTTGGAGGAGGAACTTTAGAGAAACTCTTAGTTTAGTTTTAATTAGGTTTTTGAGAACTTGTGCCGTCGCTATTTTGTATGAAGCAAAGCTTGGATTTTTATTATTGTTTCGCGCAAGGATTCTTGTCTTCTTAATTCTCTTTGGATTGCTATTGCTTCTCGACCCGTTGGTAACGATTCCCTACACTTTTTATTGCTTTTTGATGTTTTCCATTGCCATGATGAATTCCATTGCATCTATTGAATCTCTTTCTGTTATTTCTATGATGCGTGAGTAGTTCCATCTAGGGTTAATGGATTAGCCCATGGATTTTAGGATTGAGATACAAAGTTAGGATTTTTAGGTTGTGTTGGAATAAAAGGTAAGTAATTTGGTTGATCTTGCAAAGTTTGTAGGAGAACTCGTACTGAGATCGTGCCACGGTGGGTGGAATCGATTGGCTTAAGGAGTATCATATAGGCTTAATTAGGGAGTTAGAGGATTCAATTGGGACGTGTGACCATGCCCGGCTCGTGTCTTGTGGGATCCATCGACGAACTATATTACTAATTGACGGCTACCTCCATTGCGTCAATAAGAGCCACCAAAATACATCTAAGCTCTAACCCACGAGAGTGGAGTGAGCTGACTCCTCCTTCACCTTCTCCTCATACACATTCGGATCCACGGTCTCCTCCGATGCATTATCCTCCTCCTCCTCAGCATTCTGCTCCACCACATTAAGAGCAACCATCTCCACCGTCTCCACCAACTCCCCAATAACAAAATCCGCTACATTATTCAACTCAGTAGCCACTGCCTTCTCAGCCTCCTCCTCCTCCCCATTCACCTCATGCACCTTCGGCTCCACATGCTCCTCCACTGAATTATCCTCCTCCTCCATCTCAGCATTCTGGTCATCCTCATTATGAACCACCTTATCCTCTTCCCCAACCAACTCCCCAGTATGCTCCACCTCCAGCAAATCTGCAGGCACTGCATTCTCCTACTCCGCCTCATCCACCTTCTCCTCCTCCACCTTCTACTCCTTATCCACATTCTCCATTTCCTTCACATGCTCATCACCCACAATTTTATACGGCGATGCTAACTCCTTCAACTTTTTTTACAATATCAACATTCTTACCCCTTTTTAATCGGTTACGTGCATTATAAATTGATTTGATGGAGGTTGCATTGAAGGTTGGATTTTCCTTCAGGACTTTCAAAATTTCTGCTGGCCGCACCTTGCTATTTTGCCAAATCTCTCAATGATTCCATCTCCATTCCTTGCAACTTCCCTTCATCAGAATGGCCCTCGACATAATTAGCAGCTTGATGGTTGTGCTTACCACAAACGACTGATAACTTCCACTCCTCAACGCCAATGCCAACACAAACCATATTACCACGCAATGAGAACGGACATCGACACTTCTTGGTTTTAACTAGCATGTCGGTCTTTTTTTCCTTTCTGTGTCCCTATAAACCCCGCTTCTTTCACATGCAAAGTAAACAGCAAGAATCCTATTGGACGTTTTACTCAAACTCGTCGACTTGGTAACAATCACATGCCCATATGTTCGCCCGATGTTCTTTCTCCACTCAAACAGCTCGTCTCTACTCTTAAAAATTTGCGCGGTAGTAAATTCGTTTGTAAAATCCATATTATCATGTATCAAACAATTCATACAACTAATTGGACTTGGAATCAAAAATTTACTGCATTATTGCCGAAAAGATACATCAATATTACCTTTGATTTGTGTACCTTCTCCATCAATCTCAACCATATTTCCATGCATGTAAAATCAAAAAATTTCTAAATCATTTTCTACCCATTTAAATAAGAATTTCAACTACAATGTACTTAAAAGTATATACTTAACAAATTTCAATTTCGAGAAATTTAGGCTTAAAAACCCTAAATCGATTGCTCTCTCCACAAATTTGTTTGATCGCTGCAGTTGACACTGTGATGTATCTTTCGAGCCAAGACATAAAAATCAAATCTTTGGAAATTCGGGCTGTGCGCCTTGAGCCATCTTTAAAACCTTACCGTTTGATATTCTGCCTTGAGCAATATGTGGAAGTGTCTGTCTGTGCGCTGTGAGCAGACTTTATCAAGGGGTAATATCAGGTCCTATCAGGGTCTATTTTTTACCCGTTGTGCGCGTGGAGTAAAAAAGTTTAATTTGAAATAATATTACTTAGCGTGCACAACACTTACAATTTTACAGGATTTGAACCACTTTACTCGCTGAGTAATCTTACACGATTGCAAGGGTTTACCACATGCGCATAACGGTTCATATAAGGAGTAATTTTGCATGACGTGGTATGCGGGGAGCAATTTAACAACTTTGAGGTTATAATCATTTGACTCTTTGTACACGTGTATTTTTACTACTTTGAGGTTGGAAAAAATATATAATTTTCAGTAATATTTAACATGTCATTCAAATAATTTTTTACAGGCAATGTGTAATTTTGTCTGTTTTGTGCGTTGGGTAATTTTATCTGTACAGAAATATTTAATGAATGCGCAAAACTCTGAGTGATTTCTTATGAACATATGGTTTTACTCATCGCGCAAAACAATCTCCAAACTGTCTGTTTTGGACATACATGATAAAATTCCATGCTACAAAATAATCAAATTCAAACAAAAATTCATATTTCATTGATACAACGTTATAACTTACTAAATTTAATTCGCCTAACATCGGTATTACATATCTGATACACTATATTATACTATACTACATTGAACTATACGAAACAATAACAATGATACACTATGCTACTTTGAACTATATGATACAATAACGAAGATATATTCAAATCGATGAACAATTTGGAGTATTGTTGGATGTTATAGAAAATTACTCAGAGAGCAAAACTGGCATCAATATTGTCCGTTTTGCGTGTTGCGCAATTTTGTATGAAAAGACATATTTACTCAACGCGCAAAACGGGAATATTACTGCCGTTTTGTGATCGGAGTAATTTGTTTGATACACAATATCAAGCTATACAGATGATAACATGTGCACATTTCGACAACAATGATAAAATTTCATGCTATCAAGTGGTCAAAATGATACAAAAAGTCATATTACATTGATACAAAATTATAACTTACAATTAAACAAAAACTTCAACGATTGCAACATCGTGACCAAATACCATTTCCTTGAATACATGCATCATGTCTGCATAAGTAGCTGGCCATCCTTCTGACACATCGAAATGGTATCTTTGCCACAAGCTTGAAGTTGGAGGGATAGGACCATCTGGGGCAAGTTTAACAATAACAAAGTAAGTATTGTTCACATGACCCAACGTTATGTTGCGTTTGGAGGATATGGGTAATTGCCTGACTCAAAATAGGGTGAGCGCTACTCCCAAGTGTAGGAGATCGAACAAGTAATAATCTTGGTGAGTCCAGGTATCGTATCCACGGGACAACTGACACCTAAAACCACAAATTTCAGTTTGTAAAGAGTACTAAAACGATAATAACCAACCACCTATCAGGTATAACGATATGGTATCAAGAGTTTAAAATAATAAAAGAAAATCCTACGATAATCGGTGAATTCGATTTTGGGGTACTAATATGGAGAGTATATATTGGTTGTGATTTCGTTAGGGTGTGTGCAATCAATGATTATTAATACCTTTTCTATAACTCAACACTTCGTCCGGTTAGGGCACGAGAACGTCGAAAAGTATGGCGATAAAGAGCATGAAATAGTGCCGAAAAGGTAATCACGCATAACGTCGATTTCATTAGGAAAATAAAATCAAGTGCCCTCTCGGGTCATGATACGTCCTCTCAGATCGCATCACGAATAAGTCCGCCAAGATCATTTTCGATTCAAGCATGCCCACGTCTCCGTATAACATACCCAAACAAGATATATATAGAAATCGACAAAATACGTGATTATACAATGCAAATAGGGCGAAAAGATATTGAAATCAATGGTTACAACACCCTAACTACATCAACACCAACACATATGAAGATTAATCACGCATGAAGAGAATATATTCAGTATTCATAGACAAATACATCACCAAAACCTCAAAATACGTGAATAATACTTCAAATACAAGCCAAATACTTAAGATACAAGGCTAAAGATAGGAAAAATGTCACCAATTCTCTCCAAATAGCCCCAAATCTCCTTCAGATGATAGATCTAGCCTCTGTCCCCATGGCCTCTAAATTTCACGGCGAAATATGGCTCTTAGAGCCCCCAATACGCCAGAATACGCAACAAAAACCCTAGAATACCTTAAATACAAGTATTTGCGGGTTTAAGTTTCTTATCAGGTTCAAACCCACTTCAATTCTTCGCTGAAACCCAAACCCACGAGAACTGGATGATCTCCGCCGTTAGAACGAAGCGAGATCTGACCAGGGAGCGCCACGTGTCCTTGCGGGTTGTGCATCCGACTTCGCTGCTTTGGATCCGCTTCGATTGATCCGTATTCGAATCGTGATTGTTATGAGCCGTTGGATGCATGATGGAACGGATCCAAGCGTGCCACGTAGCCCTGAGAGAAAGCTGCTTCAGGCCGAATTCGAGTTGACGCGGGCTAGATGTTGGCCGTCGGATCATCATCCAACGGTCACAAGTGATGCACGTCGCCCCGCTGTCGAATTCTGTTGAGCATGTACTTCGATCGAATTCAGGCCGTTCGATCGAGAGATGAATAGATATAAGCTCTCCACGTCAACCGAGGTATATGTAAATCACCCTTTCGCTTTTGAATTCGAGCGGAGACGACCGACGTCGTTCGATCGAAATCGAATGGTCTTCATCACGCCACATCACCCGCTTCTCCGCAAACAGCTCCGGTTCATCCACATCGTTCGACCGAGCAGGGAATGCTGGGATCGTGCCACGTGGCATGCAAGCGTCGTCTGCTTTGATCCGCTACGGAATTCATCTGGCCGTTGGATTGAGATCCAACGGTCATTAGCTTGCTTCGTCGTACGCGTGTTGTGACCACTGGATGAAGATTGGACGGTATAGATTTCGCCACGTGGCGTTGCCACGTATATGTAGTGTATTTTCGCCGTATTTTGTGCGTATTTCTCCATTTAAATAGTATTCTGCATTCAAAAATTCACAGTAATTAGCACAGATCTCAGAAAAATACAAATAAATAGTCGTTGGAATCGTGAGATCGAGATCTAGCAATGAAAAATATAAAAAGGCAGAAATACTCAATAAAATTTATATTTTGTGCACAAATCAATGGTATGCTCTAATAAATGATTATATACAAAATACGAACGTATTAGAGACCAATTAAGCGTCATATACACATAAAATAGTGCTAGATAAGGGGTTAATTATGCAATATTCACCCCAAATCACAACCCCCAACTAGCGATTTGCTAGTCCCTAGCAAACAGAGCGAACGTCGTTACATTCTAGTTTTCTTATTTCCAAGGAATTGGCGTCTCAAAAAGATCGTTCAAATCATGGGTATTGAAGTTGCTTAGTTTATTCAGCATTTCTTTCTCTTTTTTTCTTTTCTTTTGACGACTTAGAATGATCCATGTAGCGAGCCTTCGGTTAATGATTCCTAGGCCAGAAGACCTTCGGCCATTAGGCTTAGAAGAGCCCCTCGAACTTAATACTCGAATCATCTAAGTTTTATTTTCTCTTTTTTTGTGAATGCACTCCCCATTCATCCATCTTTCGACGCGAATCTCCAATGCTTCCTGAGGCACGAAGACCCGGCTAATAAATGAACTCAAGGGAATAATGCACTTTTTCTTTTTCACTTTTTTGTTCTTTTTTTTCGTAAGCAACTCAACACCCATAGATATGAACATAAACATTAGTAACAATGGCCAAATTCCTCTTCAACTTGAAGACTATTCTAATAAATTGTGTATACTTAAGCTTTTTCATTACAGTAGCATGCATGAAATAAATTCAAACTATTTCGAGATATTAATCATGGCAATTGAAAGTTTTCATAAATAGCATATTAATGAGTAATTCCATGGATGAAAAATAATTAATTCAAGCCATAAACGACTTTTAGAACTCAATCAATGCATAATCATCCGCATTTGTGGTATGTGAAGGAGTTTTAAATGATGAGAATGGTGATTTATTCTTTTCTTCACCTTGTTTTTTGAAAAAAAATCCTAAGGCCTCATACACTCCCCCCAACTAAAGATGGACATTGTCCTCAATATCGAAGGGGGTTCATGTTTGTTCAAAAGAAAGCATCCTAGAAAGCATATAAAATCTATACTAATGGAAAGAACACACCGTGGTCAAAATGGCGGATCCCGAATCGTTAATGGTGGAGGAAGTTGTTCTATTTGTTCCTTGCGCTCCTCGGCGAGTAATCTTCCTCCAAAAGCTAAATTGGACCCCAGCAACACAACTCCAAGCATCTCTATAACTTGTTTACCAATGTCCTACAAGAGATGAGTTATGTCAGTCTAAATTAGTCTAAAATTCTTCGCCACAAACATATTCCAAATATAGTCATCAAAGTACGTAAAATAAAGTAAGGCATGTTGATGACTACTCCCTGAAAAATGTGCACTGCTCTCGGTATGATGCTCGGTCATCGGGGAGAGGGATAAATGATTTTGGGAAAAAACTGGGGGAGAGAATGATTTGGGCCCCATATCGATAATCTATGAACACATGTCCCTCGCTATTTCCTCCTCCTGTTCATCCAAAATTGCTAGCTCCTCATCTCCGTTGCATCCACATCCTGCCATGTTGATATTTTTGTTCGTGACTTCATAGTGACATGGCTTGCTCGATATACCTGCAATAGAAGATGAACTCAAATTAGATTTTGGAAATTGAATTTCAAAATAATTATTTTCGTCTAAGCAAGCGGCAATCAGAGTAAGATTTTCAATAGATTTCTAAATTTGTCGACTCCGAGCAAGGAAGTTTTCTTGGAATTGATGGGATGTAGCCTCCTGTGGCTGACTGAGCAAATAAACTTCCTCTTTCAAGGGTTGCAATGGTACGCCTACGCTTTGCTCTCCTTGATCAAGGCATGAAGGCTCCGTTGAATCACGCTCTGAAGTCTCATTAATGATCTAATCATTCTCTTGAAGGGACTCCATGTACTTCCACGCCTCTGTCGGTGTCATGACTCCCAAAAGTTCCAGTAGTTGTGGTCGTAGTCCAAATAGAAAGGACTCCATAAGCTCTTTCTTTGTGTACCCATGCTGTGAATAGCTCGATACTATGTCTGTGAACCTCCTCCAGGCCTGAAAGAAAGTTTCACAATCTGTCTGATTAAAACTAACGATCTTGAGCTTCTCCATCCTATGTTTGTGTGCAGCATTATACTCTGCATCATACCAATTGTTTGTGCAATAGAAATTCAAATACTCCATTTTTTGAATTTTTTATAAAAGAAAATAAAACAAAAAAACTAATAAAAACCTAAACTATAAGATGGAAGGATCTCACCGAATGTTCCTCCAAACGAACTGTAATCGTAGATCACAAGTACTGTTATCCCTGGCAACGACGCCAAAAACTTGCCTGACTCAAAATAGTGTGAGCGCTACTCCCAAGTGTAGGGGATCGAACAAGTAATAATCCTGGTGAGTCCAGGTATCGTATCCACGGGACAACTGACATGCAAAACCACAAATTTCAGTTTGTAAAGAGTACTAAAACGATAAATAACCAACCACCTATCAGGTATAATGATATTGTATCAAGAGTTTAAAATAATAAAAGAAAATCCTACGATATATACGGTGAATTCGATTTTGGGGTACTAATATGGAGAGTATGTGTTGGTCGTGATTTCGTTAGGGTGTGTGCAATCAATGATTATTAATACAATTTCTATAACTCAACATTTCGTCCGGCTAGGGCACGAGAACATTGGAAAGTATGGCGATAAAGAGCATGAAATAGTGCCGAAAAGGGAATCATGCATAACGTCGATTTCATTAGGAAAATAAACTCAAGTGCCCTCTCGGGTCACGATACGTCCTCTCGGATCGCATCACGAATAAGTCCGCAAAGATCATATTCGATTCAAGCATGCCCACGTCTCCGTATAACATACCCAAACAAGATATATATAGAAATCGACAAAATACGTGATTATACAATCCAAATAGGGTGAAACGATATTGAAATCAATGGTTACAACACCCTAACTACATCAACACCAACACATATGAAGATTAATCACGCATGAAGAGAATATATTCAGTATTCATAGACAAATACATCACCAAAACCTCAAAATACGTGAATAATACTTCAAATACAAGCCAAATACGCGAGATACAAGGCTAAAGATACGAAAAATGTCACCAATTCTCTCCAAATAGCCCCACATCTCCTTCAGATGATAGATCTAGCCTCTGTCCCCAGGGCCTCCAAATTTCACGGTGAAATACGGCTCTTAGAGCTCCCAATACGCCAGAATACACATCAAAACCCCTAGAATACCTTAAATAAAAGTCATTGCGGGTTTAAGTCGCGTATCGGGTTCAAACCCGCTTCAATTCTTCGCTGAAACCCAAACCCGCGAGCGCTGGATGATCTCCACCATTAGATCGAAGCGGGATCTGACCAGGAAGCGCCACGTGTCCTTGCGGGTTGTGCATCCGACTTTGCTGCTTTGGATCCGCTTCGATTGATCTGTATTCGAATCGTGATCGTTATGAGCCATTGGATGCATGATCGAACGGATCCAAGCATGCCACATAACCCAGAGAGAAAGCTGCTTCAGCCCGAATTCGAGTCGACGCGGGCTAGATGTTGGCAGTCGGATCATCATCCAACGGTCACAAGTGATGCACGTCGCCCCGCTGTCGAATTCTGCTGTGCATGTACTTCGATCGAATTCATGCCGTTCGATCGAGAGATAAACAGATATAAGCTCGCCACGTCGACCGAGGTATATGTAAATCGCCCTTTCGCTTTTGAATTCAAGCGGAGACGACCCACGTCGTTCGATCGAAATCTAATGGTCTTCATCACGCCACATCGGCCGCTTCTCCGCAAACACCTCTGGTTCATCCACATCGTTTGATCGAGCGGGGAATACTGGGATTTTGCCACGTGGCATGTAAGCGCCGTCTGCTTTGATCCGCTGCGAAATTCATCTGGCCGTTGGATCGAGATCCAACGGCCATTAGCTTGCTTCGTCATACGCGTGTTGTGACCGATGGATGAAGATTGGACGGCATAGATTTTACCACGTGGCGTTGCCGCGTATATGTAGCATATTTTCATCGTATTTCGTGCGTATTTCTTCATTTAAATAGTATTCCGCATTCAAAAATTCACAGTAATTAGCACAAATCTCAGAAAAATACAAATAAATAGTCGTTAGAATCGTGAAATCGAGATCTAGCCATGAAAAATATAAAAAGAAAGAAATACTCAATAAAATTTATATTTTGTGCACAAATCAATGGTTTGCTCTAATAAATGATGATATACAAAATACGAGCATATTAGAGACCAATTAAGCGTCATATACACTTAAAATAGTGCTAGATAAGGAGTTAATTATGCAATATTCACCCCGAATCAGTAATGGAGCAGTTCTTAAAGGAAAATATGACACACACTGATGAGGTGCAAGAATATGTACTACATAGTTGTAGCATGAGGCAATGACATGTCCCATTTCTGGCAACTGCATCCACCATTTAGCTTTTGGACAGTCTTGCAAATGGCCCACTGCCACTACATTCTTTTTAAATTCCTCTTCACCCATAACTTGCCGGTACAAGCCGTTGTGTTTCTTCATCTCTTCTCGCAAGTCTATTCTGACCCGCATCCAGTCGTCCTCGCCCAGGCCCAATTGAGCTGCCACAGCTCTATACCCACAGTTTCCATCTTCTTTCACATCTACGACGTCCACTATAAGGGGTCGTAGACACTCAGGAAAATCCATCCACTATGGTATTCTTAAGTCGGCAGGCAATTCCTCATCACTCTCATCATGTGGAATTGAATGTTTTGGCTTCGTTATAGTATGTTCCCACAACTGTCTACTTCTTCCCTTAACAGGCTTCATCTTCAATGTAGGCTTATCCGTCACCTTCGCATACTGCTCAACAATCGCCTGCACCAGTGTAGATATTTGAAGAAGCATGTCATCCATCTTATGCCCATCCACCACCCCATTATGCCCATCCACCTTCTACTCCTCCACATTCTGCTCCTCATCCACATTCTCCACATCCTTCACATGCTCATCACAACCAATTTTATACGGTGATGCTAACTCCTTCAACTTTATTACAACATCAACATTCTTCCCCCCTTTAACTGGTTTCATGCATTATAAATTGCTTTGATTGATGTTTCACTGAAGTTTTTATTTTCCTTCAAGACTTTCAAAATTTCAGCTCGCCGCACCTTGCTATTTGCCAAGTTTCTCACTGTTTCCATCTTCATTCCCTGCAACTTCCCTTCAACGGAATGGGCCTCGACATATTTAGCCGCTTGATGGTTGTGCCTGCTACAAATGACTATTAACTTCCACTCCTCAACGCACACCATATTACCACGTAATGAGAACAAACATCGACACTTTTTGGTTTTAACTGGCTTGTCGGTCTTTTTTCCTTTCGGTGTCCCCTATAATCGTCGCCTCTTTCACATGTAAAGTACACATAATGAAGCCTATTGGCCGTTTTACACATCTCCCCGAACGTGTAACAATCACATGCCCATTTCTTAGCCCGACGTTCTTTATCCACTGAAACAGATCATTTCTCTTCTTAAAAGTTTGCATGGTTGTAAATTCGTTTGTAAAATCCATATTATCATGTATCATACAATTCATACAACTAATTGGACTTGAAATCAAAAATTTACTGCATTATTGCCAAAAAGATACACCAATATTACCTTTGATTTTTGTACCTTCTCCATCAATCTCAACCGTATCTGCATGCATGTAAAATCAAATATTTTCTACATCAATTTCTACCCATTTGAATAAGAATGTCAACTAAAATGTACTTAAAAGTATATACGTACCAAATGTCGATTTCGACAAATTTAGGTTAAAAACCCCTAAATCGATTGCTCTCTATTCACAAATTTATTTGATCGATGCAGTTGACACTGTGATGTATTTAGCGAGCCCAGAAACAAAAATAAAATCTTTGGAAATTCGGGTTGTGCACCTTGAGCAATCTTTGAAAACCTTTCCATTTGATATTCCGCCTTGAGCAATCTGTGGAAGTGTATGTTTGTGCGCTGCAAGCAGACTTTATCAAAGGGTAATATCGGGTCCTATTTGGCCCTATTTTTTACCCGTTGTGCGCGTTGAGTAAAAATTTGAGTTTGAAATAATATTACTCAGCTCGCACAACGGTTATAATTTTAAATGATTTGAACCGTTTTGCACGCTGAGTTATCTTACACGATTGCATGGTTTTACAACATGCGTAAAACGGTTCACATCCGGAGTAATTTTACATGCCGTTGTGCGCGGGGAGTAATATAAATCCATTATAACTAAGGAAGGCAATTCTTCCCACTGGTACGGATACCCGCGGATACTTGCCCATTTGGTTACGGGTACAGGTGGACTTTTATACCCCCCGGGTACGGGTATGGGTACACGTGGTTTACCCATGGGAAAAACTGGAATGGTATGGATATTATATATAATTTAGCCCTCTAAGAAAATAAGGTTTATCATGTGTAGTTACATGGCAGGAGTTTGATTGTGAAGATTGAAAGCGATATATGCATTCCTGATGTCCATGATAATGTCTGCACACATGGCCACGATTGTTTAAAAGGTAACATCCACTCAGTTCACAATCTGGACTACTTTTACAAGCCGTTGTGCGCCCGGAGTAATTTTAATCCAATGTAACCGTTTTTAGTTGACATGCACAATGGGTACTTAACGCTCACAACTGTTCTAGATGTGCACGCTGAGTAATAATACACCGCTCTAACCTTTTTCACTTACCGCGCACTTCGCGTTATAGGTTAGCCCGTTGTGCACGCTGAGTTAAGTTTTATCGAGTGCATTAATGTTACTAGGCACACACAATTTTCAAATCTGGAGTACCTTTACATTTTTACATCCTGATGTTCATTATGAGTAATTTACTCAATGAAACAATATTTTTACTCCGACGTAAATACAAAGACATCATAACAGACCCAATTGCAAACAGTGTTGTGACCAAAGGCGCAAAAAGCTAACGATCTAGGGTTTGATGTTAGACAAAGAAATTATGCTAATTCTCTGATCTATAGAGAATATAAGAGTTCCTACTTAGATCAAAAGAAGATCCCAAAGGCATAACAAACGATTTTTGGTATTGCGGTGCCTTAAAATAGTGGACTGCGTACACACTGCATCGTAAATTCGGTAAGACATTAAATGATGTTAATTAATTTGGTATTTATTAAAATTTTCAGAAATTGAATGCTGCAATGTATTGTTGGTACATGAATGCATAGAAATTACGAAGATTGAGATGGACTGGGTACACTTTGAGCGGATCTTTGAAGAAGAGGATAAACAAGCAAAGGTTAGAAATTTTTTCACTTTGTTACCTGACTAATTTAATAGAAAATACTGTAAAATTTATTGACTATGTTGGTATGCGGTAATTAATTCAGGGTAATGTGAAAGATCATATGTTAATGCAGATTTTACAAATCAGTTCACAACTAATAAAATGTTCACCAGTATAGAAGAGCTTGTTCAATGGATAAGTCAGACGATGAGAAAACATGGAATGGTGTTGTTACAAAATCATCAAATATGAGTACAACGGGCAATAGGGTCCTCACTCGTTATTTTAGTTGTGAAAGAAGTGGGACATATCGGCCACATAGGCGGGATATAAAGGCCAAAAAAGCAACTAGAAGCAATAAGTGTGACTGTCCCTTCTCCTTGAGGGCTAATGGGGTGGCAAAAGATAAGTGGAATTTGACAGTTGTACATGGCAATCACAACAATAAACCCGCGATGTACCTAGAGGGACATCTATATGAGGGGATGTTAGGAGGGGGTAGATGGAAACAGTGAGAGACTTGTCAAATAGATTGTTTAGGCCAAGGGAAATCTTGAAATACATGAAGGAAATGCATAAGGCCACAACTACCGCAATCAAAACCATACCAAATAGAGGATGAATGCACGGGAAATGGCTGGGAGAACAGAAATGCAGCATCTATTGAATCTATTGGGAGATCATAATTACATTGTGTACCATGAAGTGGATGAAGAGACAAATGCAGTGTGGAATTTATTTTGGGCACATCCGAAGTCGGTTGAGTTATTACGTAGATTTCCAGATATTCTGGTTATGGACTGCGCATTTAAGACCAACCGCAACAGGACACCATTGATGGAGATGGTTGGGGTGGGGTGGCATCCACATATATTCAGTTTGCAGCTGCATTTTGTTACATGGAGGCCGAACAGGATGATAACTACATGTTGGCATTGGAGAAGTTGAGCTCATTGCTACATGGATACAGATGTCACGTGTAATTTTGATAGCATGGGAGCTTGCACTTATGAATGCCATTGGCCATATATTTCCCTCTGCGGTGAACCAATTATGTGGAATGCACATATCCAAAAATATATTGAACAATTGCAAGCAATATTTTGAAGATAACAAATAATGGGTAGGTTTCATCTCTAGCTAGAATTTATTGGTGGGGGCACGTAAGGAGGATGACTATGTTGCAAAACCGAAGGCATTGGAGAAAGAGTACAAATATTATCCAAGGGCCGTGAGCTATGTGAAGACATCTTAGCTGAACAAGTACAAGGAGAAGTTTAGTTCTGTATGTACTGATAGCAATATGCACTATGGAAATATCAGTATCAATAGCGCGCATACCAATAGAACCCAGTTTGAAAATTCTAAGCATAAAAAGGAATTGGCGTCATCGGCCCACAATTTCTCCGCTTCTTGGCCAACCATACATGAATCATTAGAGGGACAGCATATCGAGATCAAGGTCTCATTCGAGAAATCTAAGATCTCGGTGCAATATAAAGTATATAGGTACTTGTTCAGTGAGCTAATAGGATTTACATCCACTGCGGCGTTGAAGATAATGTCTGTGGAAGCTGATAAATATGACTCTATTGGGACATACCAATGCACATGTGATTGTCTAGAAAGAAAGATTTATGGAGTACCATGTGCCCATGAGATTGGCAAATTCACAAGGGAAAATCGCCACATTCCCTTAGATGTCGTAAATCATCATTGGAAAAAGCTAGACCTGGAGGCTAAGAAGGAATTGATGTCTGAAGAAGATGTGCTTATACATGCTGAATTAGAGCGCATACATAAGCTTTATGTGCAACTTGATGGGACGAGGAAGAATGAGTTGTTAATAAAGTTGAAGGAGCTAGCTACCCCGGAGACAAATCTGATTAAGGAGCCGGAAGTTAAGGTCATTGTGAGTGGTAGTAGAAAAAGGGGGAATAAGTTGAAAACTGCAGATACATCCACCACCATTGAACTATCTCATTTTGATCATGGATTATCCGAGGAGGTTATTTGCTCCGCTCCAACTCCACTTGTAGGCTCATTGAAACAAGAAAGCTACGGCCGTGGTAAGCCGAGACGGTCCCAAAGAAACAAAAATACAAATGCAGCTCCATCTTCAGCAGCAGATATCACTTATGCTCCACCTTCAACTCAACGTGTTAGAAAGAAACCAATTATCAAATGGCCTTCTACCAGTTTAGCTGCATTTTCCGTAACAGCTCCAATTGCAGCTGCAAATTCTTCAGCTAATGATGCTTTAGACGTTGATGCATGCATACCTTTTATTGAGCAATTTCCAGATGCAATCACCAAATATATATGGAACGTCACATATGTGAAGGCAGATGGGAACTGTGGTTACAGGGCTGTATCTTCTCTACTGGGAATGGGAGAGGACAATTGGAAGCTTGTCAGAACACATTTGTTTGGAGAGCTAATGAACACTATGATCTGTACAGTAGTATGATGGGTAATGAAATGGCACAACAACAGAAAGTAGCAATTGCATATATGGAGGACCACCCCCCGACACTATATTGGATGACCTTCCCAGAAGTAGGACATCTAATCTCAAGTTGTTATAACTGTGTATTACATCTGCTATATAAGTGATAATGTCAAACATTTTTTTCCTTTAAGAACAGGACCATACCAAGGTAAGCACTGTGCACCCATCACCATGGGTTTTGTAAATAATAATCACTTTGTAAATATTCAACTTAAAGAGGGAAGCCCGACCCCACCAACAGTAAGCCTTTGGACGAAATACCATTTACTGAGGCAAGAGGATAGAATGAAGGCCTTGAAGAGAGGAGGCGACAATTCATGCAAATAAACGGTAACGATGTAGTCGAATAGGATACTCTATGTGATGTATCATCAGATGATTGAATGTATAGTTTTGTGCTAATGTGTTGTTAGTGTTTATAATGTAAGTATATACTGAAATTTTTGGAATAAGTGTGCAAAATTTTTGGTATCAGTTCGTATGATTATGTATCCGTATATATATGTATCGGTATGAATGTGGTCTATTTATCACATTGAATGTATCGGCGTGTAATAGTGAAGGCAAATGTATCAGTTTGGATCTGTATCATTTTGTCCATGAATATCTTTGAATGGTTCATGTTGAATATGTCATCAGATTGAATATGTATCAGATTTAATGTAAACGTTTGTCATCACCTACAAATTTGCTCAACGCGTACAACGGTCATAATTTTACACGTTGTGCGCGTATAACAATTCTGCTAGACAGTACACTGATTGCTTAACGCGCCATACTGGCTTTGACGGTTATGCGCGTTGAGCATTTATGCTATAGGATACAAAATTTCTAAATGCACACAACTAGATTAATTTTGCCAGTTGTGCGCTTTGAGCAATTTAGTTACACCATAAAAACCTTGCTCACCGTGCACAACGTCCATAATTTTGCCTGTTGTGCGTGCTGAGAAATTTTGTTAGCGCCTATCAATTTGCTCAATGCGCACCACATCAGGCAACCATTCATTGGAACAACATCTAGCTGGTATCAAACAGATATAGATTCATCCCTTCACATCAGGCAAAAGGTGTGACCGTTGTGCGCACTGAGCAAAAATGTTTAGCTGGTAAATTGTGTTGCTCTCCTCAATTCCTATGCACATTCACGTGCATTTTGTTTATTCACGTGCACCTTCGACAATTCCTACCATCCATGTTCAATTCTATCCTGAAGTTATGCTCCTAGTTTTAATAGATCGCAGAAATTAAGCAATCTACAAACAACTTTCAATCGTGTACTCAGATCGCTAAAGGTTGGCAAACAGCTATTATATACTAACAAGCAGTAAAAGACTGCACCAGCCGGTGTTCATTACCAATTGAATGTTCGGTGTTCATTACCAATGCATACACCATCGCATCTCAAAATATAAACCTACATACACAAAAATGGTCCAAAAGCGACCACATTCACTCAGAAGCATCATCGGAGGGCTCGTTGGTAGCCACCCTGGCCGAAGTTTGGGCCGATCCTCCATCGGACTCCTGCCCAGACCGCTGACGATTCCTCTCCTCAACCTCCTGCCCCACATCATCAATCGAGATTGGAGGAAGAGCGTTTCTCTCCAACTCAGCTATACGAGCCGGGAGCCTGCCCTTCTCTATGTACCAGCGCTCTTCGGATCTCTTCCGAACCACGGAAATTGCGACTGCACTCTCTTTACCTATCGTAACCTCTCACTCAGCCTGAGATCTACGGTCCCTCTCTTTCATCAGCTGCTCCTCCAACTCCTTGACATAATATTCGAAGGTAGCCGCCATTTTGCGCTTGGCCATCAACATTCATACAACTCGACGACGCAATTCCGCACCGACCACTGATGTCTGCAGTGAATCAAGGATCAGTAAGAGTGATGAAACATCACAAAGAAAAGACATTAGTATCTAACCTGGTAACTTCCATAAACGATGGAGTTCGTGAGCCTTTCAATGTCAAATTGTCTAAGGACACTTTGGTCAGGTGGAATGATGGAGTTCTCCACCAGCCGACTGGCCACCCCCCTCCAACAAGGCAGACTCACCGTCCCAAATAGTTAGAAGGGTTGGTGACGGTTCCCCCTAGTACCTTCCGAGGGAATGTCAGGGGCGGATTCAACAGCAATGCCACCTCGTACTCGGGGGGACAGAGCCTGCCGAAACGAGACCGCCCCATGGCCAAGTATCTCTGAGATGAGTCTCAGGCAACTGCGGCGTCACATCCCCCAAGTCATGAAGGAAACGGGGAATCGCTACGTCACTGTCTCTTCTTCCCCTTGAAGACCGACCTTGGAAAGTTTCTTCGTCCCTCTTACACGATTGCTCAGCCATATCTGCAGAAAAGGCATGAATCAACATAAGTGATTATTTGATCTTTATAAGAGCATCTCCAACCGACGGTCAAACCCAAATTTGGCGGTATTTATCCTCTAACCGAACGGGCGTTTGGAGGGGGTTTTTGTGGTCTGCTACAGTAACCCTCGAATTTTGGCATGAGGATTTTTTGGCCGGGGTGGCATTTGGGGGGGGGGGGGACCTCTCTCTCTCTCTCTCTCTCTCTCTCTCTCTCTCTCTCTCTCTTCCGATTGTTATTAAAACTATAAATAAACTAATACATAATTACTCAAGGCGCACAACGGGCATATTTTTGAACCGTTGTGCGCAGTGAGCAAACAAAATTGATCAACTCGACCAACAAGCATATATGTGGATCGTTCTGTGCGGTGAACAATTTTGTTTTCTAATACGAATCTTACTCATCACACACAATGGGCATAACTGTATACAGTTGTGTGCGGTGATCAATTTTTTCTTCACATAGAAATATTGCTCAACGTGCACAATGGGCCATCAATTTTGTACTAGTTGTCACAGCCGCTGAGTACAAATATTCGCTGATGTGACGCGTAAGTGGAAGCAAAATTTTCTCAATCACATTCTCATTCAAATTCCCCAGTTGACCGATCGGATTGTGATTTGTGGGCCCACTAACATCTCATCTCCTCCGTCTCATCAAATCAATACGGCAAAATCCAAATTTTTTATTTATAAAATTTCGTCGGAGTACTGGCAACGCGAATTGTTTATGTCGTTTTCTTGAGGAATAAACAGTGTGTTATGTTATAACTTATTTTTTACGTTGTAAAGGAAAATTCAACCCCACTCAATTCATTAGTTTAAGCACTTGGAATGCCCGTGGACCCCACTCGAATGAATTTTTCACTTCTTAAAAGAGTAAGTGGACCCCACTCAATGATTATTTACTATTGATAATTGACGATGGACCCCACCGAGGAATGAACAGTGATTTTTTATTTTTAGCCAGTTGTCCCCAATGAAAACCTACTTCGTCCAACTTTCCAAGTTCCAACCAACATTCCAACATCCAACTCGAAGGAACACAAGAAGGTTAAGCCGGCCCCACGAGATATTCTCAAGTTTAGCGGGCCCCACAAGCTATTCTCAACTCCACTTTCCATCCCCGTTGACTTCGGTGTAGGGAGGTGACTTTCTGCCTAAAGAAAATAAGACTTCGGTGTATATGATGTGACACATTATTTGATATTTTTTCCTATATTTGTAAGGCTGTCACCTACATACACCGGTTATTTGGTGTATATTGCATTTATCTTCCCCCAAATACACACACCCAAATACACACACTACACCACTTTTCTCTCTCACAAGATTCCAAAACCCTACAACATTCCACAAGCCCCATTTCCACCAAAAGTACACGGAAAATGTCTACATTTTAGATGGCTGCTGACCACTATTTTTTCCATTTATGGTAAGTATGACATTAATGTGACGTTATGTCACATAAAAAACATGTTTTATAATAAAAATGGAAAAAAACGGTGGTCTGCACCCCATGCCTGCAGTGCAGATGAGTGGTTGCTCATTCTAGTGTACAACTTTTTTGGCATCAACGATTTGGTCATCTTCATTTCAAGAATCTTCTCATGTTGTCCAATCAAAAACTAGTTAGAGTGTTTCAGAAACTTGCTTTTAATAAGAAAAGTTGTTTTGATTCATCCAAACGAGGGAAGCTACATAAATCCCAATTTACGACTAAGAAAGTAACTTTTAATACTAAGTGTTGAGTCATTGGGCTGGCACTCGAGATGACTCGACCGACAAATGACTAAGGCCCACGGGGCCCACAAGAGAAGCCCAATATCGACTCGGTCAAAGCCCATTGGCCAGTCGACCGTTGCATTCCCCTCACTCGAACGTGGGATTAAAGACGAACTCGTAATTCACGGAAACGTGCACAACATTCACTCATATTAAAGGGAGAAGATCGTGGCCCCATAATGGGTGGCCATTATCTCCCCAACGTCACTAAAGGGACCCAGGGTGCCTATAAATACAGAAAGGGTTTCAATTCCAAGTTACGAGATCTAAGACATAGAACTCTACTTTCTCAGCTAATATTTCTTACATCGTAGAGCTTGCGACGTCAGACCTGAGACGAACCTCCGTGGGTCGATCTCAGCTGCTCCAAATGCCCTCTCATCCTTAAGTTCACATACTAACTTAAGCATCGGAGGGGATTTGGGTCGGGACCTAGATCCGATCCCCTTAACGTGTCTCTGTGGTTTAGATCGACGAGTCGCCATCTTTTGCGATGGTACTATATCCAATACGGTATAAAAAAGCATACTACTATACCATATTGACGTCAAATTATGTTCGTAACAGAATTCCCACAAAATCAGTCGAAATAACACCGAATGAGATATGGACTGGACGAAATCCAAATTTAAGTCATTTGAGAAAATGGAGTTGTGTGACACATGTTCTCATTCCATAGAAGGTTAGAGATATGCTGGATCTCAAAACCGTAAGATGTGTATTCATAGGATATTCTGAAAAGTCTACAGGTTCTTCCATGAATATAGAGGAGTCATTGAAAGTAGAGATGCTACTTTTCTAGAGAATATATAAGAAAAGGAACAAGTCCAATAAAATGTGCCACCCTTGCAGGACTTAGCTGATGTTCCGAATGATGACTTGGATATAGTGGATGATGTACATCATCCAGCTATGGAAGATGAACCTGTAAATGAGAATATACCTATGGCAAATCGACCAGCTGAACCTGTCCACCCTGCACCCCTTATTGGCAACAAAAGACCCAAAACAACACATGTATGGATGGATGATTATTATCTATATTCATGTGAACCATCATGAGCAAGCTAATCCCTTGAATTATACATATGCAATAAAATCATCTGAGTCGGATCAATGGCTTGAGGCCATGAAAAGGAAGCTTGACTCAATTAAGAGAAACAATGTATAGGAGCTATGTGACTTACCAAAAGAGAGGAAGTCCATAGGATGCAAGTGGGTGTTAAAGAAGAAATATCGGGTTGATGGGTCAATTTATACATTCAAGGCCCGGTTAGTTGCAAAGGGATTTACTCAAAAAGTAGGGATTGTTTATCAGGAGACTTATTCTCCGGTGGCTAAGTTTGCATCCATACGGATAATCTTAGCTATTGTTGCACATCATGACTTGGAACTCTACCAGTTGGATGTCAAGACTACATTCCGCAACGGAGAGTTGAGGGAAGTTATATATATGGATCAACATGAGGGATTTCATGTTAAGGGACAAGAAGACAAAGTTTATAAATTGAATTAATATTGTATAGTTTAAAACCATCATCTAAACAATGGTATCTCAAATTTCACAACACTATGACACACACTTGGTTTCGTTGCAAACAAATTGGATAACTGTGTGTATGTCTTGAAAAGTGGAAGAAGTTTTACAATATTATCCATGTATGTGAATGATATTTTGCTGGATGGAAATGACATTGAAGTGTTGAAAATAATTAAATCAGCGCTTTGTAGTGAATTTGAGATGAAGGTCATGGGTGATGCATCCTATGTTCTTGGAATACAGATCCGTAGACATCGGAAGTCCAGAATGTTAAGTTTAAACCAATAAAAGTATTTGCATACAATATTGAGGAGATTTGGAATGTACAATTCCAATCCGGTCCCTACACCATTGGTTATGGGGAAACCGTTAAGTAAAGAACAATGTCCTGTAGAGGGTCAAAGTCAGCTGGATGTTCAATATGATAAGGCTACTGGAGGTTTGATGTATGCAATGTTGTGTACTAGAACAGACTTGGTGTGCCCAGTTAGTCTGGTTAGTAGATATCAAAGTTGTTCAGGCCAAAATTGACCGAGACAGTTGTCAAGCTGACGTGGGCTCCTCGTGCTGAGTCGGAGCCTCGTCAGCAGGTGAAGTTGGACCCTAGATTGGAAGAACCTGGGTCGAGTGATTGTGGTAGATGATGATGCGGTGCTTGATCGATCCTCGGTCAGCTTGTACGTATGTCCCTCAAGGTTGGGAGGCTCGGAAACGACCCTTGCAGGAGATGGAGACTCGTCGATCTACACCACATAGACATGTTAGGAGGGTCGGATCTGGGTTCCGACCCAAATCCTCTCCAATGCTTAAGTTTGTATGTGAACTTAAGGAAGAGAGGGAGCGTGGTGCAGCAGACATTTACCCACGGAGGTTCATCTAAGATCTGGCGGTGCAAGCTCTAAAGTCTTAGAAATATCAGCTGAGAAAGTAGAGTTCTATGTCTTAGATCTCATACCTTGAATTGGGAACCCCTTTACCTTTGTCCTTTCATCCATTTATAGTTGTTCCTATTTGATTTAATGTAACCGTCCGTCATTGATTCAGGCACGATCTCCTCTGATATTCGAGATAACGGCTGCCCATTTACTTGGCCCCATTAACCTCCCCCCTGAATATTAGCACATGCATAACGGTCGAATGATCCGTTCATCTGGCTCAGCAACACCCAGCTTTGAGCGACGAGTATCGGGTTGCGGCTTCCAAATGTGTCGGATACGTGGATACTCCAGCAGGATCCGCACCCGTGCACTAACAAAAGTAATCTTGGTCCAGCTCATTGGGAAGCTGTTAAGAGGATTATGAAATATATAAAGGGTACGGTGCACCACAAGTTAGTTTATCAAGCAGATTCACTTGAGGTTCTTGGTTACTCCGATGCATATTTCGGAGGCAACAAAGATGACATGAAGTCAACTGCAGGACATGTGTTCATCTTTGGTGGTGCATATGTTTCTTGGGGTAGCAAGAAACAGGGTTTTGTAACAAGATACACACAAGAAGCTGAGTATATAGCCTGCAGTATGGCGACTACTCATGCGGTATGGATCAGCAGGTTCTTATTGGACTTGGATCTCAATTTGGTGGATGGACAAATTAAGATGTACTGTAATAATCAAGCAACCATCAGCTTGGTCCACAGTGGTGCAAACAGTTCCAAAGGAAGGCATATTGAAATACAATATCATTACATACATGATATGGTGGAGAGGAAAGAAGTCAATTTGACTTATATTCTAACAAGTGATATGATTGTGGATCCCTTGACGAATGGTATTCCAGCAGGTACATTGATCAAACATGTTGGTTTGATCGGACTTATAAATATCTAAGTCAATAAAGCTTTCATTAAATTTGAAAGGAGACAATCATGAATAATAATTATACTCGGTGAATAAAATGTGCATATCTCACGGATAGTGGGAGTATGTGAAATTACATCATGTGTTATATCTCACAGATAGTGAGAGCATGACCGAAATGCACTTGACCATTTCGGGCCAAGTGGGAGATGTAATTGGTTATGGCCTGATATGGCCAATGACCAGGTAACCGACCCAATACTCGGTTGAGGATTTTCCTCAACCGAAAGACCGATCTCTCGTGTCGCTGAGAGAATCTCGGGGCGGTTGCGGAAATCTCGGGGCGGTTGTGGGATGAGGATATGGTGGCGGCCCTATAAATAGAGAAGAGGGGGTTCTCTTCTAAAGTATCAGAAACTATCAGTCATATCTAGAATCCTCCAAACAATCTCTTTTTCCTTTCTAGTTCTCTGAAGCATATTGGGTCGCACACAAAGAGCGTAATGGATATGATAGGGTTTAAACGTGATTTTGTATTTGATTTGAAATTCGTAATAAGGTGAAATATCTTAACTGTCAGATATTGTATCTCGTTATGATATTATTCCTAAGTTATCAATATGTTACAAAAATGCATTAAAGAGTTAACGGATAATGTATCTGGTTAAGATATTATCATTAAAGATATCATTGCATAACCGAAACGCGTTAAAGGGTTAACGTGAGATTCTATATATGAGATAGAGAGGATTTTCAGTTTTTTTCGCATTAAATCTATCTCTCCCTCTCCCTTTTTTCGAGAAAAGCAAAGAGTGAAGGGTTAACGTGGTCATAGCTTCTGTTTTCAATCAAATTCATTCTGTCCACCAGACGTCAGATGCGCTTGTTCCATTCGTGTGTTTCCGTGTAATCTCTTCATTACAAGTGTATCGGTAGACGCATTGTTGCTTCACTCTAGCCGTCTGATAAATCATTTTAGTCAGTTCCCTATGTAATCCAGCTGCTGAGATTAAAATAACCAATCCATTTATATACATACGGATTCACTCAATCAGGGGTTTATTCGAAAAATTTCATTCTTTTACCCTTTCGTCTGTCTTTCCATTTTCTTCATCCTCTCGACTATCTCACTTGTCAATCTATGGTTTCGTCATGCCGCCAAAACAAGCTCGTTAGTCACTTTCTCCTCAACATTTGTCAGTTGATGTTGAATCATCGTCACCTGAACCCGATGAGCCCTGTCCCTCATCTCATCGGTCCAATAGAAGCATTCTTCCTGATGTTTCGCAACGGAATGTGCTTTCTATTGGTCATACACAAGGTGAACAAAATGTGAAGTTGCCTCATCATGAGTATTCTCAGGCCGAGTCAAATTCTCCAGTTCACTCTCAAGCTCAAGAAGTTCCCGTCGAGGACTTTCGTAACAGACTACGCTTTTTGGTCCGACGTTCTCTCCATCAGGACTCTGATCTGGTGTCCCTCCGTGTCAATCTCGATGAGCTTAGTACTTCTGTCTCTGTACTTGCCCATGAACAACGTCGGCTTAAATATATACTCCTAGGCAATGTAAGTCTCTCATCTGATCCATCATCTTCCTTACGGCGTCCGGAGACCTTATCTCAGAGATTAGGAGAACTTGAAGAAAATCTCTCCAACACCAATCTCGTGATCTCACTTCTACGTAGTGAATTCGACACTATGATGGGCATAATGTTGAACATACAAGAGAAGTTAGAGACTCTGGTGCCCTCGCCTAGATACATCTGTACAGTTGCTCCACCATCACCACCACCACCACCACCACCACCTCCCCCTCCACCACCATATCCTCCCCCTCCATGTTTTTGATGTTGGAAGGGCCTTCCACAAGCATTTCTCATGTCATATAAGGTATTTTTGATCATTGATGGAGAATAGTGATTGTGAGTATAAATTGTTTGGTGTTTTTGGTTGGTATAGTGTTTTGGGTTTAAGGGTGGTATACTTTTAGGTATATGGATGTCACATTTTTTTATGAGCTTAGTTATGAAGTAAGACACATTTTGTTGTATTTGTCTCATATAAAATACATTTCTATTATGATGAGCGATGCACGATTATATCTTATTTTGTATTTTCGCCATTACCATATATAACAAATATCAAGTTTGATAAATATTACTCCGCGTGCACAACCGGCAAAAATATTGCCGGTACAGCTCGCTGAGTAATAAAGGGGACGTTGGTGGAAAATTACTCTTACGGTGATTGGGCAATTTTGTCATCCAATAGACCTATTGCTCAATGCACACAACGTTCCAAATATATCCTCGTTGTGCGCTTTGCGAAATTTATGTAAACCATAAAAAATATGCTCCCCTGCACAACAGCCAAGTTTTTGCCCGTTGTGCGCGTTGAGAAATATTGTTTTCTATCATTTTTGCCAACGCGCACGTTTTTCTCGTATCAATCTTTTGTTAGGGACTATATGTTGTCTTGTATTTTGTTAGAACATGTGAATGTTAGTGTGTCACATTATGTTAGGGTATACGTATGTCACATTTTGCTCTAGGTGAATGATACTCATATGTCACAATGTTGGATTTAATGGTGTCCCATTTTGTAACATTACCGCGTATATGGAATTATGAGCAATATTGTATAACCATAAATAATTTGGTCAACACCCACAGCTGTCAATTTTTTTCCCGTTATGCGCGTTGAGCAATTTTGTTAGAGGCTATCAATGTTGCTCAATGCGCACCACAACAGTCAAACATTCTCGGGAACTACATCTAGCTGGTATCAATCTGCTGTAGATTAACTCTTCTGTATATTCAAATATCACTCCTCTGTAGACTCACTGGTTCTCTTCTGTAGACTCACAGTAACTATACTGTAGTCTTATCCTCATTAATGGGCCAGTCCAATTCGTCTATAAATGGCTTCCCTACCCACAAGACCTAATCAACCACTACACTATTCTATCTGATTCTATCTGATTCTACTTATACAATATTTTTTATTCAAAATGCTATTTTTGTGTTGTTCATCATTGCTTCGTCTTCAACACACAAAGATGTCCAGTATACTAGTGGCAAGTGACGTTATACAGAAATTCAAGACAACACATATATATGGACTCGAAGATGTTATTTGCTCCTTCATATGTTCTTCAGAAGCGGGATACTTCTGAGAAGAAGTAACCTTGAATGAATTTTATTTCAGTGCGAAAATGTGATTTGCAATATTCTTTATAGAATATTTTTACTTAATTATGCTTTTTTATGTTCAAAACTGATTCTTCTTCAATGCATACAGGGACACATGCTGATGGAGCTGCTCAGAAATTCGGCCTGCGCCCGTGCCTTCGCACATTGAAGATCACCCAACTACTCCTCAAACTCCCTCTCCTTTTTCCCCATCTCCTCCACCCGAGCTTTATCAATGAGCCCCCTTACATGAACAATGTTGCGATCTCCTTCCAAATTGTCTGAGGAGTAGACATTCTCCTTGGTACGTGCTTGCTTCTTAGCTTGCGACGAGCTTCGTCAGCACAGACTCTAACTCGAGTAGTGCACGGCTCTATCTCTCCACTAATATGTGCTCGAGTTCTGCAATTTTGTCCCTGAGGCCATGATCTTCTCCTTTGTTTTTTTCAGTCTCAAGCACCATGGAGGAACTGAGAAAGAACACTGCAAAGAGAGAGCAGCCCAAAAAGTGAAGTTCCATGATTGATAGGATAGTCCCGAGCAAAATGTTTAGATGTAGTTTCTACTTTGTTGTGTTATGTACATTTGAATGTATTTATATTGTAGTATGAGGGAATACAGACCTTAATACAATGTAATACACCAATTTCTCTGCATGTTCACGTGCACTATGTATATTCACGTACACAATCGCCATTTCCCACCATCCATGTCCAATTCTTTGTAAATAAATAGTTGGCCACTATCCCTCATCCACTCACACATCTAACTACTTACACTTCCAATTGCATAATTCAGTTCTTCACATTATTTGGTTTGTCCTTCTACTACGTTGTGATTGGATATTCGTTTGTTCACACATATTGTAATTTTAGTTACCCAGCTTTGCATATCATGGTAGCTGAAAATAGTTATGCAATGGGGATGACTGTTCCAATTTGCTAGTATGGCCTGACAGCTCCACTTAGTACTGCTTTGACAAGGGAAAATATTGGGAGAAGATTTTATGGTTGTATCAATTACAACAAGAGCAACGACTGTCACTACACACAACAGTCCAAATATATCTCAATTATGCGCTTTGAGGAATTTAGTTAAACCATAAAAATTTTGCTCATCGCGCACAACGGCCATATTTTTGCCCGTTGTGCATGTTGAGAAATTTTGTTAAAGGCTATCAATTTTGCTCAACGCGCACCACACGGTCAAACATTCTTAGGAACAACATCTGGCTTGTTATTTGCTGTAGATTCACCGTTCACAAGCACTCTTCTGTATATTCCTGAGAACTCCTTTGTAGACTCCTCTCTTCTGTAGACACATAGAAACTATAATGTAATGTCATCCTCATCCATGGGCAGTCCAATTTGTAAATAGCTTCCATACCCACAAGCCATCTTCCACCACTACACTTCTTGATGATAATATACAATCTGATTCTATCAGAGTTTACTTATACAATATTTTTCCTTCAAAGTTCTATTTTTTGTTGTTCACCACAGCTTCGTCTTCAACACACAAAGATGGCCAATATACTTGCGACAAGTGACGTGATGCAGAAATTGAAGACATCACATATATATGTACTCGAAGATGTTCTTGAATGCTTTATTACATTGCCAGTAGATTCAGGTTCCATCCAGAAGTGCTCTTACTGGCATCTTCTCCCTAACTGTGCAGACATGTTTCGCATTTCTCTAGCTACTCAGAAACTGAGCAAACACCTTTCTCTCTATACTCAGAAGAAGGTACACTTGAGAAATTTTGTTAGAGGCTATCGAATTGGCTCAACGCACACCACATCGGGCAACCATTCATGGGAACAACATCTGGTTGGTATCAATCTGCTGTATATTCACGAGCACTCTTCTGTATATTCACGAGCACTCCTCTGTACACTCACGGGGTATCTTCTGTAGCCTCATAGTAACTCTATGGTAGTCTTCTTCTCATCTTCCTATGCCAGTCCAATTCGTCTATAAATGGCTTCCTTACCCACAAGCCCTCATCAACCACTACACTTCTTGATGATACTATTCTATCTGATTCTATCTGATTCTACTTATACAATATTTTTTCTTCAATATTCTATTTTTTATCACTGCTTCGTCTTCGTCACATAAAGCTGGCCAATATACTAGCGTCAAGTGATGTGATGCAGAAATTGAAGACATCACATATATATGGACTCGAAGATGTTCTTTGCTCCTTCATATGTATTTTCATCTTCATTGCAGACATCACTTCTTGATGATAATATATGTGATAACTTCAATTTCTACAGCACGTCACCAGCGGCAAGTGACGATGGTGTGTGCTGATGGAGCAGCTCATAAATGGCATCGTGCTTGAGCTGTTCAGAAGACGGTAACTATTTTTCATGGTGGTAATCCATGTACCATAAGTACCCATAATTACTCAGCGCGCACAACCGGCAACAAAAGTGACCATTCTGCATGCTGAGCAAAACTGTCTATAATTACCAACAATCACTCAGCGCGCACAACCGACAAAAGTTGTAACCATTTTATGCATGGAGCAAAAATGTTTGCAATTACCCAAATTGCTTATCGCGCACAACCGGTAAAATAAGTGATCTATTATGCCATAGGATAACACATTTATCATTATGCAATTTCATTTCTATATTCTGTAGAACTGATCTATTATACAAATGAGGGATGTTATCAAGAGGGTGTGGGTCTCGCGTCCTGATTCTGTGGGGTTGGTTTATGGGTTATCCGTGCACTATATGCACGGGTTGTTTCTAGTACTTTTATATATATCAGCTTGCATTTATGCCTGGAAACTAATTACTCACCACCCAAAATTGCTCAATGCACACAACAGGCATATATTTGGACCGTTGTGTGCGAGGTACAACAAATTGGTCTAATGCATTAAACGCAAGTTAACCTACTCTGCTGCATTAAGTGCAAATGTGTGAGGTTGACTACTGCATGCAAATGCATTAAATGCGATCCCACGGGCCGAGGTAAGAGACGTGCAGCTGCGTTTTTCCATACAAATCTATAAATATTGTGTTTTCCAACCAAGTGGATTCACAGTCAAAACTATCTCAAAACTCATCTCACCCTTCCATTCCCTGTGAGCATATCCCAGCCACTCTTTGCTAGTCCTATACAGCCCTAGAATTCAATAACAGTTGTCAAATGCAATTTTGTTACGCCATAAAAAATTTGCTCACCGCGCACATCTGCCATAATTTTGCATGTTTTGCGCGTTGAGAAATTTTGTTAGAGGACATCATTCTTGGGAATAACATCTGGCTGGTTATCTGTTGTAGAAACACCGTTCACAAGCACTCTTCTGAATATTCCCGAGAACTCCTCTGTAGACTCACGGGGTCTTTTCTGTAGATGCACAGAAACTATACTGTAGTCTCATCCTCATCCCTGGGCAGTCCAATTCGTAAATGGCATCCATACCTACAAGCCATCTTCCACCACTACACTTCTTGATGATAATATACGATCTGATTCTATCTGAGTCTACTTATACAATATTTTTCCTTCAAAGTTCTATTTTTTGTTGTTCAACACTGCTTCGTCTTCAACACACAAAGATGGCCAATATACTTGCGGCAAGTGACGTGATGCAGAAATTGAAGACATCATATATATATGTACTCGAAGATGTTCTCGAATGCTTTATTTCATTGCCAGTAGATTCAGGTTCCATCCAGAAGTGCTCTTACTGGCATCTTCACTCTAATTGTGCAGACATTTTTTATTTTTCTCTAGCTGCTCAGAAACTGTGCAGACACCTTTCTCTATATGCTCAGAAGAAGGTACACTTGAGTGAATTTCATACCAGTGCAAAAATGTGATGTTGCAATATTATTTATGATACTAATTGGCCTATCTGATTCTATCTAAGTCTACTTTTACAATATTTTTACTTAATTATGCTTTTTTGTTCATCACCGATTCTTCTTCAACGCATACAAATGACAGATAACTTAGATACTTGCGGCAAGTGACTATGGTGCGTGCTGATAGAGCAGCTCATAAAAGACATCTTGCTTGAGCGTTCAGCAGTTGCCTGAACAGTTTTTCGTAGTGGAAATCAATGTATCCATAGGATAGTCCCGGGAATGAATTTCATACCAGTTCCAAAACGTGAAGTTGCAAAATTTTTAGATGTAGTTTCTACTTTGTTGTGTTATGTAATTTTGAATGCATAAATATTGTAGTCTGTTGGAATACAGACCATAGTACAATGTTATTAAATTTGATACAATTGCATCACATTACGATATGTCATATATACATTGATGATAACTTGAATCAAAGTCTAACATTGAAAATTCTGAGTAAAAATTATTGACCGTAATAAAAATTACTCAGCGCGAACAACGAGCAAAAGGAAAAAGTTGTGCGCGCTAAGCAAAACTATTTATGATTACCCAAAATTACTTAGCATGCACAACGTACAAGGAAAAAGTTGTGACCGTTGTGCGCACTTAGGAAAACTATGTACCATTACACACAATTGCTCACCGCGCATATCTGCCTTAATTTTGACCGGTGTGCGCATTGAGAAATTTTGTTTGAGGCTAACAATTTTGATCAACGTGCATCACTTCGGTCAACCATTTTTGAGAACAACATTTGTCTAATATCAATCTACTTTAGATTCATGAGGACTCTTCTGTATATTCCCGAGAACTCCTCTGTAGACTCACTAGGTCTTCTCTGTAGCCTCACAGTTACTCTACTGTAGTCTCATCCTCATCCATGGGCCAGTCCAAGTCATCTATAAAAATGGCTTCCCTACCCACAAGCCCTCATTGTCACGCCCCACTTCCCAAAAACGTGGAGGCGAAGCGTGAGAAGGTCCGCTCAGACTTGAAGCTACAAAGCTGCAAGTCCGATAAGCGTCAATCAAATTTAAACTGCAGGTCCTTGCAACGCGAAACGAAACAAAGATAATAATAACGAAAAGAGACAAAAGAAACATCTCAGAATATCCATAATAATAAATCTCAACATCGCAGAAAAAGCCACCAGGCTAAAAGAAAAGAGTCAAAAAGAGGCCCCAGCATGGCCAACAAAAATACAAAGTACAGAAACAAAGTAATGGTGCAAGCACCGACATCTAACAGCAACCTAAAGCAAAAGCAACGCAAACAGTCTCTAAAACTGGTCTCCGGTGTCCACGAACTCCCCGACGAACGTAGGCTCAGGCTCAGCGTCAGCAACCACCTCGACCTCAACAACTGTCTCTGGCTCAGGGTCTAACATGTGACACCCAAAAGAGCAAGGGGCACATGTCAGCAAGTCTGGGAGACTTGTGCAAGGAAACTGAAAGTAGGTAAAAGTAAAGCAACCTAGCAGTTCTAGCATGATGCAATGACATGGCAGTTAAAGTAATGAGTGCAACAAGTAAAGTAAAGTACGAGCATGGCATGGCATGGATGACAAGTATTACATGAATCATTCACAAGACAAGTACAAGACAAGGAAAGTAAGCATCTCGTGCATAGAGATTCCGCCTTTTGGCTAGAGTGGCTGCACGGGCCAACTCCTAAGCTCAAGTGATCGTTTATCCCTACCCCTCCACGTGTGTCGAGCCAGGGCTTTACCCCCGAACGGGAATGCTCGCTTCTGGAACACGAGCCAGGAAGTGTTTTATCTTATTGGTCTAGGGGTGCACCTAGCCAGACAAGGGAGTACAAGTACACGTATTGTAGCGTGTGCTACGAATGCGACATTCAATGCATTGATGACATGACATGACAAGTAGTAAGGCATACATGTAAGGAAAGTAAACATGACAGTTTAGTATGCATGAACAACAAGTTTTAAGGGTTGGATCTAGCTTCGTTGTCAAGCTAGATCAATTAGGTGACGGATCTAGTTTCGTTGTCAAACTAGATCAAGTAGGCGTCTAGCCAGCTATCATTTCACTGACTAGTCTCTTTTACGCTAAAAACAAGGAAGTGGCCTAAAAACATGGCCCTAAGCAAGATTTGGCAAGTTTCACTTGCCTGCAAGTATCTCGTCAGAGAGACACCGTCCAACGAGTCCAAAGTCACAATTCCTACGTGCACAAGTCCACCGGCCTACATCCGTTTTATTAATCTTGATTAGTGATTGCTAAAACATTTAAAATACTTTAAAATACTGATTTTTAGTCTTGGTTAGCATGCAATTGGTTGGGGGGTCCTAGGGGTGCAAAGCGTTACCTCAACACGACGCGAAAGCTACACCGGCATCGGGTAGCGACGCCGGGGGTTGGAATAATAATATCGCGCTCCAAGTCCAGATTCCAATTAGATTCCCCGCTGGAAGTTTCAAAGCAATCAACCGGAGCGGCGATTCCAGATTCCAAAGCTAGCACGTGCGACGACGGGCTACGACGTGTCGTAACGTCGTACGCGGCAAATCGTCGAAGAGAACGCACCTAGGTGGGTCCCACAGTAGTCCTAGGGACCTTTGGGGGACCCACAATACCTCTGGAGAACTTGGGGGCCCACGGAGGCAAGCGATGCGACGGATGCGGGGTTGCGACGAGTGGCTCTCGGTCGTACACAGCCAATGCGGGAGATTCTCTCGGTCGGTACGTGGGAACGGGGCTGTGCAGCAGCGGGGGTCGGTCGCAGCAGTGGTGCGGGGGCTTCCTTCGGTCGATGCGGGGGATCGGGCCGGTCGGGCGCTTGGAGCGGGTCGTTGCAACGTTTGCAACGTTGCAACGAAGCGGCGAGCGGCGATGCGAGCGGGCGCCTCGGTCAGGCACGGGGCGATGCGGGGCGACAGCTGCGGGCGACAGCTGCGGAGCGTGAGCGGGGGAAGCTCTCGGTTAGACCGAGGGCTTCTCTCGGCCGAAGCGGGGAACGGGGCGGGCGGCTGTGCTGCGATGCGAGCGGCGCTTGGTGCGGAGGCGGCTAGCGGTCGGAGCGGGGGATTTGGCTTGGTTTTCTCGGTCGGTGCGGCAGCTGTTCGTCGCAACGTTGCGACGAATCGTCGCAACGTCAAATTTGAGTTTGGAAGCGGCTAGGGTTATTTTCTTGCGAAAATAGGTCTTCCTAGGGGTTGTTTATATAGTGTAGATGGGTTGACTTGGTCTAGGGCTAAATCTAATAGGATTAGAAGTTCAAAAATGTTTAAAATTTGAATCTCAACTTCACCAACTCACACAAGGATTTGAATCGGTCCAAATGAGCTGGAAATTGGCTCAAAAATTCTTTAATACGTTTAAAACTCAAATAAATTTTATTTGGCCGAAAATAATTTAAAAATTAATTATTAAAAATATTATAAACCTTGTTAAAAATATAAAAGTGGTCAAATAAACTCCAAAAATTATAAAATAAATATCGGGGTGATCGTGTCGACGAAAGTGAGATAACTAAAAAGACGGATCTCAATTTCAACGTCGGACGACGAGACTAAAAATAGAAACGTCTCCCGTCAAGAGTGAGAATCGTCACGTCTCATCGAGTAAGATTAAATTGTGGAAAAACGACTCGAGAAGTGTCGTTCCAAGATAGTGCCACTATTTAATACTCTCAGAGACGTTCACAACGGCATATCACACAAAAGTGTTCACAATCAAATAAAGTCTAAAATAAACACGTGCACGGTCAAAAGCACGTGCACGAACAAAGTACAACGAAAAGTGGTCGTTACATCCTCCCCACCTTAGAATAAAGTCCGTTCTCAGACTTTCTAATATATCTAGTCGCTCTAATAACTACCCCGATCAAGTCACATTATATTTCAAACAAGGTATAGCTATTACAAGTGCTTATATATGCACTAGGTAGTCAAACATTATCACTACCAACACGCATATATATACATTCACATACGTCATATACTTATACCTATTATAGTCAGTCAATTTCATACATGTATTTCAAGCATATATATAAGCATACATCCCTTATATAACTACTACTTACCTAAACACAAAACAATATTTCAGATACTCATATAAGGATAGTCTCACACTTAGCAAATACAATCATTGCTCTACATATGGATAGCTACCTATGCACAAACAATATGGGTATACAACTCCCTAATATTTATCCAATACCAAACATCTCAACACATGTAGTCACTCCATACCATTTTAAATCAAGCTTCACTATATTTAATATATATTCACCACTACTATAGTTTCACAATATACATAGTCATTCAAATGCATTCAAATATTTCACCATACATTCACATTACGTACAGTCCTATAACTGTATTTACGTCATGCCACATACACCAGAGTCAACAATAACTATAACTAAGCCCATACTTACCTGTGCATGATGCACACCCATACACGCTACCATCTCATCCATATATATACATATATCTACCAATACAACCATTCACATACCATAAGTCAATCACACTTAATGTTTAGTCAAGTTATACTCGCATAGTTCAATCACTCTATATACTATAATAATACAGACATCAGCACACGTATAATTATAATACACTCCCTAATACATACACATTCATCGTATAGTCACCCACGTGGAACATACATATTCACACCATAGCCTACTACCTATAACTAGTGTACCAACACCTATTATTATTATCACACCTAGCATACACATAGTTTTACCAGCATATTGCTTCAACCATTATAAGTATCTCCTAATTACATACACCCTATTAGATATTCCCACACTAATTCTTATATACACAGGCATCCCTAGTATGGTATAGCTACCCACACACCAAACTATAACTACTAACATACAACCAACTTCACACATCATGAATAACTCCGAGTATATATAACACACAATAAGCAACCATTATTATACTGTGGGAGAGTACACTCATTCAAGCCCACGTACACAACTTAGGTACGTGCACTACGACAACATCACAAGGTTCAAGGGCCCACTAACAACTTAGGGTCGTCACAGTCATTGACGGTCACTAAAGTCTAAGCAGTAGGGGGAAGGTCGAAAGCGTGACGAGGGAGGGATCGATAAGCACGAATTCTGATAGGACGACTAAAAGAAGACAACTTGATTAGGTGGAACAGTAAATCAATCGTGAACGCTTAGGTAGAGGAAAGGTAGATGTAGCGACACTTATATAGGATGGATAAATGAAATGGTCTAAGCAACGTAAGCTGACATACGCGAAATTTGAAAACTGTCGTACTTCAAAAGTTGAAATCCTCGTCTGGAAAGAAATATTTGGAGATTGATAAAACGAGTTGTTCAAAATAAGTTTGAGTCGAATGTACATATAAGAGAAAATGGTCTATTGGTTTATATAAAATCATTGTAAAAGGAAGTGAATCGTTTACACGAACATTGAAGACGTAGTTTAGAAAATATTATACGGCAGTAATTTAATATAATGTTTGTGAAAGTCAAAGAAGGAAATCAAGTAACGGAAGGATTTAAACTCATGTTAAATGCTTTTAAACTTTTAAGTTATGGAAAATTTAAAATAACCAATATGGAAACTACTTTTCAAAGGAACCAGGATTTGCAAAAATTAAAACTGATTTTCACAAGGTCCTTAGCATATGAGCACAACGAACCTGATACAGTTATATAAAAATAATTGAAATTCTATTTGGTCTCGAAATTTTTCTAAAAGCACGTAGGGTGAGCGGAAAGATAATAATAATAACTTGGTCGTAAAATTATCGAAATTGATAGTAAAGCATTAAAATCAATTCGTGTGGGGTCTAAATCAGAAAGTGGTTATGAAATAGTAATTTTTACAAAAGTCTAAAATAGGGAAAACGATGAGCATAAAATCGACTTGCTGAAAGCTGAAATCCCATGTGATTGGAAGGTATATGATTGGCATAAATTAGGAGGGAAAATTACAAGTTGAATAAAAGTACGGTTCAGAATAAAATTAGTATATGAAAGGAAAATGTATTTTCATAGATACAAAAGTGTAGGCTGAAAAAGCATTATAAACTATTATTCAAAAATTTCGACAAAAGTTTTAAAAATTTAAATCAACGAGGAGTACAAAGATAAGTATATTTATATAAAAATTTTGAACAAATTTAAACTTAGGGAAAGAGGAAATCGAAAAAAAAATACTTTCAGAAGATTCAAGATTTGTAATGGAGAGATTTGAAAATTGATGACGATCGTCATGAGGCGATCTCAGGAATCGAGGCAAGGAAAATGGTCAGATGATCAAAACATGCATACGCCTAGGATATGGCCCAGGATACCTACGGGAAAACTCCTACGGTCGCCCAACTAAAGTTTAAGAAACTTAGTGCTAGGTCTTTCTAAGGGAGCTAGGTGGTAATGAAATGCGCTCGGCTCGGTCCGGAATCGATGAACCCAAGCGAATGACTGAAGGAAATTCTAGAAGTCTAATATGGTCAGTGGTAGACAAGGACCCACTAAGGTAACTCCTAAGACGATTAAATCAATTCTCAGCAAGGAATCTAATTAACAGTTTAACAATCAACCCTATTTTTGCAAACAATCATATGCAAGCAACCAAACATGATTTAACAAGCCAGGACTAACTAAGGGAAGAAACAACTAGGTCGAGAGTTACCTGCGATAACCTCATCCACAGTCTCGCTCTCCACCGCCGTCATCGGATAAGCCTGCTCCTTTGGCTGCATGGCCTGCAAAAAAGCCTGCTTCTGCGGAACGAGGGCTGGTCCACGACTTGTAGGTAAAGGTGCTCTTTGTTGTAACGGCTGTGCAGCGATTGGTTCCTTCCAAGGCTGTTTAGTCTTCGGACACTCCTTCATAGTATGAGTAGGATCTCCACAAATCAGGCACTGGCCCAGCCTCTTCCTGCACTGTTTCTTCTCATGACCAATCTTGCTACAATGATGGCACACCTTCCGACTTGGCCCAGTTACTGGTGCTTCCTGCTGTGGAATTCCCTCCGATGCTTTCCGCAGTTGATTTGCATGCCGACAATCCTTCGCTGAATGAGTAGCAGCACCACAATTCAAACACCAGCCTAGAAATCTTCTGCACTGCACCTTAATGTACCCGGTCTTGCCACAGAAATGGCAAGTCTTCAGAGTAGGTCCACCACCAACTCGAGTCTGTCGTCTTCTCGCCATCTAACGACATAGAAAACGAACAAAAATTTAGACTCAATAGCTTAATGACTTAGATGTTGTAATTTATTTAATGGACATTCCATTATTATCGTTGTTCCGTTAATTCGCAATTGCAAGATTGGACCTGCATGGGCCACCAACAAAACCTGTCACGCCCCGCTTCCCAAAAACATGGAGGCGAAGCGTGAGAAGGTCCGCTCAGACTTGAAGCTACAAAGCTGCAAGTCCGATAAGCGTCAATCAAATTTAAACTGCAGGTCCTTGCAACGCGAAACGAAACAAAGATAATAATAACGAAAAGAGACAAAAGAAACATATCAGAATATCCATAATAATAAATCTCAACATCGCAGAAAAAGCTACCAGGCTAAAAGAAAAGAGTCTAAAAGAGGCCCCAGCATGGCCAACAAAAGTACAAAGTACAGAAACAAAGTAATGGTGCAAGCACCGACATCTAACAGTAACCTAAAGCAAAAGCAACGCAAACAGTCTCTAAAACTGGTCTCCGGTGTCCACGAACTCCCCGACGAACGTAGGCTCAGGCTCAGCGTCAGCAACCACCTCGACCTCAACAACTGTCTCTGGCTCAGGGTCTAACATGTGACACCCAAAAGAGCAAGGGGCACATGTCAGCAAGTCTGGGAGACTTGTGCAAGGAAACTGAAAGTAGGTAAAAGTAAAGCAATCTAGCAGTTCTAGCATGATGCAATGACATGGCAGTTAAAGTAATGAGTGCAACAAGTAAAGTAAAGTACGAGCATGGCATGGCATGGATGACAAGTATTACATGAATCATTCACAAGACAAGTACAAGACAAGGAAAGTAAGCACCTCGTGCACAGAGATTCCGCCTTTTGGCTAGAGTGGCTGCGCGGGCCAACTCCTAAGCTCAAGTGATCGTTTATCCCTACCCCTCCACGTGTGTCGAGCCAGGGCCTTACCCACAAACGGGAATGCTCGCTTCTGGAACACGAGCCAGGAAGTGTTTTATCTTGTTGGTCTAGGGGTGCACCTAGCCAGACAAGGGAGTACAAGTACACGTATTGTAGCGTGTGCTACGAATGCGACATTCAATGCATTGATGACATGACATGACAAGTAGTAAGGCATACAGGTAAGGAAA
Organism: Scilla litardierei; assembly: GCA_030789695.1. Taxonomy (NCBI): domain Eukaryota; kingdom Viridiplantae; phylum Streptophyta; class Magnoliopsida; order Asparagales; family Asparagaceae; genus Scilla; species Scilla litardierei. Next base: position 164,722,702 of record CM061141.1, read on the forward strand.
GTAAACGTGACAGTTTAGTATGCATGAACAACAAGTTTTAAGGGTTGGATCTAGCTTCGTTGTCAAGCTAGATCAATTAGGTGACGGATCTAGTTTCGTTGTCAAACTAGATCAAGTAGGTGTCTAGCCAGCTATCATTTCACTGACTAGTCTCTTTTACGCTAAAAACAAGGAAGTGGCCTAAAAACATGGCCCTAAGCAAGATTTGGCAAGTTTCACTTGCCTGCAAGTATCTCGTCAGAGAGACACCGTCCAACGAGTCCAAAGTCACAATTCCTACGTGCACAAGTCCACCAGCCTACATCCGTTTTATTAATCTTGATTAGTGATTGCTAAAACATTTAAAATACTTTAAAATACTGATTTTTAGTCTTGGTTAGCATGCAATTGGTTGGGAGGGTCCTAGGGGTGCAAAGCGTTACCTCAACACGACGCGAAAGCTACACCGGCGTCGGGTAGCGACGCCGGGGGTTGGAATAATAATATCGCGCTCCAAGTCCAGATTCCAATTAGATTCCCCGCTGGAAGTTTCAGAGCAATCAACCGGAGCGACGATTCCAGATTCCAAAGCTAGCACGTGCGACGACGGGCTACGACGTGTCGCAACGTCGTACGCGGCAAATCGTCGAAGAGAACGCACCTAGGTGGGGCCCACAGTAGTCCTAGGGACCTTTGGGGGACCCACAATACCTCTGGAGAACTTGGGGGGCCCACGGAGGCAAGCGATGCGACGGATGCGGGGTTGCGACGAGTGGCTCTCGGTCGTACACAGCCAATGCGGGAGATTCTCTCGGTCGGTGCGGGGGAACGGGGCTGTGCAGCAGCGGGGGTCGGTCGCAGCAGCGGTGCGGGTGTTCCTTCGGTCGGTGCGGGGTATCGGGCCGGTCGGGCGCTTGGAGTGGGTTGTTGCAACGTTTGCAACGTTGCAACGAAGCGGCGAGCGGCGATGTGAGCGGGCGCCTCGGTCAGGCACGGGGTGATGCGGGGCGACAGCTGCGGGCGACAGCTGCGGAGCGTGAGCGGGGGAAGCTCTCCGTCAGACCGAGGGCTTCTCTCGGCCGAAGCGGGGAACGGGGCGGGTGGCTGTGCTGCGATGCGAGCGGCGCTTGGTGCGGAGGCGGCTAGCGGTCGGAGCGGGGGATTTGGCTTGGTTTTCTCGGTCGGTGCGGCAGCTATTCGTCGCAACGTTGCGACGAATCGTCGCAACGTCAAATTTGAGTTTGGAAGCGGCTAGGGTTATTTTCTTGCGAAAATAGGTCTTTCTAGGGGTTGTTTATATAGTGTAGATGGGTTGACTTGGTCTAGGGCTAAATCTAAAGGATTAGAAGTTCAAAAATGTTTAAAATTTGAATCTCAACTTCTCCAACTCACACAAGGATTTTACTCGGTCCAAATGAGCTGGAAATTGGCTCAAAAATTCTTTAATACGTTTAAAACTCAAATAAATTTTATTTGGCCAAAAATAATTTAAAAATTAATTATTAAAAATATTATAAAACTTGTTAAAAATATAAAAGTGGTCAATTAAACTCCAAAAATTATAAAATAAATATCGGGGTGATCGTGTCGGCGAAAGTGAGCTAACTAAGAAGATGGATCTCAATTTCGACGTCGGACGACGAGACTAAAAATAGAAACGTCTCCCGTCAAGAGTGAGAATCATCACGTCTCATCGAGTAAGATTAAATTGTGGAAAAACGACTCGAGAAGTGTCGTTCCAAGATAGTGCCACTATTTAATACTCTCAGAGACGTTCACAACGGCATATCACACAAAAGTGTTCACAATCAAATAAAGTCTAAAATAAACACGTGCACGGTCAAAAGCACGTGCACGAACAAAGTACAACGAAAAGTGGTCGTTACACTCATCAACCACAAAACTTCTTGATGATGGTATTCTATCTTATTCTATCTGATTCAACGTATACAATATATTTTTTCAACATGCTATTTTTGTGTTTTTCATCACTGCTTTGTCTTCAACACACAAAGCTGGCCAATAGACTAGCGGCAAGTAACGTGATGTATAAATTCGAGACATCACATATATATGGACTCGAAGATGTTCTCTGCTCCTTCAGATGTTCTCGACTGTTTAGAATGCTTCATTACATTGCCAGTAGTTCCAGTTTCCCTCTGGAAGTGCTCAAACTGGCATCTGCAATCCCTTGCATATACACTTCTCCCTTTTCTCAAGCTGCTCAGAAATTGTGCAGCCACCTTTCTATCTATTCTCAGAAGAAGGAATCCATGAGTGAATTTCATAATGTGATGTTGCAATTTTCTTTATAATACTAACTGGTCTATCTGAATATACAATATTTTACTTAATTATGATTTTGTTGTGTTCATCGCTGATTCTTCTTCAATGCATACATGGGACATATGGCCAAGATACTAGTGGCAAGTGACGATGGTGCGCGTGGATGGAGCTGATCATAAATGCCATCTTGCTTGAGCTGTTCAAAACAACTTTGAACCGTTTCTCGTAGTCGGAATCCATGTATCCATAGGATAGTCCCGTGTTTGAATTTCATACCAGTTCCAAAATGTGAAGTTGAAAAATGTTTATATGTAGTTTCTACTTTGTTGTGTTTTGTAATTTTGAATGCATAAATGTTGTAGTATGATGGAATACAGACCTTAATATAATGTCATTAAATTTAATACAATTGCAGGACATTACAAAATTGAGATAGGTGGTATATACATTGATGCTAACTTGAATCAAAGTCCAACATTGAAATTTCTTAGTAAAAATTGTTGAACGTAATATACATTACTCAGCACGCACAACGGGCAAAAGGTTAGACCGTAATCCATGCTGAGCAAAACTATTTACGTATACACAAAATTATTCATCTCGCACAATGGTCAAAGCCAACGTGTAACCGTTGTGCGCGCTGATCAAAACTGTCTATGTTTATCCATAATTACTCAGATCACACAACTAGACATAGTTGTGACCGTTTTGCGCACTGAGCCAAACTGTGTGCAATTAACCACAATAACTCATCGTGCACAACAGTCAAATTCCATGACCGTTGTGCGTGCTGAGCAAAACTGTATTCCATAATTCATTACCCAAAATTAATCATCCCGCACTACGGGCAAAAGTAGTGACTGTTGTGAACACTGAGCAAAATTATATACAATTCTTTGATTTGTTAAAATATGACCCGTTGTGAGCGATGAGTTAAAAGGTATACATTTGCGAAATTTTACTCAACGCGCACAACTGGTCAAATTACACCCAGTTGTGCGCGTTGAGCAAAACTCTCAACATTAACGAATAATTACTCAGCGCACACAACGGTCAAATTTATAACCCGTATTGCACGTTGAGTTATTTTTATCAATGTCTTTATTTTACGCAAAGCGTGATTGCGAACCGTCACCCATACAAAAGATCGTAAAGGTACCGTCCTAGGGTTTATAAGCTACGTAGGGTTTATAAGCTTCTTCGTCGATACTAGTTTAGGGTTTATCCATGCTTCCCTGAAAACGGGATAGAAAATCTACGCTCTTAGGGTTTACTGTACTACTGTATGCATTTATGCCATAGGAAAACACATGTATCAGTATGCAATTTCATTTCTATATACTGTAGAACTGATCTATTATACAAAAGAGGGATGTTATCAAGAGAGTGTGGGTCTCACGTCCTGATTGTGTGGTTGTTTATGGGTTATACGTGCACTATGCGCACGGGTTATTTCTAGTACTTTTATTTATAGCAGCTTGCATTTACGCCTAGACACTAATTACTCACCACCCAAAATTTCTCAACGCGCAAAATTCTCAATGCCCTGACCGTTGTACGCATTGAGCAAACACAATTGGTCTAATGCATTAAACACAAGTGAACCTACTCAACTGCATTAAGTGCAAATGTGTGTGGGCGACTACTGCATGTAAATGCATTAAACGCGTTCCCTCGGGCAGAGGTAAGAGATGTTCAGCTGCGTTTTATCATACAAATCTATAAATATTGAGTTTTCCAACCAAATGGATTCACCGTCAAAACTATCTCAAAAATCATCTCATCCTTCCATTCCCCATGATCATATCCAAGCCACTCTTTGCTAGTCCTATACAGCCCTAGAATTCAATAACAGTTGTCAAATGTAATATATAGTTTTGCACGTTTAGTAAAAAAAGATTGCGGTTGATAATTATTACTCAGCGCTCACCACGGGCAAAAATATTACGGGTAGTGCGCCTTGAGTAATAAAGGCTATTTTGGCGAAACATTACTCTTACTGCGATTGAGCAATTTTGTTATCCGATTGACCTATTGCTCAATACACACAACGGTCCAAATATTTCCCCGTTGTGTGTTTTAGAAATTAAGTTAAACCATAAAACATTTGCTCACCGCGCACAGCTGCCATAATTTTGACTGTTGTGCGCGTTGAGAAATTTTGTTCGAGGCTAACAATTTTGATCAACGAACACCACTTCGGTCAACCATTCTTGGGAACAACATCTGTCTAATATCAATCTGCTGTAGATTCACGATGACTCTTCTGTATATTCTCGAGAACTCCTCTGTAGGTTCATTGGGTCTTCTCTGTAGCCTCACAGTAACTCTACTGTAGTCTCATCCTCATCTATGGGCCAGTCCAAGTAGTCTATAAAAATGGCTTCCCTACCCACAAGCCCTCATCAACCACAACACTTCTTGATGATAGTATTATATCTTATTCTATCTAATTCAACTTATACAATTTTTTTTCACCATGCTATTTTTGTGTTTTTCATCACTGCTTCGTCTTCAAAACACAAAGATGGCCAATATACTATCGACAAGTAACGCGATGCATTAATTGGTGACATCACATATGTATGGACTCGAAGATGTTCTTTACTCTTCAATCTAAAGCACTCGATGTTCTAGATTGCTTCATTACATTGCCAATTGCCTGAAGGTTCCATTTTGGGATCGTCTCTGAAACTGTGCAGACACCTTCACCTGGCTGCTCAGAAACTGTTTAGCCACCATTCGCTCTATGCTGACAGAAGAATTTCATACTAGTATGCCATTAGTAAATTTCATACCATTGCTGTACTGTGATGTTGCAATATTCTTTATGATAATAACTGGTCTATCTGATTATATCTGAGTCTACTTATACAATATATTTATTTTACTCATATCGTGATTGCGAACCGTCACCCGTACAAAAGCTCAAAAAGGTACCAACCTAGGGTTTATAAGCTTCTTAGGGTTTATAAGCAAGATCGTCGATACTGGTTTAGGGTTTATCCATGCCTCCACAAAAACAAGATAGAAATTCTATGATGCCCTCAACATTGAATCGACCATCATCATCTCCTCATCCGGTTAGCGACCCATCATCCTCTGACAAAGATGATCCCCATGCTCATACCGACTATCCACCATCTACTAAAGACCCCTATATGGTAATCAGAACTAGTGTTGATTATCTGATGATTGGCCAAAGGTGTCTGGAAAGTCAACAGAAATCAATCTGTGGCGGACTACGCAGAGTCGAAGCTAATGACAATGGAATTCGTCGTGATCATGAACAAATCATGAATTCTCTCTGTTGTATCTATGCCTGCTTGCCAACTCAATCTTCTATGTCCTCATCCTCAGATGATCATGAGGGTTTGCTTGATCGTATGAAATATTTTTACGACAGTCAATCAGGCATGTGGTAATATGTTTCGAAGATGAAAAACGAGCTCAATGTGGTGAAGGGCATGGTTAAAAACATGGATGAGAAATTGGACACAATCGTGCCCACACCCTGTGATATCCACGCTCTTGACCCTCCAGCGCCCACTACATCCCGTGCACCACCACCTCCACCTCCAGCTTAATGGAAATGTGGTATTTGTTGTCTTGAATTTTGTTAGAACATGTGAATGTTAGGGTGTCACATTTTGTTAGGGTATACATATGTCACATTTTTCTATGTATGACTGATACTCATATGCCACAATGTTGGATTTGATGGTGTCAGTTTTTGTAACATCACTGGCTTATATAGAACTATGTGGTTTTGTTTGGATGTATGGTTTTGTTTGCTTGTTTCTCTTTGAATCACTGTCTGATATGGATTTAAGATGCATAATAACATGTCATATCTAATTCACTGGAACAATCCCAATTCATTCTGCTGTATTGAAGTATCACTTATTTGGTACAAACTGCTCAACGCATAAACCGGGCCAGAGAGATACCCGGTGTGCACGTTGAACAATTCTGTATATTCATGAGCACAACATCTGTAGACTCGCATGTTCTTTCTGTAGACTCATAGTAACTCTACTATAGTCTCATCCTTATCCATGGGCAATCCAATTCATCTATAAATGGCTTCCATACCCACAAGACCTCATCAACCACTACACTTCGTGATTCTATCTGATTCTACGTATACAATATTTTTTCTTCAACATGCTATTTTTTTGTTCATGAATGCTTCGGCTACAACACACAAAGATGGCCAATATACTAACAGCAAGTGACGCGATGCTGAAATTGAATACATCACATATATATGGACTCGAAGATGTTCTTTGCTTCTTCATATTTTCTTTTCTGCTTCATTAAAATGCCAGTAGTTTCAGGTTCCATCCTGAAACACTCAACTGGCATCTTCTCTCTAACTGTGCAGACACCATCTCTTTAATTGTGCACTAGCTGGACATATTATTTTATTTATATGTTTGTTTCTCAGTTTAACAATACAAATTCTAACCATTACTTCGTTCTGCTTGATGTAGATATATACCAAAGTAATGGACGAGCAATTGAACGTTACTCCTACAATTTCAATGTGGACCATATCCTTCATGATGTAGATGCATGTAAAAAGAATGGGAATGCGGTAAAAGATGAATCCAATGAAATCATGCCAACTATGCAACGAACACACTGACAAATCAGATTCATCCCTTCACAACAGGCAAAAGGTGTGACTGTTGTGTGCACTGAGCAAAACTGTATAAATGGTACATTGTGTTGCTCACCGATTTGCACCTTCAAATCTTTCCAGGAGATCCCCACGGCCCTTCTAGGATAAAGGAGCATTTGCATGATTTCATGCATCTGAAAGTAATGATCTTCGAGATTTGCCACACTCTCATCAAAGTATATATGCAACCAAGGGATGACTGCTTGCCGGCGAGGCGTTGGTGCCGATGGACATAGTAAGGAAACCGAAAAGGACGTCGACAAAATCCTTGTCAGATTCGGTAAACGCCTCACGGTTCTTTTCCTTGTCAACCAGAAGCTTTAGTGATACCAACTTATTGTCGTCCTTAGACGCTGCCTCATCATCGTCGGATACCCTGTCGGTATCTTCTCAGTCTTCAGCCTCCTGTTGCAGAGAGGCAAACAAGATGTCTAATATATAAATCCATTGGCTTAGTTTCATGGATTTCTTGTTGTAAACATCATCGATCATCATTGTTAGTCTATCTCTTAATTTGGTTATTCATCATTTTCATAATATATAGTTAGTTACGAGCTGAGCTAAACTGTATACAATTACCCACAATAACTCATCGCACACAACAGGCAAAAGCCCTGACCATGGTGCGCGATGAGCAAAACTGTATTCCTTTCCTCAAAATTAATCACCCTACACTACGAGCAAAAGTAGTGACCGCTGTGAGCACTGAGCTAAAATATATACAATTCAGTGATCTGTTACAATATGACCCGTTATGCGCGGTGAGTAAAAATGTATACAGTTGCGTAATATTACTCAGCGTGCACAACCGGTCAAATTACACCCAGTTATGCGCGTTGGGCAAAACTGTCTACATGAACGAATAATTACTCAGCGCTCACAGAAGACAAATTTATAACCCGTATTACACGTTGAGTAATCATTATCACTTTTTATTTTACTCAGAGTGTAATTGCGAACCGTCCCCTGGACAAAAGCTCGAAAAGATATCGACCCAGGGTTTATAAGCTTCTTATGGTTTATGAATAAGATTGTCGATACTGGTTTAGGGTTTATCCATGCCTCCAAGAAAACGAGATAGAAATTCTACGATGCCCTCAACATCGAATCGACCACCATCATCTCCTCATCCGGTTAGCGGCCCATCATCCTCTGACAACGATGATCCTCTTGCGCATACCGAACCTCCAGCAACTGAAGACCGCAATGTGACCATCAGAACTTGTGTTGATTATCTGACAGTTGGCCAAAGGCATCTGGAAGTTCAACATACATCAATCTGTGCCGAACTACGCAGAGTCGAAGTTAATGTCAATGGAATTTTGTATGATCAGGAACAAATCATGGATTATCTCCTTCGTATCCATGCCAGCATGCCTACTCAATCTGCTACGTCATCATCCCCAGATGTTCGTGAGGTTTTGCATGATTGATCGGTCCATATTTTACACCTTTTTTCTGCATATTTGCATGCCATTTCGGTTACTCATATTGCGGTTTCAAGATTATTCGATGATATTGTGTTACTTTTCACTATTTCTTGTTTTTGTCGGATTTCAGGAAATATGAGCAATTGGGAGCAAAAATGAGCTTAAAGGACTTGCACGCGTAACGGAGCATCGCTCATGGACTTATTGAGGACCTATCAGCGATAGAAGACGAGTGGAAGAAGAAAGAACGTCGTAGGAGCGACGAGGAAGTGAAATGATGAAGATTGGGTATTTTCAGCATGCCACTCAGCCGAGTGAAGGAGTCACTCAGCCGAGCAAAGAAGCCTGCTCGGCCTGCCAGATCGGACACGCAATTACTTGAAGATTAGCGTGCACTCGGCCGAGTGACGACATCCCACTCGTCCGAGTATGGAGACACCACTCGCCCGAGTGGCATATGAACGACGGCATCCAAAAGACCAGACTTACTGTAATCCGTCAGTCGACTACGAGCTCCGACTTGGCTGAGTACCAAAAGCCCCTCGGCCGAGTGACATTTGCCGCTCGGCCGAGTGATGCCGAGGACACGCATCGCCCAGATTTTCAGACAGACTCCCACTCTTTTGAAATCTGCTATCATTCTAGCAATCAAATTATTTTTCTCATATTTTTTATGGATAGTAGACTTCATGGCGATTCCAACACCGCCAAGAACGCACACATCGGAGGTCGGATGAAATCTGGAGAATTTCTACAAGTTGATGCTGCAGTGCTGGAATTTCCACTCGGCCGGGTCACATTTTCCACTCGGCCGGGTCACATTTTCCACTCGGCCGAGTGCGGCCTGGGCCCAGATTTTAAGTTGCAGTTTGGACTATTTTTGGGCACGAATTTGAGGGGTTTTCTATGGTTATTTGCTAGGGTTTTAAGAGACTATATAAGGGTTTTGTAGCCACCATTAGAGGGGGTTCCCATTATGTTTTCTTAGAGTTATTTTTAGAGGTTAGGCCATGCCCTAGGCCCCCTCTTGGATCAAAAAGCTTGTATTTGGATTGGAATTCTTCATCAAAGCTAAGTATCATTGTCTTCTTATTTGAATCTTTGATTTGATATTTTTTTTGTATGCAAGCTATGGTTTTTTTTGATTCCTATATCGTTGTTGCTATGCTTGAGTAGATTTGATGTTCTAGGGCATGTGGATGAACCCTATGGATCTAATTTCATATTTATGATGAATGAATTTCTAAATTGCTAGAATTGCTAGGAGGTTAGGTTGTGATTGATTTATTACGGATAGCTAGGGATTTCCATCGATTGGAATTTGTAAGAGATTGGATTCTAATCGATGGGAAAGCCTAGATATTCGATTTAGGTTTACAATCGGGATTCTCTAGACTTGGTTTGCAAGAGATTGGACCAAAGCTAGGATTTTTATTGTAAATCTATACCAATATTCGTTTGCAAGAGATTGGACGAATACGAACTATCACAACCTAGATAGTAACTCGAGTTTGCACGAGAGTGGGCTCGAGGTGCGATTGGACGATGATGTCGATCCTAATGCTAGTGGCTTAGGCTAGGGTATGCAAGAGATTGGACCCTATCCTAGGTTGCTATAGACCGGCAATAGCGCGAGAGCGTGAGCTTGGTTCTCTATTCAGTTACGACTAGTTCACATCAACGCAAGTCTAGTAATATTGAGACTCACGATTCACAAGGATGAATGCCGACCCGTAGTGGGGATTCCCTAGCCCTAGACACTTTTATTATATTTTATTTGAATCGATATTTGACCGATTTCTCTATCTCCGACACCGACATCCATCACCATTGCCATTACATCATACCATAGCCATCTCCACCAATAATACATTCGTAGTCAAATCAACCTAGGATAGATTGGAGCCAACACCACCTCCTCGTGTTCGATACCCGCTCGCCACTTGACCGTGCGCTTGCGGTAAAACTACAGTGTCGCCGCTCCGGGACGTGTATCCGGAGTGCGACCAATGATCGTATGACAAATTTTCTTATCTGTCAATCATACCTCTAGCGCGGGATTACGACGATGCGTGGCGAGCTCAATGTGGTGAAGGGCATGGTTAAAAATATGGATGAGAAATTGGACACAATCGTGCCTACGCCCAGGGATATCCATGCTCTTGACCCTCCAGCGCCCACTGCATCCCGGGCACCTCCACCTCCAGCTTGATGGAAATGTGGTGTATGTTGTCTTGAATTTTGTTAGAAAATGTAAATGTTAGGGTGTCACATTTTGTTAGGGTATACGTATGTCACATTTTGCTCTGTGTGACTTATACTCTTGTGTCACAATATTGGATTTGATGGTGTCTGTTTTTATAACATCATTGGCTTATATGGAATTATGTGGTTTTGTTTGGATGTATGGTTTTGTTTTCTTATTTCTCTCTAAATCACTGTCTGATATGGATTTAGGATGCATAATAACATATCATATCTGATTCACTGGAACAATCCCAATTCATTCTTCTGCATTGAAGTATCACTTATATGGTATAAACTGCTCAACGTGCAAACCTGGCCAGAGAGATGCCCGGTGTGCGCATTGAGCAATTTTGCATATTCACGAGCACAACATATATAGGCTCACGGGCTCTTTCTATAGACTCACAGTAACTCTACTGTAGTCTCATCATCATCTATGGGCAGTCCAACTCGTCTATAAATGGCTTCCATACCCACAAGATCTCATCAACCACTACACTTTGTGATGATAGTATTCTATCTGATTCTATCTTATTCTACTTATACAATATTTTTTCTTTAACATGCTATTTTTTTGTTGTTCATGAATGCTTCGGCTACAACACACAAAGATGGTCAATATACTAGCGACAAGTGACATGATGCTGAAATTGAATACATCACATATATATGGACTCGAAGATGTTCTTTGCTCCTTCATATGTTCTTTTCATCTTCATTGCAGATATCTCTGCTTTAAGATGTTCTTGCAGCCACACCGGCTTCCTTCTCTGCCATCACATCTTGCATATATTCTTTGACCCTTCGTATGTTCTGTTCAGCTTCATTGCAGACATCACTACTTGATGATAATAAATGTTCTATCTTAATCTATCTAAGTCTTCTTATACAATATTTTAATTTAATTATGCTATTTTTTGGGTTCATCATTGATTCTTTTTCAACGCATACATGGGACAGATGGCCAAGATACTTGTGGCAAGTGACACTGATGGAGCTGATTGAGCTGCTCATACATGGAATCGTGCTTGAAATTTTTTTCATGGTGGGAATCCTTGTATCCATAGGATAGTCCCGTGCATGAATTTCATACCAGTTCCAAAATGTGATGTTGCAAAATGTTTAGATGCAGTTTCTACTTTATTGTGTTATGTATAGTTGAATGCATAAATGTTGTAGTATGATGGAATACATATCTTAATACAATGTCATTAAATTTGATACAATTGCAGCACATTACAAAACTGCGTGATGATAACTTAAAGTACCCATAATTACTCAGTGCGCACAACCAGCAACATAAGTGAACGTTGTGGGCACTGAGCAAAACTGTCTACAATTACCAACAATAACTCAACGCGCACAACCTGCAAAAGAAGTGAACGTTGTGCGCGCTAAACAAAACTGTCTACAATTACCAAATTTTGCTCATCGCGCACAATGTGCTTATTTTACATTACATTGGGCACACGAAGCAAAACTGTATATAATTACCCACAATTACTCAGTGCACACTGATCGCCGGCCCCGAACACACACCCGGGGCGGGGGACTCGCTAGTCTTACCGCAAGCTCACGGTGTAGCGGCGAGCGGGTATCGAACACGATGAGGGCAAATGACGGTGTCTTCTTCAATTCACCTGGCTATAAGAACAGTCGAGAAATATTCGCAATAAAGCGGTCACAGTCGTTCAATTGTATAAAGGAAATATCAAATTAACAAAGACGCCTAGGGGTAGGGAATCCCCGCTACAAACCGTATCTCGTCATTGTGATTCGTAGGTTTCACAATTGCTAGACTTGAAATTCATGTGAACTAGTTGCAACTAAATGTAGAACCAAGCTCACGCTCTCGCGCTATTACCAGTCTATAGCAAACCTAGGGTAGGGTCCAATCTCTTGCAAACCCTGACCTAGGCAAGCTGGCGTGAAGAACAACATCATCGTCCAATCGTATCTCGAGCCCACTCTCGTGCAAACTCGAGCTACGACCTAGGTTGGGATAGTTCCTACCCGTCCAATCTCTTGCAAACGGGTATTGGTACAGAATTATAATCGAAAACCCTAGTTTCAGTCCAATCTCTTGCAAACCGATTCCAGAGAAACCCAATTGTAACCCAATTCGAATTTCTAGGGCTTCCTATCGAGTTGGGATCCAATCTCTTGCAAATCCCAATCGGTATGAATCCCTATCTATTCGTATTAAATCGATCCCAAACTAACCCTAATCAATTCTAGCAATAATTTCACCAATTCATCACAAATTAGAAATAGGGTTCGTAGGGTTCATCCCTACGCCCTAAGACGATAAAACTACTCACAATTTATAATGCAAATCATTAGAAATTCAATATAAATATCAATAGAAATTATTGCAATAGAAAATATATCAATAAAAATGAGGTTTTTGATAGAGAGAGAGACAAACCAATGAAGATTTAATAGCATCCAACAAAATAACACTTTTATCTCTCTCCAAAGAACTAAATCTAATCTCCTAAAAAGTAATCTAAAAAGGCTGCCAAAAATTCTGAAAAAGCTCTCTAAACTAGGTTAAAAACTGGGGTTAAATACCCCCAAAATTGCCCAAAAAACTGTGACAAAACTGCCCCTGCGCAGCTTGAAAATCGCAATTTACGCTACAGACAGCACGGCTCACTCGGCCGAGTGACAAATGTCATTAGGCCGAGTGACAAACCCTGACGGATTCTAGTAAGTATGGACTTTTGGGGGTCGGCTCCTCGGGAGTCACTCGGCCGAGTGACTTCTTCAATTCGACCGATGGGTTTTCTTCACTCGGCCGAGTCGGAACTCGGGACTGCACTGACAGATTACAGTAAGTTGGGAGTTTTTGGTTGCCGTCGTCTTGATGCCACTCGGGCGAGTGGTGTCTTCGTGGTTCGGCCGAGTGGGATGGTGATGGTCGGTCGAGTGCATGCTGATACTCAATCTGTTGCGTGTCCGATCTGGCCGGCCGAGCGGGCTGTCGATGGTCGGCCGAGTGACTCCTTCACTTGGCCGAGTGACATGCTGAAAATGCCCAATCTTCGTATTTTTGCTTCCTCGTCGCTCCTGCGACATTCTTTCTTCTTCCACTCCTCTCGAATCACAGAATTCCCCTCAAAAGAGTCACAGGTGACACTCCAGAGTGGGTGCATCTCAGAATCACTCCAAATCGCTCCAAATCTCCTGAAATACGACAAAAAAAAGAAATCGTGAAAAGCATCGCAATATTGCCGAATAATCGTGAAAAACACGATATGGGCGATCGAAATGGCATGCAAACATGCAGAAAAAAGGTGTAAAATATGGAGTGATCAAAATCCCCCAAGCTTACCTCCTACTCGTCCTCAAGGAAGATGAGTAAAAAGCGAACCTGGTGGATAAAGATAAGGGAAACGATGGAAAAATGGAAAATGAAAAATGAAAAACAAAATAGAGAACGAAGAAGGAAGCTGCTAGATCATTTTTCTTAGGACGTGGGTTTTGCTTACTCATATAGCACGCATCGAATACAAAACACATGTCAAAGACTTTTATCTCGATATCATAGTATAATGGTGCATTTGAAATAGAAAACCCAAGAATATTAATATAGCATGAAAAATGTAATAATTCTAGAATTAACATCGTCTGAAGCATCTAAAGCGGTATACAAAATCGTAGATCGCACACTTTTCAATTGAATGCTTTCTATAAGGAGTATAAGAGATATCACACAATAGAGTAGTAAGAATAGAAGGGTGGTTTTCATGAAATGAATGCTAAGCATAGATTTCTGGATTTCGTGAAACTTTTAGCAATCTCGCCGAGTATAAAATATTACTTAGCCTAGGTTGTCATGCACCGTCAAGTAGTCACTCGCTCACACATCATTGGATCCTCTCCCCCAAGCTTATCCATAAGCGGGGTGGCATAAACAAAACAATATTTACATTTCCCGTTTCTTTTGAAGCTCCAAAAGTCAAAGAAATAAAAATAAAAGCGAAAGAAGGGAGAAAGAGAGAAAGGGTATGAAATGAGATCGTTTTCGAATTTATTTTCTCTTTTCTTTTCCTTTTCTCAAATCTTTTTTTTTTCTTTTTTCTTCTTTTTTTTCCCGAATAACATATATACACAAATGATCCCAAATCAAAAGAGAAGGATATACAAGTATTTTTTTCTTTTTGGTTTTGGGGAATTTGGAGCATGGGATATAATAACAGGGGATGCCAATAATAGAATTGCTAAGGGGGGATTCACCGATGAATTTAAAATAGAGAAATAATGTTCAAGATATGTGGAGAAAGAAATGAATGTATCTCTCGGTTCACTCTATAGGACGTGCATGACAACTTCAGCAGGGTAATTTAATCTACTCAGTTTAATCTCAAAAAGCAAACTAGTCCAGATATATCAATGCTAGCAAACATTCAATCAACCTGAAGTGAAGCGTACAAATCATGCAATAAGAAGTGATATGAGAAAAGAAAGCAGTACTCCAGATATAAGCAATCAATGTGTGAATCTTGGTGTGTTTTCTACGATAGCATACATATGAATTTTCAGACATCAGCTAATAATAGAATTTCATCCATTTTCATACGGAAAAAGAAGTGGGTTACTATTTCTAAATGCAAAGCAGAACATAGCATATGATATCAGAAACAAAAGCTATGACATGACAAAATTAGCATGCATATAGAGAAAAGCTAACACCACGTCATCGTCATCACAGAAAAATCATCTCTAGCAAAAGATGAAAGAAATAAAGATAAAAGAAAATAGAACTATTTACAATGCAGCACACAAGGAAAATAAGAAAAACGTGATGCATGGCAAAAAATGAAAAAGTGATGGAAAATGGGTGCAACAGCGAAAAAAGCGTGAAAAGACTAAAAATAAAGGCGATAAAAGCAAAAAGTGTGAGAACTCACTCCCCCAAGTTAAAGTGCACAGTGTCCTCAATGTGCAAAGTGTGGCACACCGAGAGACGTGAAATGGGCGGGGTGGGTGAGGATGCATGCATGATAAAAAAAGAAAAATAAACAAATAGAAAATATGATGTGGACATGAATGATGCATGCAGAAATCAGAGTGATGCATGTAATGTGTCACCATGTCACGCCCCGCTTCCCATTATACTTGAGAGCGAGGACGTGAGCGGGCCCGCTTGGGCTGGAGCGGTGAGGCCCCAACCCAATAAGCGTCTGTGTATGACCGTAATCAGGTTCTTGCATTCAAACTCGGAACAAAAGGAAATTTCATTATCATTACATTGATGCCTAGATTTACAAGTACACAAATAAGGCCATCTTGGCCATTAGATACAGAAACACAAACAGAATTAAACTTGAATATGAATACAACAATTATTATTCTTAAGCAGCGTTGCGAAGGCACGTTGTTCTCTAGCGGCAGATCTTAGTGTCTGGGCACCCTGGTCAAGCTGCTCAGTCTCAGGGCTTGCTCCTCTTCAAATCTGTCTAATACCTGACGTATATTTCATAAGACAAGAAATATACGTCAGCGAGGGTCGCTCGGCAAGATTTAAAAACGTTAGTAATAAATGACCCTCGGCAAGGTCATAATATAATTTTCAAAACTTAGGGGGAATAAGAAACACTATATCATTTCAACAAGGTGAACATAGCATCAAATGGTCACAAGTGGCGTAAGCAATGTGTAATGTGCAAAGCAGTGAGCATGCGAAGTGTAGTGTGCAAAGTAGTAACGCAACAAGGTGTAGTATGTAAAGTAAACTGGCATGGTAAGTGTAGTGTATACAACATTAGTCGTGACGGTGTAGTGTGTACAGCAAAATGTGTAGCAAGTGTGGTGTGTACAACAAAAGTAGTGTCAAGCGTAGTGCGTACAGCAATATGTATGGACAAGTGTGGTGTGCACAACAATAGTCAATCGTGACAATAATTTTAGTAGTTTACTCCATAGCATCAGCAGAGGTGAAGCGAAGGGTGCATCAATCAATCAATCAATCTCATATCTAGTGACAAGCCCAGTGTCTGAGGGGGAGGTGACCAGCATCACACCCAAGTCGACGGGAGCTACCCGTGACTCTATACTCACCGACCCGGCCAGGTGTCGGTCAAGTTCACCACTAGAGTGTAATCCAGCTTTCCAGCCTCTACTACACTAGACTACCCCACCCAAGTGTTCTTGCTGGAACACGAGCCAGCCTAATCCATATTACAAGCACGCCCGAGTTTGTCAACTTGCATGACATCACGATTTCACGATTTCGCCTCTTGGGCGCACGATTCATAATTTCACGATTTTTCTCAAGTTATGACATTCCGTAATTACCGAAGGCCCAATGATCCGTAAATTGTCCGAAGACCCAAATATCTGTAATTGCCCCGAGGGCTCGGTTTTCACAATTCGATAGGGTGCACAGCACATGATAAATCGAATGACAAGAATGAATAGCATTTCATGTGTATCGTTTAAGTGCTAAAACAACCAATACATTAAAAGGATTCATTAAAGACTTTTCCGAATATGAAAGTTGCTTACTAGGCAGTACCAAAGATGTGCGTTACTTTTTAAGTTTAGTACACGATAAAATACTTGCGTCTTTGGAAAAAGTCTGAAGAAAGTAATATACTTGCGCCATCAAAAGTTGTAGGAAAGAAACCATATATTTGCAGGTTGTATATACTTGCCTGTAGCGATGCGGGTTAAGTGCTCACGCGGTCGTAAGATATGCACGGATTTATCTGCAAGGTCGAATCCGCGATATTAAGCTATAAGTTCTCAACTAATTCAAGTAATATTTAATCTAATTAACATCATACCTTATATATCTAATAACACATATGTCTACTGTTTATTTATAAGAACTGACTTAAACAACCAAATATAAATCGACAGTATGCGCAAGTTAATATAAACCATCATTTCAATTTTAGCCTAACACAAGAGTAACAGTAGATATAAGGAACTAAGCCAACAACATACTACCAACTTATTATTATTATAAGATACAGTTTGCTCCATAACTTCATACTGCAAGCTCCATATTATAACCCCTTACTAAGATTACGGGTAGGTGCACATAATGATAATACTCACGAGTTGCAGCGGCAGCGCGATTGCTCGGAGGGAGAGGCGTGTGGCGGCGAACTGTCGATGGGCGCGGTGGTTCGAAGATCGGAGGCGAGCTGGTCGGCTGAGTTCGAGGAAGAGGAGACCTCGGCGCCTGGGCTCTCGGAGGAAGGGCGTACGGGGGTTCGACTGAAGGGAAGGCGACGGAGGATCCGGAGATGCGGCGGCGGCGGCGGCGGTCCGAGCGCTGGGAGATCCGGGCGGCGGATCTTGGGCAGTCGACGGCTTCTTGAGGTTGAGCGGAGATCGAGGGGCTCAGGCGAGATCGGGGCACGGCGGCTTCCAACGGCGATGTCGGCGTTGAGGTGGCATGAGGAGGGGATGCCGGAGACGGGCTCGCCGGCGGGGTTGGGTTCCTCTGTTTCGGACAGAGTAGGATGCCGGAGAAGTGGCGGTGGCCTGGAGATGTTGGCGACGTGCTGGGAGGTGGGAGGAGGAGGGGAGATGGCGGGGGCTTGCCGCGGAGGTCGGAGCGGCCTGGGCGCCGGAGATCTGCTCTCTGCGTGTGGGGAGAAAAGAGGTTAGGGGCGGCACGGGAGGAAGAGAAAGGTGGGGGGTCCGGCGTTGTGTTTTTGGGCGAGGGGCGAGGGGCGAGGGTGATCCGCTGCGGCGTTGCGGGTGCTTCGAGGCGATCTTGGTTGTCGGAGAGCTTGCGAGATGAAGGCTGTTGGTCGTATGTGCATTGTTGCGTGGAGGAGAGGAGATAGAGACAGGGGGCTAGGCTGTAGTTGGAGGGTAGGGGGAAGAAAAGAGCCTAGGATCTAAAGAATTTGGTAGTGTTGCTGTGGGTGTTGTAGGGAGGAACGAAATAGCCTAGGTTTTTATATAAATAAGATAGTAGGTGAGGGGATGAAAGCTGTTGATTACCCTATGGTTTTTTATAAGCTAGCTTAGGTTTAGGGCCTGTTCTTTTGTAGGAAAGTATAATTGGGAAAGTTGAGAAGTTAGGAATCTGATGAGAGAGAAATTTGTGTGTAGTGTGTTCCTTTGCTGGAATGTGGGGTTGGATTGTGGAGTTGGAAAGTTGAGGTGGGTCCTACTCCGTGTAGTGTGTTCTTTTGGATGAAGAAAGTTGGATGAAGAAAATGGTATGAGATCCATTCAAATTTAATTTGTGGTACTTATACCTAAACTAAATACTTAATACTAAAATAAGTAATTAATATAATATCTAATTAATAATTAAAATAGTTAAATAGGTACGAAATATCTAATCTTATTTTTGTATAGCAGAAGGTGGGCCTTCTCTTGCACCTGTGCTGCAATTCTCATGCGCATGTGCTGCTGCAAACGGAAAAAGCAAAAAAAAAAGAATGAAACCTACGCTCTTATTGGTCAAATGTAGAGAGAGGGCCCACCTTTGGCTAGGAATCATCTGTAATCCGCACCAAGTGCGGAGAGAGCGAAATTGAGGGTAGGATTCCTCGTCGAGCGCCACGTCGGACTAGAATCCGAAAAACCTCACTCCTCAAAAGAACAGCCCGCATTCAAAAGAATCAGGATTCTGCGTAAATAGTGTCGAAACAGTGCTAAAATTGGGATTCCAATCTAATTTTCTTGCAAAAGAACAGACCCTTAGTTTCCAATGGGATTGACATGTGAATGGGTTAGGGTCTAGGTGTTGTGTGTGTGATTCGAAAATGAATGAGATTTAATAATAATGATGAGAGGATTCAATTCAAATGAAAGGATTAATACGTAAGATAATATGGAAAGAGACAAGAGCCTATTAATAGGTTTGGTATTAAAGGGATTTAATTAGGGGAATTTAGAGCTAATAACTCATAGGTTTAAATAGGGAAGCTTTTGAAAATAGGTTTTATTAGGATTAAGAAAAATGGAAAGTTTTCATTTGGATTTTTAAAAGTTTTAAATGTTTGAATTCGAATTTGAATTTGAAAAATTATACATAGAAAAGAGTATTAAATGAAATCGTTAAAAGCTAATAATAATAATAGTAATGAAAATAATAAAAATAAAAGCTAATACGTATGAGGCTAACAACATGTACGGGTACGGGTCAGATACGTCCAACTACGGATACGTGAAAAATACTACATGAGAGAAATACAGACAAAAGTAACGATAAAAACCGGTCGTTACATCCTACCCACCTTATAAAAATTCCGTCCTCGGAATTTCCTAAGTTAGGTATGATCGAGGAAAAGCCTGATAGACGAAGGGTCGGGGCACCAAAGAAAGAAGAGACAGATAGAGAAAAGGAAAACTTCTGAAATAAGAGGGTCTCCGATCAAATCAATTATTATCAAGACAATAGCTAGAATATAACCAAGAAAAGTAAGTGAAATAGTAATAGTAGAAAAGATACAACTAAGAAGCGACAAACAAAGATAAGCACAAGATATGAATCACTAAGTGCAATAATAGGTCGGGATTCAAACGTCACCGTTCATCACTGGCTCGTCGTCCCTAACTTCCTCGATGACCAAAGAGAACTTCTGTTGGACCCATCTCCGTTTCGAGTGTGTGGTCTACCTGCAAAACTGCAAAAGAAACAAGATAACATTTGCGTACAATGTCTATCTAGACAATCTGGCTAATAATGACATCCCTATTGTTCCGAGTAATTTGTAGAATACACGACCTGCATGGGCCACCACTAAAACCTGTCACGCCCCGCTTCCCATTATACTTGGGAGCGAGGACGTGAACGGGCCCGCTTGGGCTGGAGCGGTGAGGCCCCAACCCAATAAGCGTCTGTGTATGACCGTAATCAGGTTCTTGCATTCAAACTCGGAACAAAAGGAAATTTCATTATCATTACATTGATGCCTAGATTTACAAGTACACAAATAAGGCCATCTTGGCCATTAGATACAGAAACGCAAACAGAATTACACTTGAATATGAATACAACAATTATTATTCTTAAGCAGCGTTGCGAAGGTACGTTGTTCTCTAGCGGCAGATCTCAGCGCCTGGGCACCCTGGTCAAGCTGCTCAGTCTCATGGCTTGCTCCTCTTCAAATCTGTCTAATACCTGACGTATATTTCATAAGACAAGAAATATACGTCAGCGAGGGTCGCTCGGCAAGATTTAAAAACGTTAGTAATAAATGACCCTCGGCAAGGTGATAATATAATTTTCAAAACTTAGGGGGAATAAGAAACACAATATCATTTCAACAAGGTGAACATAGCATCAAATGGTCACAAGTGGCGTAAGCAATGTGTAATGTGCAAAGCAGTGAGCATGCGAAGTGTAGTGTGCAAAGTAGTAACGCAACAAGGTGTAGTATGTAAAGTAAACTGGCATGGTAAGTGTAGTGTATACAACATTAGTCGTGACGGTGTAGTGTGTACAGCAAAATGTGTAGCAAGTGTGGTGTGTACAGCAAAAGTAGTGTCAAGCGTAGTGCGTACAGCAATATGTATGGACAAGTGTGGTGTGCACAACAATAGTCAATCGTGACAATAATTTTAGTAGTTTACTCCATAGCATCAGCAGAGGTGAAGCGAAGGGTGCATCAATCAATCAATCAATCAATCTCATATCTAGTGACAAGCCCAGTGTCTGAGGGGGAGGTGACCAGCATCACACCCAAGTCGACGGGAGCTACCCGTGACTCTATACTCACCGACCCGGCCAGGTGTCGGTCAAGTTCACCACTAGAGTGTAATCCAGCTTTCCAGCCTCTACTACACTAGACTACCCCACCCAAGTGTTCTTGCTGGAACACGAGCCAGCCTAATCCGTATTACAAGCACGCCCGAGTTTGTCAACTTGCATGACATCACGATTTCACGATTTCGCCTCTTGGGCGCACGATTCATAATTTCACGATTTTTCTCAAGTTATGACATTCCGTAATTGCCGAAGGCCCAATGATCCGTAAATTGTCCGAAGACCCAAATATCTGTAATTGCCCCGAGGGCTCGGTTTTCACAATTCGATAGGGTGCACAGCACATGATAAATCGAATGACAAGAATGAATAGCATTTCATGTGTATCGTTTAAGTGCTAAAACAACCAATACATTAAAAGGATTCATTAAAGACTTTTCCAAATATGAAAGTTGCTTACTAGGCAGTACCAAAGATGTGCGTTACTTTTTAAGTTTAGTACACGATAAAATACTTGCGTCTTTGGAAAAAGTCTGAAGAAAGTAATATACTTGCGCCATCAAAAGTTGTAGGAAAGAAACCATATATTTGCATGTTGTATATACTTGCATGTAGCGATGCGGGTTAAGTGCTCACGCGGTCGTAAGATATGCACGGATTTATCTACAAGGTCGAATCCGCGATATTAACCTATAAGTTCTCAACTAATTCAAGTAATATTTAATCTAATTAACATCATACCTTATATATCTAATAACACATATGTCTACTGTTTATTTATAAGAACTGACTTAAACAACCAAATATAAATCGACAGTATGCGCAAGTTAATATAACCCATCATTTCAATTTTAGCCTAACACAAGAGTAACAGTAGATATAAGGAACTAAGCCAACAACATACTACCAACTTATTATTATTATAAGATACAGTTTGCTCCATAACTTCATACTGCAAGCTCCATATTATAACCCCTTACTAAGATTACGGGTAGGTGCACATAATGATAATACTCACGAGTTGCAGCGGCAGCGCGATTGCTCGGAGGGAGAGGCGTGTGGCGGCGAACTGTCGATGGGTGCGGTCGTTCGAAGATCGGAGGCGAGCTGGTCGGCTGAGTTCGAGGAAGAGGAGACCTCGGCGCCTGGGCTCTCGGAGGAAGGGCGTGCGGGGGTTCAACTGAAGGGAAGGCGACGGAGGATCCGGAGATGCGGCGGCGGCGGCGACGGTCCGAGCGCTGGGAGATCCGGGCGGCGGATCTTGGGCAGTCGACGGCTTCTTGAGGTTGAGCGGAGATCGAGGGGCTCAGGCGAGATCGGGGCACGACAGCTTCCAACGGCGATGTCGGTGTTGAGGTGGCATGAGGAGGGGATGCCGGAGACGGGCTCGCCGGTGGGGTTGGGTTCCTCTGTTTCGAACAGAGCAGGATGCCGGAGAAGTGGCGGTGGCCTGGAGATGTTGGCGGCGTGCTGGGAGGTGGGAGGAGGAGGGGAGATGGCGGGGGCTTGCCGCGGATGTCGGAGCGGCCTGGGCGCCGGAGATCTGCTCTCTGCGTGTGGGGAGAAAAGAGGTTAGGGGCGGCACGGGAGGAAGAGAAAGGTGGGGGGTCCGGCGTTGTGTTTCTGGGTGAGGGGCGAGGGGCGAGGGTGATCCGCTGCGGCGTTGCGGGTGCTCCGAGGCGATCTTGGTTACCGGAGAGCTTGCGAGATGAAGGCTGTTGGTCGTATGTGCATTGTTGCGTGGAGGAGAGGAGATAGAGACAGGGGGCTAGGCTGTAGTTGGAGGGTAGGGGGAAGAAAAGAGCCTAGGGTCTAAAGAATTTGGTAGTGTTGCTGTGGGTGTTGTAGGGAGGAACGAAATAGCCTAGGTTTTTATATAAATAAGATAATAGGTGAGGGGATGAAAGCTGTTGATTACCCTATGGTTTTTTATAAGCTAGCTTAGGTTTAGGGCCTGTTCTTTTGTAGGAAAGTATAATTGGAAAAGTTGAGAAGTTAGGAATCTGATGAGAGAGAAATTTGTGTGTAGTGTGTTCTTTTGCTGGAATGTGGGGTTGGATTATGGAGTTGGAAAGTTGAGGTGGGTCCTACTCCGTGTAGTGTGTTCTTTTGGATGAAAAAAGTTGGATGAAGAAAATGGTGTGAGATCCATTCAAATTTAATTTGTGGTACTTATACCTAAACTAAATACTTAATACTAAAATAAGTAATTAATATAATATCTAATTAATAATTAAAATAATTAAATAGGTACGAAATATCTAATCTTATTTTTGTATAGCAGAAGGTGGGCCTTCTCTTGCACCTGTGCTGCAATTCTCATGCGCATGTGCTGCTGCAAACGGAAAAAGCAAAAAAAAAAAGAATGAAACCTACGCTCTTATTGGTCAAATGCAGAGAGAGGGCCCACCTTTGGCTGGGAATCATCTGTAATCCGCACCAAGTGCGGAGAGAGCGAAATTGAGGGTAGGATTCCTCGTCGAGCGCCACGTCGGACTAGAATCCGAAAAACCTCACTCCTCAAAAGAACAGCCCGCATTCAAAAGAATCAGGATTCTGCGTAAATAGTGTCGAAACAGTGCTAAAATTGGGATTCCAATCTAATTTTCTTGCAAAAGAACAGACCCTTAGTTTCCAATGGGATTGACATGTGAATGGGTTAGGGTCTAGGTGTTGTGTGTGTGATTCGAAAATGAATGGGATTTAATAATAATGATGAGAGGATTCAATTCAAATGAAAGGATTAATACGTAAGATAATATGGAAAGAGACAAGAGCCTATTAATAGGTTTGGTATTAAAGGGATTTAATTAGGGGAATTTAGAGCTAATAACTCATAGGTTTAAATAGGGAAGCTTTTGAAAATAGGTTTTATTAGGATTAAGAAAAATGGAAAGTTTTCATTTGGATTTTTAAAAGTTTTAAATGTTTGAATTCGAATTTGAATTTGAAAAATTATACATAGAAAAGAGTATTAAAGGAAATCGTTAAAAGCTAATAATAATAATAGTAATGAAAATAATAAAAATAAAAGCTAATACGTATGAGGCTAACAATATGTACGGGTACGGGTCAGATACGTCCAACTACGGATACGTGGAAAATACTACATGAGAGAAATACAGACAAAAGTAATGATAAAAACCGGTCGTTACACACCAAAAATACTCTCCCTCTCTCCCAAAAAAGATATAAAATGATGTGATCAGAACAGGGACCAAAATAGTGAGGGGAGGAGGTGGGGGCAAAAATCTCCAGGACCGACAGAAAATGGGCAGCATAGCGACAAAAAAGATCAATGGCATCAAGGGTGTGCCTAAGCTGGTGGTGCTGCACCATCTCCGTCCTGTGGCAGAGGTGGTGGTGGTGGTGGCGGTCGAGGTGTCGGCTGGGTGGGTGGGTGTAGTGGAGGGAGTCGCGCCAGGATCTGATTTAGGCAAGCCTGAATATCGGGAAGCATGGCGACGTGGGACTCCACGAAACTAACCGTGGCAGAGAGAGCCCTAAAATCGCCTCTGAGTCCACTCACCGCCCCCTCAAGAGCATGGAGGCTCTGAAGTAGAGTGTCAGGGGGTGGTGAAGCAGGGGGACGCGCAGGTCTAGGCTGTGAAGGATGGGGCTGTCGGACACGGGCAGTGTAAGTAATCGGGCCAGCAGGAAAGTGCGGGAAGGGGGCTGTGCTCACTAGTGGATGCCCAGCCTCAGTGCGAGGCTGGGACGCAGGCTGGGATGGAGCAGCAGCAGCGGTAGTGGAAGATAAAATCGGCGACGAGGAAGCAAGAGAGGTCAGTGACACAGGTGTGAGGACAGATGTCACGACACTCTCGGAAAGGACAGCTGCAGTGGAGACAGAAGGGTCGACCACTGGGGAGGAAGTGTAAGGACCAAAAGGTGGCACCCCAGCGGACAGTAAACTAGACAGGGTCTCCACAACGGCATAGAAGGAAGACTAGCCGCTCTCGAGGATAGTGGGTGGACGCTCGGGAAGAAGTGAGGAAATAGGCTCAACCGAGATATGCACAGCAGTGGTGGGGGTGGTGGTAGACGTGGTGAACAACTCAGCAAGGGTACTCCCGACACCGACAGAAGTGTGGACAGAGGTGCCGGGAGGTGCAAACAGTGCAGGCTCGGGCTGAGGGATCACAGGGTCGACGGGTGCAGGCGGTGCCTGCTCAGCTCCCTCGGCCTCCAGCATGTAGGCGGCGGGGATCAGGAGATCCATCGCCGGAAGTCAGTCCACGTGTGCAGGTCCTATATGTGTCCGAGCGGGGCTCGGGAGAACCATGTAATCGGCACTAAAGGGACCGTGTAACCATACCCAGTGCCGCTGGCCGTGGGGACGAAGCATCTTCATCCGGGCCATGACGTCTATCGAGAGTGAAGTGGGGCCCGGGGCTCGTCGCAGGTCGGCAGGTAGGTCCACGCCGGTCATCAGGGCTAGCAGAGTAATCAGACCGCCGCAACAAATAGGTGAGCAAGCGCCCACCGAAATGATGATGCGGTCTAAAAACCAGCTAGCAATATCGATCTCAACGGCGGGGACCAGGTCGTCGCTACCCCTATCCAGAACTCTGGGGCGAGTCATCACGTAGAGCATGTAGAGCTCAGGCGTAGACATCGTCCCAGGCTCGTACCTCGTCAAGAAAGTGGTCGCCATGAGGCGCTGGGCAATATGGAGGCAGGGGTGCAGGATGGCTGAGGCCTTGGCCCTACTAGGGTCAAAGCCAAGGTGGGAGCCCGTGATCCGTGTCCAGAAAGTGGAGGTGTCGAACGACGGTGGTGGGATGTGCGTGGGTGCGTAGGCTCGGTCGGGGACAGGGACATCGGGCCACTGGAAAAATGCACGAAGCATGTCGAGAGTGACCTCATACTCTCGATCCATCAGGCGGAATGTGCAACCTCCAGGGGTCTGGGCTATCGAGCTAAGCACCTCAAGTGTCGGACGGATGTAGGTGTCCGCCGACACAGACAAGAAGTCGTGCCAACCCACGTTGTCGTACAACATGAGCATCCCCTCTAGTACCCCTACGTGCTCAAGGTCTGCTAAGTGTGCAAACCTAGAGGGCACTATCGAGCGTTGGGTGATACGCTCAAATCAGACGTGCTGTGCGTTGTCTCTGAACGTGATCCCCAGCGGCCCGACGGCGGGAGCCGGTGGTGGGACAGGATCAGCTGGGATAGGCTGTGTGGGTGGCGGTGGCGGTGGCGGGCTAGGTGGAGGGGAGTCCTCCCTAGTGTGAGAGGGACCAGGGTCATCAGTCCACCTCCGCTTAGGGGCGGATCCTCGTGAGCGTGGCCTAGTACGGGGCGGCATGTGTGCCGCGAGTGCTCACCCAACAAAAATATAATGCGGCGTGCTCAATAAAAGGAACGATTGTACCTGAACATGCCGCGAGAGCAAATCAGCAAGTGCGTGCGAAGAGTGCCGCCTCCGTGGAGCTAAAAGCGCGTCCTGAAGCTCCCCGAAGCTCCCCCAAGATAGCCTGCAAATCAAACAATGATATCAGCGGATAATATTCGAAATACATGGGGGAGATGGGGTATAATAGATAGATAAGAAATTTAATTTGAGTTAGGAGCTCAACGGGCGTACGGATCGAGTAAAATAGGAGAAAATGGAGCTTAGGGGCAAAATGGGGGTTGAACGGCGTCGGCCGGTGGCGGGAGCGGTCGCCGGAGGTCGGCGACGATGGGGGGGTCGTCGGCGCCGGTGAGGTGGACGGTGGCCGGCGGTCGGGGTCGGATCGGGCGAGTAGGTAGCGGTCGCGGGCGAGGGGAGACGAACAGGCGAGGCTCGGGTGAAGAAATTTGAGATTTTTCCTGTTGAAAATCGTGCCGAGCCCGCTGCCGTATATATAGATGAAGTTACGACTCGGCCGAGTGATAATGTCACTCGGCCGAGTGGCGTAAACGAAAAAGTTTTTAAAATTTCTCCCCGCCACTTACGACTCGGCCAAGTGGCTTTGCTTCACTCGGCCGGAGGGAGAAACTCCGTTCGGCCGAGTGGTACAAGCTACTCGGCAATTCTCGCCCTAGGAGGTTATCCGTTTCACTCGGCCGAGGGACTAAACGTACTCAGCCGAGTGACAGTTAATACTGAAATGCACAAAAAAGACAGAGAGTTGGTTCCGCAGGCTTCCCTGGTTGGTGCCCCACTCGGCCGAATGGGGTCCTTTGCTCGGTCGAGGCGCATATGATACTCGGCCGAGTGACGTGCTGTTTTCTGCTTTGGGGCTCCGTTTTCGCTCTACTCTCTGTTTTCTTCCTCTAGTTGGTTTCTTCCTCCTCCTAAGGCCTGAGCGCATTCCTAGAGTGCTCTTCCTTGCCTCTATCTTCCTCCATATGAGAGATCTCCTTTTCTCCTCTCCTGTCATAGAAATTAAGACCCGTTGTCACGATTTTTATGGGCAAAAGACTCTAAAAAATAACAAAAGTCTAAACCAAAAATGAAAATCAAATAAAAATAAAAATAATGCAAAGACCGTCGGGTTGCCTCCCGACAAGAGCTCGTTTAAGGTCTTGAGCTCGACCCCTTTGGATTTTCAATTTAGCGTGGGATGTTGGGTGCATATGAGATGCACCCGTCGAACTTGTCGGGAAGACTGCTCGGGTTTGGATCGTGGTGATGCGTGGCCTTCCTCAGTGCCCCTTCATCTTGGGCAATGTTGGGGGATGTCTCCCCTAAGCTTGAGCTTGTTCCGGTCTTTGACTTCGTCGGTGACACCGATCTTCGAATCGGTGGAGCTTTCTTCGGATTCTTTGATGTCGAGAGCTTGCAAAGCTCTCGTATTCTCGTGAAATCAGCGTCGCCGTCATCATTCTCCGTGGAGCTATTGGGAGAGTCCTCCATCTTCTCTTCATCGACCAAATCTTGGCTTTCTTCAAATCCGTCATCATGGAGTGCACCGATGGAGTAGGAGATAGCCTCTTCTATAACCTCATCAAGGAGGTCCACATAATCTAGCTCCTCATGATATGGCATGTGCTTCATAGCCTTTGGTATATGGAGCTCGACTTCAATGTTGCCGACATTCAAGGTAAGAGTCCCTTCCCGCACATCGACGATTACACCGGTGGTGGCGAAGAATGGACGTCCAAGTATGAGCGATGTGTCACCCTCCTCCTTGATGTCCATGATCACAAAATCACAAGGCAAGCATATGCCTCCCGGAACTTGGACTGGGATGTTCTCTGCGATCCCAACCGGCCTTGTAATCCGACCGTCCGCATGTTGAATCCTCATGTCAGTTGGCTTTAAATCCATGCAGGTATTCAACTTCCGAAACATGGTGAGAGGCATGAGGCTCACACTAGCGCCCAAATCAACCGATGCTTTTTGTAAGGGGACACCTCCGAGTGTGCAAGGAATCCGGAAGCTCCCAGGATCTTTAAATTTGGCGGGCTCCTTTTCCTTCCTAGTGAACCAAGTTCCTTGTTCCGTGAGCATGATCTTCTCCTTCCTTTTCCTTCCCGTAATCAAGTCCTTTAAGAACTTCACGTAGGACGGTATTTCCACCATGGCATCAAGGAAAGGGATATTGAGGCTCACCCCTCTCAAGTATTCGAGGAACTTGGCTAGCCTCTTCTCGATCTTGGCTCTAGCTAGCCGTTGAGGGAAAGGCACCGGTGGCATGAATCGGCGCTCATCAATAGGTTTCTCCACTCTAGATTTTGCTCCTTCTGACGGCTCCTTCTCTTTTTCCACCTCAATTACCGGCTCGCTCTCTTCTAGAATCTCCACCACGGGTTCCTTAACTTGAGTCATGGGGGGGGAGTGGTATCCTTCCTACCTCTTATTGTAACCGCAACCACCGCATTGATATGGCCGGTGTTGCCCCGTGGATTTGGCTCGGGTTGAGCCGGCAATTGTTGGTTGTTCCTATTGAGCAACGCAAGTTGCTCCCCAATTTGAGCGACGACGGTGGTAAGTGAATCTGTACCCGCTTTCAACGTGGCGTTAATCTTTCTCTGCTCCACCATAAACTCCTCCACCTTAGCTTCAAAATCCGAACGTGGTTGAGCTTGCGGAGGGTTGGGATTTCTCCAACCTTGATTATACCCGGGTGGCCTATAAGGTCCCACTTGTTGCCTAGGTGGGAAGTTTTGTTACGGTGGCCCCCTTGGTTGATAATTCGGTTGTGGTGGTGGAGCCCGAGCTTGAGGAGGTTGTTGTGGCGGGGTGTCACGCCCCGCTTCCCAAAATGGACGGAAGCGAAACGTGACGAGGCCCGCTTAGGCCAGAGCTTTAGAAGCTCGGACCCAATAAGCGTCTGTAGAGGTACCATTTTAAAATATTTTCAGGTTCTTGCATTTTTATAGTTCGAAACAACAAAAGTACGGAAAAAGATATTGCATTCATTAAATTAGAGATATGTTATCCAACAAGTACAAAGTCTAAAAGAAGCCTAAGCATGACAACAAAGGTTTAAAGACAAACCGAAAAGTAGCAACCTCTGAAAGTGACGACTAAAACAATGACCGCTAGGTCTGGTCCTCGTCAGGTACGTACTCTGATGACGACGTCCTCGGCTCCATGTACTCCAGTGAGTCTGCCTCGTCCTCGAACTCTGGCTCAACACCTGACGTACAGCACCAAAAGAAGGAACTGTACGTCAGGTCAGGTCTACAAAAAGGGTTAGACCAAACTGCAAGTTTATCAACTTTTAGACAACGTTTTACTGGTTGATTAGCATGCTGGGGTTATAACTGAGTAACAAACAGAAGTAACGTAGCAGGTAAGTAAAGCGCAACAAGTAGTAGTTGTAGCGTGTGCTACCAATTATGGGACTAGCCTACAGGTGTCAAGACGAGACAGGATAAACAGGACGGAACAAGACGAAACGTGGCAAGACAAGACAAGACATGACAATTGTGACATGAAGGGTTCACGCCTTACGGTTCGAGGGGGATCAGACCCTCTTGCCGTGCGCACGCTCAACCCTACCCCAAACCCTAGAACTCAGGACAAGACAATATAGGGCCACTCACTCTGCTAGGTGAGTGCCTCTATCCCCACGGTCGGTAGCGTATCGCTCACTCTGCTAGGTGAGTGACGAACGCCTCGTAGGTGAAACCGTACAACTGTATAGGACCACTCACTCTGCTAGGTGAGAGTCTCTATCCTCTCGGTCTGCTGGGACACTCACTCTGCTAGGTGGGTGCCGAGCTTCCCGTAGGCTATGAATTAGTACA
The DNA here is from genome assembly GCA_030789695.1 of Scilla litardierei. Taxonomy (NCBI): domain Eukaryota; kingdom Viridiplantae; phylum Streptophyta; class Magnoliopsida; order Asparagales; family Asparagaceae; genus Scilla; species Scilla litardierei. Next base: position 164,753,213 of record CM061141.1, read on the forward strand.
AGGGATCACTCTCTCTAGCTTGGAGAGTGCCCTATTGCCCGCAGGATATGCAAGACGAGACGGGACGTGTCAAGACGGGAAGAGTTATTCTAGGGTGTCCACACACACACACACAAATGATAGCCCTACGATGTCAACAGTTGTTGTTTTCGGGCTCAGACTTCGTCGTCAAGCCTGAGCCATCAGGATCGTCCCGGACGCTATCATTTCACGTCCGGTTCTATTTGTTCACAGTTATCAGTTCTAACCAACTAAGGCCTAAACATGGCCGAAGGTGCAAGTGAGATACACTTGCCTGCGATGGCGAGTGTGTCGTCCTCTCGAAGCGTCCCGTCCGAGCGTCTCGTCTGCGGAAGTCCGTCTGAAATATCGCCACGGCGACGATGTCAGGTCTCAAATTCATCAAATCCTATTAGGTTTCGTTTCTAGGTTGTCGGGACTATCCTATTCGTCAAAAGTCACTTTTAGATGTTCAACCCTATTCGACGATTCTATCCTATGTGCACAGTCAAAAAGTCCATTCGTCGATATACAGTTCCACATCGTTTTGAGGGAGCAGAAAATAAATTTAATGAGTTAAGTTGCCGATTTTAGTTAGGTTTTCAGTTCTGCTATGGTGTGGGTTGTGCTATGAGTTAGGGGAAACTAACCTCGTAATGTCGTCCAACAAGCGGAAGTCGGGTCTGAACGGCGCAACGTCGGCGTCGTCTGGAACTCCTCGGCCATGGGTAGCGCAGCGAGGTACCTCTGGACATCGGGATGATGAAGTGAAATCAGCGATTTCCTTCCCGTTGCGAGTAGCGCAACGGTTCTTCACGATAACGGCGACGTCGGCTAAAAGTACGTGCGTGCGGCAACGCACATGAACTCCGAGAGTCCAAGGGAGCTGTTGGTAGATTAAGTGGGACCAAAGGAAGATGCTCGGCCCGGTGGATGGCCGACGGCGTGAGCGCACGGCGGTGGGCGGCCGTGAGAAGCCGGGGAGGACAGATTCGCGCCACATCCGTTGTCGCGCGTCTCAATGAAATTTCGGAGACGAACAGCGGGAACGGAAAGCTGCAGTGGGTAAAGGACTTCAAAACGAAGCCAACGGCAGTGGAGTTGTCGCCGGGGGTGGTCGGAGGTGGCCGTGCGCGGACGGCGAAGTTCAGCTTCCAGATCTGTGAAAAACAGCGGATGCGACGTGTTCTGACGAGGATTCCGGGAGCTACAGGTGGGCTATGAGCGTGAGGAAAATTTCAGTTGGTAGGTGGTTTCGATAGGAATCCAACGGCGGTAGGGTGGTCATCGTAGGTGGCCGGATGGCCGGTGGGCATGAGTTTTTCCGGCGGTGGCGCAGATCTGTAAAACTGTCGTTTGGGTTGTGTTTGAAAGCGTTTTGAGGGAGATAGAGATGAGGGAAGAGGGTAAGGGGAGGTGGAGATGCTTGGGGGTCAGAGAGGAGTTGATCGGGGGTGGTGGTCGCCGGAGGGGGTGGCCGGAGGTGGCCGGCCGGCGGTGTTTTCCGGCGAGGCGCAGTTCTGGCCTGGGCTGTGTTTTGTGTGGTTTTAGATGGCTTTTGAGAGCTTTGGAGAGGAGGAGGAGAAGGAGGAGGAGGAGGAGATGATGTTGGCCGGAGTTGGGGAGCTAGAGGTGGCCGTCGGCGGCTGGAGGAAGAAGAAAAAATCGGCCAAATGGGTTTCCCCCCTTGCGTGCGTGAGTTAGGGAGAGGATAGGTTTGGTTTTGTAAGTTAGGAAAATTTTCTAATTGGGGTATAAATAGGGTATATTTAGGTGACTAGGAGAGAGGTTATGTGAGAGGAGGGGGGTGTAGTTAGGGGTACCAAATAGTGGGAGAATAATCACATGCTACGTATGAGGGATTCTCTTAGATTTGATTAGTGATTTGAAATTCGAAATTGATTAGAGGCTAATCAACGGTTGAGAATTGATTAGGGGATATCTTCCACTACGGGCATCGGAAAAATAATCCGAAAATACCGTGACGATCGTGGAGACGAGACGCACAGATCTACGAAGTCCAATCGTGCATAACGCCTACCAAGAATTTACGTAAAATTGGAAACGGCGTTTTGAGTCAAATGACTAAAACGCCCCTATCGTTTAAAGTCGTTTTGCGAGAAAACGAGCCGCGAAGCGACGCTCCCGAAAATTACAATAAAATCCAACGCCCCAAAACGTTCGCAACGGCGCATATGCCGGAGCTCGAAAATAGCCAAGTAAAATACGTGCACGACAAAGCACGTGCACGCAGAAAATACGAACGGTCGGAAAGCGGCCGTTACATTCTACCCACCTTAGAAATGATTCCGCCCTTGGAATCATTCACTAATAATAATAATATCTATATATACTTATGCCTACGACTCCCATATACCACTTAATGATTACTAATCTTATAACTTCAATATCGTTCCTCAAATAATCCATCATAATCCTTCTTTTCACTGGATAAAGCCACGACTAAACTCACCTCCTAATACTTAGCCATAGACCCATCACTAATTGTTCAAATTTCCAACCCAAGTTCTCATGAAAGAATAATAAGCATCTTCTCATACCATACCACTCCACTAAACATCATTGCTCAAAAACAATCCTTTAAACTCTCGATCTCTTCCCAATATTAATCAATCGCAAAAAAAAAAAAAAATTTCTATAGTCGATCACCAATCCAAGACAAAAACTTTGTCAATCTTACAACACCTTTCATGAATCAACAATCGCCGTGTCCTTAATACATCCCTTGTCACATCTTCCCACAAATCTATCTGCCAAAAATTTGGACTATCAAGATCACATCTCAACCTACCTACTATAGCTAATCCCAAGAAATATTAAGTCCGACTACCTAAACATCCATTTACCTCAACGCGTCGTGTTACCCCCAATGTCTTCTCACGTCAACTCAACGATCAAGTCTCGATGCTAATAAAAGCTCTACTCAATCTCATGATCACTCCAAATCATACTATCACGTCCTAGCTACTCTTATCTATCACTCGTCAAAGTTTCAAATCGATTAAGTACTCATCTCCCTGTACATAATTTCATCCAATTAGAGTTCTTCATTGGGTCCTTCGCACCTCGGTATAATAAATAAGTCTTGGACAGCTCATTCTTTTCATCCGAAAGAAATCTATTCCAACATCCTATTGTTCCAAAATCGGTTAATCATTGCTATAACAAATCTCATCTCTCCCTGAGCCTACCCGCAAACAAAATCCTACCACAATAATAGCTAGTCACAAAACTATAACAACCATAACATAATATTTCTAAATGGAGAGAGAGAAGAGAAAGGGAAACTTAAAACCAGTGCCTCATTTTTAAAACATTTGGAAAACAGTGTGGAGTCGTGATAATGGATGAGGAAGGATAATTGATTTGTGATCTTGTGAGCTAACTTCGAAAACTTTAAAGGTTTGGTTTAAAAGAAAAACAAAGTTTTAATACAATCGCATGCAGTCAAAGTTAAGCTATTCTATAATCGCGAAAAACTACGCCTACGGAAATTGCCTGCTATGACCCTTCAATCCTATCTTGGTTCACACTGAGTACACATTCAAGACACAAAAAGGCTATTATCAGGATCCTAAAGATGACACACTCATACAGGTCTACACACTCTTACCTATACTCACGCATCACGACAACATCACCTACCAATGGACTACTCCTATAGACAACTACAAGGACTAATGTCTACACCAAAAAAAGAAACGGAAACCAAAAGTGTAACGAAATAAATCGGAAAGAATAAGTTCAAATAAGGCGGAGTAAGAAGATGGTTGGTTGGATGGAACAAAAATATTCGTTATTATTATTATTATTATTATTATTTTAAAAAAAATAATTAGATAGTTGAAAGAAGAATTACGTGTAAAATATGGTATCAAATACTTTTAAATATATATGTGTGTTTACATACTTAAAAGTGAGCAGATGTAGTAAATTAAAATTTCGGAAAAAGTAAGACGAATGAAGGATGGGTAGGGTGGGAAACGATTGTTTTGCAAATGAAAATAAGCTTACACAAAGGTTTGAAATGTGGTCACGAAGAACATAAACATGATATATCAATAATAATAAAATAATTGGAGTTCCTTCTAGTTTAGAAAATATTTTAAAAGTATGTACGGTAAGTGATTAGAAATAATTTTTTTTTGTAGTTTAGAAAATTAATATATATATATATATATATATATATATATATATTGGATTATAGAATTTGATAATAAGGTTTAAAACTGAAGTACGGAAGATACCGATTTGAAAATAGGCACGGGATAGTAAAATAATTTTACGACCAAGGAGGTTTTAAAAATCGGTGAAAGAATTTTAACTCAACGAAAAAAACAAGAAATTTTAAAATATATAATGTAGGGGTTTTCAAAGAAATTAAGCTGAGCGAAAAAAAACTTAATAATAAATTTCAAAAAATACTTTTAGGGGAAGCAGAATAAACCAAGGAAGGGATTCGAAGGATCAACGATAATCGTCCGAAAACGATCACGAGAATCGGAAGAAAGGAAAATGTTCGCATGACGGTTACACACTTAGGATACGATTCACGAAGCTACGATGGGACTCTACGGTCGATAACACGAAAGGGTAAGGATCAGGTAGTCGCTAGAAGTCAGGGGTCCTACTCATCGGGTCGTCTATAGATCAGGAGAGCTCGGCGCTAAGATGTCCTAACGAGCTGAACTACAATCAGGATCTAGGGGGAAAAGTTCCACGTGCTGCTGGGCCCGAAGTCGATGGAGCTGGGCGAGCGACTAGAAGAAGGGCTCTGGAAATTTAACACGGCCAGAGTCAAGTGGCTACTAAGGTATTCTAGGACGAGGATGACTAATTCCTAACCAAGGCGTCAGACTATCCAATTTGGGACGTCTACCTAAGTTTTCCCACTAACTAAGACTGGGAAACAAATTCAGACTTGTACGTGGATATTAGATGAATGCGGTACTTTTTATTGTTCCAAACTTTTGCATGACCTGCATGGGCCACCACTAAAACCTGTCACGCCCCGCTTCCCAAAATGGACGGAAGCGAAACGTGACGAGGCCCGCTTAGGCCAGAGCTTTAGAAGCTCGGACCCAATAAGCGTCTGTAGAGGTACCATTTTAAAATATTTTCAGGTTCTTGCATTTTTATAGTTCGAAACAACAAAAGTACGGAAAAAGATATTGCATTCATTAAATTAGAGATATGTTATCCAACAAGTACAAAGTCTAAAAGAAGCCTAAGCATGGCAACAAAGGTTTAAAGACAAACCGAAAAGTAGCAACCTCTGAAAGTGACGACTAAAACAATGACCGCTAGGTCTGGTCCTCGTCAGGTACGTACTCTGATGACGACGTCCTCGGCTCCACGTACTCCAGTGAGTCTGCCTCGTCCTCGAACTCTGGCTCAACACCTGACGTACAGCACCAAAAGAAGGAACTGTACGTCAGGTCAGGTCTACAAAAAGGGTTAGACCAAACTGCAAGTGTATCAACTTTTAGACAACGTTTTACTGGTTGATTAGCATGCTGGGGTTATAACTGAGTAACAAACAGAAGTAACGTAGCAGGTAAGTAAAGCGCAACAAGTAGTAGTTGTAGCGTGTGCTACCAACTACGGGACTAGCCTACAGGTGTCAAGACGAGACAGGATAAACAGGACGGAACAAGACGAAACGTGGCAAGACAAGACAAGACATGACAATTGTGACATGAAGGGTTCACGCCTTACGGTTCGAGGGGGATCAGACCCTCTTGCCGTGCGCATGCTCAACCCTACCCCAAACCCTAGAACTTAGGACAAGACAATATAGGGCCACTCACTCTGCTAGGTGAGTGCCTCTATCCCCACGGTCGGTAGCGTATCGCTCACTCTGCTAGGTGAGTGACGAACGCCTCGTAGGTGAAACCGTACAACTGTATAGGACCACTCACTCTGCTAGGTGAGAGTCTCTATCCTCTCGGTCTGCTGGGACACTCACTCTGCTAGGTGGGTGCCGAGCTTCCCGTAGGCTATGAATCAGTACAAGGGATCACTCTCTCTAGCTTGGAGAGTGCCCTATTGCCCGCAGGATATGCAAGACGAGACGGGACGTGTCAAGACGGGAAGAGTTATTCTAGGGTGTCCACACACACACACACAAATGATAGCCCTACGATGTCAAAAGTTGTTGTTGTCGGGCTCAGACTTCGTCGTCAAGCCTGAGCCGTCAGGATCGTCCCGGACGCTATCATTTCACGTCCGGTTCTATTTGTTCACAGTTATCAGTTCTAACCAACTAAGGCCTAAACATGGCCGAAGGTGCAAGTGAGATACACTTGCCTGCGATGGCGAGTGTGTCGTCCTCTCGAAGCGTCCCGTCCGAGCGTCCCGTCTGCGGAAGTCCGTCTGAAATATCGCCACGGCGATGATGTCAGGTCTCAAATTCATCAAATCCTATTAGGTTTCGTTTCTAGGTTGTCGGGACTATCCTATTCGTCAAAAGTCACTTTTAGATGTTCAACCCTATTCGACGATTCTATCCTATGTGCACAGTCAAAAAGTCCATTCGTCGATCTACAGTTCCACATCGTTTTGAGGGAGCAGAAAATAAATTTAATGAGTTAAGTTGCCGATTTTAGTTAGGTTTTCAGTTCTGCTATGGTGTGGGTTGTGCTATGAGTTAGGGGAAACTAACCTCGTAATGTCGTCCAACAAGCGGAAGTCGGGTCTGAACGGTGCAACATCGGCGTCGTCTGGAACTCCTCGGCCGCGGGTAGCGCAGCGAGGTATCTCTGGACAGCGGGATGATGACGTGAAATCAGCGAGCTAATCAGCGATTTCCTTCCCGTTGCGAGTAGCGCAACGGTTCTTCACGATAACGGCGACGTCGGCTAAAAGTACGTGCGTGCGGCAACGCACGTGAACTCCGAGAGTCCAAGGGGGCTGTTGGTAGATTAAGTGGGACCAAAGGAAGATGCTCGGCCCGGTGGATGGCCGACGGCGTGAGCGCACGGCGGTGGGCGGCCGTGAGAAGCCGGGGAGGACAGATTCGCGCCACATCCGTTGTCGCGCGTCTCAGTGAAATTTCGGAGACGAACAGCGGGAACGGAAAGCTGCAGTGGTTAAAGGACTTCAAAACGAAGCCAACGGCAGTGGAGTTGTCGCCGGGGGTGGTCGGAGGTGGCCGTGCGCGGACGGCGAAGTTCAGCTTCCAGATCTGTGAAAAACAGCGGATGCGACGTGTTCCGACGAGGATTCCGGGAGCTACAGGTGGGCTATGAGCGTGAGGAAAATTGCAGTTGGTAGGTGGTTTCGATAGAAATCCAACGGCGGTAGGGTGGTCATCGTAGGTGGCCGGATGGCCGGTGGGCATGAGTTTTTCCGGCGGTGGCGCAGATCTGTAAAACTGTCGTTTGGGTTGTGTTTGAAAGCGTTTTGAGGGAGATAGAGATGAGGGAAGAGGGTAAGGGGAGGTGGAGATGCTTGGGGGGTCAGAGAGGAGTTGATCGGGGGTGGTGGTCGCCGGAGGGGGTGGCCGGAGGTGGCCGGCCGGCGGTGTTTTCCGGCGAGGCGCAGTTCTGGCCTGGGCTGTGTTTTGTGTGGTTTTAGATGGCTTTTGAGAGCTTTGGAGAGGAGGAGGAGAAGGAGGAGGAGGAGGAGATGATGTTGGCCGGAGTTGGGGAGCTAGAGGTGGCCGTTGGCAGCTGGAGGAAGAAGAAAAAATCGGCCAAATGGGTTTCCCCCCTTGCGTGCGTGAGTTAGGGAGAGAATAGGTTTGGTTTTGTAAGTTAGGAAAATTTTCTAATTGGGGTATAAATAGGGTATATTTAGGTGACTAGGAGAGAGGTTATGTGAGAGGAGGGGGGTGTAGTTAGGGGTACCAAATAGTGGGAGAATAATCACATGCTACGTATGAGGGATTCTCATAGATTTGATTAGTGATTTGAAATTCGAAATTGATTAGAGGCTAATCAACGGTTGAGAATTGATTAGGGGATATCTTCCACTACGGGCATCGGAAAAATAATCCGAAAATACCGGGACGATCGTGGAGACGAGACGCACAGATCTACGGAGTCCAATCGTGCATAACGCCTACCAAGAATTTACGTAAAATTGGAAACGGCGTTTTGAGTCAAATGACTAAAACGCCCCTATCGTTCAAAGTCGTTTTGCGAGAAAACGAGCCGCGAAGCGACACTCCCGAAAATTACAATAAAATCCAACGCCCCAAAACGTTCGCAACGGCGCATATGCCGGAGCTCGAAAATAGCCAAGTAAAATACGTGCACGACAAAGCACGTGCACGCAGAAAATACGAACGGTCGGAAAGCGGCCGTTACACGGGGGGTTCAAGACACCATCATAATTAGCATAGGAAAAACCCGGATGGTTTCTAGCGGCCGGGTTGGCCCAATATCCGGAATTCCCCGCAACATACTAAATTTGCTCCAAAGCTCCTTCTCCATGCTCTCCTCCTACATACATGGCTTGGGATTGGTCTTGCCAATCACTCATATGGTTTGTCGGTGCGGATGTAGAAGGAGCTCCATGCGGCTCGGTAATGTATTTCTCCAATCTCTCCACCACCTTGTGGAGAGAGTCAAATTTTCTAGCAAGCTCCGCCACGGCCTTGGCCTCATAAATACTCGTGGGCTTCAAGGAGAACGAAGAATGTCCTCGCTCGTCGCCCCACTGTTGGTTGTTGGAGGCCATCTCCTCTAGCAAGGCTGTAGCTTCATCGGGGGGTCTTTGACAAAATGGCTCCGTTGGCGGTAGCATCAATAATCTGTTATGTGCCCGGTTGGAGTCCATTGTAGAAACTATGGACAAGCTCCCAATCCTCTATGCTGTGATGGGGCATTGATGCTGCAAGTCCTTGAAGCGCTCCCACGCCTCATAGAGAGTCTCCTGAGGTCCTTGCTTGAAGGACATGAGAGCACTTCTTATCTTCACCGTCTTGGAGGGCAGGTAAAATTTGTCGACGAAGGCACTCGCCAATTCATCCCAAGTGGTGAAGATTCCTTCAGCCTGCGTCCTTAACCAATATAAGGCTTTGTCCTTGAGTGTGAAAGGGAAGAGGCGCAGTCTGATAGCATCTATGGAGACGCCCGGCATTTGGAAGGTGGCACATTTTGATAAAAAGAGCTGGATGTGGTAATGAGGGTTTTCATGGGAATTCCGATGAAAAGGGTCTTGCTGCATCAGAACTACCAATCCAGTCTTCAACTCGAAATTTTTGTTGGCCGCCAACTCCGGCATAGCTATGGACAAGGTCGTGGAGGAAGTCTTAGGCCAAAGCCTATCTCTAATGGAAATGATCCTCGCCATTCGCGCCGCCAATTCTTCGGGTGTCTCAGGATTGGTCATAAAATTCCATTCCGTATCGAGTCTCCTCTCCGTTCTGATCCTCCTCAATGTACGTTCGATCTTCGGATCGTATAGTATTTCTTCGGGGTCCGCCGTGGATCTCGTGTACATGCAAGGGAAGACAGAGTTTCAAAGAAATAGTTAGCACAAAGGAAGGGTAAAATAAAAATAGATATAATAAAACAAAAAGAGAAATATCTAGGTAGGTAGAATCAAACACTATCGCCTCCCCGGCAACGGCGCCAAAAACCTGATCGCCCGCCCCGAACACACACCCGGGGCGGGGGACTCGCTAGTCTTACCGCAAGCGCACGGTGTAGCGGCGAGCGGGTATCGAACACGAGGAGGGCAAATGACGGTGTCTTCTTCAATTCACCTGGCTATAAGAACAGTCGAGAAATATTCGCAATAAAGCGGTCACAGTCGTTCAATTGTATAAAGGAAATATCAAATTAACAAAGACGCCTAGGGGTAGGGAATCCCCGCTACAAACCGTATCTCGTCATTGTGATTCGTAGGTTTCACAATTGCTAGACTTGAAATTCATGTGAACTAGTTGCAACTAAATGTAGAACCAAGCTCACGCTCTCTCGCTATTGCCGGTCTATAGCAAACCTAGGGTAGGGTCCAATCTCTTGCAAACCCTGACCTAGGCAAGCTGGCGTGAAGAACAACATCATCGTCCAATCGTATCTCGAGCCCACTCTCGTGCAAACTCGAGCTACGACCTAGGTTGGGATAGTTCTTACCCGTCCAATCTCTTGCAAACGGGTATTGGTACATAATTACAATCGAAAACCCTAGTTTCGGTCCAATCTCTTGCAAACCGATTCCAGAGAAACCCAATTGTAACCCAATTCGAATTTCTAGGGCTTCCTATCGAGTTGGGATCTAATCTCTTGTAAATCGCAATCGGTATGAATCCCTAGCTATTCGTATTAAATCGATCCCAAACTAACCCTAATCAATTCTAGCAATAATTTCACCAATTCATCACAAATTAGAAATAGGGTTCGTAGGGTTCATCCCTACGCCCTAAGACGATAAAACTACTCACAATTCATAATGCAAATCATTAGAAATTCAATAGAAATATCAATAGAAATCATTGCAATAGAAAATATATCAATAAAAATGAGGTTTTTGATAGAGAGAGACAAACCAATGAAGATTCAATAGCATCCAACAAAATAACACTTTTATCTCTCTCCAAAGAACTAAATCTAATCTCCTAAAAAGTAATCTAAAAAGGCTGCCAAAAACTCTAAAAAAGCTCTCTAAACTGGGTTAAAAACTGGGGTTAAATACCCCCCAAAATCGCCCAAAAAACTGTGACAAAACTGCCCCTGCGCAGCTTGAAAATCGCAATTTATGCTACAAGCAGCGCGGCTCACTCTGCCGAGTGACAAATGTCATTCGGCCGAGTGACAAACCCTGACGGATTCCAATAAGTCTGGACTTTTGGGGTTCGGCTCCTCGGGAGTTACTCGGCTGCGTGACTTTCTTCAATTCGACCGATGGGTTTTCTTCACTCGGCCGAGTCGGAACTCGGGACTGCACTGACAGATTGCAGTAAGTTGGGTGTTTTTGGTTGCCGTCGTCTTGATGCCACTCGGGCGAGTGGTGTCTCTGTGGTTCGGCCGAGTGGGCTGGCGATGGTCGGCCGAGTGCACGCTGATACTCAATCTGTTGCGTGTCCGATCTGGCCGGCCGAGCGGGCTGTCGATGATCGGCCGAGTGACTCCTTCACTCTGCCGAGTGACATGCTGAAAATGCCCAATCTTCGTATTTTTGCTTCCTCGTCGCTCCTGCGATGTTCTTTCTTCTTCCACTCCTCTCCAATCGCCGAATTCCCCTCAAAAGAGTCACGGGTGACACTCCGAAGTGGGTGCATCTCAGAATCACTCCAAATCGCTCCAAATCTCTTGAAATACGACAAAAACAAGAAATCGTGAAAATCATCGCAATATTGCCGAATAATCGTGAAAAATGCGATATGGGCGATCGAAATGGCATGCAAACATGCAGAAAAAAGGTGTAAAATGTGGAGTGATCACACACAGCTACATGACTCATTCTCTTCATTCTCTTCAGCTCTTATGCTTCTTCTTCTTAATCGTTCAACACATTAAATTTCTTGACAAGTGGCCAGATCTGCAGCAACAGAGAAATTATAAGATATGAGATCGACAGCAGCAGAAAGAGTTCTCGAATGTAGGCATCTTCCTCATCTGATCATAATTAATACTTTGGGTTTTAAGGAGCAATATTGGACCCACAGCCCTATGAATTCAAAGCCACAATGGCTGCTTTTTGGACTAAAGTATAGGATAAATTGGTTTTAAGAGAAACAGTTTTAAAGAGAATCAGTTTCATCACATTTATACTGATATCTTCAGGCCAGATGCATGTAGTATATTTCTTCCTAGATAATACAAAATTGTTATCTATAGTATATAAAAATATCAGCCTTCATATCAAAGCCCTGGTAACTCATCGGGCGAAGGTTTTTCCTACAGAAAATATGGAGCAATGATGTTAAACTAATTTATAATAGTATATACTATTTTATAATAGTATATAAAATAGGCAATTTTGAGCAAACATACCTTGTTTCTATCGGATGTACTCATACGACAAGTTCTCATGTCGTGACCCTTTTCTCCACAAACACTGCAAGTCCTTTTTCTTGATTGACTTTCATCTTGTGAGACTTGTATTCCAGACGGAATCCTTGACGCCACTCGTGTTCGACCTTTAGTTCTTGCTTTTGCAGGATAATGCATAATGACATCATTTAGTCCCACTTCTTATTTGATAGGTGCATTGGACCCCACCTGAGTGCTTGGATCTTCAGAAGCAGTTTACGCTTTATCATTCAAATTATGTTGGTCCAAAAAACTGTTTGCCCACCCAAAGACGTCATCAAATAGAATGGGATCTCTTGTAACCGCCTCCACGACTTTATCGAATGATGAACGAAGTCTCTAGGTTTGAAGTGGAGTAATTTGATTTGGACGCACTCCGTGGACTGTGCTAGTCGAAGAGGCCATAAGACTCATGATACTATGTCTTGCATTTAGTGTCCATCTTGGTAAAATATATCTCTCAGGGATGGCTTGCATATCAAACTTTTGCTTCACGATATATAAAATTTACGTGCATAGAAAACCTTCAGTCTCGATCCTTGCACACGTACATAAGAATATTCCAGTAGATATATTGCATTGAACATAATGCAAGTAGCTCTTTCCATCAATCTGCATAGTTACTTTATATGTGGTCGTATCCCCTTCTATGCTCACCCTTTCATGCCGACAGTATATAGTATTTTTGAACCGAGTTTGAAAAATGGTGAATATGTTTCTAGTATAAACCTTTCTGGCATTAACCTCTAACTCATGCATGCCGCGAAAGTCTGGTTTGTTCCTCATACAAAAAGTATCTTCTCTCTCCTATTTGTCTCGCTAAAATTTTACCGCTTTATTATATTGATCGATGAACTCGTATAATGGAGTCATAGAGTTTACGTAACCATCAAAATACGAGTTCATGCTTTCACTCATTTGGCTGGACGCCATGCCTACACACAAAACAATAAATGAAAACCATATGATTAGTTTATTTTGATCATATATTTTTACAACTATCTCTATCGTATTAACATTTTCATACCTGCAAAGAAAGTATCCAGTAGGTACGCCTTAATTCAATGTTGTGCTTTCTCATGCATCGTATGTAACCACTTCCATGCTTTCATTTCATTTTTTTTGTTTATCTGTCAATGGCTCCAGAAATTTCTTTTGGTACTTCCTATTAAGGTGACCCAATATCTCTCGGCTTGTTCAACATTTTGACTGTTCTTACACCAATTTGCATAGTATTCATCAAATTCATAGTTATAAGAAGACCGCAACGAATGTAGATGCTCATCTTCATGCAGACTGATATGCCATATGCAATACATGTGCTTTGTAGTTGGACAAACTTTTTTGATTGCATTGCATATTACCGGGTCATGATCAGTGATGATAACTCCTGGTGCTTTACACAACATACATGTTAACCACTGTCCAAATAACCAAACAAATGATTCTTTCCTCTCATCAGCAAGAAGAGCACATCCAAATAAAATAGACTGTTTATGATGATTGACACTTGTAAAAGGTGCCAAAGACAACATGAAACTATTTGTCTTATAAGTGACATCAAATACAACAACATCTCCAAACTGGATGTATGATGTCATCGCCCTTCCATCAGCCCAAAATATACTCCTACATACATTTTCTTCATCATGCTCAATAGCATAATAGAACTGAGAGCCTGTAGCTTGCCTTTTAAGAAATTGTTCAATTACTGTACTGCATTCCTTCCCGATATTTTTCTTTCTTGCTACTCTCAAATGATCACTGCATTGTTGCGTAGTAATATTGACATTACTACTACTCGTGGCATTTAGAATCCTTGTAATCTTTGCAGGTCCTACACCAAAGCCACGAAATTGATCGACTAAATTCCTATATGTTCCATCCATATGCGATATTTTATGTGACTGTAACATCTGGATCTTCGAAGGGGTTTTAATCAACTGATGATTATGAACATCATCAAAGGAGTTGATGGCCAAAACTCCATTGGCGATTATATGAACTGTCATTTGAGGCTTACATCCTTCTCTCTCATTTTTCCTTCGATTAACTTCCCTCCATATCTCCCTCTTATCTTTTAAGCTTTTATACCCATCTTTGTTGCACACATACTTCCTCCTCGTGGTATTGCCATCTTTTCTCTTTCCAGTAGATGACTTTCCGATTGAAAACCCTCCCTTTCTGCAAATGTATTATAAAAGTCAAATGCATCTTCTGCTGTATGAAATTCCATTCCAATATGTGGGCTGTCTTTTTCATTATCACTATGCATATCCTCTTCATATACGTTGTTTGCACTGTCATTTTCAGCTTCAATCTCATTTGGCATCTCCTGATCATGCACAAAGGGTTCACTCTATTCGATTTTCATTTTCTAAAATAGAAACAAATAACAATATCAGTAATAATGACACATCATGACAACTAGATATGTCTATCCAAGTAGTAGTAGATTATTCATCAACGTGTTAGTTGAAACCACACTACTATTGCTAATCATGTTAAAACCATGCGTATAATAGATAGTCATTTTCAATCTGATCTAATTTTTACCATCATATTTGATGAAAAGATCAAATACATCAGAAAATCAAACATATCACCCGTTTTGCGTGTTGAGCAATATTATGTACGACATTCGCTTTATGTTGTCGTGAAATATTAGCGGCTTCAGTAAGTTTTAATGGACATCTTATATTTCTCAACGCGCACAACGGGCTAAATTTTTAAAGGGGTTTGCGCAGAGAGTAATTTCAATCGCAACACTGTGCTAGGTTGGAAATTACTCACCGCGCAAACCCTTTCAAAAATTTAGCCTGTTGTGCGCGTTGAGAAATATGAGATGTCCATCAAAACTTACTCAACACGCAAACCTAGCGACTATAGTGCAATATCTCAGCGTATAATCGTGCTTGCTTGAAATAAGTATGGAGAGTAAATTAGGGATGACCATCCTAACCTCGATGGAGGACATGAGGAGGGGAATCAACGAGCGTGTGATGGCAGTGATTTAGGGGTGAGATCAGTCGGGGATTGTTGAAATTGAAGACCTAGCACAATACAGGGGATCTACTCCAGCTTTGGTGTTTTTAGAGCGAGAGCGTGAATAAAGTGGCCGCGATCGTAATTAAGTACAAAGTGTTGGAATTTTATAATTCCATATTTCTATTCCAATATGGTTTTGATATGACAAACACATTCAGTGCTACTAACTCAACCTATGCAGATACAAATACATGCTGAGTTCCATACATTCAGATATCTTCATGCATATTCAAACGGATATATCATAGTTCATGAAGTTGGAAAGGCAAAGGCACCTTACATCCACGACTTGGATATATAATCACTTGATAAGGATCCCCAGCAAAGAAGCTTCTCAGATTAAGTTGCAGATGCAGTCTTATCTACGGATTTTATGTAATCAATGTAAAATTTACTTTTTTAGAGTTACAAAGCCTTGTGATACTATATCTTAGTCTCCTAGGTTTCATTACTCAGAATTCTACACTTCCCAATTTCGAAAATTCATTCCCAGAAAATTGGCAGACCAATTTCCAAATTAGTCGACCAATTTTAAATCTTTGAATTTGACTATGGGATTTCTTGAGCAAACTCCCTTGACCATGTAGATTCTGAAACTGTCATCCAACGATCAAAATTCTTTCTCTAAATTTTGGTCGACCAATTTTATTTTTTGGTCGACCAAACACAAAACTAACCGTTTGATGCCCAAACTTCCCAGAGAGGTTTATGACCATTTCCCAACGTCATTAACACTTTTCAACCGTTCCAAAACACTATAAATAGAGGGGTAGACCCTCTCTTTTGATACACACACTTTCCTCTTCTTTACTTACATTTCTGTTGAAATCAAGCCTCTGATTTTCTTAAGCATTCGGTCATTAGTTGTTCTTTTCTTATTTGTAAGAAGAAATTAATAGATTTCTCTCTTCGTTTAAGAACGGAAGAACTTGGATTTCAACACTTTTTGGGAAAGTTGTTCTTTTCTTATTTGTAAGAAGAAATCGTTAGATTTCTCTCTTCATTTAAGAACGGAAAAACTTCAATTGTGTTTCACCATTTCATATCTTGAAACATTGAAGTCTCTCTTTTAAACACCGTCCCTTTGAATTCATATTACATGTTCATTACAAGGCTATAAGGTGTTTATTTTATTTTATTTCATTACAAAGTTATTTGGATCTCTTTGAGAGAGATTGTACAAAGTTTGGAACACTAGAGGTGTTGACATTTTTGTAAAGTTGGTGCTTGCGGGGCAAGTGATTATAGTGGATTTAAAATCTCTACTGGGAGTAGAGGACTGGACTAGGATCAAGAGGATCCGAACCAGAATACATCTCTGTGTTTGTGAATGCTTTATTTTCAATACTTGTCATTTCATTTCTGTGCCATCTTTGCAAATATCAGTAACATTTTATTTGCAACAATTTTTATTATATACACTATTCACCACCCCTCCTAGTGTATTGATCCATACAGGCTAAAATTACATTTGGTATCAGAGCAAGGTTAAGATGGCAGAAAGTTCGCAGCATCAAACATGAACACAGTTTCACATAACTACAACACAAATCAACATCCTGAAGGGCACTCTTAAGTTTGTCCTCCTCTATTTGATGGTTCTAACTACTCATATTGGAAAATATGAATGGATACTCATCTCTAAAGTATGCATTATGAGATATGGGACATCGTAGAGACAGGATACACAAAGCCAACAACTCATGTTGCTGAATGGACCACTGACAACAAATCTGGAAAGACCAACAACTCAAAGGCCATGAATGCTTTATTCTATGCCATGTATAAACATGAGTTTAAT
This sequence comes from Scilla litardierei, assembly GCA_030789695.1. Taxonomy (NCBI): domain Eukaryota; kingdom Viridiplantae; phylum Streptophyta; class Magnoliopsida; order Asparagales; family Asparagaceae; genus Scilla; species Scilla litardierei. The sequence goes on from CM061141.1 coordinate 164,770,070, forward strand.
TGAGTATCTCAGGCCAAAACTGCAAAAGAGATTTGGCACATACTCGAGGTAACTCATGAAGGTACGAGTAAAGTAAAGGAAACTAAGATTTCCTCTTTGGTTTATAAATATGCGTTGTTCAAAATGCAAGACAAAGAGACAATTGGAGAAATGAACACAAGGTTCACTAACAGTATTAATTCTTTTAATGCTCTTGGAAAAGTTTATTCTTCTCATGATCAGGTACGCAAGATTCTTAAGGTACTCTCTCCAGAATGGCGTCCAAAGATTACTGCTATTGAGGAAGCCAATGATCTTTCCACATTAAGCATGGAAGATCTTATTGGTAACCTAATGGCCTATGAAGTTACATTACAAGATGAGAAAGAAGAGTCAGATCAAAAGAATAAAGTACTCGCCTTCAACACTACATCAGAAAATGAAGACTCAGATGAAAATATGGCATTCTTTGCCAAGAACTTCAGAAAATTCTTTCAAAAAGGTAAGTATAATAATAATTTCAAATCTAAGAATACTAATTCTTCTCTCTGCTTTAATTGTAATAGCATATGAAGAAAGATTGTCCTCTTCTCAAGGCTAAGTTCAAAACTACCAACAACAATGATCAATCTAGAAGAGAAATGAAGTTTGACAAAATGAAGAAAGCATTTGCGGCAACATGGGATGGTTCTTCAGATGATGAAGATGATGATCATAATGAAAGTGCAAACATGTGCTTTATGGCACAAGATGATGAAGATGATGTGTGTTCTTTTAATAACGAAGAATTACTAGATGCTTTAAAGATCTTAGTTCTCGTTTCAAAAAATTAAATGGACAACATAAATTTTGAAACAGAATAATGATAATCATCTTCTTATATATCAAGAATTATCTTCTAAAAGCACTACACCAAATTCTATACATATTGAGAATACATCTTCTCAAGATTTGGATCTTAGTAAAGAGAATGATCTTCTCAAAACTAAGAATCTAGAATTACATACACAAATATCCGAAATGGATAAAAGTATCTCATCACTAAAGATGAAATACGATGAGATGTCATCCAATGTTAATAAATTTAACAAAGGGAAGACAAATCTCGATGATTTGCTAAAAATTCAATATCCAGCAAATCATAGACAAGGACTGGGATATTCTCATAAGGATGCACCCAAGTCTTGTAACACATCTTCATCTAGTGGAAAAACAATTTTTGTTAAACCACAAAAGAAGAATCACGCATTCATTTACACGAAGAAAGTAAACATTCCTACTTCTTCTTCACAAGAAATGTTATTAACATTTCAAAATCATCTCGTAGGAAACCTACTACGATTAGTATATGGGTTCCTAAGGATTCGTGCTTAAAAGATAAAAATAGTTATATTCTCATTATATACATTCTATTGTTTATTCTAATGATTATATTAGAAAGCCAAATTCCACTTGGGGTTGGCTTCCAAAAATCTAATCCCAAGGACCCTCAAATAAAGGGTACCAATGCTTACTGTTTTATCTTTCAGGTACCTAGAAAAGAAAGATGGATTTTGGATAGTGGATGTTCAAAACATATGACGGGAAATGTCAACTTGCTTTCAACCATTAAATATAAAGATAGAGTCACAGTTACCTTTGGTGACAACAACAAAGGTAAAATCATAGGCACTGGAACAGTTGGTAATACAAATCAGCCTATCATTGAGAATGTTCTCCTAGTTGACGGTTTGAAACACAATTTGCTTTCCATTAGTCAATTATGTGATAAAAATTACAAAATAGTATTTGAACAAAATGATTGCATCATTTATGATTATGATATGTCATCTATTTTATTCCGTGGTAATCGTAAGAATAACATTTATATCTTATGCATTTCTGTTACCACTCATTATCATTGTTTAATGATTACATCAGATGATACACTTTATGGCATAAACGTTTTGGTCACACTAATTTCAAAAACTCAGCACATATTTCAAAATACAAGTTAGTAAATGGAATGTCAAATATTTCTTTCAAACACAAACATTTTTGTGATGCTTGTCAACAAGGAAAAATGAACAAATCTTATTTTAAATCAAAGGAAATTATCTCAACAAAGAGACCGTTAGAACTCCTACACTTGGATTTGTTTGGTCCTTCTAGAGTAGCCTCTTTGAATAGAAGTAGATATGCATTTGTCATTGTTGATGATTATTCAAGATACACTTGGGTTATATTCTTACAAAATAAGAATGATGGTTTTGAAGAATTTTCAATATTTTGTAAAAAGATACAAAAAATCAAATCCTCTAACATTGTCACTATTCGTAGTGATCATGGGGGAGAATTTGAAAATGAATCTTTTACCAAGTTTTTTTAATGAAAATGGCTTTACTCACAATTTTTCTTTTCCTCGTGCTCCTCCTTAGAATGGAGTAGTAGAAAGGAAAAATAGAACTTTACAAGAATATGCGAGAACAATGCTTTGTGATAGTAAATTACCAAAATATTTTTGGGCAGAAGCTGTCGCAACTGCTTGCTACATTATGAATAAAGTTCTTATAAGGCCATTGCTTAATAAAACTTGTTTTGAATTATTCTTTAATCGCATTCCTCGTGTATCATATTTTAAAGTGTTTGGATGTAAATGTTTCATTCTTAATACTAAAGATACACTTGACAAATTTGATTCAAAATCTGATGAAGGTATTTTGTTGGATACGCAACACGTAGCAAAGCCTATAGAGTATATAACAAAAGAACTTCAACAATTGAAGAATCACTAAATGTCACCTTTGATGAGAACCCCTCATCTAATTCTCACATCATTGATGATGAAGAGAATATATTACATTTATCTAATTCTTTAGATAATATTAAACTTGATGAAATTGATGCTACTAAACCCTCTGTTGAGTATATTTCAGATAATGCAGATCTTTTTGAAGCATTTGCACAAGTTCCAAATCATCCATCAGAGTTAATCATTGGAGATATTACAGATGGAGTTAGAACTCGTCGTCAAATAGAACAAATGGCGCATTGTGCTTTCCTTTCAACCATTGAACCAAAGAACATCAAAGATGCATGTGAAGACAGTTCATGGATTATTGCTATGCAGGAAGAACTCAATCAATTTCAACGAAATGATGTTTAGGAACTGGTTCCCAGACCAACAGATCATTCAATTATTGGTACCAAGTGGGTATTCAAAAATAAATTGGATGAATCTGGTTAAGTAATTAGAAACAAAGCACGATTGGTTGCACAAGGTTATAATCAAGAAGAAGGTATTGATTATGATGAAACCTATGCACCAGTTTCACGTCTTGAATCCATTAGATTGTTATTATCATTTGCATGTTTTAAAGATTTTAAGTTATTTCAAATGGATGTCAAAAGTGCTTTTTTAAATGGTTTTCTTAAAGAAGAAGTTTATGTAGAAAAACCTCTTGGTTTTATTGATGAAAATTTAGAAAATCATGTTTTCAAATTGAAGAAAGCTTTATATGGTCTTAAACAAGCACCTCGTGCTTGGTATGAAAGATTAAAAAGCTATCTTTTAAATTCAGGTTATAAAATTGGTAAAATAGATTCCACTTTATTTATTAAAAACATAAAATCTGACATAATCATTATTCAAATATACGTTGATGATATTATTTTTGGCTCTATTAATGAATCTCTTTGTCAAGATTTTTCTAAGATTACGCAAAAAGAGTTTGAGATGAGTCACCTGGGTGAACTCAATTACTTCCTTGGTCTTCAAATCAAACATATGAAGGAAGGAATCTTCATTCACCAAAGCAAGTATTCTAAAGAACTCATTAAGCGTTTTGGTTTAGAAAGTTCTGCAGAAAAACGTACTCCAATGAGTACATCTACTTCTCTCGAAAAAGATTTAAATGGTAAGAGTGTTGATCAACGTCTTTACATAGGTATGATTGGCTCTTTACTTTATCTAACTGCTAGTAGACCAGACATTATATTTTCATTATGTTTATGTGCACGTTTCAAGGCAAATCCTAAGGTTTCACATCTAACTGCCGTAAAAAGGATTATTAGATATGGTAAGCATACTTCTGATTTTGGTTTATTTTACCCTAAGTCAAGCACATTTGATTTATTATCATATAGTGATGCAGACTTTACTGGTTGCAAATCAGATCGTAAAAGTACCAGTGGTACATGCCACTTTTTAGGACATGCTTTAGTTTCTTGGTTTAGCAAAAAGCAAAACTCTGTTTTATTATCAACAACCGAGGCAGAATATATTGCCGCCGGTTTAGCATGTGCTCAAATTTTATGGATGAAACAAACTATTTCAGACTATGGTATTGATTGCTCAACTTGCCCTATTATGTGTGATAATACTAGTGCTATTAATATGTCTAAAAATCCTGTGCACCATTCACATACAAAACATATTGATGTACGTCATCATTTTCTAGATGATCATGTTCAGAAAGGAGACATTGTTCTTAAATTTATCTCTACTGAACATCGAACTGCTGATATTTTGACTAAACCTTTGAAAGAAGAGACTTTTATTAAGCTTCGACGAAATTTGGGAATTATTAGTGAATCCGACTTATGACACATTTTTATAATTTTTAAGAATTTTTTCTCAAGTTTTTTCAAAAATTTTTGACTATTTTTTAAAATTGGTCGACCAATTCACAAATATTGGTCGCCAATTGACTATTTTTCAATTTTCCAGTAATTGCTTCGTCTTCCCGCTTCTCTTTTCAGTTAGTTACTTCTAACGGAACCCATCTATTCGTTTTCAAATTTGTATTGGTTCAGTTTTCCAAACTGCTCCTACCGATTGCAAAAATACCCGTTCCCACAAATATCTCTCACAACTTCCCGTAACTGAATTATTCTCTTTCTTATTTAATCCCTTCAAATCACTCACGCACCTCATCTCTTCATTTTCCAACGCACCATCCCATTCCCCAAGGGCCACGTCCTTTCTTCTCTAAACTCGACAGACCCGCCGCCCTTACCCTAATCGTCGAAACCCAAAATTTGACGGCTCCACCCCAAAATTCGACGGCATGCCCCATATTCACCGGCCTTTCTCGTCGCTACCCCTCCCCGCCTACAAATTCCTGTCGATCGGCCTTCTCTCTACTCGATTTTCACCATGGACCCCCTTTACCTGAGCTTCGTCCCGACGGCTTTTGTGGCACGATTTTGCTCTCCGATGGCCACCCAGAAATTCCGACTCCTCAAGAACATGCCGTTCACTCCAGAGCAACACGTCGATTTCTCCGACCATGGGTTCTCTCAGATCTTCGACCCGCTTCATGCCGCAGGCCTTGTCGCTCTCTAGTCCACATCCAACCGTACGCCGTACTTCCCGACGCTTGTTCGCAAGTTCTACGCGAATCTGGACTCCTCTAAGAAGGACAGTTTGCTCTCAATCACTACTGTCGTTAATGGTTTCCATTTTCGTCTCACAGGTCACATGCTTTCCATGATCCTAAATCTACCATCAACTCATGTTCATCCTCTTCCTGACGTCCTCTCTGACCCTGCCATTAAGCAACGATTATCTCCAGATTTTCGCCCTAAACGATCGACCGCTGATCTCCTCCCCCCTGCTCGTTTGATGGTAAAAATCATTTTGTTTAATCTGGCCCCTAAGACTGGTTCCTTAAAAATTATGTTAGTACTCAGACTGCACGCCGTTTGTATTCTCTGATGGGTAATCTCCCAATCGACTGGGGCTCAGTTCTTCTCGAATCCTTAGCCAAACCAGTAAAAACCCACATTTTCATGCCGTCCCTCATCACTCTCATCCTAGAGGCTTTTCAAAATCCATTTGCTGATTCAGTTCAAGTCTTCAATCCAATAGATTTTAATTCCGCACTCTCAGCCATATGCAACTTGTCCTCTCCAATACTTCCGCTAATGATGATGGTGATGATTCCTCCCATGACCCCACTCTCGACACACCTAGACCCACTCCAGGTTCCTCCTCTACCCGCACCCGAACTCCTGGTTCTTCATCTCGTGCCTGTGGACGCATCCCTACCCGCAAGCGTTACGCTCGCTCAGGTCGTTCCCCTAGTACTCACGATACTCCTCCTTCGGCCCCTGGTGATACTGATTTGATTGCTAATATCTGTGCTCTTCGTTACTCTGTTACTAAGGGATTTGATGAGATACTCCAAGAACTGCACGATGGTTTTCAAGGAATTCAATCTCATCTTAGTGCCGGAGATGTTACACTGCAAGAGCATAATAGAATGATGGATGCTCTTCAGATTCCGGTCGCTCAGCTTCTGACTCATTTCGAGTCTCTTCACTTCTGTGTTCATTGCGCATCCTCTCCCTTTCAGCCCGGGCCGTCCAATTCACCCAAGTTGGTAATTGTCATTGGTTTCTTTGGCCTAGGATCTTTTTTCAGAAGTTAGTGGCTGTTTTTAAATGGTTGCTTGGTGATAGCATTTTGTTGGTTGCTTGGTGTTGATATTGTGTTGGTGATGGTTTCAGGAACTTTTGCTTATAATGTTTTGTTATTTTGTGATGTAACATTTGGTTATGTCAAACTTTGGTTTGTATTGGGATAATCTGTACTTTGCTACATTTGGTGATGTTTGGGTTATGTTCTGTATTCTTTGCCTTGGATATCTCATATGTACTACCATTGGTTCTGTCTATTCCTCTATGGCTACATTGGAAAGTTTGTTGCTTTCAAAATTCTGTTCTCTCTTTTGATATTTCATTCAACAATTCTTCTATATTTTCCCTCAAGTTATTCATTGCTTGCTGCATGATATGAAGGATAGCCTCAAATATTCAATTTTTTTACAAGCACTAATATCCTGCACTTGCAACAGAATTTTAAGGCCCATATAATGCATATTTGCTTCACTCCATGACCACATGATATTTTCATCACAGCAGCTTCGAAATTTTGGTTCCCATTATCAAAGGATATTACATCCATTAGCATTTCTATCATTATTTCTCGACAAATTATAATCAATTGCCCACATATTTTTTTAATATTACAAGTTGTTTCAGAGTGTTTTCTCACTACAAAGCGTTGACCGTGGAGAACCCGGTCAACGTGGTCAAGGGGCCCGCTTTGGGTCCCTCGGGGGCTCCGAATCGGTGCAGAAGGGGCGAGGGGAAGCATCGGCCCTGGTTGAGACGCTCAGCCTCGGACAGACGAGCGCGTCCTCGGAAATAGGACGACGAGTGGAAGCCTCTGTCGTCCGGCTAAATGCGTGTTCGGCGAAGGGCGAGGGGAAGCCTCGGCCCGGGTCGAGACGCTCGGCCTCGGTGGTTTGCGCTTGGCTTCGGCGATCGGACGACGAGGGGAAGCCTCAATCGTCCGGCAGGTTGCGTGGTCGGCGAGGGGCGAGGGGGAGCCTCGGCCCGTTGATCAGCTGTCCACCTGCGTAGACGAGAACGCTCGTCAGGGGGCCGGACCTTGGTTCCGGCCAAATCCCCTCCGATGCCTAAGTCAGACAGAGATCTGAGAAAGGAGGCCCGGCGGAGACGGTCCGACTCGTGAGGAGATCGTAACGGCGTCTCTCGGTGCGAGCGGGGGAGGAAGGAGATGAATTGGGGGAACGAGGTCGTTGATGGAGTACCTTAGGTTTTGTTACCTCAGTTGCGGTCCCTTTCTTCGTCGTCCTCCTAGCCCTTTTGTAGAGCTCCCGGCGTGATTGCCTCTGGCCCACGTCCCACGCCTGCCCTCGATCGTGCCCCATCAATCCGCCCCCTCGCCGCCGCTCTCTTCGCCCTTCCAGCACCTCCCCATTACCGCCCTTTAGTGGTCGCGCATTCGGGGGAACTGTTTTCGCAGGAGTGGGCGAGTGACTTAGCGGGTTATCGGGGCCGGGTCGGATCGACATTCGAGAAGATCCCTTACAGGGCCTTTGCTGAATGGGCTTGAGGAAGCAGATGGGCTCTCGACCAGTAGTCGGGCTCCTGGGCTCGTGTCTTTTGGGGTCTCGGTCAAATAGGCGTAACAATTGCCCCCATCGGTCGAGTTGATTAGCTTCGGCCTATTCGGCTCGGCCGATGTGACTCCTACCGATTTTGACAAGCTCGCCAGTCGATGCCGACTCATTTATTAGTCGTCATCATGAGTGGGCCCGTTCGATGTTTTTAAGGCGCGGGCTCCGAAGCGCCATTGGTCCTCCGATGCCGCCACGTGTGGCTGCAAATTTACCCCCATCGTTCTCGGGGCCGTCTTCAATCGAGAAGCTGAGGGGTTCAGGCGCCGCCATCGGTGGGATCGATCGGCCTCGGCTAGCTTGGTATAACCGCTACGCCTCCTGGGGTTCCGAGTGGCGCTTCAACCGAGGCGTGGTCATAAATGTAGGTTATGATGAGGCGGATCGATTGGACTTCCCCTGGCGCCGATTTTGAAATGCCGCCAGTCCTTCGAAGCCTGCCGCACGTTCTTGTCAGCCGCTTCGAATGCGCCCCTGCGCCCGGTATATAAGATCCTCAGCCGCGTTGATCTCCCCTCCTCCCTTGCTCCTCCCGGTATTCAAAGCTTTCCGCAACTCGGAGTTTCCCGTCGCCTTCGCTTTCTTGCCTTCTCCGAACTAGTCGAAAAAGGTAATTCCTCTCTCGCTTTCATCTCATGGCTGCTCTTAGGATAGGTGGTTCTGGTCAAAGGGTGAGGGATCCTCCGGAGTCCAGGCGGGGCGAGCCCCGGCTAGGGGAATCAGGTTCCCCCGCCGGGAGTCGTTCTCTTCAAGATAAGGGGAAGGGGAAACTTTTTCCAGACTACGCCCGTGATGACGTGGCGTCGGCTGCCGTGCGGCTTAATGTGCCCCCGGTTGTCCTCCGTACGCCGTCGAGGACTCCTCCTTCGGTGGCCGCGGAGATCCGGGAAAGATATCTCTGCTTCCCATACGAGGTTCGAGTTCCATTTGTCGACGAGCGGATTTGCCTTCCGAGGAGTAATGAGGTCGGCGCCTACGTCGAGATGTTCCGCCTGGGTCTTCGCTTCCCGCTCCATCCCTTCTTCATCCAGGTCATGGAACATCTCACGGTGTCCCTGTGTCAGTTCACCCCGTGTTCGATCGCGGTACTGGCGGGCTTCGTAACGCTCTGCTGTACCCGTGGTCTGGAGCCGTCTCTCCCCCTTCTCTTCCACTTTTACCAGGTCCAGACGGTCGGTCCGGGGTCATGGCTGCTACTCCGAGCCCGTTCGAGGAGGGAATGCCTGATCGGGTTGCCCCACTGGTCAGGGGATTGGAACTCGGATTACGTCTTCGTGGTCTTCTTGGGTGAGGCCCAGATTTTGACAAGTTGGGGAGCGTCTGTCCAACCTCGCCCGCCACCAGCCCTTTCGGATGTTGATCAGGCAGCCGCCGCGACGCTGTCGGCTCTTCCTTTGGAATCGAAGTCCATCTGGCCTTTGTTGGATGACCTACTCCTGAAGGCCATCTTGTGGTCCCCGGGTAGGTCGCTTTTTCCTCCTCGGACTGCCCTGTGACTCATCCTGATTTCGGTTTCCTTTGCAGGGATGGCAGGCCGCGAGTTCGTCCATGACGTCGATGAGATGATCCGTCGTGGAGCTGCTCGGAGCCGAGGCAGTACCTCCAGAAGGGCGCCTCGACGGACCGTTGAGGAGGAGGTGCGCCGAGCCGAGCCCTCCGTGGGCAAGGTAGTTGAGGAGGATGTGCGCCGAGCCGAGCCCTCCGTGGGCAAGGTAGTGGCCGTGCCTCCTGCCTCTTCTTCTGGCGATCCCCTCCCCGGGGGCGTAGTAAAGGCCGGACCTGCCCCACCAGCCCGAGAGGCAGGGGGTAATGACGGGTCCGGTGTAGTCCCCCTCGCCCTCGGAGCGTCCCCTCCCGTCCCCGAGAGTGGAGATGGGGCAAGGCGGAAGCGCTCTCCTCCGGCGCTCGTGGTGCCTCACGGAGGGAAGAAGAGGAAGGATGATGCGGAGCCCTCCAGCCCAGCCAGTCCTGTGCCTCCTGCAGGCGCCACCGGAGATCTTCAGGTGACTCTGACAACCACCCCCATCGCAGCGTCCCCGCTTCCGTCCCCGGGAATCGGAGCGCTATTGGCGAGCCATATGGCTTCCCTCGATGTTGCCCCCGGGAGTTCGGTGTTCGTCGACCGAGCCCTAGCCCAGCAGGTGGCCGAGAGCTCCGTCTTCCCTCGGGACCGCAGCACCCTCGAGAAGATTCCCGCCGACAAGGTGTCGGATTCTTTGGTTTGGGCCCTTCAACAGGTTCGGCCCTCTTGCCGTCCTTTCTCTCCCTTCACTCCCTTTTTAGCTCATGTCCCGTTTTTCAGGGGTCGACGCTCGCCGTGGAGCTGCAGCGGCGAGCCATCCTCCTGAGGAAGCTGGAGGAGTCCACCATGAAGGCTCAGGAGCAGGCCAGGGCGGCCGAGGTGGCCATGATGGAGGCCCAGATGGAGTCTCGGCGCCTCAACCTCCGTGTGGCCGCGTTGGAGGGACAAGTGGGTGACCTCCAAGGAAAGCTGGAGGATGCTCATCAGTCGGCTGAGGAGGCGGCGGAGTCGTTCCGCCTGGAGAGGGAGGAGCTTCAGAGGGAACTGTCGGATCGGCGCCAAGTGATGCGGCTTGCAGAGGAGGTGGAGAAGGGCGTCGTCGAGACCCTGGGGATGAGGATCCTCGAGGTCCTCAGGGTGGCCTTCGGTAAGTACAAAGACCTCATCGCCCCTCGGATCGTCGAAGTCGTCCAGTCTTCCTTCCGGGAATGTGCGGAGCGTGTCCGGCAGGCCCCTCCGTCGGTCGATCCCCCTCGCTCCGAGCAGGGCGAAGTGCCCGAGGATGTGTCCTCCCGAGCTCGGGCTCCCTAAGCAGTCCCTCCCGGCCTTATCCTCAAATTTTTTAGCATCCGCTTCGCTTTGGGCCAGTCTACTTGAAATGGATCCCTGGCCCCCGCTGTCTCTTTCGGCTTCGTCGATGGTTCCGTGGCCAATAATTGCTGGTTGCATGGCTGCTAGCTTGGGCTACCTACTTTGGGTCTTTCGTCAACCAATTTTGCTCTGTCGGTGTCGATCTGGCTTCTGTAGGGTGTTTTCGTCGCCTCGATCCCCTGTAAATAAGACACATTTTTGTACTCTGGTTAACTATTATAAAAGAAATTGACTTACTCGGACTTCTCGTGTACTTTGCGTTGTCGCCTTGTTCTTGGCCTAGGACTGGTCGGTGTTGGCGTTGGCTGGGGGGGATTCTCCCCAGACTTATGGGTGTGAGAGTCGGTCGGCGAAGGCAAAAGCTCCTCGGCTTAGGACCGGTCGGCGTCCGTGTCTCGGGGGAGTCGCCCCCAGACTTATGAGCACAAGAGTCGGTCGGTGAGGGTAAAGCTCCTCGGCTTAGGACCGGTCGGCGTCCGTGCTTGCTGGGGGAACTGTCCCAGGCTTATGGGCGCGGAAGTCGGTCTGCGAGGGCCAAGCTCCTCGGCTTAGAACCGGTCGGCGTTCGCGCTGGCTGGGGGGATCGCCCCCAGACTTATGAGCGCAGGAGTCGGTCGGCGAGGGCAAAGCTCCTCGGCTTAGGACCGGTCGGCATCCGTGCCTGCTGGGGAAATTGCCCCCAGTCTTATGAGCGCAGGAGTCAATCGGCGAGGACAAAGCTCCCCTTCCTCCTCCAGTGAGGCGGCGGTCCCCAGTCTCTTGCGCTATTGGTGACGTATCAACCCCGTCGGGGATTTAAGAAAAGACCAAAAAGGGAATGCATTTGTACTCTCAAGAGTCCTGTCGGACCGGTACATTTGGAGGAAAGGAAAAGGAAATGAAACTAGACAGAGGGACGTAAACCTAGATAGCTCCCTCTTACTAGGCTGCATCCGGGGGAGAGACATCGCCCGCTCACTCTATGATACGGAGGGGACCTTGGACGGTGTTGATCTTCTTCCCCTTGTCTGGCTGCGTGGAGGTCCCTTCTCCGTGGGCCGGCTCGTCGGCCTGGTTCCTGGCGTGCCCCCGGCTCATCAGCTTCTCAATGTTCTTCTTCAAATGCCAGCAGTCTTCGGTGTCATGACCATCGTCCTTATGGTACTTGCAGTACTTCTCCCTGTTCTTCCCACCTCTTCTAGCCTTCGGTGGGGGGCGATCAGCTCGCTCTTCCTTCTGTACTTGGGCGAGGACGGCGTCTGGGGTGGTATCCCTCGCACTTTCTCCCCGCTGCCTGTTCCTCGGCCTCTTCTCGGTCCGGTATCCTTCGGGGCTGACTCGTCCGCCGTCGCCGCGCTTGGTCCCTCGAGTGGCTTTTCCTGCATCCTCGGCCAAGGCCTCCTCGGTCAGCATGAAGCGTTCTGCCCTCGCCATGATCCCGGGGAGGTCCCTTGGGGGATCGTTGTGTAGGGACTTCTTGAGGCCTCGGTGGCTAAGCCCTTTCTTAAGGGCCGTCTGGACCACCAGGTCGGGAGGATTGTTCACGTTCAGCCTTTCCGCATTGAAGCGGCGCATGAACTGTCGGAGCGGCTCGGCCGGGCCTTGCACCACGTTGAACAGATTTTCAGCACCAGGTTTGATCAGCCTCCCCGCCATGAACTGTTTGCAGAACAACTGGGTGAGTTGCTCGAAGCTGTCGATGGAGCGGCCGGGCAGGCTGTGGTACCAGGTCCTTGCCGCTCCCATGAGAGTAGAATAGAAGCCCCGGCAAAGCAGGTCATCGTCAGCTCCCTGGAAGGCCATGTCCCCCTCGTAGTCCATCACGTGGTGTCCCGGGTCCCCTATTCCGTCGTACTTCCCCAGCACTGGGATCCTGAATCGAGAAGGGACCCGTGCATCGGTTATTCTCTGTGATAAGGGGCACCGGTCTCCGTGGATGCCCCCGGGGATGCGGTATTCGCCGGCCTCTGGCTCGATCGAGGGTGGAGGAAGCACAGGCGTCGGCGGGGCTGGCTCTGCGACCCTCGCCACGCTTGGGGTCGGGCTGACCCGACGTTCCCGACTCCTCCTGCGGGAGCTCCTGCTCCGCCGCGATCGGTCTCTTGAGTGGTGTCGTTCGCTTCTCCTGCGACGGGACGACCGCGACCGACGAGATGATGCCGTCATCGATTCTCCCTCCGTCCCTTCGGTTTCTCTTCGGCTCCTTTCACGATAAGGGTAGGAGGCGCGTGACCTCGCCTGACGAGAGCCGTGCAGCGTGAATCGACGCTCCGTGTTCGGTTTCAGGGTCCCGTGGTCGTCGACCACGGCGGACCGCAAGTGCGGGGGACCCCCCGCCCATCGATGGATATCGTCCAACGTGCCTCTGTTGGACGGCGCAGGGCCGACGAGCTGCTGCACCGTCGTGACCAATGTCTGGAGGCTCGCGTTGGTCTCCTGAGCCAGGGCGCGGAGCTGTCCCTGCGTGGCCAGTTCTGAGCCACCGGTCTCTTCGGTTGAGAGGGCGGGGTGGTCGCCGACGGGCATGTCCTCGGGGTTGCCGTTTGATGCGCCATTCCCTTCCTCCGGGATGGGGGGCATGCGCTTCCTTCCATTGCTGGCTCGTGCCATTGTTGGTGTGGTTTGTTACTTCGTGGGATGGTTTTCTTTCCCACAGACGGCGCCAGATGTTTCAGAGTGTTTTCTCACTACAAAGCGTTGACCGTGGAGAACCCGGTCAACGTGGTCAAGGGGCCCGCTTTGGGTCCCTCGGGGGCTCCGAATCGGTGCAGAAGGGGCGAGGGGAAGCCTCGGCCCTGGTTGAGACGCTCGGCCTCGGACAGACGAGCGCGTCCTCGGAAATAGGACGACGAGTGGAAGCCTCGGTCGTCCGGCTAAATGCGTGTTCGGCGAAGGGCGAGGGGAAGCCTCGGCCCGGGTCGAGACGCTCGGCCTTGGTGGTTTGCGCTTGGCTTCGGCGATCGGACGACGAGGGGAAGCCTCAATCGTCCGGCAGGTTGTGTGGTTTGCGAGGGGCGAGGGGGAGCCTCGGCCCGTTGATCAGCTGTCCACCTGCGTAGACGAGAACGCTCGTCAGGGGGCCGGACCTTGGTTCCGACCAAATCCCCTCCGATGCCTAAGTCAGACAGAGATCTGAGAAAGGAGGCCCGGCGGAGACGGTCCGACTCGTGAGGAGATCGTAACGGCGTCTCTCGGCGCGAGCGGGGGAGGAAGGAGATGAATTGGGGGAACGAGGTCGTTGATGGAGTACCTTAGGTTTTGTTACCTCAGTTGCGGTCCCTTTCTTCGTCGTCCTCCTAGCCCTTTTGTAGAGCTCCCGGCGTGATTGCCTCTGGCCCACGTCCCACGCCTGCCCTCGATCGTGCCCAATCAATCCGCCCCCTCGCCGCCGCTCTCTTCGCCCTTCCAGCACCTCCCCATTACCGCCCTTTAGTGGTCGCGCATTCGGGGGAACTGTTTTCGTAGGAGTGGGCGAGTGACTTAGCGGGTTATCGGGGCCGGGTCGGATCGACATTCGAGAAGATCCCTTACAGGGCCTTTGCTGAATGGGCTTGAGGAAGCAGATGGGCTCTCGACCAGTAGTCGGGCTCCTGGGCTCGTGTCTTTTGGGGTCTCGGTCAAATAGGCGTAACACAAGTTATACTATGTTGGTTCACAACTCAAATTGTCTCAGTTGGGCATTTCGCACTAATAGCACCAGACGTGCCTATTGTGTCGTATTTCAAATTTTTGCCACCCTAATATATGCTTATTTTTTTTCTTTCTGACACTATTTCAGTGAATTCAGTGGTTATGTCTCTGCCCTCATAAAGCCGCGTTTCTTTATGATGCACGCATTACATTAGCTCTAGCTTGTTTGCCCTGTCCCATTCATTTGTAATAATGGCCTGTTCATTTTTTGGGCTGTCTACTCCTTATTTGGCCATCACTAATCTTTAAACAAGTGGCCCATATTTTTCTGGCTGTTTTTATTACCTCAACTTTTCTTTGCCTCTTTTTGAGGATTCCAAAGGTGGAGAATATATTCCATCTACTTAGGGGGAGTACTTACACAAGTTCCACATATTCAGGGGGAGTATACCATATATGTCCAAATCTAAAGATATATATTTACATGTTTGTCATCATCAAAAAGGGGGAGAATGTTGGAATTTCATAATTCCATATTTCTATTCCCATATGGTTTTGATATGACAAACACGTTCAATGCTACTAACTCTATCTATGCAGATACAAATACATGCTTAGTTCCACACATTCAGATATCTTCATGCATATTCAAATGGATATATCATAGTTCATGAAGCTGGAAAGGCAAAGGCACCTTACATCCACGACTATGGGATTTCTTGAGCAAACTCCCTTGACCATGTAGATTCTGAAACTGCCTTCCAACGGTCAAAATTATTTCTCTAAATATTGGTCGACCAATTTTATTTTTTGGTCGACCAAACACAAAACTAGCCGTTTGATGCCCAAACTTCTCAGAGCGGTTTATGACCGTATCCCAACGTCATTAACACTTCTCAACTGTTCCAAAACACTATATATAGAGGGGTAGACCCTCTCTTTTGATACACACACTTTCCTCTTCTTTACTTACATTTCTGTTGAAATCAAGCCTCCGATTTTCTTAAGCATTCGGCCATTAGTTGTTCTTTTCTTATTTGTAAGAAGAAATCAATAGATTTCTCTCTTCGTTTAAGAATGGAAGAACTTGGATTTCAATACTTTTTGGGAAAGTTGTTCTTTTCTTATTTGTAAGAAGAAATCATTAGATTTCTCTCTTCATTTAAGAACGGAAGAACTTTAATTGTGTTTCACCATTTCATATCTTGAAACATTGAAGTCTCTCTTTTAAACACCGTCCTTTTGAATTCATATTACATATTCATTACAAGGCTATAAGGTGTTTATTTTCTTTTATTTCATTACAAAATTATTTGGATCTCTTTGAGAGAGATTGTACAAAGTTTGGAACACTGGCGGTGTTGCCATTCTTGTAAAGTTAGTGCTTGCGGGGAAAGTGATTATAGTGGATTGAAAATCTCTACTAGGAGTAGAGGACTGGACTAGGAACAAGAGGATCCAAACCAGGATACATATCTGTGTTTGCGATTGCTTTATTTTCAATACTTGTCATTTCATTTCTGTGCCATCTTTGCAAATATCAGTAACATTTTATTTGCAACAATTTTTATTATAGACACTATTCACCCCCCCCCCCCC
The DNA here is from genome assembly GCA_030789695.1 of Scilla litardierei. Taxonomy (NCBI): domain Eukaryota; kingdom Viridiplantae; phylum Streptophyta; class Magnoliopsida; order Asparagales; family Asparagaceae; genus Scilla; species Scilla litardierei. The sequence goes on from CM061141.1 coordinate 164,786,120, forward strand.
CTCTAGTGTATTGATCCATACAGGCTAAAATTACACAAAGTTGCTTTGAAAAGTTCTTAATGGGCACGATGGTAATTTCACCAAAAGGGAAGATACCAAAAGGCCGCAATGGATCGAATCGAACAATAGGTAGGGGTCGAGCGCAAGAATCGCGCCTGAGGTTGAGCTCAGGCGCATTTTCCCCATATATATATATACACACACTAGTTATAACATGTGCCCACGGGCACGGTTCATTTAAAATTTTCTCCTGCGAAATTTGTGTTCCCAAAAATTAGGTCCACAGCCAAAATTTTAAAAGAACAACAAATTAGTGTAAAAATATTTAGCGACACGGACGCGAAACAACAAATACGGCACTGGCGCCTTCGGGGGAGAACAACAAATTCGGCGTGGACGCCTTCGGCGTGGAACAACAAATTCGGCACGGGTCCTTCGATGTAGAACAACACGCGCACGCCTTCATTGCGGAACTACAAATTCGACACAGAACAACAAATTCGGCGTGGAACAACAAATTAGCCTAAAAATTTAGTGGAACAACAAATTCGGCGTGGAAAAATGCTCGAGTGCATTCGGTGCGGAACAAAAATTCAGCACGGGCGCCTTTGGCGCGGAACAACAAATTAGCGTAAAAAATTGTGTGGGCGTCATTTGTTGGTGCGGAACAATGCGCGAGCGCATTCAGTAACAAATTCGGCATGGGCGGAACAACAAATCAGGGTAAAAAAATTTAGCGGGCGCCTCCGAAGCAGAACAACAAATTAGTGTAAAAAAATTTAGCGGGCGCCTCCGAAGCGGAACAACAAACCTCAGGGTATTTTTCGGTGACGGTATTAATTTAAATTTTTTTACGCTAGTTTGTTGTTCCGCTAAATTTTTTTAGCTAAGTTTTTTACTTTGTTTAATTTAATGGTATCTTTCCCAAGACACTTTTAATTTCAAAATTTTGGTCCCCAAGACACTTTTTCCCCCAAAATTTAATCTCCACAATATTTGCCAATACAATTTTAATTTTAAAGTTTTGGTTCCCAAGACACTTTTCCCCCTTAAGTTTTCCCACTAAAATTTTCACAAACTCCAATCTCAACCATTGATTTACCAAGATCAAATCTCAGCCACTCTTTGTCTTGTCCTAGTCAGCCCTAGAATTCAAAAAAGGTTGTCAAATTTATAATAGATATATAACATATATATATGTTATATATATAACATATATATATATATATAACATATATATATATATATATATATATATATGAGGTTGACTAGGATCCATTCAGATGGATCAAACATGCGGATCCATCCAAGTGGAATTTAAAGCTAGACAATGTAAATAGAAAATCCGACCGTTGGATGTCATCTAACATGTCTAAACTAGCTCCAAACAAAATTTCAACTAATTTGGACATGTTTTGCCCATGCATCAAGTGGTTGCAAAATTAGCCGATTTTATAACTATTCAAAAACATCGATTTTGCAACCACTTGATGCATGGGCAAAACATGTCCAAATTAGTTGAAATTTTGTTTGGAGCTAGTTTAGACATGTTAGATGACATCCAATGGTCGGATTTTCTATTTACATTGTCTAGTTTAAATTCCACTTGGATGGATCCGCATGTTTGATCCATCCGAATGGATCCTAGTCAACCTATATATATATATATACTAGTCATTACCCGTGCCCATAGGGCACGGTTTATTTAATGGCTGAGTTTTTCTTCCCCACAAATTTCAAGTTCACCCAAATTTCAAGTTTTCCCACAAAATTTCAAGTTTCCCCCCAAATTTAAGTTTTCCCACAAAATTTAAGTCCCCCCAAAATTGTCATTACCACCTAGGACAAACTTGCCACGTAGGACAAAGCTTTGTCCTAGTAGGATAAGATTCAAAATCTTCATAGAATTGGAAAAAAATGGCCGGAAGGGGTGAGAATAAAACGTGTGGGCGTGTGTGTGGGGAGGGTCCATAGGCAAAAATACAAAAACCGGGGTTGTTTGTGCAAAATTCCCCACCTCCTCTTTTATCCCTCAAAATCTCATCTCTTATATTTTCTCTTATTCAATTTCCCTGTTTTATATAATAGATATCCAAATTCTCTTATCCAATTTCTCATGTCCAAATTCTCTTATCAATTTCTCTTGATAACATCCGTCTTTTATATAATAGATATCCCTTATCCAATTTCTCTTGTCCAATATCTCTTATCCAATTTCTCTTGATAACATCTCTCGTTTGTAATATAGATATCACTTATCCAATTTCTCTTGATAACATCACTCTTATCCAATTTCTCTTGATAACATCACTCTTATCCAATTTCTATTGTCCAATATCTCTTATTCAATTTCTCTTGATAACATCCCTCTTTTATAATATAGATATCTCTTATCCAATTTATCTTGTCCAATACCTCTAATCCAATTTCTCTTGATAACATCCCTCTTTTATAATATAGATATCTCTTATCCAATTTCACATGTCCAATATCTCTTATCCAATTTCTCTTGATAACATCCCTCTTTTATAATATAGATATCTCTTATCCAATTTCTCATGTCCAATATCTCTTATCCAATTTCTCTTGATAACATCCCTCTTTTATAATATAGATATCTCTTATCCAATTTCTCTTGATAACATCCCTCTCTTATAATATAGATATCTCTTATCCAATTTCTCTTGTCCAATATCTCTTATCCAATTTCTCTTGATAACATCCCTTTTTTATAATATAGATATCTCTAATCCAATTTCTCATGTCCAATATATCTTATCCAATTTCTCTTGATAACATCCCTCTTTTATAATATAGATATCTCTTATCCAATTTCTCTTTTCCAATATCTCTTATCCAATTTCTCTTGATAACATCCCTCTTTTAAAATATAGATATCTCTTATCCAATTTCTCATGTCCAATATCTCTTATCCAATTTCTCTTGATAACATCCCTCTTTTATAATATAGATATCTCTTATCCAATTTCTCTTGATAACATCCCTCTCTTATAATATAGATATCTCTTATCCAATTTCTCTTGTCCAATATCTCTTATCCAATTTCTCTTGATAACATCCCTCTTTTATAATATAGATATCTCTTATCCAATTTCTCTTTTCCAATATCTCTTATCCAATTTCTCTTGATAACATCCCTCTTTTATAATATAGATATCTCTTATCCAATTTCTCTTTTCCAATATCTCTTATCCAATTTCTCTTGATAACATCCCTCTTTTATAATATAGATATCTCTTATCCAATTTCTCATGTCCAATATCTCTTATCCAATTTCTCTTGATAACATCCCTCTATTATAATATAGATATCTCTTATCCAATTTCTCTTGATAACATCCCTCTCTTATAATATAGATATCTCTTATCCAATTTCTCTTGATAACATCCCTCTTTTATAATATAGATATCTCTTATCTAATTTTTCATGTCCAATATCTCTTATCCAATTTCTCTTGATAACATCCCTCTTTTATAATATAGATATCTCTTATCCAATTTCTCTTTTCCAATATCTCTTATCCAATTTCTCTTGATAACATCCATCTTTTATAATATAGATATCTCTTATCCAATTTCTCTTTTCCAATATCTCTTATCCAATTTCTCTTGATAACATCCCTCTTTTATAATATAGATATCTCTTATCCAATTTCTCTTGATAACATCCCTCTCTTATAATATAGATATCTCTTATCCAATTTCTCTTGTCCAATATCTCTTATCCAATTTCTCTTGATAACATCCCTCTATTATAATATAGATATCTCGTATCCAATTTCTCTTGTCCAATATCTCTTATCCAATTTCTCTTGACAACATCCCTCTTTTATAATATAGATGTATATATATACTACTCATAACCCGTGCCCGTGGGCACGGTTCATTAAAGATTTTCCCCCGCAAAATCTTTGTTCCCAAAAAATTATTTACACAGCTAAAATTTAAAAGATCAACAAATTAACGTAAAAATATTTAGCGGCACCGGCGCCTTCGGCGTGGTCGCCTTTGGTGCAGAACAACAAATACGGCATGCCTTCGGTGTGGAACAACAAATTCGGTGCGGGTGCCTTCGACGCAAAACAAAAAATTCGGCGGGGGCGCCTTTGGTGCGGAACAACGCGCGATCGCCTTTGGTGCGAAACAACAAATTCAGCGAGGACGCCTTCGGTGTGGAACAACGCGCGAGCGCCTTTCGTGCAGAACAACAAATTCGGCGCAGGAGCCTTCGACTCGGAACAACAAATTAGCGTAAAAAATTTAGTGGAACAACAAATTTGATGCGAAACAATGCACGAGCGCATCGGCGTGGAACAACAAATTCGACGCGGGTGCCTTTGGTGCGAAACGACATATTAGTGTAAAAAAATTGCGCAGGGACCTTTAGCGCGGGCGCCGCTTGTTGACACGGAACAACCGCGAGCACATTCGGTGCGTAACAACAAATTCGGGGCAGACGCCTTTGGCACGGAACAATAAATTTGCGTAAAAAAATTTGGCGGGCCCCTTCACAAAATCCCTTTATTACTTCGCAAAAGAATGCTAGGAAAAAATGTCAATAAAAGAAAGGATAATAATTGAACCAGAGCCTGCTCAAGCAGAAGTCCCTACCAAAAACATTCAAGCTTGATATAAATTTAAAAATATAAAGATGGGGAAAATAAAAAACATACAACAAAGACAACAAAACTAAAAAGCAGAGACGTTCATTTTAAGCTAACAAAATCTATGAAATGTTCATCTTCATATTGATTTAAATACATGCTACATCATTCATAGCCACGACAAAGTTGCCTCAATATACAAATAACAGTACGAATTTTACAACTACTAATGTCAAATTTAGCTCAAATCTAGCCTCGGTACTGATAGAACAATCAGGAGTTCTACCATGCAAAATGCACCTGGCCAACAACTCCCTTCTTGATCCCCAGCAACATATCACACCTCATATACATTAGCATAACACTTTCACGACTGGTCATAAAATAGAGTATAATAAAATTGATATTAGTGAGAGAAACCAAAAAAGCAAGTATACTTGAATAATACTTGAAGAATGAAATACAAAGTATGTAGCCTAAAATGTGCCATGTTTGACACCTGTCACACTATACTTGCATAAAGTTGTCAGACTCGTAGCATGCACGCCGGATACATGCCAATTTTCAAGGAACTGTAAAATTATGCACAAATGGCTTGTAAAATTAAATGAAATTCTAAAGAATGGGTAAAATTTCATGTATATACCTTCTCCTAATCTTGCGTGTTATTCAACAAAGTTTGTTTTGGACCCATCTGTGCTCACCTTGTGACCTGACATTTATTTAAAAAATCCCAAATTTGCGTGAATAAATAACATGAAAAATGAAATTTATTTAAAAAATCACAAAAAATGATGGAATCCTAAAATATATCGCGAGAACATTAATATTTTTCAAAATATATTATATTTAAGAGCAGACAGATATTAACATTGCTTTAGATAACTACATGTCAGTAAGTCTGTGCCATGGTACCCTACTGAATAGTTTTGTACTTTGTATGATCACAGGTACTTATTGCCATAAATATGATTTCTTTTTAATTTGCTCTCATGAGAATTCATTTACTTGCATATATTCAACAGTTGCTGATGTCTTCCAGTATCCATGAAGATCATGGTCATGGGAAACTATATCAAGATTATTTGGAAGTAGGTAATGCAAACATTGACTTTTGTTTGACATTTTGGCTTATCATGTCTGAGACTTTTACATTTGATTATGGAAATGGACTTCATAAATGATGCAATTGTGACATTAGATGCTTTTGCTGATACTTTCAACATTTGATATGAGGTAGATGATATACCTTACGAATTCTATCCTTTGGGTTTATAACTTTTTTAGTAGCTTTGGGTTTATACTTGTACAAAAAATTTCAATTGTAATGATATATTTAATTTTTCATTAAATGATTGACTTGCAGTGATGGAAGCGAAGACCTGCTAAGCACCCTAGCAAAATTGCATGAGTCTTTTCTGCCATCTCTACGGCAAGTCTTCACCCTTGTTTCTAACAATAGAAGTGGTGTATCACAAAATATATCCGGTGGTGAGATCCAAAACCTAGTCCTCTGTTTAAAAATGTTATCAATGAGACTTGTCAGCTTAGGATAGAAGTTAGTGGACCTCTGTTACCTATGTGATGACCCTGTTGAAGACAACCTCCTACAAAATACAACAAAAATGTTTCCTGCTAAAGTTGAAGATCATGCAATAAGAGGAGATATTATTGTAAAAACCCCTATTCATATTTGTGGACTAACTGTGATCCAATTATATAACTATCTGTTCCTGTTAACATTCCAGACAGTTCTGGCACAAACTCTGTTGTAAAGCTGCTCAAAATATATACACCTATGAAATAATCGAATATACTTAATTGTAAAGCTGGCACAAACTCTGTTGTAAGGCCTAACACATCAAAAAAATCGAATATACTTAATGGTACATTCAGAGAGAAACCCTCTAGTACATCAAAAAACAAAAACAAATCCCAACTCACAGCAACAGAAGTACAAAAGGCCAATCGAAGTATAAATAGTACAAACTATTTTCAAGCCAAACAAAACAAAATCATTGAAACAATACTTTAACCAGGATAACAATCTCCACCATATCTGCAGTCCAAGCTCTGCAAGGCCTCACCTAGATAAAATTCACCTCATTAGGCCAACTAAAGAGCTCCCATTCTCACATACCTATCTAAATCAACATGCTCTTGATGAATATTATCGATAACTTCCCCTTGATCTTCCATGTTAGCAGCATTAACGTAGAATCAGCAGCTCCGGCTTAAGCTCTCAGCCCGCAACTCCTCCATGTGTATATCCCCTTGCAAGATGCCATGCCAACTAAGGGAGTAAGTTAGCTAGCCATAAAAACACAGAGGAGTTAATAGCATGCAAAGTGAACATCTCTAGAATTAGCATTAGAAAACATTCATTTTTGTTGCTTCCATGTTACAGGGAGATCTAAATCTAAATGAGCATGATTGCCATTCCATGTGACCTGAACTATGCCAATAATCATATGATGATATTACAGGCACTTAGGATACATTTTTGTTGCTTCCCATACTATTACTGGTAGATCTTACCAATGCTTCTTAAGGCACTGTCAAATTTTAGAATAAAATACCATGATGCACCCATGCATGCATCCAATGTCATGAAGATCATTTACTGACTTGTGGCAAAATATTTTCACACATTGATAATACTGGAATCTACCAAGCATTGATCATGTAACTTTATAGTCTTGTTTGTTTATACTTAACTGAAATTGTCTTCATGTTTAAGCATCTTACTGATTAGTGATTACCATGAAAGGCAGGATGTATTAAATACATGAACTTGTCAAGCCCCATATTTGTTTTGTTTTGTTAGACAAAAGAAATCATCTAACTGCAACTTACACAACTGTTTCATCCTTACATGAATCTGAACTTCAGTCTTCTAAATTATAGTATTTCTATTATCGCTAACTATGAATTCAAATGTCATTTCTTCAACATGACATGAATACTTTTATGGACAAATAGATATTGACCATTGCCGTATGTTATGAATATTCATGTACATCAATCTCATGTTCAAGTTGCTAAGCTATTGAACTATCTCAATGTTGTTTTCCAAAAGATGTAATGAGGTGAATTCAGAATTTATCATGGAATAAAAGAAATAGAAAATGGGGAGAAATCCAAAGCAGTGGTAAACTTTGCTGCATGTTATTCCTTATTTCTATTACCATTCCAACAAAAAGAGAGGTTGTCCGCTTTTTGCATGAGCTTCTCCACCCATGGAAAATAAATATATATCTTCAAAACCAGCAGAAACAGGGAAACGATCTTGGTTCAACAATCACACAATTAAATAAAATTAATGCAAATATTATAGGTAACCTGCCTCTAAAAAAGGAATGTACCAAATCTGGAAAGTAACATGTGGATTATATCTCCATAACACTATAGCACAGTAGTAAAAAAATTCTGCATGATTCCCTAATCTGAGCATTAAAAATTAGTGCTAAATAAAAATTAAAAACAAAAGCTTAAGAATCAGATGTAAGCTAAATTTTAACTTAGTGAATTCATCATTCGAAACCTGAAGCTTTTTCTATATTCATGCTTTAACCTCGTTTAAAGTCTCACTTTCATTAATGATCAGAAAGAAAGGTTCTCCAAAATTCTGAACTCGTTGTTGAAATATAAGACAGATTTAGTTTCTACAACAGGGAACATTATTTTACATGACTTTCTAAGATCCAATAGAGAATCGATCAAAGCAATAGCTGATTACATAGGATGATATCAAATAAAAAGATGAAAAATGTGTGTGTGTGTGTGTGTGTGTGTGTGTATGAAATATTTTTAATTAATATCGGCCACAAAAGAAAAACACTCAATATTAAAGTACTTATAAATGCATGATACTTTTCCTAATTTACAATAGGGTAAAAGGTTTAGAAGCACAAAAAGCAAAGTACTACCACGGGGGATCCCTTTCCTAACGCTGCCTATATTCATCGTGATCCATTTCTTATTGATTAAATTTGGTGGAGATGATTTATTGCTGAAGTCCAATATTTGTCGTGATCCCTTTCCTGACGACCTAGCTGCAATCAAAACAAAAAAGATCCCATCCAATGAACAAAACTAATAGTTAAATCATTAAAATAGATAGAGGGATAAAGAAGAGATATGAGATTTTTACATCTTGGAGAGCTTGTCTGGGGAACCCCCGGTGACCATAGCGATGCGGAGGAGAGAGCGAGCTCCGCATTGAGATCATTCCGCTGCCTTTGACATCTGTTTCAACTTATGAACCATGATTCTTGATGTGAACATGAAAGAACAACAAAGATCAGATGAGACCAAAGATATAAAAAATAATCATAGAATTATAAGAAAATAAGAAGAAATTTTGCCTATTTACATAGTAGACCAATAAAAGGAAATCCAACGGAAAATTTTACCCATTTTACCCATAGCTGGAATTTTCAAATTCCAGCTATGAACTCAGATATATAACCATATAATCCCAAAAAAATCAACAAAATCGAGATAAAATCAGCAGATCGATGATCAAGGATACCTCGAATTCAATACTCAGAGCAATCGAGAACTCCGATCAGCTCCCGGTATACGATTGCGACACCTATCAGAAGTGATTCACACGCATTCATCATCTTCACGATGGAGAAAAGAGAGAAACCGAAAAAAGTCTATATAAATCTTTAAATGCTAATGACTTTTGATGTTATGAAATTAAATTATGATGATGTTTTATGAAAAAGTTTGTATAATTCAAAATTTTTATACATGTTCAATTGATAAAACATCATCATAATTTGCTTACATGCACAATTTTTGGAAGTCTGTAAGCAATTGATACTCTCAAAATATGCATACAATCACATTTGCTACAGGCACAATTGAACTAAAAATTATGGTTATATGCACATTTAGTTCAATAAAACATCACTTTTAGTTCAATTATACAGGCACATTTAGTTCAATAAAGCATCAGCATAATTTACTTACATGCATAATGGTTTATGAAAATGTATGTAATCTGTATAGTTCACAAAATTAATTTATGCAAAAGTCTGTATAATTATAATGGAGCTAAAATTTTGTGAACTAAAAAAAATTCACTCGATTACAGTGACAATTTTTTTGAACTTGATTACCGGCACAAATTTTTTATGAAACGACATGCATAATTGTTTAGAAACTTGATCCAAGACTATTCAAAAAAATTATGCAGGTCATTCACAATTGTTTAAAAACTTGATCAAGTCAACATGTGCGGGTCAACTTGATCCAAGACATCAAAAATGTTTAGGCGCAATTTCTTAGTAAAAATAAACTTTTCTTTTTGTGAATGACTTAGATCAAAATGAACTGAAAACATGTTTATTTTTACAACATGCATCAAATAAAAATTTGAATTGCAAAGTCTTGGATCAAGTTGACATGCACAATTGTTTATTTGATGCATGTTGTAAAGTATATCAAGTTGTCCTGCACAATTCAAAATTTTTCCTGCAACATACCAAGTAAAAGAAATCAAATAAACAACATGCATCAAATGACTTGGAGGAATGTCCTGAAAATTTGCAGGACAAATTTGCAGGACAAATTTTCAGCCAAACTTACAGTCCAAGACTTTAAGTCATACCTGCAAAATTTGTCCTGCAACAATTGTTTATGTCATTTGATCTAAGTCCTGTAAATGAATTTAAGTCATACCTACAAACTTTAATTCATTTGATCCAAGTCCTGCAACAATTGCAGGTATGACTTGGAAATGACTTGGATCAAATGACTTGGAGGAATGTCCTGCAACAATTGAAAAAAATTTCAATTGTGCAGGTTAACATGCATTAAATGACTTGGAGGAATGTCATGCAACTTGATCCAAAAATTTGCAGGTATGACTTGTAAAAGAAATCAAGTTTGGATGAAAATTTGTCCTGAAAATGTTGTTTATTTGACTGCACAATTGTTTATTTGATTTCTTTTACTTGGTATGTTGCAGGTCATGAACTGATTTTTTTAGAGCGAATGATATGCACAATTGTTTAGAAACTTGATTACACTATTCACAAAAATTCACTTGAAAAAAAATTCACTTGATTACGGGCACACTTTCGCTTAATTTGATTTCCAAGAAACCTCGAGTGTAGTGAGCCGAGAGAGCTTGGAGAAAGACCTAGGTATCTTGCCAGAAATGAAGTTACGATCAAGCAAGAGCACCTCCTTGTTGACAGCATTCACCAAACTTTGATGGATGTTGCCTGTTAGAGAATTTCTCGACAAATCGAAGACCTTAAGGGAAGTCATCTATCCAAGCTCAGCCGGGATCTCTCGTGATAACATATGGATATATAACGCATATATAGTCCAATATTGATAACTATGCCAACTAATATTCCAAATTATATGTTTAAACTATTTAAAGAAGCTGAATGCAAGGAAAAAAAAGGAAAGGAAAAGAATTAATAGAGAACCCTGCACTGGCAACATTAAACCAACAATGCAGCACAAAAACATAAGTTTACATTCACAGTCCAAACGAAATAATTTTCAGCACAACACAAAAACAAAACTTCAAAAACTATGAATCAAAAGTAGTTGCCTTTTGATTACACTTGATATACATGTGAATATGCCACAAACGTTCCAATGTAATCAGAAGCCCCAAAGTTATGCTCGGTTTATTAATCATTTTTCCAAACCAGCTTCGTCTTTAATACACAAGCTGATATAACAGGAGAACCACATTCTCAAACTTATCATTGTTCCTTTTAAAACAAATAAAAATGATAAAATATAAGTAACTGAGGGAACTTAATAGAATTATAAAACTGAATGAAAACCTGAAGAGTTGTATCAATGTTTTTAGCCCTCTGAGGAAAAACCTAATAGAATTATAACAATCAATTAAGCATTCAAATGTTCAAAATATAAGTAACTAATGAAAACATAAATGGAAAAAAATATAAGTAACTTATAAAAAATTTCCATCATTTCCAAGATTAAGAGATACGGTAAACAAAACGTGTAGAATTCGAAATTCTTGATGTATGGCAGTCTTTAACTGCTATATTCCAGTAGTCCTTATTGTTAGTAGCTTTTATGGGCTACATGTTCTACTACTCTAATGTTTAAAATTGTGTTATCGTTTTATCTCTTGCAATTAACAACAAAAAATAAAACTTACATCTTTGGTAGCAACGATACATACATCTGTTGAAATGCATGTCTTGGCAAGCATTAAAATGGAAAGAAATAACCTTTCAGATGGATTAAAAACGGACCTTATTCAAAAAGAGACCCATGTTATTGACAGGTGTTACAAAAGTAGAAGAATTTCACCTGCTACACTTCTGACAAAACCGCCGCTCCTGACCAACAACGATGACCTTGGGGCATTTAGAATGGATTACACAGACTATGCTTATGATGGTAGTCCTTGGCTCCACTGAAATTGACGGTAAAACCTTCAACCTGACATCACAAAAACAGGAATTTAGGTAAACATGTTATTTAGCATCTCCAATATTCATTAAAAATCTGTAAATTAGCATCTCCAATATGCATCTGCAAGAAATGAGCATCTCCAATTACCAAAATCTGCAAAGATTAACAAAAATGATTAAAAGGCATAAACTTTCTGCAACTGAGCAAAGCTTGTTAGATCTGCAGGATGTTCTGCAATTATCTTATCAACTAATACTCTTGTCACATGCTCATGCATGACATGCTATTAATTTAACGATAATTAGATATATTAGGATTAGAAGAAACACTAAAGAAGAGTTGTCTATCAACGATTAAGAACATGCACTCAAATTGGTTACTACACAGTAACCAAATTCAACAAATTAGGAACTTGGGCTCTCAAGCTACAATCCATCAATAAACAGTAACATGCAAATCATATAAAAGGAGAGAACCCAGATGTCAAATAGCTAGTTAGGAGCAAACCCAAAAATCAAAAGATCATTTTGATCGATAAAATCGATGAAAGGTCTTACCTTTGGGTTGATAGTCTCGACGGTGACCCTAGCGCTGGAAGCAGAAGCAGACATGGGCTTGTAATAACATGCAATTCACAGAAAAGGAGAGAATCGAGATGGGAAATAGCTAATTAGGAACCCATAAATCAAAAAATCTCAATTTGACTCATAAAATTGATGAAAGGTATCACCTTTGGCCCGATGCACATGACCACTTTCATGTCAGATCTTCCCTCAATCAGTGATGCTTGCAATCGGATCAGTAGGGTGTTTGGATCTGAACTATGGCTAGGGTTAGGGTGTTTGGAGATGAACTTTGGAGAAGCAACATCGGGTGAGGATCGACTCCATTAGGGATGACGTTCTGATGGCTTCAAAAGTGTGGCTGGCTTCTAAAAGTTCTGATGGCCGTAATTTTTAGGGATGAAGTTTGATAAGTAATGATGAAGAGGGTGTGAGGCAGAGAGATTGAATTTTCCCCCCATAATTTTGAGTTTTCCCCCTAACGTGATCTGCGGCTGAGTTTTAAAAGTGTAGCGGAGTTTCAAATTTTTTCACACGCATGGACCCACTTGCTTACGTGGATACATCCTAGCCCTTCGCCAGAGTAAATCCGGGCCGTTCTTGGTGACTGGGACAACAAATTTATGACTGGGATTATGACTGGGACAAAATTCAAAAAAGGTTGTGTTTTATAGAATAGATATATGTTATGTATATATATATGTTATATATATATACATAACATATATATATATATATATATATATAACATATATATACATATAGAGGGATATGTGCCTAAGAATGACCTCGGGTAGAGATACCGGAGCACACCCCCGCTGTTCGGGGTTTGTGAGTATTGTGTTTTGAAATTTTTTTTTCAGTAGGTAGATACACTTGTTATGTAGCTCCCCACAAAATTTCAGCTCGATCCGACACCGTTTGAGCCTCCTTCATCGATTTCAAAAACGTTGCGCAAAACTGTCCAGAATTTGGACAGTTTTGCGCAACGTTTTTGAAATCGATGAACGGAGGCTCAAACAGTGTCGGATCGAGCTGAAATTTTGTGGGGAGCTACATAACAAGTATAGCTACCTACTGCAAAAAAAATTTCAAAAAAAATACTCACAAACCCAGAACAGCGGGGGTGTGCTCAGGTATCTCTACCCGAGGTCATTCTTAGGTACATTTTTTGCATATATATATATATATATATACATATACTAGTTATAACCCATGCCCTAAGGGCACGGTTCATTTAAATATTCCCCTTCTAAATCGTGGATCCCTTAATTTTAAATGAACAATAATTAAAACTTAGCTCCTTAAAATTTTTAGTTCCCCCAAATTTAGTTTCCCTAGAGAATTTAGTTCCACCGAAAATTATAATTTCCCCTAAAATTTAGTTCCCTTCATATTTAGTTCCCCCAAAAATTTTGAGAGTAATTTAAGTTTTTACTCTCAAAATTTTCCCTAACTATCATCTTACCTATTGATTTCTTAAGATTCAATTCCAGCCATCTTTCTATCCTCATATTTATAGCTTTCAATAGTGGGCTGGATACCCAATGGGCCTCATGGGCCTATTCATAACACTTCCCCTTATCCAATCAACATTGAATAAGAGGTGGATTCTTCAGGATCCGAGTTAGGATAACTGCCTTGTTAAATAAAGAACAGTTAATCCATAACTTCCCCTGTTTTAAAGATGTGTCTAGGGGTGGATACTTTAGGATCCAGAGTCAACGAGGTTGCCTCGTCAAAACCTTGACTACGGAAAACCCTGTGGGAAAAAACCAGTACCCAAGGGAAATGAGTACAACTCTGCGGTTGACTCCCCCTCATCTGACCAAGCTTCAGGCTTGCAGATTTCCTATGAATCTATACATCAGTCTCTTATGTATCTATGAGTTCATAGTCCTCTCATCCTGACCCAATTTACATTTTCTCACTCCCTTCATCCCAATCACATATACAAGTTTCTCAAAGATACTAGTAGGCAGGGATTTGGTAAGCAAATCCGCCAAGTTATTACATGATTGGATCTTCTGTACCTCAATCTGCTTCTGCTTCTGAAGGTCGTGCATCCAGAAGAACTTGGGGGAGATATGCTTCGTCTTGTCGCCTTTGATGTAGCCGTCCTGTAGCTGGGCTATACATGCTGCATTGTCTTCATGAAGTGGAGTAGGCGCAAGAATGCCGGTCATCAGGTCGGTGGAGTTGAGGATGTGCTGGATCACAGAACGTAGCCAGAAACTCTCCTTGCTTGCTTCGTGGATCGCTAGGAGCTCTGAGTGAGTGGATGAGACGATCGTCATGGTCTGCTTTATAGATCTCCAGGATATGGCTGTGTCGCCATAAGTAAACATGTATCCTGTCTGAGACTTCTCTGTATGAGGATCGGACCTGTATCCTGCATCATCATAACCAACTAAACCAGTTGATGCCCCTTTCCTGTAGAATAAACCTAAGTCTATGGACCCTTGGAGGTAGCGCAGAAGATGCTTAACTCCGGCCCAGTGCCGCTGTGTAGGTGCAGCACTATATCTGGCTAGTAAGTTGACTACAAATGCTATGTCAGGGCGAGTGCAGTTAGCCAGGTAAAGGAGTGCACCGATAGCACTTAGATAAGGCACTTCGGGGCCTAGTACTTCCTCCCCCTCTTCCAGCGGCCGGAAGGGGTCTTTATGTACATCCAATGATCTGACGACCATTGGAGTGCTGAGGGGGTAGCACTTATCCATCTGAAACTTTTTCAACAAGTTCGATGTGTAAGTTGACTTATGTAACAGGATCCCATCGTTAAGATGCTCTATTTGAAGACCTAAACATAATTTTGACTTTTCGAGGTCTTTCATCTCGAAGGTTTCTGTCAAGCTTCTAGAAATCTCTGCGATCTCTTCAGGAGATCCGATGAGGTTCACGTCGTCCACATAGACGGCTATGATTACAAATCATGTTGCCTTTGCTCTTATAAAGATGCAAAGACAGACTGGGTCGTTTGTGAATCCTTGTTTTGTAAGGAAATCGCTCAGTCTGTTTGTCACGCCCCATTCTCACATATACTTAGACGACGCCCCATAGCGGGGAAAAGAGAGGATGGAGCCTGACAAGCCGCGGTATACACCAAGCGTGTAAGGTAAACACACAATAAGCAGGCCACTATGTATGCTGGGATCATACATCACAGATATATAAAAGAAAGAAGCAACACACATAGCCATCACAAAGAGTACATATCCACAAAACCACATAACTAAAGAACGTACCACACACCAGCGTCAAGTACAAGTGAACTGTCTCTTGTACATACATGAGAAGTGATACAAGCCACCAACATATAACATAACTACAAAAGACAACTCATTCCCCACTCAACCCAACTCACACTACAAGACACATCCCAAAAGAGTGGTATACCCAAACTCAAACCCACATCTAAGGAATCTCCTGTGTGAGACTCAGCTCTGGTGACCTCTGCTCAAGACCTGAAAAGTAAAATGAGCACGTCAAACGTGCCCAATAGGAAACTAACTAGGGCAGGAAACATCATTTAGGGTTATGAGTGTAACGGCAATAAGAGTAAAGCAACCAAGGTAAAAGTACAACACACAAGTGTACAACAACAACAACACATAATTGGTTCATTAGTTAGTTGATATTAATGATATATTTGGAAGCATGGGTATCACCTAAAGATAAGGGCCTGGACCTCACCCCAAATATGGGGTGAATATAGCACACGACGCAGTGGACACGGGCACTGTACGCCGGGCCTCTCAGCTCCCCCGTCCCTGGCAGGAGTGCGGCTCTCCACATAGTATCACAACCTCCGTATGTCCCCTCCACTCCCGATAAAGGCGAGTGGGTGTAAGTATCGCATATCACATATCACTTTTCCCAGCTTCTCAGTCCAGCTCCTTAAAGTTAAGTTATACCCAAACTTCCCACATCCCAATACTAGGATGTTCACCCGCCTTAGAGCAGACCGAAACATCCTAATTAACATGTCAGATATCATAATATTCAATGGCCATACACAAGTTTACAAAAGCATTACATGGCACAACATTTTAAATGGCCAATTTTCAAGTTTCTCCAACTTCAAATTCATTTGGGCATTTTATCGAACATATGGCGTTCGTCATGTAAATGAGACATATCACACCATCAAATTTAGTAACAAATAGCTTAACCAAACTTACATACATGCATCAACATCATCCATGCATTTCTGGAGTGAAGAATTAGCAATATCACACAATTCCAATTTCACCCAACACCATTCAACATGCTGAAATTGCAAGAACAGCTAGAAAAACAGCATATTTTACCCATTTCTATTGATAATTTGACAAAACACAAAGAATGAAAGTTGGAGATATTATAGTCCTGGATTCACAGATAACATTTCAGATAAAAATATGCAGTATATGATTTATAGTGAATTATTTAGCCAGGTGTGTCAAATCTGTTCTGCAGACAGATTTCTGCACCTGTCTTCAAAGCCAATTTTAAGCCTTTTGGAGCCAGAATTACGACTTATGAGCACTCTGATGAAAATCTAGAAAAACTTCTTAAGTTTCCAACAAGACCAAAATCAAAAATATCCATAGAGTATGCAGGTAGTTATACTAATTGTTCTGAACTGTGTACAGCTTGACAGATTTTCAGACATCTTGCAAATAAAGAATTCTTTCTCCTACTTATTGAACTCAACATAAGGCAAATTTTTCATGAATTTGGGGTAGGACTACAAGATCTAAAGCCACATATTTTTTTCAGAGAGTGATTCTAACTACAGAAATCAGAATTGATGCTTAAACACTCATACAGAATTCTGTTTTTCAGGAGAGGATGAATTGCTAGGAAAAACAAGGAAAAGTTTGATCTTTTGGGTCTATTACACATGCAAAACATGAAATCAAGATCATAAATATTATAAAGACCATCATAACATGCTCATAGCTCTAAATAAAAATCCAAAACCCTAGGTTAGAATCCTACCTCCAAGAGCTCATTTCTTCTTCTCTTCTCCTTTTCTCCCTTTTATCTTTCTTTCTCCTTGAAGTAGCCTAGGGTTTTCTTGAATTTTTGAGATGAAATTAGGGTTTTGGAACTTGAGGAAATGGCAAGGGAAGAGGGGAATTTCGGCCAAGCTTGGGGGAGAAGAGGGAGGAATTAGAAAAGAGAAGAAAAGAGAAGAAAGTGTAAGAAAAGAGTAGAATTTTCCAAAGAAATATCTAGCCCTAGAATTTTCTTAGGATAAGCATGCATGGATAAAATGACCTTAGTGCCCTCCCAAAATAACCTCCCAAGTTTCAGGTATTTACAAGTTTGCCATTACTTTATATACACACAACTTAAGTGTGTACGCACAACAGCTTTTGGCCAAAAGACCATTTTGCCCCCGGCCTTTCTAAGAATTTACTGGTGTGCCACTAAACCCATCCCTTTTCACACTAGCCCCTCACACACAAACCCACTCTTTATAAATTTACAAGTTTGACATTTCTTTACACACCCACTTTTACTCCACACACACCCTTCCACCCGTGTAGTCAAATGACCAAAATGCCCCTATACTTTTCACAAATTCACATGACTGCCACGAGCCATATTCACGCCAATTTACTCCTTATCTACTCATTATACTCTCTCTACTCGCGTGTAGAGGCTACCGTATCGGTCGCCGTATTGAGCTAAACAGGCCATGACATCCTACCCTCCTTAATCTAAAGTTCGTCCTCGAACTTTCCAAGTCTAAGGGTTCTAGTCTAAGAAGAAATTACTTCTAAATTTCAAGAGCTCCTCTATATAATATCCTACTTCACAGATCCCACCAAATTTGCATCTAAGATTATCAAAAGAGACATTAATATAGGAATAAGATACTTACATAAACAGGTGAGGATATCTGTCTCTCATCTCGTCCTCGCGCTCCCAGGTGGACTCACCAGGGGATTCTTGCTGCCACATAACCCTTACCAAATTAATGGCCTTCTTCTTCAGTATCTTCTGCCTCCGATCCAGGATGGCCACTGGTTGTTGTTCATAAGTCAGGTCCGGACGCACTTCAATCTCGGAGAAGTCCACGAGGCGACTAGGGCCCCCCCACATATTTCCGAAGCTGAGATACATGAAACACATCATGGACGCCTTCAAGGGAGGGTGGCAAGGCAAGGCGATAGTCAACCTCACCAGCACGAGCCAAGATCTTGAATGGACCAATGAACCTCGGGCTCAACTTCCCTCGTCGACCAAACCGAATCGTGCCACATGTCGGGGAGATCTTCAAGAACACATAATCACCCGGCTGAAACTCCAATGGACGCCTCTTAGTATCTGCCCAATGCTTATAGCGATCCTGAGCAATACAGATATTCTCCCTGACTGTCCGAACCACATCGATCGATTCCACCACCAGATCGGGTCCAAAGACTTTACGGTCCCCAACATCGTCCCAGCTTAGAGGCGATCTGCACTTCCTTCCATACAGAGCAGCAAATGATGCCATTCCAATGCTGGCCTGATAACTATTGTTGTAGGCAAACTCCACCAAGTGCAAATGATCTTCCCAGGATCCCTTAAAGTCCAGCATGAAAGCTCTCAACATGTCCTCAAGAATCTGAATAACTCGCTCGGACTGCCCATCCGTCTGAGGATGATATGCGGTGCTAAACTTGAGATGAGTCCCCAAACTAGACTGCAAACTTATCCAAAAATGTGAGGTGAATCTAGTGTCCCGATCAGAGATTATACAAACAGGAACTCCATGAAGCCTCACGATCTCCTCCATGTATCTTCGTGCTAAATGCTCGGTAGACTGTCCAACCCGGAAGGGAATGAAATGTGCAGATTTGGTCAAGCGATCAACGATTACCCAAATTGCGTCATTCCCCTTAGGTGTATGGGGTAGCCCGGTCACAAAGTCCATCGTCACATGTTGCCATTTCCATTCAGGAATGGGAAGAGGCTGCAACAGACCTGCAACTCTTTGGTATTTGACCTTCACCTGCTGACAGACCAAACATGAGGCCACACTTCTGGCTATACTACGCTTCATCCCATGCCACCAATAATTTTGTCGCATGTCGCGATACATCTTTGTCCCGCCTGGATGAATAGAATAAGGGGAGCTATGTGCCTCCTTAAGCAATTCCTCTCGGATAGCACCAGCCGGCACACATAGCCGAGTCCCAAATCTAAGAGATCCATCTTCGTGAATGCGGAAATCGGTTCGAAGTCCGGCCTCTACCTGTTCTCGTATCCTCTTTAGCTTTACGTCTCCTGACTATGTGGCCTTGATCCGGTCCACTAGATCGGACTGGACCTGCAAGTTCAATATGGCTGCTTTGATGCCCGGAAGTACAACCTCTATCTCCATCTGTCGCAGGGCCCACTGAAGCTGAGGCTAAGAGGTCAATATCATCACAGCAGGATATCTACTGAGTGCATTAGGGACCACGTTTACCTTCCCAGGATGATACTGGAGATCGATGTCATATTCTGCCATCAGCTCGAGCCATCGATGTTGTCTCATATTGAGCTCCTACTGGGTGAACACATACTTCAAACTCTTGTGGTCGGTGTACACCTTGACATGCTCCTCTAACAAATAATGTCTCCACAACTTTAGGGCAAAAATCACGGCTACCAGCTCCAAGTTATGTGTAGGGTAATTTAGCTCATGCACCCTCAGAAGTCTAGATGCATAAGCTACCACACGTCCATGCTGATGTAGGACACATCCAAGCCCTTTGCCAGAGGCATCACAGAAAATCTCAAATCCTCCAAAACGGTCTGGAATCGTCAGAACTGGCGCAGTAGTCAACCTTCTCTTCATTTCTTCAAATGCATGCTGACACTCCTCAGACCAGACATAAGCAACATCCTTCTTAGTCAGGTGAGAAAGTGGTGCCACAATCTTAGAGAAATCTTTGATGAATTTCCTGTAATAGCCAGCCAACCCCAAGAAACTCCTAATCTCTGAAACTGTCCTGGGGATAGGCCATTTCTCCACTGCAGCCACCTTTTCTGGATCAACTGATATGCTTTCTCCTGAAACTATATGCCCCAGAAAAGCCACTTTAGACAGCCAAAACTGGCACTTACTGTATTTAGCATATAACTGATGCTACCTCAAAGTCTCCAGAACAATCCTCAGATGCTCTGCATGCTCTTCCTCATCTTTGGAATATATTAGGATATCATCAATGAAGACTACCACGAACTTGTCCAAATAGTCAAAGAATACCTGATTCATTAATCTCATGAAGGTAGCTATCACCAGGAACTCATAATGTCCATAACGGGTTCGAAAAGCTGTCTTCGGAACATCAAACCCTTGAACCTTAATCTGGTGATAACCGCTCCGTAAGTCTAACTTTGAGTAGACTCGGGATCCTCCAAGCTGATCAAAGAGATCATCGATGCGAGGAAGTGGATACTTATCCTTTATTGTCACTTTATTCAACTCCCTATAATCAATACACATCCTCCGAGATCCATCTTTCTTATTTACCAAAAGTATTGGTGCTCCCCAAGGTGACACGCTTGGCTGTATCAGCCCTCGCTCGGATAAGTCCTTTAACTGATTACGAAGCTCAGCCAGCTCAGGTGGTGCCATACGATAAGGGGCCTTCGCAATGGGTTGCGTGCCTGGTATCAAATCAATGGTGAACTCCAATGATCGATCGGGAGGACGTCCATAAATGTCATCGGGGAAGACATCAGGAAAGTCTCGCATAACCCAGGGTAAGACTGGCTCCGCCTCCATGGCCATTGCCAACACTTCTACTTCTACTTGGGTTGATTTGAATCTTACAGGTTCTAATATGCAATTACCACTCCTGAACTCAAACTCTGGATGATCAGGAATCTGGAAGACTACCCTCCTTAATTTGCAATTAATAGTGGCACAAAACATCGCCAACCAATCCATCCCAAACACCGCTTCATAGGTGTGCATCTCAATCACGAGGAAGTCAACATATAACTCTCAACCACAAATTTCCACTGGACAACTACGGAGCACTGAAGTACTCCTGATCACACCATTTCCTGTGTGAATATTCCAACTAACAGTGAAGGAGTATACCGGTATCGAATTTTTGTCCACAAATTCTCGGGACAGAAAACAGTGTGAAGCCCCAGAATTAAAAACTGCTAAGGCTGGAAAAGATGCTACTTTAACCATACCTAGAAGCCAACAAGGAAATCAAACCAACGCCTATCATAACTAGGCAACAAGTGATATAACGTAAAGTAAGGAGGGGGCTAGAACCATACCAGTGATAACCTGGCCTGAGTTTTCTGCCTCTACCGCCGTCATCGTAAAGGCCTGGGACTTTGGAGCAGAATTTGTCTTCTTGTAGGCCTGCCGCTGAGGAGGCAAGGAAGGTCCTCTAGGGGCTGGTGTGCCTGGCCCAGCTGGTGCCGGAAGAGATGGTCGCTACGGACCAGGTGGAAGAGCTCGCGGCTGCATCGGTCTAGCAGCCACGGGTGCTACCGGGGTCGGGTAGGCACCTTGCTGCGGGCAGTATCTGCTAATGTGTCCTCGACCACCACAAGCGAAGCATTGCCTGGCCCAAGCCCTACACTCCTTCTGCTCATAACCAGTCTTGCCACAAAATTGGCATGTCGGACGTCTCTGTGTCACTACAGGGGCTCCTGATCTCTTAAACTGGGTCGTCTGTACTGGTCGGGATAATGCCTTCTGTGATCCTGATTGTCATCTATCACCTGTAGGCATCTTCCCTATGCTCCGCAAATGGATCTCATATAGTCTTGCCGCCTCAAGCACATCCTCCTGTGTGGCGAGTTTCCGGGTAGACATCGCCGCTCTATACTCCGGATCCAGCCCCATACGAAAGCGTCGAGCTCGGGTGGCATCGGTCGAAACAAGCTCCGGGGCAAACTTGTTCAGAAAAGAAAACTCAGCATCATACTCATCCACGCTCCGTCGGCCCTGAGTCAACTGCTCAAAACGCTGCATGAGCTCATCCTTTGCGGTCTCTGGAAGAAACTTGGACTCAAAACGCTCCTTAAAGGTCTTCCAAGTGATAGGTCCTGTAAGGTGCCGATCCTGGGCATCCCACCAATCTCGGGCCTGATGTGTCTGCTGTATTTTTGCTGCATCCACCCAACTCTCTAACGGAAATCCGACAGCTGTGAGATCATCCTCCGTGCGTCGAACCACTCATCAACCTCCAGAGCTGTCTTCTTGCCAGAAAAAGTTCTCGGCTTCATTGCCCTGAACTACTTGAAGCCTGGGGTCTTCTGACTCTGCATCTTAACGAGCATCTCAGCATGTTGACCCAGAATTGCCTGGAAACTAAGCAAAATCTTCTCCATCAAAGAGGACTCAGCGTGCTCCATCTCTGATGAAAATATCCAGTTTCCACTGTCCATTCTGCAGAGAAAGAAGACAGCACATGTGGAATTAGTACCATATGTGACGGCATTAAAGTGTATTGGATGTATCATCCTTTTGCATATCGCAGTGTGAGCGGGCCTGCATGGGCCACCACTAAACCTGTCACGCCCCATTCTCACATATATCTATACGACGTCCCATAGCGGGGAAAAGAGAGGATGGAGCCGGACAAGCCACGGTATACACAAAGCGTGTAAGGTAAACACACAATAAGTAGGCCTCAGCGTATGCTGGGATCATACATCACAGATATATAAAAGAAAGAAGCAACACACATAGCCATCACAAAGAGTACATATCCACAAAACCACTTAACTAAAGAACGTACCACACACCAGCGTCAAGTACAAGTGAACTGTCTCTAGTACATACATGAGAAGTGCTACAAGCCACCAACATATAACATAACTACAAAAGACAACTCATTCCCCACTCAACCCAACTCACACTTCAAGACACGTCCCAAAAGAGTGGTATACCCAAACTCAAACCCCATATCAAAGGAATCTCCTATGGGAGACTCAGCTCTGGTGACCTCTGCTCAAGACCTGAAAAGTAAAATGAGCACGTCAAACGTGCCCAGTAGGAAACTAACTAGGGCAGGAAACATCATTTAGGGTTATGAGTGTAACGGCAATAAGAGTACAAGCAACCAAGGTAAAAGTACAACACACAAGTGTACAACAACAACAACACATAAATGGTTCATTAGTTAGGTGATATTAATGATATATTTGGAAGCATGGGTATCACCTAAAGATAAGGGCCTGGACCTCACCCCAAATGTGGGGTGAATATAGCACATGACGCAGTGGACACGGGCACTGTACGAGGGGCCTCTCAGCTCCCCCGTCCCTGGCAGGAGTGAGGCTCTCCACATAGTAACACACCCTCCGTATGTCCCCTCCACTCCCGGTAAAGGCGAGTGGGTGTAAGTATCGCATATCACATATCACTTTTCCCAGCTTCTCAGTCCAGCTCCTTAAAGTTAAGTTATACCCAAACTTCCCACATCCCAATACTAGGATGTTCACCCGCCTTAGAGCAGACCGAAACATCCTAATTAACATGTCAGATATCATAATATTCAATGGCCATACACAAGTTTACAAAAGCATTACATGGCACAACATTTTAAATGGCCAATTTTCAAGTTTCTCCAACTTCAAATTCATTTGGGCATTTTATCGAACATATGGCGTTCGTCATGTAAATGAGACATATCACACCATCAAATTTAGTAACAAATAGCTTAACCAAACTTACATACATGCATCAACATCATCCATGCATTTCTGGAGTGAAGAATTAGCAATATCACACAATTCCAATTTCACCCAACACCATTCAACATGCTGAAATTGCAAGAACAGCTAGAAAAACAGCATATTTTACCCATTTCTATTGATAATTTGACAAAACACAAAGAATGAAAGTTGGAGATATTATAGTCTTGGATTCACAGATAACATTTCAGATAAAAATATGTAGTATATGATTTATAGTGAATTATTTAGCCAGGTGTGTCGAATCTGTTCTGCAGACAGATTTCTGCACCTGTCTTCAAAGCCAATTTTAAGCCTTTTGGAGCCAGAATTACGACTTATGAGCACTCTGATGAAAATCTAGAAAAACTTCTTAAGTTTCCAACAAGACCAAAATCAAAAATATCCATAGAGTATGCAGGTAGTTATACTAATTGTTCTGAACTGTGTACAGCTTGACAGATTTTCAGACATCTTGCAAATAAAGAATTCTTTCTCCTACTTATTGAACTCAACATAAGGCAAATTTTTCATGAATTTGGGGTAGGACTACAAGATCTACAGCCACATATTTTTTTCAGAGAGTGATTCTAACTACAGAAATCAGAATTGATGCTTAAACACTCATACAGAATTCTGTTTTTCAGGAGAGGATGAATTGCTAGGAAAAACAAGGAAAAGTTTGATCTTTTGGGTCTATTACACATGCAAAACATGAAATCAAGATCATAAATATTATAAAGACCATCATAACATGCTCATAGCTCTAAATAAAAATCCAAAACCATAGGTTAGAATCCTACCTCCAAGAGCTCATTTCTTCTTCTCTTCTCTTTTTCTCCCTTTTATCTTTCTTTCTCCTTGAAGTAGCCTAGGGGTTTCTTGAATTTTTGAGATGAAATTAGGGTTTTGGGTGTGAACATGTGCTACAGGATGTTCGACTTCAATTCCATGTGCTTGGCAATAGTCTAGAAACACTTGTGATGTAAACTCCCCCGCATTGTCCAGATGGAGTTTCTTTATTTGGTAGTCGGGGAAGTGGGCTCGCAACCTGATTATCCGAGCTAAAATCTTAGACAGTGCGAGGTTGCGGGTGGACAGTAGACACACATGTGACCACTTAGTAGATGCGTCTATCAGGACCATAAAGTACCTGAACGGACCACTTGATGGGTGTATCGGCCCACAAATGTCTCCATGGATTCTTTCCAGAAAGCTTGGAGACTCCACGTCCACTTTCAGTGGAGAGGGTCTCGTAATCAGTTTACCATTGTAACAGGGTGGACATGAGAATTTGCCTTTTTGAAGAATCTTCAGGTTCTTCAAGTCTATACCCCTGGAGCTTTTTATGATGCGGTACATCATAACAGATCCAGGGTGTCCCAGTCTACTGTGCCAGAGTTGGAATTCTGGTGTTTGGGGGCACTACAGGTGCTCCGCCATGGATGTTTCTGGAGTTTGTATACTTGTTTGGTAGAGTCCCGAGGGGAGTCCCTTGAAACGTTCCACAATGGTTTTTGAACCATTTGTAAGAGACGTTACAAGCAAGTATTCCCTTTTATCTTCCTCGACCGTCTCTAAGTGATATCCGTTTAAACGGATATCTTTAAAGCTTAGGAGGTTTCGGATAGATTTAGGGGAGTATAACGCATTTTTAAGTGTGATTTGTGTGTTACCGGGGAGAAATATGATTGCTTCCCCTGATCCTTCGATTATGTTAGCTGGTCCTAAGATTGTTCTCAGTGGACCAGAGTAGCTACTTATGCTCGTGAAGTAGTCTATGTTTTGAAGGATCGAGTGCGTCGATGCACTGTCCACTAGGCAATTTGATTCCATATCTATATAAAAGAAAGACGTTCAAGCAGTAAATAATATGAAAAAGAAAGGATCTACTTTCATTTAAAAATGCTCAAAGGAAATGTTTTGACATGGAATAATAACTAGGTACTAGGCATAAAAGGAAGATACATTGCTAGCATAAAAAATGGTCCATAACTAGAGAGTGTCATCTCCCATGAAATCTTCAGGAGTCCATGAGGTCTCTGGCAAAGCTGCGCTCTCAATCAGGTTTGTCTCAGCTCAAGGCTTGAGGCTTTCCTGGTAGAGGTCCTGGAGGTGTTTCTGGGTGCGGCAGATTCTGGACCAGTGACCCGTCATTCTGCATTTGGAGCACTTATACACCCAGTCTTTCTTGGGAGTGCCACCTTTGTTGGACATCCTCTTTTGCTTCTTTTCCACGAACTTCTGGTTCTGAGGAGGAGCTGGGGGAGTGGCCTGTTGAGTATTGACTCCCCAGATTTGGTTTTGGATGATGAACAAACATAAGTATATCGTGAACTAACACTTTGTGAGCGCAGTTATGGAGATCGTCGCCAAACTTCTATGAACATCATATGCGACGTCTCGATACTTCTCAAAGCGCGTGATCGTATGCCTAAAGCTTCGTTGAAGCTCAAGGACCATTATTGAAGTCATGAAGATTCGATTGAAGCTTTTGAAGACGGTTCGTCATAGTTTATTTAATGTCTTCTAGCTTCATTTTCACAGAATGTTAAGCCTTGAGTAGGTCTTACGTTTTAATCTTCATAACGCTCATATCTTAGAGCTAGGATCTTAGTAGAAGTCCATACAATCTTTCCCGAAGCGTCGCGCTTCGATTCGTGACTTCTTGTGCATGTTAGTTGGTTCAAGAAGAAGAACCAACCGACTAGATGGTAATCTAGTCGGTAGGAAAAGCTTCTTGAACCGACTAGTTTGCCTCCCTCAATTCCAAGCTCTTTACTGTTTATAGTTAGTCGGTCAACGTTGACTCACCGACCGACTAGTTGGTGAACTAGTCGGTCAGTGATCCTTCTTAGACCGACTAGTTGAGCCTCTACTATACATGCCAAGTTACTGTTTATCGTTAGTCGGTCAAAGAACGTTTGTCGACCGACTAGTTGATGAACTAGTCGGTCAACATTTGTTCTTGGACCGACTAAATCAATTTGTACTCAGACTATTTGTTTTATCTCTTAGTCGGTCTAAGTTCACTCACCGACCGACTAGTTGTGAAACTAGTCGGTTGGCAAGTCTTCTTGGACCGACTAGTTCTTTAAGTCTGAACTTCGACCTTTTGGCTGTTCAACCATTAGTCGGTCTACATTGTATCACCGACCGACTAGTTGATGAACTAGTCGGTCAGTGATCCTTCTTTGACCGACTAGTCTGGTTCAGAATAGAGCCGTTGGAGCTTTAATTGAAACGTTTCTCTCTCTCTCTTTCCTCTATCCTATATACACTTGGAGTGCTGCATTCATTGCACTCAAGGCTGATATTAAGTGAACTTTAGAGATCAAAAGAGAAGCATTAAATCTCATTCAAAGCTCATTCATTTCCTTTCAAGAATCTCTCCCTCACTCTTATTTCAAAAGAGAGATTCATTGATTGTGAGCCTTCCAAGCCAAGTGCTTGATCCAAGGTCATCAACATCCACCTAGGACTCCATTGCTGGTCATCTACTTGGAGCTAGGGTTTGGTGCCACTTCATCTTCCCAAAAATCCGTTTTGCCCTAAATCGTAAGTTTACTCAAGGCATATGATTTTGTCGGTAAGAATTTCTATTTCAATTTACATTGATATTGTAAGTGTTTCACTCTCGGTTGTGAGAGTTTGTTTGTGATACCGAGTTGTGGGAGTCACAATTTCATTTGTGTATGATTTGACTTGGTAGAGGTTTTCTACTAGTATTTCATAGTGCAAATTTGAGTTAGAGGATTCTAACTCAAGTATCCGGAGGGGATCCGGGTGTTTGGTACGTAGGATCACCGGGAACAAGTCGGGGCGACTTGGGTGGATCCGAACCCGTTAAATTGCTTGTTTACGTTTGTTTTCTTTGTTGTCATACATTTACATTTTCGCATTTTCGCATTGTTGGTTGAGTTTGCAAGATAATTAGGAATTATCTTCTTAATTATTTTAAAGTACTATTCACCCCCCCCCTCTAGTACTTGTGCAGTAGCTTAGCAGGGCATTACATTTGGTATCAGAGCCAAGTCTATAGCTATGTCTGCCAATGACAACAAAGCCGTTCGTCCACCTTCAGACTACAACACCTTCAGGAACCGTGAAGGAGCGTCTTTGGTGATGGAAGGACACTCCTCGACGAGGCCTCTCTTCTTCAACGGTACCAACTACGGGTACTGGAAATGCCGGATGGAAACTTTCCTCCGGAGTGCTTCATTATGGAGGGCCACGATGAAGGAGTATGTCGAGCCCGCTGAAGAAGATTTCGAGAAGTGGACTACCGCGGAGGTTGCCGCGGAGGTAAGCAATGCCAAGGCAATAAACGCCTTGCAATGTGCCTTGGAGCCTGAGGACTTCAATAAGATATGCACATGTAAAAGTGCATATCAAATATGGAACTCCCTCCTCATCTTGCATGAAGAGACGAGTAGGGTAAGAGACTCCAAACTCGTTGTTGTTAATAAAGATTACGAGTTATTTCATATGCTACAGGGTGAGAAGATGAAGGAGTACTATGCTCGCTTCGTCGACATCACCAACGAGTTGGAGGCTCTCGGTAAGACCTACACCCAAAAGGAGAAAGTCTCGAAGATTATCGATGGACTTCTTTCTTGTTGGGAGAAACGTACCTTCGCCATCGAGGAAGGTAATGACATGAAAACTTATACTGTCGTACAACTAATGGGTACCTTAATGTCTTATGAGGTACGCAAGGATAGCAAGCTAAAGTTGCAGGACAATATGAAGTCCTACTTGAAGCAAGACGAGCCAAAGAAAAAGGCTATTGCTTTCAAGGCCGCTCCATCAACATCTAAATCAACCGATGATGAAGACTCGGAAGACGTGTTGGACTTGGAGTCCATGGCACTCATGGCAAAGAAGTTCAACCGGTTCTTCCGAAAAGGTAACTTCAAAAACAAATCGAAGTTTAGTTCTACTAACGCCTCCTCTCCTTTGTGTTTCAAATGCAACAAGCCAGGACACATGAAAGCGGATTGTCCTCAAAATAAGTAAAAGGAGAAGTGGAAGGCGCCCAAGTTCGACAAGTCGAAGAAGTACAAGAAAGGGTACAAAAAGGGACTTGTCGGCACTTTCACCGATTCCGAGGATTCCTCAAGTGGAGAGTCAGACGATGAGCAAGTGGAGCAAGCACACATGTGCTTCATGGCGAGAGAGAAGCAAGATAAAGATTCCTCTTCCGATGATAGCGACAATGAAGGCGATGAGGTAACAATGGATGATCTTAGACATGCTAATGAGCAAATATGGTCTAAATACACTAAATTAGTAAATATGTATACTAAGGTAAAAGATGATTTAGCTAGCATCCAAACCTCGCCTAAAACTATCATCACCAACAACGACACCGTTGTTGAAGAGTTGAAAAATGAGATTGTAAATCTCAAGTCTCAACTTGAACATGTTAGTATTGAGGATCCGGAGGAACACAAGATAGCGGATTTGACTTCTCAAAACTCGACTTTGAGTATTGAGAATGAGAGTCTCAAATCTCGTGTTTATGTGCTAACATCGCAAGTATCCACTTTGGATGCTTCTATGCGTTCTCTCACCGAGAAATATGAGTGCACATTAGGCCGAATTAATAAATTCAATAAGGGTAAGGACCATTTGGATAAAATCCTAAATGACTTACTTCCGGCCAATCACCACATTGGCTTGGGGTATACGATGGGAAATTCATCCAAATCGGCCACTACTTTTGTTAGGCCAACTTCCGATGCCTCAACGAGTGGTAGCAAACACTCTATTGGTAGTTCATCTACCAATGGTGCTTCCACCTCGTACACACCTTCATTTGGAAAGAAACCCACTTTGGGTGGACCTCCAAAGAAGGGTCATGCTTATATGTACACAAATATCATGCCACGTAGGAACACACATCCTACTCCACATGCTCACACATATGATGATTTCTATGTACCACATCCACGGGCACGTACACACCATGTGAGACACCCTCACGCACGTGTTCCTCCACATGCATATGTTCACCCACATCATCATATGAATAATTATCATCATGCACCATTTCATCATGTGCCATATGCCTATCAACGTCATGCATCACGTAGAAATCAACAACCCATGCATGCTCTCAATAGGAATAGGGCTCCCAAAATTTTCACTATTTGTAGCCCAAAGGACACAAATATGAATGAAAAACAAGTTTACATGAATTCGTATTTTATGGATGTTGTGAATAATGATAATTATGTGGGGAAGTCTAAGTCCAATTGGACTTGGCTTCCAAAGGTCTAATCTTTTGAACCCAATGGCCTTGGGTACCATGATACGATATTTTCTATCTTTAGGTACTCAAGAAAAAGAAACAGAGCAACAAATTTAAATTTAGCTCCAAGAGGAATTGGATACTCGATAGCGGGTGTTCAAAACACATGACGGGTGACGCTCAATTGCTTTCCGGAGTGGTGCCCATTGCTAATGGAAACCGGGTAGTCTTTGGAGGCAACGAGAGCGGAACCATCATAGGTGTTGGAAAAGTGGGTAATCCTTCTAAACCACTTATAAGTGATGTTTACCGTGTTAAAGGATTAAACCACAATCTCATTTCAATAAGTCAACTTTGTGACAAAGGTTACAAAGTTAGCTTTGCGAAAGGAATGTGCCATATTTTAAGAAAAGATAATAATGAATTATTGTTTTCTGGCACACGCCATAAGGATATATACATCCTAGATCTTCCAAGATCACATGAACAATGTCTCATTGCCAACACAAGTGAACAACACTTATGGCATCGACGTTTTGGTCATGTGAACTTTGGAACACTATTTAAGCTTTCCAAGTTAAATTCTATTAGAGGCTTCCCTACGCTTGTCTTTCAAAAGAAGAGCTTTTGTGACTCGTGTCAACGAGGCAAGCTTCTAAAATCGTCATTTAAACCTAAGAAAAGCATTTCTTCTCAGCGACCACTAGAGCTATTACATCTAGATTTATTTGGGCCAACTAGAGTTGCTTCATTAGGAAATGCACGATATGGACTTGTCATCGTTGATGACTTTTTTAGATTTACTTGGGTATTTTCATTAAGTAATAAAAATGATGCTTTCGAAAACTTCACAATATTTGTCAAGAAAGTACAAAATCTCATTGGAACCACCATTGTCACTATTCGTAGTGATCATGGAGGGGAATTTGAGAATGAGTCTTTTGAGAACTTTTGTGATGAAGTTGGTATTACTCACACCTTCTCTTTCCCTCGTGCACCTCTTCAAAATGGTGTAGTTGAGAGGAAGAATAGGACGCTAGTGGAGTGTGCTCGCACTATGCTTGATGATAGCCAACTTGGCCATCAATTTTGGGCGGAAGCGGTACATACTGCTTGCTATGTGTTTAATAGAATACTTTTGAGGCCCGGCACTAAACAAACTTTTTATGAATTGTTGTTTGGTAGATTGCCTCAAGTTAAACATTTTCGAGTTTTTGGTTCGAAATGTTTTATTAAAAACACGTATGGTTGTTTGGACAAATTCGATCCAAGATCCGATGAGGTGATATTTGTTGGATATTCCTCCCGTAGCAAAGCCTACCGGATATACAACAAACGAACCTCAACGATCGAGGAATCACTTCATGTTTCATTTAATGAAGGCTTTGTCCCGACTAGAATTACTAATGATGATGACTCCATGGATGTCTTATGTGATTCAATTTGTAATTCTAACTCTAATGATTCTATTGATACTAACCCTACTAATGAAGTTTTTGAGAATGTTCCTAGTGATCAGGGAATTTCCAAACGGCTTCATATCGTTCGTGACCATCCTCATGAGCAAGTCATTGGCAATATTCATGATAGTGTCAAGACGAAATCGCAAGTCAACTACTTCGCTCATTGTGCCTTTGCCTCCTCGATTGAGCCAAAGAATATTAATGAAGCGTGCGAAGATGGTGCTTGGATCTTAGCCATGGAGGAGGAACTCATTCAATTCGAGAGGAATGAGGTTTGAGAGCTTGTTCCATTGCCATCGAAGAACCACACCGTCATAGGGACAAAGTGGATCTTCAAGAACAAGACCGACGAAAACCAAATCGTCGTGACGTCGTCCGGAAAAAAGCTCGGTTAGTAGCTCAAGGCTATCGGCAAGAGGAAGGTATCGATTTCGAAGAATCCTTTGCTCCGATAGCTAGATTAGAATCTATTAGATTATTGTTATCTTTTGCATGCCATAAAGATTTTAAACTCTTTCAAATGGATGTTAAAAGTGCGTTTTTAAACGGAGATGTTGTTGAGGAAGTTTATGTTTCTCAACCTCCGGGTTTTATAAATGAAAATTTTCCAAATCATGTTTTCAAACTTAAGAAAGCACTTTACGGTTTGAGACAAGCTCCTCGAGCTTGGTATGACCGTTTAAAGAATTTTCTTTTGGATTTAGGATATTAAATGAGAGAAGTTGATTCGACATTATTTGTTAAGTATTCGAATAATAATATAATTTTAGTTCAAATATATGTTGATGATATCATTTTCGGTGCTACTAAATTCACTCTTTGCGAAAAAATTTTCTAATGTGATGAAGGATCAATTTGAGATGAGCCACATGGGTGAGCTCAAATATTTCTTAGGTCTCCAAATTTGCCAAATGAACGATGCAATCTTCATCCACCAAACCACGTACATGGTGGAGTTGCTAAAGCGATTTGGAATGGAGAATGCATCCGGGAAAAAGACTCTAATGAGCACAACTACACATCTTGATAAAGATGCGGGCGGAAAAGATGTAGACATTTGTCTATATCGAGGTATGATAGGTAGTTTACTATATCTTACCGCAAGTAGGCCCGATATTATGTTTGTCGTATGTGTATGTGCTCGTTATCAGTCTCAACCGAAGGAATCACACTTAGTAGCGGTAAAACGTATTTTCCGTTATTTATGTTACACTCTCGATTTTGGATTATTTATCCAAAATTTAGCACCTATGAGTTAATCTCATATAGTGACGCAGATTATGCGGGATGCAAATCCGACAGGAAAAGTACTAGT
Organism: Scilla litardierei; assembly: GCA_030789695.1. Taxonomy (NCBI): domain Eukaryota; kingdom Viridiplantae; phylum Streptophyta; class Magnoliopsida; order Asparagales; family Asparagaceae; genus Scilla; species Scilla litardierei. The sequence continues at coordinate 164,819,451 of CM061141.1, forward strand.
GGCACTTGCCATTTTATAGGAAATTTTCTTGTCTCTTGGTTTTCCAAGAAGCAAAATTCCGTATCACTTTCAACCACCGAGGCGGAATATATTGTCGCCGGTGTCGCGTGTGCTCAGGTTCTTTGGATGAGACACACAATTAAAGACTTTGGTATAAACTGTGATACTTGCCCTATCATGGTGGACAACCAAAGTGCAATTTGTCTCTCTAAGAATCCGGTACACCATTCCCGTTCTAAACACATAGATGTCCGTCACCATTTCTTAGATGATCATGTTGCTAAAAAGGACATCATATTAGTGTACATTGAAACCCAGAAGCAAATCGCCGATATTTTCATGAAACCCCTAAAGGAAGACTCCTTTGTGCAGTTACGTCGAGAATTTGGGATTATTGGTGAATTCGAGATTTAGGATTCATATGTTCAATAATCTGGAATGGTATTCAATTTGATTATATTTGCACATGCTTGATGTATTGGAATTTTCTGGATTTTTCGTTGAATTTTCGGAATTTATGCTCGATTTATTCATGAACATCAAATTTAAGATTTTCGATGTTTAATGGGGTAGTATAATGATTAATGAGAGTATTACGATGTTTCTTCCAAGTGCGATTAGGAGAGAACTCAAAATTTCAAATTCTAAAATTTTTGAACTCTGTTAGTCAGTTCATGTTCATTGACCGACCGACTAGATCATCATCTAGTCAGTCAGTGAATGAACTCAGACCGACTAACTCAAGCCCTAAATTTTGGCTTCAGTTATTGTTTGCACTTAGTCGGTTCAAGCTCATTGGCCGACCGACTAGATAGTCATCTAGTCGGTCAGCGCTTGAACTATGACCGACTAAATGCAACGGGGACAGTTGCGTCTTTTCGACTTCCGATCGATTTATTAAGCCCCTAACCGACTAATTCTTTCTCCAGTCGGTTCGAAAACTCTCTTCTCAGCCAAAAACCCCCGTGTCCCTTGGTATTCCTCCTCTCCCAACGTCATCCGATCATGTTTTCCGTCGATTTCCGACCAAATTTCGGTCGTAGATCTGATCTCCCTCCTAGGTATTCTCTTTCTCAGCTTCCTAGGGCTTGTTTCCAGCGTTCAGGGTTAGGTTTCTTCAATTCTCACTCGGTTTAGGGTTACTCCTAGGGTTTGTCTAGGGTTCTAGAATTTGATTTCTAGTGTTGATTGCTCGTGTCTCGTCGCGCTTATGGCGAGAACACGTATTCCGATCGATTCCACTCGTCCGTCGCCTATGACTATTGAGTCGCCACCTACAGCCCCCCCCGCAACCCATACGCCGATCGAAATCCACCCATCCCTCTTCGACATCGCCTCCTCTTAAGCGAAAGAGGACGGAGACCGCGAAGCCCCGAGCCCGATCTCATCCTAGGAAACAGACCGTTTCCCCAGCTTCATTCCGTGCTCCCACTCCTCCCGGTGCTTCGGATTCCGACACCGAGTATATTCCGGAGACCGAGCATACCGCTCGGGATCCTACTCCTCCACCCCGTTCTTCCACACGTCAGCCTAAGGGGAAGGGTCCGATGCCAGTTGGCGGTGTCGATATTTCATTATGTCGCGATGACCCGATGTGTCTCGCGGCATATAACCGTATCAAACACTGCCCGCTGCTGTTGGAGCACTTCGTACAGGTCTCTGACTTCCCAGGCCTAGCTGATCTTCTGTCGTCTAGCGGTCTTATCGATTATCTTCGGTATGACCCTAAGGCGAATCCACATCCATACCCTTGCCTTGTCAAACTTTTCTACGCCAATAGAGTCCGGGGTCAGTACGACGAGACCCACTCCATTGAGACGACTGCCTTGGGGACACCGATTGTCCTCACGATAGAAATCTTAGGGGAGTTGATTGGTTGCTCCTCGTCTGGCCTCCTCCCTTCCGATATCTCCGTCGATGATATTTCTGAGCTTGATCAGGTGATGCTCGCCGAGATCTTTCTTGAGATTCCTCCTGCCATGATTGGCGTGCCATCGAAGTCCTTCAAGCCGAATGCTTGGGTGCTTAACCTAATTCTGAAGTCGTGCCTCCTTTCGAAGTACGGCTCCTCTTCTTTGCCATCTTCATGGGGAGTGAGATCAATTGGGCACGGATCATTCTCGACAAGATGGACTCTTTCGAATGTATTCGAAAGTCCACCAAGTCGGCCCATATTCCATATCCATGCATGTTGACTCTTGTTTTCCGTCACTTTCGTGTCCCTTTGCCTCCTCATGATGAGTGTCCCCTCGGTCCCCCTCTGAATGTGACGGCCGTCAAGAAGTCTCTTGCGGCGCTTCGTCATGTTCAGAGATCGACCCCGTCTGCTTCAGCCTCTGCTTTAGCTGCTCCTGCTCCCTCTCCTACTCTTGCTGACCTCGCACGTTCGTTGAAACGTGTGGAGTCTCGTTGTGCTCGATCTGAGGAGATTCTTGCTCGTATCGCTTCTCGGTTGGGTATTGATATCCCTCCGTCAGTTTTTGACGAGGAGGAGTTGGATGAGGATGAGATTGAGGAGCTTATTCATTCTGCTGCTGCTCGTGCCCCTGAGGGTACTTCTGGTGCTGCTGTTTCTTCTGTCGGTGATCCCGAGAGCACACCTGCTATCACCATTCCTCCTGTGGATGCTTCGGCTGTTGCTGCTCCCGAGACCACTCCTGTCGTGCCAGAGATTTTCACTCCAGCAGACCCCATGACCACTCCTTCTGCAGAGCCTGCTGCTGCTGCAGATCCTCCCGCTGCCTCCTGAGCTTCTTTGAGGACGGTCCTAGTGCACTTTGGATGATAGATCTAGTTGTGAGAGTATTGGGTAGGATAGATGGTGGTTGTGGATTTTTGATACTTTTGTGATGTATTTTGATGTATCTCTGATGATGTTTTGATATTTTTGTATGTTTTGTGATATTCCGATATCTGCTATGAGATATGATGTTGTATTTTATGCTTCGATCTGAGGATCGTTTATGTATGTCGGCGATGTATGATTTTGATGTACTCAGGTTTCATATATATATATATATATTCATCGATGTTGACATTTACTCTCTTGTGCACATTATATTCTTTTTATGTCTCTGATGTTTGATATCGTCGCTCGACGATAATAACTTGGTTAAATAGAAATTATTTCTATGGAAACATAGAATTGTTTTCCATGCACTAAATTAACCAAGAATGTTGATATTGGAGAGTATATTCCATTACTCAATCCGTAAAATTGATTTGAGTTTTGATGATTTTATTTATCGATTTTCGACTTTGGTCTCATTGACACTCTTTGATTTTATTCGTATATTCCTTTGGTGTCATTTGGACCGTGGTTGTATTTTACGACTCCCATGCTTTTATTTGAAGCCATTGTTGTTTTCGTTGTTCTCCTCCCACTCTTTTTGCTAATGCCAAAGGGGGAGAGATATAATAATGACGATGAGCTAAATGATAATTTAAAGCATTTTTTCAAGAATCTAATTTGATACGTTAGATTCAGGGGGAGTTAAGATATAAAAATGGATTTCAAATCCGATATTTCAATAATCGATTCACATTTTATACTTTACTCGTCTGCTTGATGCTTATTAATATTATTTAATTTGGAATTAACGTGTCACCAATGCAGGGGGAGTAAGTAAATTACATTTGAATCATGATTTTTGGTTATTATTTATGTTGGTTTCTCATCACCAAAAAGGGGGAGAATGTTGAGTATTGACTCCCCGGATTTGGTTTTGGATGATGAACAAACATAAATATATCGTGAACTAACACTTTGTGAGCGCATTTATGGAGATCGTCGCCAAACTTCTATGAACATCATATGCGACATCTCGATACTTCTCAAAGAGCGTGATCGTATGCCTAAAGCTTCGTTGAAGCTCAAGGACCATTATTGAAGTCATGAAGATTCGATTGAAGCTTTTGAAGACGGTTCGTCATAGATTATTTAATGTCTTCTAGCTTCATTTTAATAGAATGTTAAGCCTTGAGTAGGTCTTACGTTTTAATCTTCATAACGCTCATATCTTAGAGCTATGAACTTAGTAGAAGTCCATACAATCTTTCCCGAAGCTTTGCGCTTCGATTCGCGACTTCTTGTGCATGTTAGTTGGTTCAAGAAGAAGAACCAACCGACTAGATGGTGATCTAGTCGGTAGGAAAAGCTTCTTAAACCGACTAGTTTACCTCCCTCAATTCCAAGCTCTTTCCTGTTTACAATTAGTTGGTCAACGTTGACTCACCGACCGACTAGTTGGTGAACTAGTCGGTTAGTGATCCTTCTTAGACCGACTAGTTGAGCCTCTACTGTACATGCCAAGTTACTGTTTATAGTTAGTCGGTCAAAGAACGTTTATCGACCGACTAGTTGATGAACTAGTCGGTCAACATTTGTTCTTGGACCGACTAAATCAATTTGTACTCAGACTATTTGTTTTATCTCTTAGTCGGTCTAAGTTCACTCACCGACCAACTAGTTGTGTAACTAGTCGGTTGGCAAGTCTTCTTGGACCGACTAGTTCTTTAAGTCTGAACTTCGACCTTTTGGCTGTTCAACCATTAGTCGGTCTACGTTGTATCACCGACCGACTAGTTGATGAACTAGTCGGTCAGTGATGCTTCTTTGACCAACTAGTCTGGTTCAGAATAGAGCCGTTGGAGCTTTAATAGAAACCTTTCTCTCTCTCTCTCTCTCTTTCCTCTATCCTATATATACTTGGAGTGCTGCATTCATTGCACTCAAGGCTGATATTAAGTGAACTTTAGAGATCAAAAGAGAAGCATTAAATCTCATTCAAAGCTCATTCATTTCCTTTCAAGAATCTCTCCCTCACTCTTATTTCAAAAGAGAGATTCATTGATTGTGAGCCTTCCATGCCAAGTGCTTGATCCAAGGTCACCAACATCCACCTAGGACTCCATTGCTGGTCATCTACTTGGAGCTAGGGTTTGGTGCCACTTCATCTTCCCCAAAATCCGTTTTGCCCTAAATCGTAAGTTTACTCAAGGCATAGGATTTTATCGGTAAGAATTTCTATTTCAATTTACTTTGATATTGTAAGTGTTTCACTCTCGGTTGTGAGAGTTTGTTTGTGATCCCGGGTTGTGGGAGTCACAATTTCATTTGTGTATGATTTGACTTGGTAGAGGTTTTCTACAAGTATTTCATAGTGCAAATTTTAGTTAGAGGATTCTAACTCAAGTATCCGGAGGGGATCCGGGTGTTTGGTACGTAGGATCACCGGGAACAAGTCGGGGCGACTTGGGTGGATCCGAACCCGTTAAATTGCTTGTTTGCGTTTGTTTTCTTTGTTGTCATACATTTACATTTCTGCATTTCCGCATTGTTGGTTGAGTTTGCAAGATAATTAGGAATTATCTTCTTGATTATTTTAAAGTACTATTCACCCCCCCTTTAGTACTTGTGTAGTAGCTTAGCAGGGCATTACATGGCCTTCTTCCGCTGCTTTTGTTCTTTCCATTTCTGTAATTTTGCCTTTTTGTCTATCTTCTTCTTCTGGGAAGACTGGAAGTGTGCCTCTGCAGGAGGTGGCATTGGAGCGGAGCCAGGAGGGGCAGGTTGTGAGTGGCAACCAACAGGTCTCTGTTTTGTTCAGCCATAAGCAGGCATGGAAGCAGATCAGTATACTTCGTGAACTTCCTCTCACGGTATTGTTGCATAAGGATCATGTCCTTCTCGTGGAAAGACGTGAACATCTTTTCCAGCAACATTTTCTCCGTCACTGTTTGCCACACAACTTCAGGCGTGAGGTGATACGGAAGAGTGCTGAGTTGTACTCCGCTACGGATTTGTAATCCTGTAAGCGGAGGTGAGTCCACTCGTACTGCACACGGGGGAGTATGACATCTCTCTGATGCTTGTACCTCTCCTCGAGTGCATCCCACAGCTCGTAAGGATCCTCTACAGTAAGGTACTCTTCCTTCAGGGTCGAGTCTAAGTGTTTCCTGATATAGATAATGGCTTTCGCCTTTAGTATATCGGAAACTTCCTCTGTATGAGGTGCTTCTTTTGAAGCATCCTTGTCGGCTGAGGCAGTACTTGTTGTTGCCTTCTCAGTCGGTGTGAGACTGAAACCATGAGAGCGCAGATGGAACTTCAGGTCCAACTGCCAACTCAGGTAGTTTGACCCATCGGCCTTCAGGACCGAAAAGTCGACATTCGCAAGTCTAGCCATTGAATGATCTAGCAATATAAATACAGCATGGATCATTAAACTGAGTAAAAATAGACATCCACACATGTATTTTAAGCATTTGTCATAACATGAATTTATTAAAAGAAATTTAACATCCATGCATGCTTTTGGACGGTTTCGTAACGTGAATAATTAAAAAGATTAACATCCACGCATGCTTTTTGACAGTTTCATAACGTGAATAATTAACAGAGATTAACATCCACGCATGCTTTTTAACAGTTTCATTGTAACATTAACATGGCATGAAAATAGTTAACATCCACGCAATTAATGTATAAGCAATGAAAAAATAACTTAGGCCCATGGGGATCAGCCAGCCGACACCGAAAAGAAAAAGACAGTCCGAAATTACATCAAAAGTTTCATGAAAGAATAAGTACAACTCGGGAACTTCAGAGAGAAGCCCCTTTCATCTTTGTGCATACGCCTTTAGCTCCTTTTTGGTGTCTGCCGGTCTTCTTTTTACATTTATATCCTCACTTACAAATTTCTCTTAAAAAAGAAAAAAATGCAGGAATTTAAAAATGTCGGAAACCTGGCTGATCCCTAAAAACATAGCCTAATCGCACATCCACGCAGATAATATATGGAAAATATACAACCACGCAGATAATCATATCACAGGCATGTAAAAATTAATTAAATAATCTAAATAGTGTGTGACGTGCTAAAAAATTATTTTTGAAAAACTTTTTACCTTTGATCCATATTTTTAATGTTTTGTTTACCGCTTTAAACCCTTTTTATAAAGTTTCTTTAATTATTTTGGGCTTTTAGGGCCAAAAATAAAAAAAGAAAAATTATTTGTGTAAATGGGCTAATTTTCAGGCTTTGGGGCCATGAAAACCACCCATTAGGGTTAATTTGGGCTTCCCCCGAAAAATTGGCCCGTTTAGGGTTAGGGTTTTCGAAAAACCCTGGGGGGCCCACGGCGCACCGCCGCGACGGCTGGCCGCGCAAGGCCTGCAGGCCGCGGCACAGGGCCGCGGCGTCAGGCCGCGGCCGCCGCAGCCTGAGGCCGCGACGTTTTCGCCGCCGGCGGCGCTTGTGAAGCGCCGCCATTTCGCCCTTCGGGCGTGCGGAGTATGGATCAAGGTCGGGGGGTAAAAAACGGATGGATTTTTCAAGCATTTAGATCTCTAAAAAACTGAATTTTATTGTTTTTAGACATGCTGATCTAAATAAAAATGTGATTTTTACCGTGTTTTTAAACTTTTTGATTCTAAAACATGCAGATCTAACATGAAACGCAAGTTTAGATCTAAAAAGTTCTGATTTTTACCTCTAGATTTGACAAGGGAATCTAGTCGACGGTTGGTGAAGGATGCCCTTTTCGCTCCCCGTTGAGAAGATTACGATCTTCTTGAATCTGAACGATTGATGGATCTCCTTCCTCGCGAGCCACCGTCTCCTCCAACGAGCGTGATCATGCTGATAACGTGTTGTGAAGGGAAAAGTAGGGAAATAGGTGTAGAGGGTTAAGAGCCCCCTACCCTCATATTTATAGCTTTCAATAGTGGGCTGGATACCCAATGGGCCTCATGGGCCTATTCATAACAGTTCCCTTCATATTTAGTTCCCCCAAATTTTTTTGAGAGTATTTTAAGTTTTTACTCTCAAAATTTTCCCTAACTATCATCTTACCTGTTCATTTCTTAAGATTCAATTCCAGCCATCTTTCTATCCACCCGTTGGTGTTAATCAGCAACCCTTTTCCAAAACATCTCTCAAATGTATAATAGATAGATAGTCATAACTCGTGCCTGTAAGACACATTGCAGTCAAAACTTTTCCCCACAAAATATTTCCCATAATAAAAATCATCACCCATTCAAAATCTTCCCTCCCTCAAATATTGTCCACCCAAGCAAAATCTTCCCCGCATTCAAAACAACCTGCACTCAAAAATATTCCCACATTCAAATTAGGGAATATGATATGAATACGATGCGTGTGTGTGCATGTGTGTGATTTTGATCATTCTTATCTAAAGATGAAAATACATAATTTTGATTACTGACAAATCTCATCATAACTGTAGCCTAATAATATCATTTCCTTCTCAGGCTATATCGTATGAAGGGTTCAATCTGGAATAATAATATCTAATACGGTACCCAATTGATTGATTTATATTTAAGTTGACTAATATTTGAAACAATCGATGCACGGTTCTAAAGTAGATTGTGTGTAACATAGTCAACAAACAGGGCAACTTCATCTAAATTAAGACAGAGAAATGTACAGATCTAAAATAATTGATATCATATAGTTTTGTGCCCGAAACTAAATAAATTTATTGAAACTAAATATTAAGGTACTGCAAATATGCTGGAACAAAGGACATAGAAAAGAAAATAGTTTAGTTATATGAAGTTGCTCAAACTAAATATAATGGAAAAATATTCTGGAGTAAATAAATAAAAAGTAGCAACATGCAAACTCCAGGATTCAAAAAAATTAAAAAAATAAATGAAAACTAAGATACCTCATTCTTTTCATGATAACTCACTCTTTTCATTTTCCATCCACTTGTCAACCAGATGAGATCCAATATATCCAACTACCTTCACAACAGAATTTTCATGTTGGCAGTCAGAAGATGAGATCTAACACTACCAAGTTGGATTTCGCTCTTAAAAATAAAAGAAAGAAATCAAGCCTAAAATCACATCTCAATAGTTTTTATGCCAAATGCAACATGTTCTTCAGAGTTTCACGAAGTAAAATGAGCTCATGAGATCAATGACCCCCTTTTAGAACCAAATTTTTTTAACTACAAATTACTACATGTTTGTATTCCAGCAAGTACATTTTCTAATAAATCGGTTTTTAAGGAATCTGAACGTCATAAGCTGCTTCCATCTAGAAATCCAACAACCATTATTGATGCCTTTATTATCCACTCATGCATACATAGAAGGAATTACACTAAACCCAAATATTTCAACTTCTAAGGAAAACCAAATTCAAAAAAAGAAGCCTTTTTCCTCGTTATTTATACAGTTATATTCTTCAAATCAATAAAATGTTATATTCTTCAAATCAAGAAAATGATAAGTACTTACAGTGCAATTATTAACTCAAGAGCAAGATTTAACTCCACTTTCAAAACAAAGATGATGAAGAAGACGCAAAAAAGTTCAAATTGGGGATGAATTTGAGATAGAAGTATGATCCTGATGTTAATGAAACAATCTACTATCTTGTTGAGAAAAGGATTCCCCATGTCGATGGCGACCTTTCAAGAAACATGGGACAGTCGAAAACAAACCAAGGATCAAATACTCCAGCTTCGTGAAGCTTTGTCAGAAAGAAATAATCTAACTATAATACAAACATCTTCTTTTACAGTACAAATAAAAACAAAACTGCCTCACATTTATTATCTACTTCTGCATACACAGAAGGAATGACAATAAACCCAAATATTTCTACTCCTACAGCAATCCAAATTCAAAAAAGAAGCTTTTTTTCCTCGTTGTTTATACAGTTATATTCTTCAAATTAAGAAAATGCTAAGTAAGTGGACATCTTATTTTCCACTCATGCATACATAGAAGGAATAACACTAAACCCAAATATTTCAACTCATACATCAATCCAAATTCAAAAGAAGCTTTTTTCCTTGTTATTTATAAGTTATATTCTTCAAATCAAGAAAATAATAAGTACTTACAATCCAATTATCAAATCAAGAGTAAGATTGAAATCCTCTTTCAGATCAAAGACAAATAAGAAGACGCAAAAAAGTTCAAATTGGAGATGAACTTGAGATAGAAGTACGATCCCAATCTTAATGAATATCTACTGGCTTATTGAGAAAAGGATTCCCCATGTCGATGACGACCTCTCAAGAAACATGTGACCACCAAAAACAAACCCAAGGTCAAAAATACTTCAGCTTCATGAAGCTTTGTCACAATGAAACAATCTAACTATAATGCAAACATCTTCTTTTATATTACAAATAAAAACATATCTGCCTAAAATTTTGTTATCTACATATGCATACACAGGAGGAATAACACTTACACCAAATATTTCTACTCCTACAGCAATCCAAATTCAAAAAAGAAGCTTTTTTCCTCGTTATTTATTTATACAGTTATATTCTTCAACTCAAGAAAATGCTAAGTACTTGCAGACCAATTATCAGAGCAAGAGCAAGATTTAACTCCGCTTTTAGAACAAAGACGAAGAAGATGATGAAAAAAGTTAAAATTGGAGATGAATTTGAGATAGAAGTACAATCCCAATCTTAAGGAAACCGTTTACTGTCCTGTTGAGAAAAGGATTCCACATGTTGATAAAGGCCTCCCAAAAAATATTGGACCACCGAAAACAAACCCAAGATCAAATACTCCGGCTTCGTGAAGCTCTGTCATAAACAAATAATCTAACTATAATGCAAACATTTTCTTTTACAGTACAAATAAAAACATAATTACCTCACATTTTATTATCTATTGATGACAAAAGTTGACCGCATCGCTCATGTTGTCGCTTCCCAACACACTGTTGATGACAAAAGTTGCTGCCCTGGGCCTGAATCTTCAACAATTGCCACTTTGCCAGGGGACTGACTCAAACTACATGAGCTTATCAAAAGCATAATTCAGTATTTATATTACTTGGAATAGCTTTCATATAGTGACATTTTGTCTAGTGGTCTTCGATCATAAAAGATGTAATCATTAAATCATTCTTTCTTTTAGTTATTGATACCAGATTAGAAATTCTATCTCAAATTTAACTCAGATTATTGCTGGAACCGAAATCTTGTTCAAGTTTGGTTTGAATCTAGATAGCCGGATACATTCAACTTGTTTGGTGTGTAATTTCTTTATTTGATGCTTGATTTGCATAACCGTATATTTGTTAGAAAGTTGACAAACGAAACTTTCCAATTATATATATCTCATCTTTAAATTTCATCTGTGTAGATACCAATGACTTTACATAGTTGGATTTTTTTTTATTTTTTGTTAATGAATAATAAGGGTATAACCCTACACATATATATACACATTTAAAATGTTAAAGACATGTAATCATGTTTTAAATACCTCAGAATTATAGGCAGGCCTTTGACCACATTATTAACAGCTGCTTCTTGATGCCTTGTCAAAGGATACCTCTGCCTTTGGTTATGAATGTTAGGTTATGGCAACCTTTTATACGACACTCAGATGTGGTAGCCTTCCCCTATGTTAAGCCATGGTCAGCAAGGCGTCTGCTATGGTAGGCTTCACATGCTATGACAGGTTGACCCGTCAATTTTTTATATATCTTTTTGGGCTTGGGTTATTGGATAATGGTCCAAGTTAATTTTTTTTTAAATCCAAAGCCAATAAGAATCGAGTTTTAACTCTAAAATTAAGTGAAAAATGGAAAATTTATGAAACCCAAGATCTATCTCCATTATCTCCTTTGTGTCCCCCTTTCTTCTTCCTCGAGTCTTCTCAAAATCAAAAATTCATTCAAGAACGATCCTAGGTTTGCATTCTAACAATTAGAATGATTAACAAATATGGTTGTATACATTCAGTTTGAACTTTTTAGAATGTTCTTGAATTAGTGGTTATTATTCTTATTTTTAATAATTTTAAAATAAAAAAGCCATGGCAGTGCCATAGTACCACCATGGTGCTATGGCATGTTGCGCCCCCTCCCGATGTTATGTCGTCGCTGTTGTCATTTGTAACTGCAATAGTACGTCCAATATAATGAAATAGATTTTAAAAAAGCAAGTCACAGAAGGGGCAATATACTGTAAATGATATATGATGTAAAGTAGAAGCTCCTAAATATACTTATGTTCCTTAACAACTTTTTAATGCAAAAATCTGGATATATGTAGGAGTTTTGAGGCTGGCACACTGTAAACATGTCCCTCAAGGAAGATGATATCCTTGGGTTAATACTTCTTGCCATATTTGCCATGAATGTACAACTTGCTTTATTTCAGTGTCTCGACTTATTTATTGTTCATGCAATAGTTCAAAATGGATCTCAAACAGCCGGTGAGCTAATATTGCGTAAATATCATAATCTATATAAAATTCATTATTGCTAATTCCCATGCCAATTCATGTAGATAGCTTCCCAACTGACCCGAACGAGCTCCTAGAATGTACAGTTGGCTTATCAATTATGAAAGGGAAGATATATATGATAGTCATGAACTCTCAGAACTCCTTGATGTTAGGTTATGGGTTGTAATACTTGATCCTATATATCCCTCTTTCTTGTGGTGCTTAACTGTAAAGCTGGAGAGCTTGCTTGCTATGCTGCAATGCTGGTTCTCCATCAGGTAAAAATATATGGACGATCTGCTTAATTTTAGATCACAAATATTCTTTTATGATATATAGAATGTAAAATCTTGGAAAACGATAACAAAGTAACATGATACCACAGACTTTCCCTTCTTTATCATAAATGGACGATAATGACATTTAAATCAACTTCCATAGAGAATTAGTTGAAAGAAAAATTAATACGTCTTTCATGGTCAGTATGCTAATAAAGAAGTAACATAAGTTATTCTTCATATTTCATAGAATTGAAGGCTCTTTCATTTGGATGAATACATTATTTCATTTGGATTTGGATGAACTATTTAGCATGTCATGTTTGGTGAAATTTCTGGCAGATGAGCATGAGAATGGGCATTGCGTTCAATCTCGAGACCCTTGAATTGTTTGTCATAAGGCATTCGATCATAGAAGATGTTGACAGATTAATATGAAAAGCCAGTAAAACAACCATCTATTGCCCAAACATCAACCCAAATTTCTAACAAAAGTTAACGATGAATACAGACTAATATTTATATGCATCTGAATAGCATACTTAGCCAGCAAGATATGAGAAAATGAAAAAAAAACCCTACGATAATAATACCATATTACAAAAAATAACTTGAGATAGATGGAAGCTCTATGAGTATAAAAAATCAACACCTTTCATATGGCAGTATGTTCTTCCTTAAATGTCACAAAACAAAGCTCAAACTTATATGCCAAAATCCAGCTGAATAACGAAACACTCTTTGAAACCGACACTATAGCAATACAAACATCTTAGGACACCATTTCTATAAATAAGAGGAGTAAATGTAAATGACCATAACCATAAAGGCACAACTGAATGGCTATGTACAAAGTCTATAGGAAGTGTGTTTAGAACTCTTTGTAGAAGTTGATTGCTTCGCTCATGTTGCCGCCTACCAGCATCCTGTTGATGACAAAGGTTGATGCGCAATAGAACTCATGAAGTAGTAATGATACAATCAAATGGTATGCTAATAAAACTACAACAGTAATCAAGATTCAACATAATATAATAAGTATCCACGAGTATTGGTTGAGTATCAGAATATCACATTATTATATATAGGTATAGCTTCACAATTGAAATATCCATGAAACATACTATATCCTATACAGGAAGGATGTCAATAACACATGCAATAAGGAAAAAAATTATGCAGATGACATCATTGTGACATACATGAGTACTCAATTGTTGGCAAAAATGTGCATACAGAGACTTCATGTGAATTAGCTTCCCAAGCTCCGGTGCAAGCATTCCTTTAAGATAAAGATCTTTCAAATTCCTACACAAAGGGAGGTATAGAGTTAGCATAAGGATACCTGCAATGAATTAGTCCACAACCATGAGGATATGTTATGACCTCTGCAAATAACAATGCCTAGTTGAATGTACATAGAAATGAAAAGTCAAGTGTATAACACTCTGGGAGTTTGTTTGTATAGCGTTTCAAGTTTCAAAAATGTATTTGTGACCCTTTTGGTAATTGTGGTTGCCTTCAAAGAAACAGTTGCCTAACTTCACAATAATAAAATAGTTGGTTCCAAAATCTGGAAGCATTAAAACATTAAAACATTTTTTGCTCAGAATTTGAGACTAACTTAAATGGGTTTTTATATCATTAGCGTCGTCAGAGAGATATTCAGTAACTCATATGTATGATGAATATAAAAAAATTCATATCATTAAGTGGTTTTTTTCAATCGTGTTACAACCTGTCTTTTAATAAATCCCCTCCCTTTTGAATGTTGCAGAATTATCTGCACTACTGTGAAAGTTTGAGGCGATCTAGGTCAAACTGAATCATTTGATCAATGTATGTTGTGAATTGAGTCAAATGACATACCCAAGAGTTGAAATAAATTTTCTGATAATGTGAAGAGGCAAATCAATGCATTACTTGCAATGTCCTGTTACAAAGTTGTTGCAATGCTTGAAGATGGGTTGTTTTTAAGTCTGTAAACCTGGAAGCTGCCAATATTTTGTTTTCTTCATAGTGATCATTAACCAAGAAATGCATTACTATTATCAGGTGTTATGCTTGATTTTGGATCTGGAAGCACTTGAAGCAACATCTCCTTGTGTTTGTTGCAATCTGAACTTTTTATCTAATCATACAATAATTCAGATCTTGCTTTATTGGTCATCGTTTGATCCTTCTATTTATAGGCTCAAGGAAGATATGGGATCTCACAAAAGATTAAAGAAAGCATCATATACATATTACCTTTGTTTATTAAATATTAATATTATATTTGAACTCGAGACTATTAAGTTGTCATCATTTTAGATTCATATCTTGAAATAAAGTTTCTCATGTTGTTCATGAGCTGAGACCATAAAACTTTAAACTTGATTTCCTCAAATTCATTAGCAAAATACATGTTCAAAAATCGGAAGTTAAACAAAAAACTACTACAACAATTTGGAATTATGCCAAGAACTTCTTGCTATCTGCAACAGTCAAAATTTTGGTAAAATGCATTGCAAGAAAGTTGGCTCAGAAGATTATTGATCAAAGTATGTTTCATCTATTGACAAAATGGCAGCAAAGAGTCATTTTAATGCATAATGATCTTCACAACCTGAGTTAACAGAATTTTTTCAAAATAATATAATTTTTTAAATTAAAAGAATACAATGAAACAATCAAATTTAGAGTCGTCGCACAATAAAGAGGAAGAAATTTAAAACCTCTTCATTGACATGTAAGTAGTTCAACTTCATTCTAGAGGAAGTTGATTAATATGAACCTTCTTCAGGCACATTCCTATAATGATGAATATGATGAGAAATTCTATTTAGAAACTTTAAGGCTTGCACAAAGGATATTAAAACTTGAATATAACTTTCCAGTCATTTTTAAAACTTGAATATAAATGAACAGTGACTTACCATTGGAACACCTATAATTTGGATAAGATCTGTCATGTCAACCTTCACATGCAAAGTCAAAAAAAGCTATTAAATCATAGACATTTTTATGGTTCTAAGAAAAGAGAAAAAAATTGCTTTGGGCAGCACCTCCTCTGCCTGTAATTGTATTAACTACTTCTCTAGACCTAGCGAATGTAACAACTAATCCACAGTTAAGTTGGGCTGCATGTTATAATGAATTGGTTAAGGACCTTCCAAGCAGTAAAGAATATTGCAGCCAATAGTGATAAAGGAATAAAAAAAGAAAAGAATAAGCAATGGCAGTGCATACTTTCCCCTAGGAAGACTGTTAAAGGGAAATGAACAGTACCCATCATTCTGCCCCCCCCCCCTCCCCCCCCTCCCCGGGGGGGGGGGGGGGGGGGGAGGGCAAAAAAAAGAAAAAAGAAAAGAAAAAAGAAAAGAAAAAGAAAAAACAACACGCACCCACCCACACCCAATCTCTTGTACTTTTTACAAAAAAAGCAAGGTGTGTGTGTCTATATACTATGATGTCAAAATTGAAATAATGTCAAAAAGGTCATCTTCCATGCATCATTGACCAGTATGGGTTTCCTTGCAAATTGGTCAGTTGTGTATCATGGAATGTACCAAATTTAGGTATAGAAACTCAAGTTCCCAGTATAAACATATTTACAAATTTTACTAAGTAAATTTTAATATGTTCACATTACATTTACAAACTTCACCAAGAAAAATTTAATCTGATTACGGATAAAAAAGAAATGGTTTAATCTAAAAAACAAACATTATACCATTTAAAGAAAATGTTATGCAACCTACACAAAATTAGCTAAATTACACCAAGTTAAAAAATTTCTGCTAAAAATTAAGAGGTAATGTGTAATCTTTGCTCAAGCTACCTAATCCGGCAAAGCTGATGTCAACATCAGTCTAAGCGTATGAAAGGCCTTCAAACAAATCCATAAATCTTTGTATAACAGTGTAAGGAAACCAAGCATATATGTAATGAACCTTGATATGTCTGTTGGCTTTATCAGCAACCCTGAATGACAAAAAAGGAACAAAACTAAACAATCTAATAACCAGGATCATGGAATTCAAGCTACAAATTAGTCAATCAGCATGCACTTCAGCCAGCAATTCAACGCTAAGAGTAGCTACAATCATAAAAATTCACAAAAAATCAATTTACCATTTTAACATCAAAGCATGAAATTTAAGTCCCCGAGGAAGCATACCTTACATCTTCATTCCGTGAAATACATTTTTAAAAAGAAAAAAATATTATTATGCAAATATCTTGACACTTCAACCCATTTCAAGTGCTTAAAATAAAGAAAATAAAGGTAGAACCAAACATATACAACCTAAAAGACGTATACATGTCTGACCAACAATTAACACATTGTGAAAATAGTAGAAAAGCATCCATGTTTCCCTAAATTTGGCACCCACTGAACTTGAGGAAAAGGATCTGATACCTACAAAGCAGTCATCATTTTGTTCATTCTTAGTGAATATATAGTACTCAGGAAATGATATGTGAATACAGTTCCTTACTATAACAAAATTCCAAGCTGATATAGGCTCACTAACCCAAACAAAAAGACCAAGAACTGTTTTTGTTAGATGCCTTTAATTTCATTGAAATAAGCATAAATGACCCATAACAAAAAAATTTATCCTCCTTTAAATTTTCAAAGTTTACACCAAACTATGATAACTTAACCAGTGTATATCATGATGTTAACCAAGATTACTGCATGTGACTATCACTATTATGACATTGTCAAGTGGTTTAAAACTTTGTTCTACTTTTTATAAACTACATAAAAATAATTTATCACATTACATCAGTTAGTACTATAAATATGTTTGTGAAAAAAGTAGGAAGTTTGCTATATATAAATTAGGCGAAATAAAGACTCTAAATTTTTTCTTTCACTACTATTGAAATTAAATTCCACTCTATTATTATAAAAACTCTCAAAATAATCAATCTACAAATAATCGAAATTCAGTTTCCATCTTAAAGAAATAGCCGAAATTGCAATCACAACTTCTAAAATAATTTAATGCATGGAATGGAGATTAAAAATTACATATATAAACTCGAACATGACAAAATTACATATATATACACCAAGATTTGATGCGAAAGAAGATCAAATGGCATGCCACAAAATTCACTTTCATGTAGTCACCGGGTTATAAAACTGAACAAATAAATATATAAAATTTTATAAAAGGGATTAAATGAATATACATCGGCTCCTTTATATTCTATTTCCCCTAAAACCCCAATTCGAACCAATTCGAACTATTCCCTTTTAATTATGTACTTTTGCCTTCACAAACTGCAAGCTAGGCAGTGATGAAGATTTTGTTACCTTCTGTTTCAGAGTGTTTTCTCACTACAGTATCGTTGACCGTGGACTACCCGGTCAACGTGGTCAAGGGGCCGATTAAGGTCCCTTGGGTGCGTCGAGCGCGCGTAGACGCGATGCGAATCGGAGATGTAGTTGATGCAGAATCAGCTGGGCCGGGTCTAGTTTCTCGGCCTCTGGGGGGCTGAGGGGAAGCCTCGGCCCGGTGTGAGGTGATCAGAGTGTTTTCTCACTACAGTATCGTTGACCGTGGACTACCCGGTCAACGTGGTCAAGGGGCCGATTAAGGTCCCTTGGGTGCGTCGAGCGCGCGTAGACGCTACGCGAATCGGAGATGTAGTTGACGCAGAATCAGCTGGGCCGGGTCTGGTTCCTCGGCCTCTGGGGGGCTGAGGGGAAGCCTCGGCCCGGTGTGAGGTGCTCGGCCTCGGACGGTCGGGCGACGAGGGGAAGCCTCCGCTCGGATGGGTGCGCTCGGCCTCGGTCTCTCCTGGTGTCAAGCGGTGGCCTCAACAGAGCGATTATCTTCTGGTGGTGGAGACGAACGGGCTCGGGGACGAGGGCGCTCGGCTCCGGCCGTGATGACGCTGAGGGGTAGCCTCGGCGCCGCGGGATCTCCTGGACCTAAATGGACGAAAGAGCTCATCAGGGGGGTCGGACCTTGGTTCCGACCAAATCCCCTCCGATGCCAAAGTCAGATCTTGTCTGAGGGATGCCGCGGTGGGATCGGGCTCGGTTCACGGAGAGACCGAGCCCCCATCCTCGAGCCGAGCTATGGAGGAGAAAAATGTAAAGGTGGAAGAAGGTGTAAGATGGAGTTGGTGATACCTCTGTTGTAGATCGTCCAGCCCCCCTGGCGATGATCACCATCCTCCCCTCATATAGGTGACTCGTCCTCATAATGTGCCATGATGTGACATCATGGCCATCATTCATGGGGACGTGCAAATGTGGGAAGTTTTGACCTCCACTAATTGCGCCCATTTTGATGAGGAGATGAATGTCCTAAAGGTGGCCATGATGGACTCGGGCGGTTGCCACATTTGGCGGGCCTTGATGGCTGGAGAGTGATGGCCATTTAAGTCAGGCCATTAAGCTGAGCCATTAAGCCGAGCCATGATGGCTAGAGAGTGAAGGCCATTTAAGTCGGGCCATTAAGCTGAGCCATTAAGCCGAGCCATGATGGCTAGAGGCCTTGGACGGTTGCCATATTTGGCGGATGCTTCCTTGATTTGGGCCTCGATTTCCTCCACTGAGGAAGTGGGCCTTCGTCATGGGTGAGGAATCGCGGCCCGCCCGTGAGATCCTTGGGCCGAGGCCCCAAGGTCGTAGTAATCCGGTTGACCAGTCATAGTTGACTTTGCTCTTCCGGGCCCGGTCAGAAAAGTCCATTTGTCAACAGCCCCCAGCTTCTGAGCTCTACCATTGTTGAGGTGGAGGTCGGGAGATGTAGTATAATGGGGAAGAAGCTGCAAAATTTTGGTCCGTCTTGCAGAGTTGGCTGGGGATGATAGATCGTCAGTCCGAGACTCGTTCGGTTGCGAGGGGAGTCGCCCATCGACTTACGGCCGACGAAGGGGATTCGTTTGGTGGCGAGGGGAGCTGCCCCTCGGCTTACAACCGACGAAGGCGATTCGTTCGGTGGCGAGGGGAGTTGCCCCTCGGCTTACGGCCGACGAAGGAGATACGTTCGGTGGCGAGGGGAGTTGCCCTTCGACTTACGGCCGACGAAGGAGGTTCGTTCAGTGGCGAGGGGAGTTGCCCCTCGACTTACGGCCGACGAAGGAGATTCGTTCGGTGGCGAGGGGAGTTACCCCTCGACTTACGGCCGACGAATGAGATTCGTTCGGTGGCGAGAGGAGTTGCCCCTTGACTTATGGCCGACGAAGAAGTGAGGACCTTGTGAATACTTTCGAAGATTCCATGGTGGCGCTCTGCCGCTACTTCGTCCCGCTCGGGTGGATGCAGGAGCACTTCAGCAAGCAGGACCCAGCAGCCCGGTCAGAGGAGCGGTCTGGATGCTCGAACTCGGACAGTCGTGCATCTGTCTGGCTTGCGAAGAGAGTTCGGCATGACCGACAACTTGGCCTTAAGTTCGGACGATACTGGATCGAGCGTGTGCTTGATGACCCCGATCCATTCCCGCAATTGTTTCCCACACCGTTGTTGCCCACGATCAGACAAAGGATGGAGCTCCGGCCATCCCCCGGTGAAGTCGGATGAGGCGCTGCCACCTCTTCTTGTACTGCCTAAAGAGGAAGATGGCACTGACGAGGAGGTCGGCGCTCTGCAACTGTTCGCAACAGCTCGGCAGCGGGAGGTCGGCTGCTCGGCAGGTGGTAGAAGATCCGATCGTCCTTCGCACAGTCTTTAGATCGATCCCGACATGATTGAGATCGGGTGGTCCCATCGAAATTTCCCCGATCGAAGACCCCAACTTTGATCCAGATCCACCGAGCTGGGTAGAAGTCTGATCTTGAGTTGCCGTTTGATTGAAGATTCTCGGATCGGACTCCTGGGATGGCCCGTTGCTGATCAAATTTGCTCGAAATTCCAGTCGCCGCACCTCCCTGGCCTTCTGGACGGAGACGCTGCATCGGATGAAGCTTCGATCATGGTCGGATGAAGCCCTGTTGGCTGTTGTTGGTTCGACGAGCTTGAACACCGATGGGTCTAGGGCATCGACAGGCCAATGGGTGGATTGACGAGCTCATGCCCTGCCAAAGTTACTCGGATCCATGTTATTCACCCCTGCTAAGCTTTGATGGGAGGAGGAGGGGATCGATCCCTATGCCAATCTTGAGTGAGTCGATCTTGGCCGGATGAATCACAGTAACTTCGTCCTGGGTCCGACGAGAAATGGCGGTCCCCAGCTCATCGAATCCGAGCATCTCCGAAGTTCGACTGGAGATCGGACTTCTGCATCGCCATTAAAAAGGCAGTCATTCCAAGGGGTGATCAGTCAAGGTAACGAAATGAAGGAACCTCTCTCATTCCAAAAGAGTTGTAAGTCTGCGATACTGAAATCGATGCATTTACTAAAGGTGAGCGAACTTATCTTTCGATTGCAACTTGGTATCACTCGGTAGATCTGGGTCGTCTCCGTGGGAGGGGGCCCATGCTTGGATCAGGTTGAAGGAGCTAATCTGGTCGGAGCCTGGAGCTTGCCGACACCGAAGAGCGATTCAGGCGAGGCCAGCCATCTATTCTAGCTTGGATCGAGGTACTCGGCTTCGATGGAGCTCAGGTCGGAGTCGAAGGCACCCGTGGAGCTCGGATCGAAGTTGACAACACCTGTTCCAGCTTTGGTCAAAGTGGGCAGTGTCAGTGGGGCTCGGATCGGAGTGGGCGGCACCCATGAGATCAGACTGGGGCGGGCGGTACCCACGAAGCTCGGATCAGGGCCGGCAACATCTGTTCTGGCTCGGATCAAGGCGGGCGGCACCAATGGAGCTCAGATCGGAGTGATTTGACCCTTGCAAACTTCGGTCTGATCTGAGCTTGGAGGAGCATCCCTTGGAGGAGATCCGATCCTTGCGAGCCTCGTCGGAGAGGATCCGACCCACAGGATGGTAGTTTGGATAAGGCATGAAGGCTCGGATCAGGGTCCGACGAGGCATGGTCACTCCAGTCGATCTCCAACAAGGGATGGCAAGCTTCGATCGAAATCGCTCGCATCACTGCCCCTAGGGTGCGTTGCAATCGCGCATCGCCGGTGGATCTGTCAGAGCGGCCTGCGATGGGGAAGAGCCTGATAATCAAAGAAGGGTTGAAAGATCGTAGTCTTGGATTCTTGACAAAGGTCGAAGCAATGGATCCGGTGGTGGGTTGGTGAGGTTGATGAACTGTCGATTTGTCCAAGGTCCCTGACCTCATGTGTCAGCGCCGATCGGGCTTGGGAGGCGACCTGATCTCTGGTGGGTCGAGGGTCGGACTCCCTCGTGAGTCCCAGATCCGATGAACTTCGGTTGTCCCTGGATGGGCCAAGGGTCAGGATCCCTTGAAAGGCGCGGACTCGACGAGCTTCGATCGTTCCCCGATGGTTTGAAGGTCGGGAACCTATGAGAGGCGCGAACCCGACGAGCTTCGAACCACTTCTGACGTTGGATTAGATCAGGATGGTGTCGACGGCTCGAAATCTGGGTCATCGATGGAACCGCTCGTTTCTTGACGTCGCTCGACAGAGTCCCACGATCAAGGGGGTCGTCGACGCCTCCAGGTGGATGAGTTCACCGCAAGGATGCATTATTCTCCATCGAACGAGACATAGTCAGAGGGGTTGGGCAACCCACCGCCTCGCGTCCCGAAGCAGAATCAGGCCCCAGCCCAGGCCAAAGCCCCGAAGCCCATGCCGGAAATCAGCGAGGACCCACCGTCGAGATTTGATCGGCAACTTCCTTAGCGAGCAGCGGGCCTCCGGTGTCGAGATGTCCCTCGATGTCGATCTCGAGATGGAGGAGATCAAGAAACCGGATCCCGACTCCCGAGAGCTTCGCGTTTCTTTCTTCCTCGAGAACTCCCCTGGTTCTTTTGACAATGACGAGGAGGCGGGGAGCTCGGTGCACCGGTAGGGGAGATTGCCGATGAGTCGGCAAAAAGAGGGCAGCGTCGGTGCTGGCGTGATACTCCATTGCGTGTCGAACTCGTCGTTTCGGAGGCCGCCGGGTCTTCTCCGGATGAAGACGAAGCCAGGGCTGATGGATCAGCCGGTGGGTTCTCCTCCTCTGCTGGATCTTCGATGTGGAGCTTCGTTTCCATTCGAATCGACGGCGGGAAGCTTTGTCCTCTGTCGGAGATGGTCGTCGTCGATGGACTCCTCAGTCGGTAGGACGGCGTCGACCCAAAGGTAGGTCGCGTGAGCTGCCATCGACTCTTCGAGACTCGAGCGTGTCTTCTGGAGAAATTTTGATGAGCGAGTCATGGCATACGAGCCTTCCGATCATGAGGGCCCTTCTCCCGGGGGCTGCTGATCGATTGAAAAGAGCGTTTGGCCAAACCATTTAGTGAGGTGATTTACTTCTCCTGTCCCAAGGAATGAACAGTTTGAAGAAACACATTAGTCCTAATGATTAAATCGAAGGATATTATGTGCTAAAATATCTTTGGGATCCAAATGAGATTCAGAGGGACGCTATAGGTAGCGCTGATGGTGACGAAATCATCGGAGATTAAGATGTAGGCGTCAGTCGCCTAGACCCCACCGAAGGCCATCATCGATTAGGCGACGGTGCATTCGTCGAGAGATCTTCACATTTTGATCAACTTGTGGGGGCTCGTTATGCCGAGCACATGTTTGCCTGTTCACTTTAGAAAACATAAAGTGGAAGAGAGACTGATCAAATACGCTGAAGCATTTGTCGACGAAATGTTAGATTAGTCAGGTATAGTAATCCTTCTTGAAAATAGAGAAAGAAAAGGTAGAATGAGCCATTGTCGTGTGTATATTGACGTAGGTGTTGACTCTTTCCCACAGACGGCGCCAGATGTTTCAGAGTGTTTTCTCACTACAGTATCGTTGACCGTGGACTACCCGGTCAACGTGGTCAATGGGCCGATTAAGGTCCCTTGGGTGCGTCGAGTGCGCATAGACGCGACGCGAATCAGAGATGTAGTTAACGCAGAATCAGCTAGGCCGGGTCTGGTTCCTCGGCCTCTGGGGGGCTGAGGGGAAGCCTCGGCCCGGTGTGAGGTGCTCGGCCTCGGACGGTCGGGCGACGAGGGGAAGCCTCCGCTCGGATGGGTGCGCTCGGCCTCGGTCTCTCCTGGCGTCAAGGGATGGCCTCGACAGAGCGACTATCTTCTGGTGGTGGAGACGAACGGGCTCGGGGATGAGGGCGCTCGGCTCCGGTCGTGATGACGCTGAGGGGTAGCCTCGGCACCGCGGGATCTCCTGGACCTAAATGGACGAAAGAGCTCGTCAGGGGGGTCGGACCTTGGTTCCGACCAAATCCCCTCCGATGCCAAAGTCAAATCTTGTCTGAGGGATGCTGCGGTGGGATCGGGCTCGGTTCACGGAGAGACCGAGCCCCCATCCTCGAGCCGAGCTATGGAGGAGAAAAATGTAAAGGCGGAAGAAGGTGTAAGATGGAGTTGGTGATACCTCCGTTGTAGATCGTCCAGCCCCCCTGGCGATGATGACCATCCTCCCCTCATATAGGTGACTCGTCCTCATAATGTGCCATGATGTGACATCATGGCACATCATTCATGGGGACGTGCAAATGTGGGAAGTTTTGACCTCCACTAATTGCGCCCATCTTGATGAGGAGATGAATGTCCTAAAGGTGGCCATGATGGACTCGGGCGGTTGCCACATTTGGCGGGCCTTGATGGCTGGAGAGTGATGGCCATTTAAGTCGGGCCATTAAGCTGAGCCATTAAGCCGAGCCATGATGGCTGGAGAGTGAAGGCCATTTAAGTCGGGCCATTAAGCTGAGCCATTAAGCCGAGCCATGATGGCTAGAGAGTGATGGCCTTGGATGGTTGCCATATTTGGCGGATGCTTCCTTGATTTGGGCCTCGATTTCCTCCACTGAGGAAGTGGGCCTTCGTCATGGGTGAAGAATCGCGGCCCGCCCGTGAGATCCTTGGGCCGAGGCCCCAAGGTCGTAGTAATCCGGTTGACCAGTCATAGTTGACTTTGCTCTTCCGGGCCCGGTCAGAATAGTCCATTTGTCAACACCTTCCATCTCCTTGGTTTGAGTAGCCATCAAAAATAAGAAAAAATATTTAATTTTTAACATAAATCCATATAAAGATTCTATTTGTAATACCAATACCAACCTTCTTAATGAATATAGCATCCGCATAAACCAATCCCTATGCTGCAGAGTTAACCGCATGCTCTTTTCCACCCTTTGCAATGGTAGGAATAATCAACTTGGGAGATTAATAATTTTTGTTTGTAAAAAATCAGCACAAAGTTTCAATTTTTAACACAAATCCATACAAAAATCTATTTTTAACACCAATACCCACCATCTTAATGCATCCAGTGTCCAGGTTCGAGTTGCCACCAAAAATCAGAACAAATATTCAATTTTTAACATAAATCAATACAAACATTCTATTTTTAAAACCAATACCAACCTTCTTAATACATCCAGCATCCACATAAACCAATTCCAACGATGCAGAGTTCATCATGCGCTCTTTTCTGCCCTTTGCGATGATATGAATAATCAATCTGTGAGATTTATAGTTTTATTCATAGAAAATCAGAACAAATATTCAATTATTAACATAAATCTACACAAATATTCTATTTTTAACACGAATACCAACTTTCTTGTTGCATCCAGCATCCTGGTTCGAGCTACCATCGAAAATCAGAACAAAGATTCAATTTTTAAACTGACCCAAATCCTTCCCCCATCCCGATCCTTCCAACTGAACCGAATCCCTCCCCTATCCTGATCTAGCTCCAATTCCCCATTCATAAACCCTAAGAAAACACAGAACCGATCAAAACGATAAAGTATATCAAACACCTAACAGATTATGGACATTAATTGAATCTTACCTGTGAGCCATACCTATGTGATTTATCACGATTAAGAGCGTGCAGGTAAAATTTAAGGACATTAATTCAGTTAATGTACCTGCGATAATCTACCCTGTGAGCCGTACTTGTTAAAAATTAAGAGCGTGCTGGGAAAATCAAGAGATGTGGATCGATTTTGAGGGCGAGAGTAAGATTGAGAGATGGAGATGAAAGTGAAGCCTGAAGCCATTAAACTGAAGTGAAGGCGTCCTGATTTTTTTTGGGGGGGAAAGGGGGCTAGGCAGAGGGTTTGTAGAGGAGCTGAGCGTATGGTTTGGGGAGAGGTGAGCTAACGGTACATCCCGATCATTTTCTGATGTATTTAATTAAACCCTCTGATGTCATCTGTTTCGAAATTTTTCGTTCAAAATCAAAAGCAAATGCAAAATACAAAGAGTTTCCCTCCAAAATACAACTCCTTTCCTTCCAAAATTTTCACATAATCTCAATTTCAAACCAATTCAAAAACATTAGTTTCCCCCCAAATTCAAGTTCTCTTCTCCCAATTTCAATTTATCTTGTCTTAAACAATTTATCAACTCTTATCCAAATTCTCTTATCCAATTTCTCTTGATAACATCTCTATTTTATAGAATACTAGTCATTACACGTGCACATAGGGCACGGTTTATTTAATGGCTGAGTTTCCCCCCCACAAATATCAAGTTCCCCCAAATTTCAAGTTTTTCCACAAAATTTCAAGTTTCCCTCCAAATTTAAGTTTCCCACCAAAATTTAAGTCCCCCCAAAATTGTCATTACCACCTTGGACAAACTTGCTACGTAGGACAAAGACCTGTCCTAGTAGGATAAGATTCAAAATCTTCAAAGGACTGGAAAAAATGGTGGGAAAGGGGGGGAGAATAAAAAGTGTGGGTGGGTGTCTCTTATCCATGTCCAAATTCTCTTATCCAACTTCTCTTGATAACATCCCTCTTTTATATAATAGATATCCAAATTCCCTTATCCAATATCTCATGTCCAAATTTCCTTATCCAACTTCTCTTGATAACATCCCTCTTTTATATAATAGATATCCAAATTCTATTATCCAATTTCTCATGTCCAAATTCTATTATCCAACTCTCTTGATAACATCCCTCTTTTATATAACAGATATCCAAATTCTCTTATCCAATTTCTCATGACCAAATTCTCTTACCCAACTCCTCTTGATAACATCCCTCTTTTATATAACAGATATCCAAATTCTCTTATCCAGTTTCTCATGTCCAAATTCTCTTATCCAACTCCTCTTGATAACATCCCTCTTTTATATAACAGATATCCAAATTCTCTTATCCAGTTTCTCATGTCCAAATTCTCTTATCCAGCTCCTCTTGATAACATCCCTCTTTTATATAACAGATAGCAAATAACCCGTGCGGGCACGGTTCATTTACGATTCCCCCCTCAAAATCTTAGATCCCCCAAAATTTAGCTCATCCCAAGAAATTTAGTTCGTCCCAAAAATCTTAGTTCTGCAAATTTAGTTTTCTCCAAATTTAAGTCCGCTTTAAAATTTGGTACACTTAAAATCATATCACATTCAGTTACTCCCATCCAGTATATAATTTGAACACATCCAGCATATATGCCAATTTGAACACAAAATTTTGCCATTTTAGAATATCCAGTAACTGATATTCAATGTGATATAAAAAATGAAGTTTTATATTCAAACTTGAACTGATATTCAAATTTGTTTCTTTATGACTAAAGTTTAAAACTGATATTCAACTTATATTCACCATAAATCATTTGAACTGAATCATTTATGTTCACGTGAACTGATATTGAACTAATTACCATGTTTAGATACATAAATAATCTAGCATTTTTGGTTACCATATGGATGTCATATGTTAAAACTTGATTTCTGAAGCAGTTTTTGGTTTCTGAAATCATAAATGTTATAGGTTAACTTTGATGCTGGAATGCAATCCAAATTTGCAACTGAACCATAAGCATTAAAACTTGCAACTGGAATCTAAGGAGTTCCTAGGGTTGGATATGCAACTGGAATCTAAATGGAATCCAAATTTGCATATTTCAGTTCCAAATATCATAGTTTTAATGATGCAAATTTGGATATGCAACTGAAATCCAGAACTTGGATATGCAACTTGGATATGCAAATGGATTTAAGTCCTGTAATATGCTTATTACCCATATTCACAGTATAACATATCAAATTTGAATATGCAACTTGTTAGTCAATTAACTCCAGAACTTGGATTTCATGTAATAATACATAGTCCTCTTAATCTAATAATACATATCAGGTATGGATATAATAATGCTTAACATTAAATTTGGATTTCATGTAATAATACATAGTCCTCTTAATCTAATAATTCATATCAGGAATAGATATAATAATGCTCAACATTAAATTTGCGTAGTCATCTTAATCTGAGTTTTAAACTAATAGTTAAATTTGAGATTAAATGCTCTTAACCTCAGATCAAATTTGAGATTAAATTTGCATAGTCCTCTTAGACCTCTTAAATTTGCATTGCTAATAATTTGAGATTAAATTTGAGATTAAGAGTGCATTGCTCATAGTTAAATTTGAGATTAAATGCTCAACATTAAATTTACCTATGTATTATTAAATTTTCATTGCTAATAATACCTAACTCCAGAGCATTAGGTATTCTGAGTTTTAAACTCAAAAAATAAGCAGTTTAAGAAATAGTTTTAAACTCCAAACCAAATTTGCAACTGAACCATAAGCAGTAAAA